>CM052713.1:16790992-16863040 GCA_028551405.1 Uromys caudimaculatus
TTCCCCTCCCTCCCTCTCTCTCTCTCTCTCTCTCTCTCTCTCGCTCTCTCTCTCTCCCTCTCTCTCTCTGATCTATGTATCTATGTAGGCCTGGCTGTCCTGGAACATGCTATGTAGACCAGGCTGGCCTCAGACTCTCAGAGATCTGCCTGCCTCTGCCTCCTCAGTACTCCAGTTCTGGGATGCAATGGGCTTGCGCCACCATGCCTGGCTTCTCCTCTTCATCTTTCTTTTCAGTCTTTTAAAAATGTACTGTTCTTGGGGAATAGATCTATAAATACCGTTTGTGGATCTTGTTCTTAAACATGAGGCTGTTAGCTGGGCTGTGAGTGGGGGCTGGGGATACCTCTCCCTCCTGTAGCGTCTTGACGGGTTCTTTATAGAGAACTCCACTCAGGTGAAGTCAGGATTTTTGCTTGACTGTGCGCTACAAAAGAATTTCAGGATGAGTCACTGTGAGGCCAAGTTGGATTTCATTAAGATATTTTAAACATAGATCCAAGCATGGGTGTTAACACACACTCAGGTATAAGTGTGGGCTTCTCAAGACAGCCATTTAAGATCTTGGGAACAGGTGTACTATAATCGATGGTTTCTAGGAGACCCATTTTCTATCTTTTATCTTACTCTTTTTTTTTTCTCTTTCCTTCCCCCTCAGGTAAATGAGATCACAGAGCGTTTCCTGAGGAACCTTGGGTAGGATTACAACCTGAAACCAAGGGTTACAAAAGTTGCACAGGGGATTAAGGCTTGTCTTTTACTAAAAATGGAGTTTATAGTCACACTTGGCTCCTAGAAGATACACAGTGAAAAGATACTGTGAAAAGAGAAAGGCCAAACTTGGCCATAAACGGTTAGGCCCTTAAGTATGCTATTTTAGTATCTTGGAGATAGCTCTGCAGGAAGGAAGACTGTCTCTACACTGACAACCACCACAGCAGACTTTGTCAGTTGTGCTGGAATTCTTGACTTTTAACTGGTTCGAGGTTTCAACAGTCTTCTGGATGATGGGTTCCTTTCTTGTCTTTCTTGCCTCAGGACCATTTTGTACTTAGTGTTTTGTCATTGTTCTCTTTTGCAGTTTAACTACATCAGGGCTCCTCTTGGTTTTGTTTCATGCTGGCCAGATATAATGAATAGCTCCCTCCTGGGGTGGCCACAGTATCTTGACCTCTGAAGCAGACCTTCAAGCATCTTTTCCTGCTTCACTGAGTTATCTCTTCTGTTATCTCTGGTTTTCCAGCCCGGGCACATTCCCTGAGTGAAGCTTAGTAGATGCCTAGCAAATCTGTGTAGAAAGGATGTCTTAGGCTTCAGGTTTACCTCTGCCAGATGCCTGTGTTCAGTATTTTGCTGCCGAGATCTGATTCTTGCGACTAGCCGAGTGGACTTGCATGGTCTTGGACCTGTTGGAAACGCAGCCGGGCACAGCATCTGCAACTTAACCACGCCTCATCGTGCCTCAGGTGTTCCATATGCACGTGATACTTGCAAAGTAGCACTCTGGGGCTCACCAACTTTCTGTTGGGCATTTACTTATTTGAAAATATCCCTTCCCCATTCTTTCCAAAGCTAGACCTCCTGTGGTGGGTCACTCCTTTTCACTCATCCAAGAATCCATTGGGAAACCCTCACAGTTAGTTTCACAAGTGGTGACTATTGTTTTTGTCAGGGTGATGGTGGTGTGATGGTGGCCGAAGCTGTCACTTAATTTGAGGGGATGTAGGGATCTGTAAGTATCCCAGTCAGTTTCAACCCTGGTCTTGATTTCTGAATCTCTGAGAAACAGGTCTAGCCATTCAGAAGTGTGCCTTAGCATTTCTGCTGAGCTGGCTAAAGGACTGTCAGTCTCCGTTAGTGTTCTTGTTATACAAGTAAGAAAAGTGAGGTCCGAAGAGGCCATCGCATCCCAAAGTCACAAGGATTTTAACAGCAAAGCTAGAACTAGATCATGTGCCATTGGCTGCAGCTCAGCTCGGAACACGGGAACTGCGTGCCAACCTGCTGAGTTGGTTAGGAAGAAGAGCCCTAGCCTTTAGTATTCCAAGGCTGATGTATGGAAATGCTTCAGGCAGCCTGGTAGTCATGGCTGTAGAGGCTGGCGCGAGGCTGACTTAGGCAGCTGACCCAGCTGCTCTTGCGCCCAAGTCATTCTTGGTGAACAGCACCCTGAATCGCAGGGGCAAGGAAGCCATGTTCTCCCTGCTGTTTCTCCGAGCTCTGCTTGCTTTCATGTCAGAGATTTTAGTGGGAGCCCCAGACAACCTTTTGTTTCTGGTCTGTCATGTCTAGTCAGTAGCAAAGAAAATGGGATATTGGCTGAGGCTTTCCATGAGACATCCCATGGAAGGGCTTGCGGATTTCACAGAGGCCAAGGGTGTGATTAGCACTTTGATTGCGTGGCAGCCCGGAATGGGAAACAGGAATAGAACTAATTACCATGATAGCTGCCATTTATTGAGTGCTCACTCTGCCAGGCAGTCTGCCTGCATCATTTCCCTTAATCCTGTAATAGCCATGAGGGAGGGGATGGGGTGCCTGGTAACTTCCTCAGTGGTCAGCTGGGGGGTGAACTCAGTTCTGCTTGATTTCAAAGTCATGGTGCTCTGCTTCTCTGGCTGCACTCATTGCTTCTTAGCTGCCACTCCTAGGGATTTAACCAGAACGCCTGTGGAGAGAGACTGAACTCAGAGTATAATGATGTGAAAAGAGGGGTCTGTCCGTTGGAGGTATTCACGCCTAACCATGGTGGGAACTCAGCTATGTTGTGGGTTTTAGCATGTGTTCTTTTGTATGACGATCCATTCATGGAGCAATATTAGCTAAAAATGTATAGGCTGACCAGGGGTGAGGCATAGAAGATAGAAGTATTTTGTTTAGATGACTCTAAGAGCTATGCTGTTAACAGTTTCTGGGTACCCGTGATGTAGTGATGGGTTCTCAGTGTTCCAGAAGTCAGAGCTTTAGCATGTGGGCACTGTTCAGGAAGGCATGGTGAACATTCTCCCAATGAAAGATAAAAAACTGTCCAGTGCAAGAGAGTATTAAAAAAATTGTGTGTGTATGTATGTATGTATGTGATTATGTATGTGTGTATGTTTGTGTATGTGTGTATGCATGTGTGTATGTATGTATATATGCATGTGTGTTAGTGTGTATGCATGTGTGTATATATATTTATGTGTGTATATATGTATGCATATGCATATGTGAATGTGTGTGTATATGTGTGTGCATGAGTGCATATTTATTTGTGTGTATATGTGTGTATGTGTGCCTGTGCATATGTATGTCTGTGTGATGTGTGTGTGTGTGTGTGTGTGTGTGTGTGTGAGTTCAACGAGGAGAGAGTTTATTGTAATTATTTTTTAACATTGCTCATGCATTGGCTTTGAAGGTTGTGTGGCACTAGTTGAGCTTGTACGATGATGTCACTAAATCAGTATACTTAGTGTGGCCATGGGAAGACCCTTGGCGAGTGAGTTTTCAGCTTCTTCTCAGTTAACATGGCTCTGTCAACGGTCCTTGCGACGGTGAAAGAGCAAACAGACTTACCCCTTTCTAACTCAAGTGTTGGCCATGGCTCCTGTGGTAGAGCAATGAGGGCTGACATCCAAGAAGGAGTCAGAAGTATCGTGAAGGGAGCTTGGGCAGGGCCGTCTGGGAGGGGACCATGTAGGTAAGGTGAAGACATCCAGATCGTGAGACACTTTAAGCTGGGGAGTGGTGGCTATTCAGCTGTTGGGTATCCCCAGGTACACATGGTGTGGATTTTGGGAATTTCTCCAAGGAAAGTCTGGAAGAATGATGCTCTGAGCTTTGAGAAGGGCTTGCCCAGGGCCGTCACCATACTTTCTCGCTGTTCTTGAACGATACCTTCCTTTTCACTGCCTCGATTGCAGAAGGGAAAAGACTTGGAGGTTTGAGTCAGAGAGGACTGCTTTGGAGTTCGTATCTCATAGTCTTAACCTTGAGAAAGATGATTCTATATATATATAAAATGATGTGTATACACTTACCCTCTTGGACATGGGCTGTAGAGGCGGGGAAAACATGGACCAGAAACCATGTTGAGGCCTCTGAAATAGCTCCGATGGTAGGGTGTTTGCTGTGGGAGCATGGAAAGGTGGGTTCTGTCCCCAGAGCTTTCACAGACACAAACCTCATGTGATCTTGCACTCTGGTAAGCTCAGCATTAATGAGGCAAGGACATGTGTCTCCTTGGGGCATATTGCAGACAGCATGGCCTACTTGGTGAGTTCCAAGCCAGTGAGAAACCTTATCTCAGACGTGGGTGCCAATTAGGAAAGGCACCCGAGGTGGTCCTGCACTGTGCTCTGGTCTGCACACATATACATGTAGACTATACATCTGCATACACGTGAGCAGGCACTACGTACGTGTGAAGAATCTATGTGGAGCAGGGTGATGGCATATGCAGTCAGACCTGAGCTAGGAAGCTGCAGTGTGAATCAGGGATGCAGACATTCATCTTCTCTCCTGCTTTCACTCTGCCCATGTGGGTAATTCTTGTTTTCTTGGTACCACACATGTTGCTGGCTTTGTGTCTCACTCAAGTATTTTCTATTTAGTTTGTCAGTTTTTTCCTTGTAGGTTTAAGTCATTTCTTTTGGCTCAGGTCAAGCCTCTGGATAATTACTGGGGTCTCTCAGGCACCCCACCAGGCAGTGGTTGTCCCCCATCCCATCACGGACTGAACACTTTCTAGTTGGTTCTATCTCACCTGTAAGCTGCTAGAGGTCAGAGTTCAGGTGTGACTCATTGCTACCTGCCCTGTAGCACTGAGCAGAACACTGTGCGCACAGTCAGGTCCTTGCAAAAGGCACTGATAGGATTACAGGAACAAGAGGATGAGCTGATGGCTGGTATTCATTCTCTTGGCTTCAGAAACCTGGGAGAAGTAAAGATGGTTCAGGAGTGGATGTCAGGCCTGTGGGTACCGTTTCCTCTTTCAGGGTGCAGGCGGTGACTGCCTGGAGCTGCAGATCCTTGAAACTTACCACCTCAGGCCTAAATCTGCCTCCTTTAATTACATCCTTTCCAGGGAACTGGAGTCCTTGTTGTCTGCCCTGAAGTTGCTAAATATAGCTCCAACCTCAGGGCCTTGTGTGCTTCTGGGCCTCAGCTCTGCAGTCTGTGCTGGCTGTTGATTCCCGGCCTTCCTTGGGGACTCTTTACATTTTAAAGTTTTCACTGGGGACACCTTTGTGTTTTGAAGCCAGCCAAGAGAGTTGAAGGGCAAAAAAGTGTTTAAAACTGTATAGGAAGATGACAAATTTGGGGAGCAGAGAGGAAGGGGAAAGTTTTAAATGAAGGCCGAGTGACTTACACATGGAACCCATTGCCACTGAGGGATCTCAGAAGATGACAGTGACATTTTGTTACCATTTTCCCGGAAAGCCTCCTGTCTTTCTTTCCTTTTTTTTTTTTAAAACTTGAACTCTCAGCCATGGTATTTGAAACATTACTATTATTATTAAATATGTTTAACATAAATATTAAACATCTAAACAGCAACTATTTTAAAACATTTATTTATTGTGTGTGTGTACTGTGCATATGGAGGTCAGAGGACAACTTTGGGGAGGCAGTTCTCTCCTTTGATGTGTGTTTGGGATTCGAACACGGGCCATCAGTCTTGGTGTCAGTGCCTCTCGAGCCTTCTTGCCAACCCAAGCGATTGCTTTTCACCTTGTGATAGATACTTTTAGTCTCTATCTCTAGCTCTTTTTTCATTTTATGTTTTTTGAGATGGGGTCCTAGCTGACTATGTAAACCAGGCTGACCTCAATCTCAGAGATCCACCTGCTTCTGCCTCTCAAATGTTGGGATTAAAGGTGTGCGCCACCACTGCCCAGGTTGTTTTGCCTTTAATGCCCATCGTAAAATAAAAACACAGCCTAGCAGTATTTATGGTAAGATAAAGACTTCTTGTGCTCTTTCTTCCCAATACAGTCTCATTCCCAATAATCGCACCCACTTTTACTTTTCTTGTGTTTACCGTCATTTCTGGGGAAAATGTGTTATCTTTATTTCCAGAGATTAGTATGAAATATGCCTGTTGAGTTTGTTCTGTTACAGACAAGGATTGGCTTATTTATAGCCAGGTCACATGTGCATGTCCCTTTCCTCGGCCTCTGCTTTTAGCATAGGCTGTGTTTGACCCGCTTCTCATGTCATCTGCATAATGCAGATTGCTGAGTCAGCCCTCATCCTGCTTTCACAGAGCCTTGGGCATTGCCTTGACTTTCACCCTCTAGTTTACCTTTGACCTTAGCGACCTCAAAGGGTTATAATGGGTTGTGTGTGCACCTGTATATAGTTTGCAACAATATCTAAGTCTTCTGTGCTCTGTCTGTGGTTTGTTCTGAATTGAAAACAGCATGACTGACATTATGCCTAGGTGACATTGCTGCATACTGGGGCTAATGCGCGTTCTGTGGCCCCACCTCTGGCTCTTTTCTAGGACCTTTAGGCCACTCAGTGGGAGCTGAAATTTTCCTTATGTCAAAATTTGACTTTCCTCTGGTTCTTCAAAATCACCCTAGATTTTGGTTTTAGTTCTTCATGGAACCTCTTGGTTACTATGATGTATTTTTTTCTGGCAGTTTGAGGTTTGTTTCTTTTGTTGGGGAAAAAAGCCTAAGCCTCTCTACTGCATCCTGTGTTTTCTCATTCTCATTGTTCCTTCTTCCTGGTCCACCCACCTATTCTCTTCCTTTGGACTTTCTCTTCCTGTGCACATTTGCGCCATGTTCTCTTTAAGGATGGAGAACACCCCCCCCCCCCCGCCCCATCATTTCTGATTTTCTCATGTTGTGTGCCTTTTCTTGGGGAGATGTGTACAGATCTCTGTTCATTTCATTTCAGATTGTGCTGACGGCAGAAGTAAAGTGCTCAGTTTATTGATGGGACTTAAGTGTACCTGCTTCTCTCCCACTGCATCATGGGAAAGGTCCCAAAGGCTCATCCCTGGAGCTTCCTGCCAGTTTGTAGGCATCACTGCCACGGAGTCTCCTACCCCCAGGGATTGTTTACTGTTTACGTACCTCTCCCCAGTGGCTTCCTTCCATTAGGGAATGTTTACGTACCTCTCCCCAGTGGCTTCCTTCCATCAGGGAATGTTTTCAATTTGGAGGAAGGTAGCAGTATAACATTTCCTAACCAGGCCCGCCTTACCTGGTGAGGGTACTGTGTATACCACAACATCTAAACACCATTGTCTTATCGTCTAGACTATCACTGAGGTAGCCTTCTGGCGATCTTGAGTTGTATCGTTATTTTTTTCAAAGGAAGATATACTAAAGTAGTATTCACCAACTTTTTCTTAAACCTGCTTTTATTAAGCAGCTCCATCTGCTCCTCACTTCCACATACTTAACTTACAGTTCTCATGGAATTTATATTGGCCGTTCACCGGCCACACTGTGTGGCTGGGTGTGCTGCTTCTTGCATATTGTTGGGTAAGGGTTGTTGATTATCAAGCACGCTGTTATGGAAATCTCCATGCAGAGAGTCTCTGTCTTTGCTTTATTTCATGAAGGTGCTATTACTATCATGTCTGGGTACCACTCTAACTCACAGTGATTGTGATGGGTTTTAGTGGGTGATGTGGCATCTTTCTTTTAAGGATTCTGTTTCTGAAAGGGGCAGTAGGATCTGGGAGAAAGACAGCATCTCTTGGTGGCCTCAATAAGATACATTATGACATTGTTCTTGGTGTTGCCTAGAAATTCTTGCACCAGGAATTATGCCCAGAATATTCTTTCACCCCCAGTTTTGTGGTCAGTTGCATTACAACACCAACACCTCTAACTGGATCACCACCAGTAATTACTAGAATTCTTTCCCACTGACTTCTAGAAACATGTGAATTTTTCTTAAAAAGCAAAGAGGAATTCTCATCAGAACATTCTACAAGTTTACAACTGCTTATGAGCTTGGTATAGCAGGAAGGGACTTAAGGACTGGCAGGCTATTAGAATAAATAGACTGCTGTTAAGAAAGCTATAGACCCAGGAAGCATTATGTTTTCATATATGAAGGAGGCTTAGTGTTGTGTTTCATTGTGAAACGTGGTCAGGTTAACTTTTATAGTTTGGTTACCAAAGATGTCTGAGTGACGTCACTGTAGAAAGATGAGATGGTGTTAACTCATTGATGGACATTGAACACACACCAAAGGACATAAACCCAATTGCACTGTGGGAAAACTCTGAGCTTAGTGACTCACAATCTAGTAATTCTAGTTACTGGGAAATAATGCTGTATTGGAGGTGATGCTGAGATGCACAGAGCTAAAGTCTAATAGATGATGAGAGGCAGGACCGGAATGGGGGAGGTACTCACTTAGGGTGCATTTAATGGAGAGGGGTGGCCTCAGGAGGACTTTAATCTGAGACATGAGGAGAAATTTCCTAGACAAGAGGAAGTGGCAGGGCTCTTTCCTAATTGCTATTGTTTTTAATCTTTGGGGAATTTGAGGTTGACTTTGACCAAGGCACCTGTGCTTTCCAAATCACACACTTGATGTCTTCGAAATAAGAGGGTGACATTTGGTAGGCTTCTAGTGACTCCTCTGCTATGATTTTTACAGCGTTGTGGTTCTGCATTATGTCCCACGTCCAAGATAACCTAGAGGTAAAAAGTAAGCAAAAGAGACCTCGCTGAGTCAGGAGCAGCATCACCTGCCTTAGTCTGGCTGGGAAGTAGGTCAGTGCTTGGCAGACAGGCAACTGTGGTTAGCTCCAGCCGTGAGCTCTGCCCTCTGTAGCTGCCTGCCTCAGAAAGGCAGTAGGAAGTGGAGAAGGGCAGACTTGTGGCTTTAGGTGCTGCAGGCAGGGAGTGGTGATTGATGGAAGGACCCCTTTCGGGATGCTGGGGGCCTGGTAGAGGAAGGGAGAGGCAGATCTGTACCAAGGAATGCTCTCACGTGGACTGTGGGTTCATACAATTTTGCTTCTCTCGATTGCAGTGGGGCCCTGGATATTAAAGAGAATGAGGCTGGGACAGCAGAGATCTGGTTATTTGTGGTTCCTTGACTGGTAATGGAGGAAGGGTTGATGTTGGCTTGATATGAGTGTGCCCTGCTCTAGTCTAGGTTCTGGGCAGAATGAGGGCAGGCAGAGCCTGGAGCTTCACAGTGCTTCAAGTTTATGGGTAGTGATAGATAGGAACCAGGTAAAGACATACATATTTCAGGTATAGTGAGCATGCTAAGCAAGAGGAAGCAGCAGTTTTAGGAGCCAGGGAGTGACAGCAGCATGCTGCGCTTTCGCTTTCTGCCTTGAGATAGTGCATGGACATGCACTGGGCTGCAGACGCCAAAGAGCCTTGAGATAGTGCATGGACATGCACTGGGCTGCAGACGCCAAAGAGCCTTGAGATAGTGCATGGACATGCACTGGGCTGCAGACGACAAAGAGCCTTGAGATAGTGCATGGACATGCACTGGGCTGCAGACGACAAAGAGCCTTGAGATAGTGCATGGACATGCACTGGGCTGCAGACGACAAAGAGCCTTGAGATAGTGCATGGACATGCACCGGGCTGCAGACGCCAAAGAGCTCAGCGCTGAGACTTTGGGGTCACAGTTTATCCTGAACCTAAGATGCACCAACTGTGTGGCCTGAGCAAGTCACCTCCCTGCCATATTTACCTCACTGTAAGATGGAGGCAGAATGGCTCAGTGTAACCACTTAAAAAGCAACCTTCAGTTATCAATGCACAAAGCAATGTTTTTAAAACAGCTTTGGTTACTGTACTGGTTAGTTTTGTGTGTCAACTTGACACAAGCTGGGGTTATCACAGAGAAAGGAGCTTCAGTTGAGGAAATGCCTCCATGAGATCCAGGTGTAAGGCATTTTCTCAATTAGTGATCAAGGGGGGAGGGCCCCTTGTGCGTGGTACCATCTGTGGGCTGGTAGTCTTGGGTTCTATAAGAAAGCAGGCTGAGCAAGTCAGGACAAGCAAGCCAGTAAGTTACATCCCTCCATGGCCTCTGCATCAGCTCCTGCTCCTTGACCTGCTTGAGTTCCAGTCCTGACTTCCATTAGTGATGAACAGCAGTGTGGAAATATAAGCCGAATAAACCCTTTCCTCCCCAACTTGCTTCTTGGTCATGATGTTTGTGCAGGAATAGAACCCCTGACTAAGACAGTTACTTTTCAGAAGGAGATTTTTATATTTATTTGTTGCCTTCTGTGTGCCTGGAGGAAACAGCTGTATCTGTTGGTTGTTCCCTTATTCCTGGAATGAGGTCAAGAAGGAGGATCCTTGCTGCCGGTCTTGAGAGAGTCTAGATTTGATTAGTGGTGACAGAGAACCTTTGGAAGTGTTAAGCTGAGGTCTGGCTTTCTGGTTGTAGCTTTGAGAGGAGGTGAGGATAGGCTAGAGGGGCCCTGGTCCATATCAGGAGGTGAACTGAATAACTGGGAGAGCCTGGAGTCAGACTGGGTATGATGTCACAGTTGAATGCACGGGGCAGTTGGTGAGTACACCTTTTTTGCAGGCTTCTGATGTGCCAGGCTGTTGCTGAGCAAGGAGTCACAGGAAGCACAGGAGGAACTGTGAATCAGCTTAGCATCTGCAGAGTTGAGTGCTCTGGATGCTGGGAGGTGTGCACTCTGTGCCTGAGGGAGCACTCCACCCCCAGTTACTCTGCACATGCTTTAGTAGATATGCTATCGCCATAGACAGTGATGGCGAGGCATGTGTATCTGTGTATCATACTCTGTGCTGGTTATCACCTGTCCTGCCAGGGGATACCTTGCTGGTGTCTCTGGAGACTCCAGGGGAGACTAAGGAAGGGGCTGGCAAAATTAGGATGGTGTTAGCGTACCCGGTAGTGACAAAGTGGAAGGTTTTTCTTTCTGTGCCACTGTGTAAGGAAATCCGTGAATGTTTTAGTAGCAAGTGTGGCCATGCGTCTGTGTCCTGGCTAGCTTCATTCTTGGGTGCTTTCTGTCTCATAGTGTCATCAACATGATAATTGATGTGGCATCGAAACACAGAAAAGGGGATGATTGTGAAGGTTTCATGGGGCTGGTGATGCTCTAAGAGTAGAACTTTGGTAAATTTATGAGGAAGAGAGATGAGGCCAGAAACGAGAGTGGGGTTGTGGCTGGAGGTGGAGCTCAGGGAATTTCCAGTGTAATAGTATGCATGGGTAGAGTGTCAAAGAAGTAAAAAGTATGCATGAGTAGAGCATCAAAGAAGTAAAAAGCACCAAGGCCATCAATCCTTTCAAAGGATGCGGAAAAGATAGAGAGGCATGCCTCAGTGGCCCCTGTCTTTATTTTAAATACTGTCTGTCAGGGATCAGGTGTCAGGAAGTTGGTAAGTGTTGTAGCCAATCTTCCATCCTTTGTTCATCTTGTGGTAGGAGCTCGGAACTCAGTGTGTTTGAGTGACTTCCATGAAGTTACACAATGGCAGATACAGTGTTTGAAGTTGTGCTTGTCTGACTGTGAAGCCTGAGTGTTCCATACTTCTTGTGGATGGGCCTGGTGCTGTTTGTATTTTGATGCTAATTCCGCTCTCCTGGGAGGGGCTGCAGGCAAGGAGTGTGTCCTGTACTCAGGTGAACTACTGTGAACCCATCCTTTAATGAATAAAGGAGCCAATCCCTGGGTGAGTAGTAGGAGGGACTTCTGGGTTGGCTAGGGGAAGAGAGGAGGAGGTGAGAAAGAGAGAGGGCCCTTTTGGACGGGACCATGTGAGGACAAGATGTAGCTACTAGTGTCTCCCGGTTTTAATGGTGGATCTGTCAGGATTCGCCTCCAGAGGATTTAGATTTATTAAGGCTTACAAGATTAGGGTTTTAGTTGTTGCGCCCAGAGATTGAGTTACCATTGTTTCTGAACTAAGTTTGTGTGGTGTTTTTCTTCTCGAAGCGACTTGGTTGGGTTCCAGAGAAAAAGGTACATGGCGGCAAAGTGTGGGTTTGCCAGATGTGCACCACAGAGGCCATGGGGGTATTGAAATGGGACTGGTGTGGTAGTGACCCACCAGTGGGAACCTATCGAACTGGGTGGAGAGATTGTGGAGCTCTGAGTCAGAGTCTCTACGAGATAAAACAGGTTGGCCATTGCCTGCCAGCACATGGCCGGCCAGCCCACTGGGGCAGAGAGTAGCAGGGCAGTAGTGCGAGAATGTGCTGGTTTGTCTTTAATATTGCCTCCTTTTCCCATCCTTGTGCATGTCATCTATGAGGAACAAGTCTTTTCCATGCACAAAAGCAGCCATGCTAATAAGAACTGGAGGTATCATTATCCTTTTCTACAAAGTGGGGTCAAAAGTTCTTGCCTCAAGCACAGGCTCAGGGAAGACGGGGCTTCAGTTCCAGAGCTCTCCAGAGGTTCTTCAAGGCTGTTCTTGAGAGTGTGGATGGTTCAGTGTGTGTGTGCCCTCTGCTCCTGGGAGTCGACTTTCATTCTGAGACAGCATCCTGATGACAGAGGGATGTGCTGATCGTAAGGATGGTGGGTGTTTCTGCTTTGTAACAGGACTCTCTTGGCATACGTCAGTGGTGTGGTTCGTGGGGAGGGTTTAGCCTCTCATCCTGTGTTATCCACATGCCCTCAGTAATTTTTGCTGTACATTAATGGGGGGACCTGCTATACCCCCCACTGTAGCAATAAAAACAAGGATATAAAACAGACCAGCTGAGAGTGGCATAGCTCTATGATGAACACAGAGTCAGATGGTCTGGACTTGGTCCCCAGCTCTGCCACTGTCTTGTGCTCTTTCTACTTTTGCCTCAGTTTCCCCACTGGTAGAGTGGGCATCGTAGTAAAGGTAGCTGCTTCACAGGGTTGTGGAGAAGGTGAAATCAACTAGTATTTCTGAGGTGTGTAGGAAACTGTTTGGCATATACTGAATATTGTGTATGTGTGAGACAACAGAGTTTCATGGACAGGCTCTACCTTCTACTACAGAGACAGGTTTGTGTGTGTTGGCTCATCTGTGTCCAGTACCCTAGGTTATCAGGCCTTAAGGCTTGCATGGTAGTGGTAGAGTATTGAAGGGAAGCTGTGTGGTCAATACTGTTGCTGGTGATTCTGGTTAGTACATTAGCATGCCAGTCATCTTAGTTTTGTCTTCATCCTGTGACTGACCTCTGAGAAGCTCTCATTTCAGCTTCAGACCGTTTCTTAGCCCCCATACTGCTTCAGTATGTCATGCGTAGAGTACAGTCAGATGAAAGTAAATGGTGACCTTTATGTGCACCACTTGCACGCACGTGCCCATGGATGCCAGATGAGGGCATTTCATTCCCTGGAACTGGAGATACAGGCAGTTGTGAGCTGCCTTGTGGGTGCTGGGAACTGAAACAGGGTCCTTTGCAAGAGCAGCAAGAACTCCTAACTCCTGAGTCTTATCTGCAGCGCTCTATGGTGCGTATTTATGATTGGGAAAGACTTCTGTCTTTTCATCATGGGGAACATGTGTTTTCCTGAGCTTTACAGTGAGCCCATATGACATGCGCAGTGGAGTTTTAGAGCAGCTTTATTGTAAGGAAAGTTTAGCCTCACTGGCGAGGAATGTCTGAGACCTGTGCGAACAGTCGCTCCTCTGACTAGACTGTGACAGTGTTTTACCGCCTCTCGGTTTCCCCAAAGAGACTGACAGCATTTGTGACTTTTAAAAGAGGAAGAAGGGATGAAAATTACACTGCTAATGTGAACATTAAGCTATATCAATGCTTTATTCTGAATATAGCCTAAGGCTCATACTTACAGTTGATTGAGGGAAGAAACCTGGTGAAAGTTCCCTGAATTTCTCAATGAAACGACAACATAGCTCGTCCATTTGCTCTTCCACTCATCCATCTATATGTACGTCTTCATATACAGTGTGTCAGGTACCGTGCTGAGCCCCGATTCACCCATGCTAGATCAGAATGACATATGGCAGTGGAGAATTCAGGATGTGGATACCTCAAATTGACATGTGCTGTCAATGCAAAATTCTCATCGGATTTCAAAAGCTTAGTATGCAGAAGATGTAAAATATTTTTAATAAATTTTGTTTTGGTTACTTTGAAGTGGCATGTGGGTATGTTGTAGTAAATGAAATATGCTAATAAAATTAATTTCTGTTACTTTTCAAGAATGTGACTGGCCAGGAAGCACACAATGATGTCTGACTGTGCCCTGAGGACAAGGCTAGTCTAAAAATCTGGTCTCTGAGCTTGGGCTATCCCTCTTCTTTCTTTATCTTTACATATGTGTCTATATCCTTCTTTCTTTTTGTCCTAACCTGTTTCAGTCCAGACAGAGGTGTTCCATTCCACTGGGTGACGCCAAATCTAGTACTTACCAGCATAGTTTTTCCTGGCCGTTGTGGTGTTCTTCCCTTCCTCAGTCTGGCGTTCTTAGCTTTTCTTCAACGTCTCTACGCTGGCTTCTGTCCTTCTCACAGGCCACAGGTGTAGGCGTCCAGAACTTTGTCTTGGGTTGACTTTGTATCTGTGTTCTGCCAGGTGCTTGAGGTTTTCTGGTTTGGGACTCGTGAGCTGTAGGCCCAAGTATGACTCCTGAGCTGTAGTCTCCTGTATGACATCACTGCCTCTTGGACATTGCACTTGGAAATGTTTAAAGAGACTCAGCATGTCATTGTTACTCTGGAAAGCAAGTCAGCATCTAGCTGCTGAGTCACTCAAGCCTGAACACGGGGGCTGCAGGCTGTTAGCCTTCCCTGTCTTTAGATCGCATGCTCAGCTGTGGTGGTGGCCACTCCACACCCCTCCCTTCCTGTCATCCTTCACGGCCCCTCCTGTGTCCAGCCTTTCCTTAGTGTTCTCAGCTGGCCTCTTTCCCCATGCCTACCTTTTTGATTGTCTTCTCTATTTCCTCTGGAGTGGAACTACAGACTCAGAAACATGTTCATGCTTATCTCTATTTTTCAAACTCCCCAATTTCTTCCCAGGGCAAAATCTCAAATTGTTTGCATCTATTAAAGGGGAGAGATGGCAGGAGGCAGCGTGACTTCAGGCATGTACCTGGATTCTCTGTCACCTATGACTTGACACTTGCAGTTTTCTTCTCTGAAACATTGCTTCCACCGCCTGCTCAATCCTGGCCCTTGTGCCTTCCTCTCAGCACTTTGCTTCCCCGAGACCTTTGACCTTGCTTATCTCTCCTTCCTCCATTTTATATTGTTGTTGAACTTGGCTGCCTTTCCTTGCAGGAAAGGGTCATTCTTTTCATTTCTGTATCTTTAGGTCCAAAGGACGTGTACCTGAGTCATTTGTCGAATGAGTAAGTGGGTCAAGATTAAAGGGTCCAGGTGTCTCATTGTGGAATTAATGGGGATTCCAGTCAGGTAGCAGTGTGAATGGGGAGGGCCCTAGAAGAGGTGACCCTTGAGCTGCTCCGGGGTGAAAGGGTACAGAGGAGAGTCTAGTGGCTACCTAGTCTACTGTGTTGAGTTCTGTAGGGTACAAAGGTACTGAGAGGCCTGGCTTCTGGTCAGCCCTGTCTTCTTGTGGGAAGCTAAGGATAGTCACCTTAGGGGTCTATTTGGGCAAGTGCCCCCTCTTTGCCAGTGAGCTGGGTTATACAACACAGGAAGCTTTCTCAGCACACAGCTGGCGTCCCAGGCAGTCTCTTCAGTCCTTGCTGTGAGCTGCCTTGGAGGAAAGAAAGCTGAAATGGCTGCTTGCATTTGTCTTTAGTTCTCCTGTGGAGCTGCGCTTTTGGAGAGCAGAGAGGTGACCTCAGCAGCCAGAGACAGGAAACAGCTAAGTGAGTCATCGCAGCCCTAATGAGGTGCATGAGGGACCCTTTCCTGAGAATGAGGGTCAGGTGAGGTCGAGCTTTGCCTGGGGTGAGTTTTGCCTTGGGGCTCTGGTTGGCACTGGAGCAGAGCTGAGCTAATTTTACTCACAGGAGCTGACTGTGCTGAAAAGCAGGGTTTCTGACATTGGCCTTATCATCTTGCTATGCCCAGGGGTATAGCCCTGGTATGTCTGGACTGCTTCCCTGTTCAAGTTAGATACAGTTTCCTGTTAGATGCACTTCAGGGGAAGCAGACTAGGAAGTGCTTTGATTTGGTAGAAGGCTGGGGAGATGGGCCAGGATCCTGACTCTTTACCCTGTACACCAGGCACCAGGCTCTGCACAGGGTTTACAATGGAATGAGTTTCAGACTGACCCTGCACTGACACACTTGGTGATATGACTAAGTGGTGGCGACTTCATTTGTATTGGTTCTGTGAGGAAGGTATTTCTGCCCCTGTTCTGCATATAAGGAAACGTGTGCACAAAGAGTTCAGGCCACCAGCAAGTCCTGACAGAGCTGGGAACTGAATCTATGCCAGAGATTCTGGGGTGAACACTCATGGCCACTGGAGCTTGCAGTCTTGAAGTGCTAGGAGTTTTTGCTTATTTTTTAGCCAGGACTGAGTGTTTTTGAGCTGCATGCCATGTCTGAGGCCTTGTGTTCCATCCTGGGGAGAAGAACAGGAAGGCAATGGTTTGATATTGGGGCTGTGATCACCTTAGCAAGTGGGAAGTGCTGGGTAGCCAGCAGCCATGGAGTGGCCTTGTTTTGGTGGCTGACTTTGCAGGTTCTGGGGAAGTGCTCTTGGTCACACACTCAGTTCATCCTCACAAGCCCTTCAGCAGGTAGCCTTCCTAATCATGCCCAGCCATCTTACAGATGAGAAAACAGAGACCTGCAGAGGCCATATTCTTCAGTGCACTTACTAGGCAGATGTAGAGTTGAGCAAAGCTGCTTGGTCTGTCTGTTTATCTTCAATTCCTCCATTAACTCGACTGTGTCCCAGAGTTGTAGTAACAGAACCTATATCTGTTTCCGATCATACAGAGGAGCCAGCATCCATAGAAAATCATCTACAGACAACCTAACCTCAGTGTGGGAAGGCGGGTCTGAATGGTCAGAGCAGGGACGGGTGAAGCTAAAAGAACAGTCAGGCCTGCACACTTAGGGCATATACCAATCATGTATGCTCGTGAGTTTTCTGGGTCAAGAATTTAGGCAGGACGAAGAAGGAGGAGGACATTTTCCTACATGGCTAGAACCTTTATTTTACAAGGCCTTGGTCTTGGCTGGAGGAATTAAAGGTTGAGCACTAGAGACACGCAATGCTGACACGTCACCGGTCAGGGTGACCGGATATGCTTCTCCATGTTAGAATTTCTTCACAGCATGCGGTTAGTTTGATGGCCTTGAAAGGAAGGTTGAAAGAAGGAGGAAAGAGACAGGGATGTGGGAAGGAGGGAGAAAGGGAGGGAGGGTGAACACTGACCAACATGCTGACAAGACAGTAGTTGTTAATCAGAACCTGTGTTACTCTTCTCCATTGGTTGGAGCAGACTCAAACTCAACCAAGTTTCAGGGGAAGGGACTTCAAATCTTGCTGCAGTGGCAAAGCTCTGTAAGGGCTGGACATATTGCTGGGGTCATCGTTTAAATCACCACATTGGAGTCTCCGTTTAGCCAAGATGAGAGAAAGGAGCAAACGTTTCTCAAGCCCTGTGCTTGGGGCTGTGTGAGGCTGGCTGATCCAGGAGTGCGGCAAGCAAGCCTAAGAGTGCGAATCTGGAAAACAGTCCAAGTCCGGACCTTTAAGGAAGAGGTCAATAATTATGCCATAAGCATGCTTTGTTTGGTGTGACTTGGTGTTTACATTGACCGTAGGCTTGTTTGTGTAATTGTGACTAGATTATTGTACCTGTTACATCAGTTTGACAGTTCTAGATCTATTGGCTTATTGCAATAAAGTGAGGTATTCTTGCCTGTGCAGAGGAAATGTCTTAGGACATAGTGTGGGACACATGAGGTACAGAGGAGTGGATGGTCCAGGCAAGGACCGAGCTCTTTTTTCCCCCCATCTTTTATCTATTAGAAATGACACTTGGAGAAGCATTCTGTATAGTTTAAGTGGAAGGAATTAATTCAGAGCAAGAGGTGCTAACAAAATTGTTGGAAAGATCCGAACAGTGGGAGTCAGAAGGTGGTATCTGGAGCTGTGGGGTTTCTGAACTGATTATATCGCCATGACCTGGGGACAGTGATCGTGTGATTAGGAAACCACTGGTGAGGTGCCTGAATGTTGGCTGTCCCACTGTCCCTGTAGCTACTGACTGGCCGTGACATTGCCTGCACAGAGGCTGTTTGACTCCTCCCTTGCACATTGCCATTTGGGGGTGGAAAGAGCATCAGGAAGGTTTAGACTCACTCTCCCTTCACTGTCTCACACAAGAGCCTCTCAGTGATGGAGCCTCATTGCCTAGTCCTTAGAGAGTGGAGGAAATGTCATGTGTAGCAGGATGCTCTTCTGTAGTGCTGCAAGGTACCTTAGGGCAGGAAAATGGCCTATTAGCCAATTGAGAGAATATATGTGCCCCTAACTCATTCATTTAGAAATCTCAAGAGTTATCATTCTGAAATGCTTAATGTTTATAAGTCATCTTGATATCATAGTAATATAATTACGTATAATATCTACTATTTAAGTTTATTTATATAACTTAATATGTTTAATATCCCAAAAGAGCAGACTGTTTACCTACATTCAGTTTCTTGATTGCATCTTCCTCAGTTTTGACGAGAGTAGTTTATTTGTGATGTTCCAGTTCATTTTAATCTCTTCCTAGGCTCCATGCCCTCGCCCAGTTATTCATTCATTCAATCTTTCCTTCCTTCCTTCTTTCCATAATTTGTTTTCAGGCTTTTTAATAAACACTTACTATAAACCTGACCATGAGCCTTACTTGGCAAATGCAGAGAAAGTGAGCCTGGATTCTTCCTTTGGGAGCCCATCCTGGGCAGGAGAATAAATTAAATGTGTAGTAAGAGTAGTCCAGGAAGATCACGATTGGTGTTCTACACAGGAGGTTGGCAGATTCAGGGAAGGGGATTGTTGAAAGGGCTAGGAATGAAGGTGTGCTACAGACCAGTGAGGCTGAGCTGGAAGCAGTGCCATCTCTTTATGGGGACTTGAGAATGCACAGGAGTGTTCTGTTGTCTTAGTCCCCAGAGGGCGGGTCACCATTGGTATTTAGAGGGCATGGCCAAGGGTGCTAGATGCCCTTTAATACAGGAGACACAGTGTACTAGCTGGTTTTGTGTCAGCTCGACACAAGCTGGAGTTATCACAGAGAAAGGAGCTGCAGTTGAGAAAATGCCTCCATGAGATCCAGCTGTAAGGCATTTTCTCAATTAGTGATCAAGGGGGGAGGGCCCCTTGTGAGTGGTACCATCTGTGGGCTGGTAGTCTTGAGCTCTATAAGAAAGCTGGCAGCTGAGCAAGCCAGTAAGCAGCATTCCTCCATGGCCCGCTTGAGTTCCAGTCCTGACTTCCTTTCGTGATGAACAGCAATTGGAAGTGTAAGCTGAATAAACCCTTTCCTCCCCAACTTGCATCTTGGTCATGATGTTTGTGCAGGAATCGAAACTCTGACTAAGACACACAGTAAATAAGTAACTTACTCTCTCTAAAAGACAATCCCGCTCGTGTTGAGAATTACTAATATTCATTGAGAGGTGTATAGAATACAAGTGTTTGGTTGGAGGCTGAAGGGATGGAAGATACAACAGAAGCCAAGACTTCACCTAAAGAAAGTTTGTTCGATGGCAGTGGGGTCCATTCAGCATGGGGCAGAAGGTTGAGGATGGGTTCTGGAGACACTGGGACTTCGTTGCCTTTGGGAACCACATCACATAAGTAGTGGAGCAGTATCCTTGAGTGTCCAGACCTACCCTTCACTTACCATGTACTCCATGGACATCAACAGCGTTTTTTCATGAATGCCCCAGACAACTGATTTCTAGGACTTGGCTTAAGTGACACCTGGCTTTTGCCAGGTCTAGGATCCTGTAGTTCTGGGAGAGCCAGGTAGTCAGTATTAGCTCTTTATAGAATAAACAGGGACTATGCTGGCCTGCCACATCATTATTGTCTCCATAGCTAAGCAAGCATGTGGTGGCCAGGAGGCAGCAGTAGGTGTCTACTCGAACCAGAGAGGCGGATCTCCCAAGTGTCCTCCAGGAAAGTGCATTGCCTCCTCTTCTCCCTTGTGGACCATGTAGGTCAGTGAGCATGCCGGGTGCATACTGTGCCCTGTATATTACTGCATCTCCAGTTGATTATTAATTGCCAGTCAAACCAGCGATTTGCTCACAGTATGCATGTACTGTGACTATGACTGCATTTGTTCTTGGGGAGTGACTTGCTGGTCTGTGATGATGGTTGCTGCCCGGTTTTCCCTGTGGTGGTTCCCTCCCCCTCTGCATAGTTTTCTGACATTCTGGCTAGGTCTTCCATGACTTCGACGGTTGGGCAGGGAATCTTAGGGATGGAACTGCGTGCGCGCGCGCGCGCGTGTGTGTGTATGTGTGTGTGTGTGTGTGTGTTGGTGGGATGCCTGGTTTCATTTCTGACAAGCTTCCTGGGTGATGTGGAAAAGGCATTCGGATGTATGGATTTATTTTATGGATAAAGAAACTGTTTCAAAGAATAAAAGTGACTTGCCTAGGGTCCTGGGTGAGCTGGCTTTGGACCCCTCCCCCTGAAATGCCCCCTTAATTGCGTCCTGCTATGGGGGAGGGAGTTCAGGGCTGTGGAGTCGGAATGTGGCATGTGACTTCTGGCTCAAGTACTTGTTGGAGGATATGTCAGATAGGCACTATGGTTTTGTCTGTCAGGAGACATTTAAACAAGGGAGGTATGGGAAGAACTCTGTCCACCACAGAGATTTACAGAAGCGTTGCTACCGTGATCTGGATGTTATGGACTGGTAATTGGCGGGACCGTCTTTATTGGAACGGTGGGCGAGTGGAAATTCTCCTGGCCACACATTGTGGTTGCAGAACAGTCCTAAGGCGTCACCAGTGCATTAATGGTCCGGGGAGGAGCTCAAGCTTGCGTGCTCTTTGTTCTGTGGAGCATGTCGATGAAAGGGGATTCTGGTTGCTGTTGCCCCATCAGTGCACACCGAGCGCCTGGAGCTCAGAGGACAGCCAGGACTTTTTAGGACCCTTAGCTGTTGTTTGGATGCTGGTGTGAATATGGAGAGGCTAACTCTTTCCCTCTTCCCATGGTCTGAAACAGGTTTTCTTACGCCTTTCCTTTCTCGTCCTTTGACCTTGACCTCATCATCTCATCTTGGTTGTCATCAGAAGTCTAGGGCCCCCGAGTGTCAAAGATTCTGAAGACAAACTTTAAGATAAGCTATTAAGAGAATTGTATTCATGTATACAATGAACGATCATGCACACTCTGGTCCCCACTTCTGCCATCTCCTTTTGTAGCCCCCAATACTTCCCTGTGATAATCCACCAAGTCCAATTAGTGACATGAAGGTGGGTGGGGCCACCCACTGCAGCCTTGGAAACCTCAGAAACGGCCACGCCCTCCAGCACGACATCTTCTGTCTTTCTTACGCATTCTTTACTATTGCCAGGGTGCTCGTTTGGTTTGAACATGTCCACAAGATTACAAGGGCATGAGGCTGTCTGCTCTTCATTTATGGACCAAGATACAACCAATTGATAATCATACTGTAGCCTGTATCGTGGCACCCTGTTACCTAACTTATTACGCTAACTCATTGTCATACAGCCCATTTGAGGTGGATGGTTTCTCTTCTACAGGCAAGAAGACTGAAGTTTAGAGAAGTAAGAGACATCAGTACTTTTTAAAGTATATTTTTCTTTGAAATCGAACTATACCACTTCCCACTCCCTTTTCTCTCTTCAGTCTCTCTCTTTACCCCCTCAAGCATCCGCCCTTTGCAAGTTGCTAGTCTCTTTTGCTATGTTTGCTATTGTTGCATATATTCATATATATGTATGTGTATGGATGTATGCATATATATACATACATGTTCATATATATGAGTATATTCACATATGTGAATTCAATATATGTACATATATACATACATACATACATACACACACTCACACACACAACCTGCTGGATCTATATTTGTTGGTGATGTGTATATGATTCCAAAGTGGGCAATATAAATGACCGTGTCAATGTCTATTGGAGTATTTCCCAGGGTCCTATCTCTACAGAAAGCAATACAGGAAACTCATAACTGCTGGCAGAACATAGGATTCTTTTTTGTTGTTATTTGAGACAGGGTTTCTCTGTGTAGCCCTGGCTGTCCTAGAACTTGCCCTGTAGACCAGGCTGGCCTGGAACTCCAGTCACCTGCCTCTGCCTCCTGAGTGCTGGGAAAGGCATGCACCACCGTGCCCAGTGAACATAGGATTCTAACCCAGGTTGTGTAATTTGAGAAGTCTTTGTTCTGTGCGATATTATAATGCCTCTCACACAGGTAATAACACAGAACTGTTAAGAAGACGTACATCTCAGACCCCTGAAGTTGCAGAGTTAGAGGGCCCATAAGGAACTCAGGACTGATGGTTTTCAAGCTTTGGAAGCTCCAGGGTGGTCTTAGAGTTGGGTTGCCAACAAAGTGAACAGTGGAGGGGTAGGGAGGCTTGAAGCCTGCTGGTAGCTCTGATTTCTCTCACTTTAAAAGCCAAACATCTCCTAGTATTCACTTAAAGGAGACATTGTGCTGAGAGATGAAAGGCTGAAAATCACCATGGTAGCCTAACACCTCCTCATGAAGGCAAAGCCCAAAGTGCTTTAGCACTGCTACAAGCTGTGAGGGTCCCAGGGCAGACACACCCAGCTCTGCATGTCCTTGACTTCCTGACACTTAGTTGAAAGCATCTCTCTGAACTCACATTCCCATCTTAGTGGGATGTGGTTGTTTCCTTTTTCAGGGAAGTATTTGATCTGCAGAGCTCCCTTTGAGGCCTTAGGAACAGCAGCTGGAGGTTCAGGGTCATTCAACCCAGAGTGGCTACAGAGCCCTCCAGCTGCCCTGAGCACAGCAACCTTGAACTGTGTCTGCCACTCTGGTTACATCTCCTCTTTTCACCCTGGCAATCTTGCTTTGACTGGTTTAATTTCTGTCTAGGAAAAAGGGAACTGTTATGGCCTATATTCTATTACGTTCCTGACCCAGCCTTGCCTGTCTAAACACACATAGCTATCGAATGCTCACTGTGTGGACGGCACCTGGCAACAGGACTATTAATGTCAAGTCATTTTGGAGGCAGTTGTGCTACATATGGTTATATGCAAGTTAGTTACAGGGAACAAATGTCATCTCATAGAAGTGACGTGGTTAGAAGGTGGGCAGGGGGGGTTAGTTAGGGTGATTTTGGAATTGCATGGCATCAAATTTGTTCTGTGAACAACTGTGTTAGTTGGCTTCTTGCATCTATCATCTCTGGATTTAATTATGTTATGTTGTCTTTATTGTTAATTTCCTCTATAATATGGGAAGAGAGTGCCTAGCTCATAGGGTTATTACTGCTATTAGATAATGTACCACACATGTATCTGTGTATATGTAAAACTGCAGGACAGTTGCTAATGTGAAGTAAGTCTTTATCACACCATAGTTATTACTATTAGTATTCTTCAGTGAGGAGCAAAAAGGCAAAGATTTTTAAAAATCTTATCAATGGTGTGATCAGAGCTTTGCTTCTCTATAACAAAAACAAGCGAAGTAAAACCTCTTTTTTTTTTTTTTTTTTTTTTTTATTTTTTATTTAGCTCTGAACAGTTGGCTTTCTTCACTGCTCTGAGATGTCTTTGTTTATACCCACCTCTCTGGACACCCTCACTAGTGCCCTGTATGTCCTATAGACTGACTCTAGTTGACTGCTGATCCCTAGTGTATCTTCTCGCTGTCTACACTAGAATCTTTTATCTACCATTTCCTTCCAACCTTCACTGCTGTTTTATGCTATAACTGCTTTTAATACCTAGCCCCAAGTCTAACCCAGCCCCTGGGAGGGAAGCAAGGAATAGTAGCCCGACCTCCACCGTGGCTGCTTTCTAGCAGGAGGAAACAGATGGCATAGTGCCAACCAGAAAATAATCAGCATCAAGCTGTTTTCTCACCACCATAGGGATGCATTTCTAGGGATTTTATCCCTCCCCCCCACCCCCCCATAAATGACAATGGATACTTGATTCTTTGCAGGACCTGAAGAGAATCCTGACTGACAGCTAGAGTGTTGGAGCTGCTTGGAACTCCTCTTGAGGGTGGTTTCCAGCAAGAAGTCTGGTATGTAAAGGGACCCAGTGTCTTGGTTCACCCTGTTGCTGACTGCATGCTGCCTCTGGTACCAGACTCCATGTGGAGCCTCTGTGAGCTGGGCTGGAAGGGTTAACTGGTTGGAGCACCTTATCCTTTTGGTATCTGCAACTTGAAATGTCTCGAGCCCTTGATTAATTCATGCTTGGACACTTCCTCAGTGCTCTTCAGTAAATAGTTCCTCACTGTACATTTATTTCCCCACGGGCTTTTTGCAGTGAGACTGGAGCCCGTGTTTCTAACAACTACTCCAAGGAAAACATCGAAGGCCGCGTTTCCGGAACTGAGAGTCTCAGGGGTCTTGCAGACATCCATCTCTATTACCTCCTTCTTGCCCAGAGTTTGCTTTTAGCTGAACAGGGAGATTTTGCCTTGAGCTGCCCTGTAGACATATGTGACTTGGAATCTGAGACCCTGACAGCTGCTGCTGAGCTTTGAGCTGCAAGTGTGAGCAGTATATAGACCTAACCTGTAAAGGACCTCCTCCTCCCTTAATTCCCAGGGCCTGGTATCTCTTTGTCTTGCGAATGACCTCACTGCTTTGTGTGTTTGTAATGGAATGCACAGTCATTTACAAGTAATCACACAGTAATCCCTCACACTTTTAGAAGGCCTTACTCTTTTCCAGAGGGCTTTCATTCTCATTATCTCATCTGATCCTTGTAACTGCTCCGAGAGGGGGCCCGAGTTACTGCTGTAATCTCTGATTTTCAGGAGTAGAAACCGAGGCTTAGAAGAGTTAAACAGGAAGCCACCCGGTGAGTTTACTTTAGAGGAATCACACCTGGAGACTGAGGTCCTCAGGTTCCTATGTCAACTTTCTGTCGCTGTAGCCTTGATAATTTGATGTGCTGGCTCTGTGTCTCTCTCTGCCTTCCTATGGTACACTTATACTGTTTCTCCCCACAGAGTCGTGAGTAGAGATTAAATGAGACTGCGGGGGGTGGCATTTATGTATGGCCAAGCACACTGGTAGCACTGCCATTTTGACTCCGTTAACCTCGAATTCCAGGAGTGCAGTTGAGGTGTACATGAAAAGGGTATCTCCCTCTCCGGCCCTCCAGGACATCTCTGAGGTGCTCCAACCCTGGGATGAGCAAGTTGACCTCACTGCCTTGTTTTGTTCTGAGAGTTGTGCTTACCCCTTGTCTTCAGAACTTCTTAATGTTCTTGGGAAGAATTCTGATGTGTGTGTGTGTGTCTTTTGCACGTGCATGTTTTCTTGGGTCTGGCAGGACTGGGTTCTAGTATTGAAGAATGGGATCTGTATCACAGACTTCATTCATGAAGGATGGGCAGAGATGTTGGAGAGCTAGTCTTAAAGGTTGCTTTCTTTAGTTTTGCACTGAACTAAAGAAATCCACTCACTGTGCTTAGCTAGCAGCAGGCATGTAAGCACAGGTTCTGTGAAGGCTACAGCATGTGGAGTCCAATTCTAAGGCCTACCTGGGATATAGAAGTGACTAGAAGCTCATCCTGAGCTGCTTAGTGGCCCTCTATTACAAACAAACAAACAAACAAACAAACAAACAACCAGTAAAAAGTAGAAAGAAGATGGGAGATTCAGCTCAGTGGTAGAGCTTAGCTTTTCTGAGCTCGTTCTCTCTCTCTCTCTCTCTCTCTCTCTCTCTCTCTCTCTCTCTCTCTCTCTCACACACACACACACACACACACACACACACACACACACACGCAGAGTGGTTGTAGAAGATGAGGAGAGCCTGGGTTTTGTAGGGTGCTTCTGAGTTTACAGGCTAGCCATGTGCATGTTGACTATATTGCTTTGCATTGACCCACTGGAGAATCTGTAGAAGAATGGATTTCATGTTGGTAACAGTTGCATGAAGAGTCAGCAATATGACTTGGTCAGGAGAGAGCAGGACTGCTTGTGGACTGAGGTCTTGGACAGCTTTGTTTGTATATACACAGTTACCTCCAAGAATTCCAACCCAGTGACGTAAGCATTGCTTGACATATGGTCCAAGGAGCCAAGCCGGGCCAGGAGGTTGGAGGCCAGGGAGTCAGACTTGGGGTTCCATATAAGGAAGAACTTTCTTGTGCAAAGATAGAATTAACAGCTGTCTGAAATATGATCTCGGTCTCATGGGAGACCGTGGAGATGCTAAGGGGGATTCATGAACAGTCAGGCATAGTGGGTCAGAGGTGCTCCGTGGCTGGAAGAAAGACCACATACATTCAGGGAATGAGATATCCCTTTACTGATAAGGAGATTAACCTGTAGATGTTTGCACAGCAGAGGGTAAATGTGAGTCTTCTCTTCTGATTTTCATATTTCTCCTGATGCTTCACTGCTTGGACCTTGGTTTTGGAAGTTCCCATAGTATTTCATAGGATTTTCAGAGCAACATCTTACTTCTCGACTGAAGTGCTCCCGACAGAACCTTTTCCTCTCCTCTCCACCCTCCTGCTAGCCCCTGGGAGGGCTGCAGTGTGCGGGCTGGTTTCTGAGCTGGGGTCTGCTGGGTGGTGGCAGGGGCCTTATCTGGATGCCTGTGTGTATCCCTCATCTTTGGGTTCAGATGCTTATTAAAACACAATGTATCAAAATAAGCACGGAGGGACCATTTGGACTGAAGAACTAGAAACTGCTTTAGAGCACATAGCTGGATAATTTCGGGCTAGCTGTCCGGTTTTTGGCTAAGGGAATGGGAGCCAGCAGAGCACAACTGATTTGCATAGCATTGTACCATCAGAAGTCACTGTTCTGGCTTGGAGCTTGGGAGCCTTTACTCCTTGCCTAGTGCTGTCTGTAACTGTCAACTTCTTGATGTTAGAAGAAGCAGCCTCCCAGTGCAGTCCAAAGAGCCAGAGAATTGTTTAGAATTTGGAAAAGGACTCACCTCATCTCAGAATAGCTTAATCAGGAAGAGTAGAATAAGTTCACACAAGATATGGGGCCACCAGAAACCAAAGGTAAGGTAGTTGGGGTCTCTGAGTGCCCACCTAATCTCATGTCTGCCTTTCATTTTTTCTCCCTTGATTTGTCTTGAGTTGTTACTTTGAGCAGATTCATTCCCGATTAGCTTCACAGTTCCAACTTAGTCATCAAACATTTCATAGGACTTGGGCTTAGAATTAATTTTACAAGTTGTACTATCTGATTTGCCTTTCCCTCCCCTAATAACCATGTTCTGCCAATAGTCTGGCTTGACTCTGCATTGTGGATCCTGATGTCTGTCTCATGGTAGTAATTCACACTGAACTAAGTGCCCAGGGAGCTCCCCAGCTCAAAAGTCTGTAGAGTTGTTTCAGTGCCTGTGTAACATGGGCTAGATTCCTGGCTGCTGCCTTAGGTGCTTCACGGAAAATGATATGTATTCTTACACATGCGTTATCATGTATAAGATATTGACTGTTTCTTTACTCAATTTAACTTAAAAATGTTCTTGTCTGTACACAGTGCTGCGCTGTGTTAGGACACTGTAACATTGTACACAGGGCTGTGCTGTGTTAGGACACTGTAACAGTGTACACAGGGCTGTAACTGTACACAGTGTTGTGCTGTGTTAAGACACGGTAACACTGTACACAGGGCTGCGCTGTGTTAGGACACTGTGACACTGTACACAGGGCTGCGCTGTGTTAGGACACTGTGACACTGTACACAGGGCTGCGCTGTGTTAGGACACTGTAACAGTGTACACAGGGCTGTAACTGTACACAGTGTTGTGCTGTGTTAGGACACTGTCTGTGACACCGTACACAGTGCTGCGCTGTGTTAGGACACTGTGACACTGTACACAGGGCTGCGCTGTGTTAGGACACTGTGACACCGTACACAGTGCTGCACTGTGTTAGGATACTGTGACAGTGTACACAGTGCTGCGCTGTGTCAGGACACTGACACAGTTATGCTGTATGCCTCTTTACAGACTGCCCTGTCCTTCCTTCCCTTCCCTAGCCATCATCAGATGCTGTCCCCCATACCATGTCCTCGTCTACTTTCATCATATGTATACATAAATGATTTTATGTATCTATAGAAAACCTAGGAACTACAAATGAGAGAAAATATCTATCATTTTCCTGAGAATGGCATAATTCAATTAATATGACCATCACCAGGTGCATCTGTTTTCCTGAAGATGAGATAACTTTATTCTTTTTTTGGAATGCAAAACCCCTCTCATGTATGTAATATGTATATATACACACATACATATACATATATACACATATGTACGTATATGCTCCATTTCCTTTATCCGTGCTGCTGTGTTCCACTTGTCAGTTATTGTGACTTTTGCTGTAATACACACTGGTGTTGGAGTATGTACCTGACATGTGGATCGGAAGCCCTCTGTTGGTAAATACCCAGGAGTAGGCTAATTGGGTCATATATGGTGGTTGTAAATTTAGCTTTTTGAGAGTCCTGTATCTTGATTTTCATAGTGGTTGGACCAGGTTTTATCCCACCAGTTTAGGGGTAAGTTTTTGTCCATGTCCTTGCCAGCAATCATTGACACTTGAGTGACATACTGCCTGGAGTGAGGAATCCAGCAGTCATTGACACTGAATGACTGACATACTGACTGAAGTGAGTGGGACCACAGTGTAGTTTTCATTTGCATTTCTGCTTGGTGGTGTTGAACATCTGATGCTTATTGGCCAGTGTATTCCATCTTTTGAAAACTATTTCTGCTTGTTGACAATTGTATTTCACCTTTTGAAAACTGTTTCTTCAGCCCATTTATTAGTTGGGTTATTTAATTTTGTGTTCTTACTTGGTTGGGTTCTTTGTTTATTCTAGACATTAATCTTCTCTCAGATGAATAGCTATCAAAGATTTTTCTTCTATTCTGCAGGTAGTCTCTTGTGGCATTTTGAGCAGTCCCAATCTTAAAATAGTCTTTAAACTTTTAAACCATTCTCTTCCTTTGCTGGATTGGGAGGTTGTTTCCTGGAACAGGACTGCACGTGTGTGTGTGTGTGTGTGTGTGTGCGTGTGCGTGTGCGTGTGCGTGTGCGTGTACGTGTGTGTGTGTGTGTGTGTGTGTGTGTATGTGTGTGTGTATACATGTACATGTCTGTTAAGAGTAATATTGCACGTTTGTGGTCTGTGATATTAGTAGCTGAGAGCTCCATGTCTGTGAGGGTTAATGATTTACTCAGAGTTATGAGGTCTGCCTTGTGTGGGGCATGTTCTTGAAGTGCCAGAGAGAAGGGAGACTTTTCTGACATCCTCCAGCCTTCTTCTCCATATATGGAAATGTTTACCCACCACACTCATCTATTGGAAGGGAAGGAGGTGACTCAGGGTCTGGGAGAAGCAGGATTTGAATTCTTGTTTCCAGAAACCAAGTGGAGCCCCCTCCCCCGCCCCTGCCCTTCCCCCTCTGTTCCTCTGCCCCTTGTTCTGGAGGCTGAGGAGAGAGCGCCTCAGCTCAGTTCCCCTCAGGCTCTGGACCACATCCCTGCTGCGTTCTGTCCTGTCCTGGCCTGCTGAGAGGGAGTAAGGGCAGTGAAGGCCAGCTGTCTGTGGTGGTGACCTCAAGTGAGTACATCATTATTGCCAGTGGCATTTGTGCCAACAGACCTGGGATACTGGCTTACACAGGGTGGTGGTGGGAAATGTTGTGAGGACTTTTGACTGCTTTAATGCTGGGAGTTTGGAGTGGGGATAGCTGCTTTCCCAGGGGAGCAATTCTCACAGAGAGATTTAGAAATGGGCTCAGCCTGAAGAAAACTGAAACCCCAAAACTATACAGATATTTGTTCTCACTTGAGGCCTAGTTTCAGTTGGAAAGAAAGATAATTTGGGGGGTGTTGTTTGATTGCTAGGGGTAAAGCCATAAACCAAAGGGATGTGTGTGGGGACTTGGGGAGGGGCCGTCTTACCCTGCAGGGTAGAACTGTGGTTGGATTTGAAATGTGACACATTGCTATGTAGCACTCGTGTGGCCCACAGAGTCTGGAATACAAACTTTGCATGTGTGCCTTTGTGTAGATATGATGGGTTTTCAGTGCTGCAAGAGCCAACCATTGTCTAGTCTTTCTTCTGCATTTCACAGCATCATAAGGTGCGGAAGGACATGAGAGTGCGGCTTGCTTGTCCCCTTTGGTAGGATTAGAACCCAGGCTTCTCTCAGTCCATTCCCCTGACAGTACACTCACGGTGGCTGTTCTACAAGCAAGGCATAGGTGGCCTTCAGAATGAATGGCTCTGCTGACCGTCAGGCCCCTTGACTGACTCTGCTGTTCATCTGTGTCTTGCTTGGGAAGCACATTGCTGCTTTCTGAATCTTGCCTAGAAAATGCAGCTATAGTCTGTGCTGGGCTCTACAGTAACCACTATGGCTTATCAGTAATTTCCCCGTGTTATAAGGCAGATGATCCTAGTTAACCTGCAAGAAAAGCAAGGGGTAAGGAATTGTGAGAGCCTGCCCAGGTTGCTCATTGGTCCTTGCATATAGGCTTAGTGATCTGGGTCTGTTTTAGTGCTAAGGCCAGGAGTTAGCCCAAGGCTGGGTTACTTACCCTGAGCTGATCTGCCAGGGTTCTTCTGTGTCATGTGTCTATATAATTTTATTAAATTGTGTGTGTGTCTATGAGTGTGTGCGTGCGTATGTATGTGTGAGTGTGTGTGTGTGTGTGTGTGTGTGTGTAGGTGTAGGCTAGAGGAAGATATCTTTAGATGCTGTCCTTTTATCCCTCTTTTTTAAATAACATCTTTTATTTGCCTGGAACTTACCAAGTAGGCAAGGTTGATCTGGCCAGTGATTCCAAGGGTCTACCTTTCTCTACCTCTCTACTACTTGAATTACAAATGTGTTTCGCCATGCTTGGCTTTTTAAAGCCTGGGATCCAAGGTTTGAACTAAGTACTCACTGCCTAAACAAGTGATGTCCTGGTCTCCTAGCTTTATTGGTCATTATCATGCCTGTGCTTCTGGCATTGTTCTGTTATAGGCAGTATCCCAGTAAAGGGGGAAGACTGCATAATTAAATATATGAAGCAGAAGGGTGTGTTGGGGGAGGAGATAAGAAATAAACCGGGAAGTAAGGGGAACTGTCAATAATCCAGATGAAGATTCCTCAAGGGCACTGGGCCTACTGTGGGGGAGGGGCTCTGCAAGGTCTGTTCCAACTGAATCTGAGTGACAAGGTAAAGGACAGAGGAAATGGAAGGCCAGGCAGTGGACAGCCAGTGCGAAGAGGGAAGGAGTTCTGTGTGGTGAAACTCGGCGTGCTGTGCTAGCAAGTCAGGACTGCAGATGCAAAAGCAGCAGCCAAGAGCTAGGAGGGGCTAAAAGGTCCACCAGGAGACCTTAGTTTGCTTCCAAGTCCCAAGTCCAGGTCTGCTGGTAACCACCGGGTTACATTTTACAATCTTCAGGCAGCTGAGTGAGGAGTTCTTTGTAATGTGAGGGCAAAAAGAGAAGCACACAATTTAGAGACTTTTGGTACATTCCAGGTGAGGGGGTGGGATGGGCAGGGAGGGTGGGAGGACAGGTGCTGCCCCAAGGAGTGCTGTCACAGTGGGATGGGGGAGGGAAAAGTTCAGAACCTGTTTCAGAGTTTTCAGTAGGATGCCACAGTGTGATTTCCTTTAGAGAAGTGTCAAGCTGAATGGAGCCAGAGCTTCACATACACGCATCAGTGTTATTCTGTGGAGAAGTCATAACAGTTGCAGATCTAAGACCATGGATTCCCCTCTTTGAATTCTAACTTCCGGCTTTTCGTCAAGCAATTGGTGGTGCAGCAGCTTCTGGCTTCAGACTTCCTGGCCTAGAACTGTTAGAATACCCCCAAACAAGGCCTTCGGAATGTGTGTCTTCCTGTGCCCTCTCTAGATATAAATATATATTTAATATGTAATGTATTCTTTCTTACCAAAAATCTGAAGCTTTCCGAGTTGTTTAACATGCTATGTTTTTGTTTTGTTCAACACATGCTAAGGATATGTTCTATCACCGAGCTGTGGCTCTGGTCCTTTGGCAGGGTGTTTTCTGTCTCTTATTCCTGTACCTTTAGCAACATAGCTTCCATACTGTGAAGTGTGTCTGCAAGGCTCAGAGACCGTAGAGAGGCTGTTGCATTAAAACCCCTTGTGGCTTGAGGCTGTGGTGAGAAGAAGGCTATTTGCCTGTCTTCTCCTGAGCTGAGCTTTCTAGTGCCTGGTCCTCTCTGGGCACCCTTTGCATGAGCTGGGCTTTTCAGAAAATACCTGTGTGTTTTTCAGTGGAGAAAAAGGTCTCTGACTTGTTAGGGAGTTTAGTCAGAGTCCAACAGTAACTTCAGAATCATGCTGAGAAGCCACTTGACTAAGCTCTTACCTCTAGTCCCTAGGCCCAAAAGACCTTGCATGGGTCTCCTGCCCCTGGGAACTCCTTGGCCATCTGTACAATTGGCTGAGTATGGACATTTTTCAAAAAACAAAAAACAAAAAAAAAAAAACCTCTAAACTAAATCAGCGGGCAATCATTCCTGAGGCTTTTAAAATAGTTTGCAGTCTAAAGTTACAAGGTTTTCTACAGGGAAAAAAAGACATCAGTTTAACACCATCTCTTAAAAACTGTGCAGTGTTTGCGCTCACTCATTTCTTTGAAGATTTCTTTCCTATTACCCATTCAGTCAACAAACATTTATTGAGTTCTTACTGTATGCCAGGCATTGTGCTAGGTGCTGGGGATTGATTCAGAGATAATTTGGAGGCGTAGGGGAGGGGAGCGGATAATTACAGCACAGTGAGATAAGTGCTATAATAGAGGATATAGAAAGCGCTAGAAATAGCACTATGAATAACATCTCCGAACAAATTGCCGTCTTTTTTCCTTCTGGATTATTCCCTTGTGTATATTGCCCAAAGTGGGATTACTGGGTCATTTAAAAGATGAAAACAATTTGGCACAAAAAGATGTAATGGCTTGCCTGGGGAATACAGCTCAATTTTCAGCAGGAGAAAAAACTGTTGACAACTCCAGATTTAGACCACTTCTCCAGGAGGACTGGGCAGCTTTCATACGGCGTTATCAACGTAGTGCCTTCTGGGGGGCAGCCCCTGTGCCGAACCTGTCAGCTTACGTGTAGCAGTGCATGTCCTCATCTTCAGCCTCATGGATTAGTTGCTGTCATAGTAACCTGGCTTCAGGGATGTCATTTCTATCTTACAACCTGTGTTTTTGTTAAAAGGAAGTGGCCTGCGGAAGCTCTGCAGTTATGAACTGGAAGGACCCGGGAGTGGAGGGCAGTGTCTTTAATTCTAATTCCCATCCCACTCCCCATGCCCTGTTCAGAAAGCCCGAGAACTTATGCTCCAGCTGGGGTCTGAAATTTACTAGTGGCTTTTTCAAGGTCAGGAACAGGCAAAGATGTTCTCACCCCTAATGTCAAAGGTGTGCACAGCATCCTTTTGTATGTTGGCTCAAAGAAACCTGAAGGCTCATCTTGTTTCCTGGCTCAGATCCTGAAAGACTATTTGGTTGGCTCCAGCTTTGGAACATGAAATCCCAAGGAAGGCTGAAACTATGCCGTGGTTCCCTTTGAAATGTATGATTGTTCTAGTAGTCAGGGTTGTAAGTAAGACTCTTGTCCCTAGTATGGAGGGCCTCTTATAACCAGAATGAAGTATGTGCCCACCACCGATTGATTCCCTGGATACCCCTGCTCACTGAGCAGGCTCTGCCTCTCCCCAGATACCTTGCATTCACTCCCCTCCCTGCTTCAGCTCACGCTGGTCCTTTAGTCTGAGATGACCTCACGTCTATCTGTAGACTCCTGTTGACCTAAAGAGGAGTTAATCTCAGTCACCATCTGTTCCCCTCCTTTGTCTAGAAGATGCTTCTGTTGTGGCGACCTGCACCAGTTAGCCGAGAGGCAGCTGAGTGTGCGTGGTAGCGGAGTGTGCGTGGCCATGCTGAGAAGGGTGATTCAGCGCTGGCTCCTGTCTGTGGTACTTCCTAGCTGTCAGCTGAGGGGCTCCTGTCTGTGGTACTTCCTAGCTGTCGGCTGAGGTACATGATTGAGCTTCTTTTCTATCACATGGGTGTAAATAAATGATCACCCCAGGTCACGTAGTGTGTTCTGGGACTTGTGCCTCGGTGTGTGCCTCTCCTTCAGCTCTTGACCTTTACTATGTCTATTGTATCTCCTTTTTATGAAGCTCTTTAAGGGCAAAGAGAGTATTTCAGTTTCCTGGGTCTGTGGATGTACAGAATTGCTACCAGGGATTCTTGAAAGGAAAGAGCAATTTCACATATCTTAAATGATTGCATCAGGCTAGGGCAGTGTTAACTGAAGGGTCCACTGTGTAGTGCTAGCTTGCCAGGAAGGAGCTTTATATCCTGAGTTTCTCAGCACACACAGAAATGAGCAGACTGGACTCTGCTTTAGAGATAGGGAAGAGTCTGGAGCTGGTCTCAGCCCATGGAGAGCTGATAGTGCTGGCTGCCCCTCATGACGGAGTGGAGGTCTTACTTGTAGCATGAAACCTAGTTGCTTTCCTATAAGAGTTGCAGAGTTAAGAGAAAGATGTAGTGAACCTGTGGGTTAGGGTCTGCTTGAGATCCATCTTCTCCTCTGGTAACATCCCTTATAGGCTCATATCTTGCTGTTATGGAAGGTTAACTATGGAAGGGGATCCTTTATTAAACTGATAGCTGAGGCATTTAACTTTTTTCTTGTATCATTTTCCCAAATGCAGCACCCCCCCCCCCCCATTAGACTTACAATTCCAGTACTTAAGGCCAGGATATCAAGTTCTCTATGTTCTTGCTGTAATATCCCCTCCAGCTTTGTACCCTTCTGTATCCTGTTAGCCCTGTGTCTCTGGCCTCATTAGGGTCTCTGAGAGTACTCTGAGATCATCCTTAAGGCTGGCACCTACTGGTTCCCTGTGTCCACTGGTTCCCTGTGTCCACTGGTTCCCTGTGCCCACTGGTTCCCTGTGCCCACTGGTTTTCTGTGTCTACTGGTTCCCTGTACTCACTGGGTCTCTGTGCTCACTATTTCCCTGTGTTCACTGGTTCCCTGTCCCACTGGTTTCCTGTTCTACTGGTTCCCTGTATCCACTGGTTCCAGGTGCCCACTGGTTTTCTGTGTCCACTGGTTCCCTGTGTCCACTGGGTCTCTGTGCTCACTGTTTCCCTGTGCCCACTGGTTCCCTGTGCCCACTGGTTTTCTGTGTCTATTGGTTCCCTGTACTCACTGGGTCTCTGTGCTCACTATTTCCCTGTGCTCACTGGTTCTCTGTCCCACTGGTTCCCTGTGTCCACTGGTTCCAGGTGCCCACTGGTTTTCTGTGTCCACTGGTTTCCTGTATCCACTGGTTCCCTGTGCCTACTGGATCTCTGTGCTCACTGTTTCCCTGTGTTCACTGGTTCCCTGTCCCACTGGTTCCCTGTCCCACTGGTTCCCTGTATCCTCTGGTTCCCTGTGTCCACTGGTTCCAGGTGCCCACTGGTTTTCTGTGTCCACTGGTTTCCTGTATCCACTGGTTCCCTGTGCCTACTGGATCTCTGTGCTCACTGTTTCCCTGTGTTCACTGGTTCCCTGTCCCACTGGTTCCCTGTATCCTCTGGTTCCCTGTGTCCACTGGTTCCTTGTGTCCAGTCTCTCCCTTCGTATGTGGAAATCCTCTTGAGTTTCCAGGCTTACTTGGGAAACCCACGACCTCTGCAGAGGACTTCTAGATCTCAGCAGAACATGGCATGGACTTGCTTTTGCAGTCTTGCCACCATCTTGTGTACTCCAGCATTCCCACAGGGAGGCTGTGAGTTCTTAAGGGCATGTCTACACATCTCAGCATCTTGTGACTGCAGGGAATATACCATCATGTCAGCTAACAGCTATGCCAGGGCTCTCAGAAGTCAATGCCAGGCTTACTCAGGAATTGTTTTATCAAGAGCACTGCCATTGAGAATCTGCTTTAGAATTGATCTGATGGTATTTAGTGACTAGGCTTCCTCAGGCCATTATATCCTGGACACCTACAGGTATTGCTAATGCCAGGCCTCTGAGCATTTTCCTCAAGAACTTAATCACAAGGTAGAATAGACAACAGATTTGCAGGTTTTTTACATGAATATTTTTTTCAAATGCAGCCATTATTTTTTATACCAAAGCAATTTGAAGTGTGAAAATGGCAGTTTTTAAAAAGGTATATTTCTGCCCTGAGAAGTAGAATAAATGAGGATATTCTATTTGTGACAATAACGAATAAAACCCTTGTCATAGCGTTGGGTTTTTAAGACTTTGGTTGTAGATTGGTACCATTAGCCTCCAAATATTTGATGTATATTCCAGTCTTCAGGTTCCTTTGTGTTTAAGTAGGAACTCTTTCTCAGTGAGGATAGAGAGTTTAAGGAAGATTTGCAAGTGAGGCTGATTAATGTGTAATTAACAAGTAGGTTTGGAAATATTTTTTAAAGTAGCATTTTCAAACAGTATAGATTAGAAATCAAATCAAACACATTTCAAGTATCCATGTATTTTAGTTTTGAAAAGGGTAACATAAGTGCATTTAGTTGGAAGAAACATCACGTATCTTTGAGAATACAAATGGTTTATATTAAGTTTTTAATAAATTATATATGTAGAGCCATGGTTCTTGGGAAATTATAGAAGCCTTGAAAAGAGGCGATCATGCATCTTTGCACCACGTGTGGTCTCTGCCCTGCGTATGCTGGCTGCAGCATCCCAGGAAATGGCTGTCTACACTCTCATGGGCAGGCGCTATCAGCCCCGTGTTACTCACAGGAAACTTGAGCTTGGAGAGGTTAAAATCATTTACACAAGCCTTGGATTTAGGACTGTGCTCCTGATGGCGTTTAGAAACCTTCTATTTACACACGTGCCATGGCCTGCCTGGCTTTGTTTATTCTCTGTCCTCTTTCTCCATGGTAGCTGCTGGTTTAGGGCCAGATAAAGCAATGGGAATCTGGGGTTCTAAGCCCTTTAGGCTGTCTGATGAATCTCAGTGAGTTTCTTGGCTCCCTGCTTGCTCAACCCCTTCTTCGGTCTTTCCTCTTCTTCCTCCCTTTTGGGGAGACATTTGTCATTTCCAGTTTAAAAGCCAGGAGGCTATGTGAAGAGAGTTCTATATTTTCTTTTAAAAGGTGTAAGTGGCAAGTCAAATTCATTGAGAATTTCTCACTGTCTTTGGGAATCTAGAGCCAGCACGTGGAAGAGATGTGTAATGGTGGAAACTGGGAGCTGCGAGGGGTTTCAGGCAGAGGCTTCAGGCCAAGCCGCCTTTCTCTCCCAGAGGGCTTACATGTCTTCACTGTAAGGGTGTGGGTACCCTTAGTGATTTCTAAGGCTTTAAAATTCATGACTTGAGGTCTCCCCAGCCATCAATTTCTGCCGAGATGCGTATTCCTGCAGCTGTTTCTCTGATACCTTTCAATCTTTACATTTAATCTATTCAACAGTGTATAATTTTTTAAAGGGAAGCTCTTATAGACACTTCTGAAATATAAGGGTGGAGGGAATAAAAGGATGTTAAAAAATAGAAAACAACCAATTAAATAGTATATAGCATATAATTCTCCTTGGAAACTTACTGTGAAATTGAGGAGCACTTTAACAACTGGTAATTTAAATTGCATGTGAACCCTGCTAATGGTTTGTTTGCACGGGAGCTTCAATCATTTCCCAGCCGTTCTTTAGCAAAGCTGCTTGTTCTTTCTATGGCAAAGAAGAAGAAAATTATTAAAAGAGAAGCTGACTGTGGGAAAGGGAGGCCCCTTACATGGGCACATGGAAGGAAGCTGTGGAGTAGATCTGACCCCTACCCCCCCCAGCTCCCCAAGGGTAGAGAGCTGTGACTTTTTAGCAAGGCTTAGAAATCAGGGGAGTTTTGTGTTTCTCTTCCCAGCCCCGCCCCTCGCTTTGCATAAGGGAACTTTGATTTTTACAGGTTTGTGGGTTTGGATTTTTTGTGTCAGCTTGCACTGTCCATAGCTCTAAAGTTGGCCTCTTAGCCATCAGTTTCTCTGCACATTTGAGATCGTACCTCCAGTGAAAATGATTTTTGAGATGTCCGATCTGCTGAAGACCACAAACTAACTCTTATGGAAATGAACTGCTTCAGTGGGCTCATCTCAATTAAACTCCATTTTTGTTACGGAATTCTTTCTTGTTGCTGGGGTATGCTTGAGCACATAACACAGGCAAATCCCTGTCTTAGTCTGTGTACCCTGTTAAAGATGCTCATAACTAGAGCTAGTGGATCAAGTCCTAAATCCCTTGAAACTAATGATGGTTTCTTGGATGGCCACTTCTCTCCCCTGGTGCCCTAGCTCTCTTCTTGAGGAAGAATTAGAGAAGTCACTCTGTGGCTTTTACCCCTAACTCTAAGTTTATACAGGGATGGGAGGATAGGTACCTCGGACAGGAAACAATCATATGTTTAGTTAGAAAATGCTCAAAAAATACTATGAGAGTGAGGGTGGAGTTTTTCTGATTTGTATGTATCATGGAAAAGTTTTATAATAGGCCACTGCCCTAGAATTTACTTTGCATAATCCCAAGAGAAGATCCATAGTTCTCAGTGGTATGTCTGTGTTGAGGAGTTACCAATGAGTAATAAGATTTTTAAGTTCTTTGTGGCTCACTAGTTCACATTTTACAGGTAAGGAAATTGAAATTCAGAGGGCCACTAAGTCTTATTTCTTTTTCTTCCTTAATTGCAACCGTTTGACCTATCTTGTTCTTATGTTATTTAGATGAGGCTGTTTCCCATGATGTGGAGATCTGCAGGTTGAGAACATTCTCTTTCCCCTTCCTTTGAGACAGACTTAGGAAACAAAACCTACCTGGTACTGACTGGTGGTTTGGGAGGTCTAGAGGGAGGTCAGACATGCAGTACTGAAGGTGCTCGGAGCCTCAGACTCAAACCTGTCTCTCTGTTTTCCACAGGTGGGAGCATAGGCTCAAGGACAGAAGTAGAGAGAGCAAGCCAGGTGCCTCTGCATTAGTTACTGTTCACTGTCTCCTCCCTGGAGGGGAGACATTGTTCCTCAGTTGGTGAGTCCCACCGGAAATATGGTTTTGTTGTTGTTGTTGTTGGATAGCAATATACATGCTTTAATCAATTTTAGAAATAATGGTTGCTGGTGACAAGAGTTGAGAACTGGAGAACTCTGAAGTGTTTATCCTCATCATCAGTATACTTTTGAATTGGTAGATGCCATAATGCCAGTAAAATATGAGGTCAAGCAAAGATGGGCTTCACCTCTTGCAAGGCAGTGTGCAGAGAAGCTGGAGGAAAAGTCGGTGGCAATTATTTCCTCTCCCAGCCATTGTCTGACCCCCTTCTTTCTCCTTCGGTAAGAAGTAAGGTGTTATTGGAATTGGAAGGCTGACGTGAAGATGACGGGGAACACTGATTGCATTTGGGAGGAAGGAAATCAAAGTAATTAGATGTTTCTTGTTTACTCCTGTGTAATATGCCTTTTTCTTTTACAACCTCATTTTATTCTCCCATCAACCTGTGGAGGTGGAGAGGGCTACCAGCCCTGGCAGTGGGTGGGGACCTTTGTTTTAATGACCTGCTGGCTCTCCATTCATTGCAAATTGCATGTGAGTGTTGGTGCTGTGGGTTGGGAGGGATAAAGCTGTCATCGGATGAGTTGTCCTGCAGTGGCACAACATTTCCCAGATCCAGGATGGATGTGGCATAAAGAACCATCTGTACGATGTGACCTGGTGGTGTCCTGGGGAGGAGCTGAAGGGAAGTGGTTGAGGAATTCTTGCTGAGACTTTTCCTGACTCTCGTCCTATGGTCTCCATGATGAGGCTCAGTCCCTACATGCTACAGGGATTTACATTAAGCTACAGAAATAATAACCCTCCCACTGAGTGTTGTGGAGTTTTCCAGAGCTCCATGAATGTTGTTGTGGTTGGGAAAACTCAACTTGATTTGAAAGTGTAATGGAGTTCATTCTTGTGTTTGCCAGTGTTTTCTTTATCTTTGTCTCACTACCTTCATGGTCTCCACAGCATAGGTACCTGGCACTCTTTGTCTTTGACTTGACAATGTTTCTCTAATAAAATCTCAAAGGTGGGCTTGATTATGCCTCCTGGACTCCAGCTTATGGTTACAGCACCAGTGGGGATCTTTGTTACCTGCTCTGTCTTTTGGGTTTCTCGGTGTTTAAAATGAAATTGTGGTGGCCTTGAGCTTGGGTTTAGTGAACTCACATGTGTCATGGCAGAACGGGAGAGGCTGCCTTAATGAGTCGGCTGGAAGAAGCTCAGGAGTTTTGTTTATCCCTAGGTTACTTATGATTCCACGAGGACTCTTGCTTCTGAAGCACTGGCTTGCCCTTGCCGTCTGTTATTTAGAACAAGGTGGAAGGGTGGCCTTGCACACTCAGAAGACCTTTAGAGGTGAGATGGCTTCAGGCTCAACTTGAGCAGGACTCCAGATTCGGTGCTCTGCAGTGTTCTTTGCTCTGCCCTTTTTGGTTGTTGGCTTTATCATCCTCAAGGTGCTTACTTCATGGTTAGGAGGTAGCTGTCCAGTGACCAGGCTGAAAACGTCTGCATAGCTGTCCAGGGACTAGGAGAAAGGCATCTGCTTTCCTATGTAGAGGAGAGTGAACCTTGTTGCGACATTTAGAGAGGCCTTAGTTACTGCACATTGATGAACCTGTCACCGAGGCCAAAGGGATAGGAGTGTGCTACTTGGGATATACATGCCAGAGGCTGTCCTCAGACCTCATGGCAGTCATCCAGCAGAGGTGACGTGGCTCCTCACAGCAATTGTACTACTGTGGAGAAAGGGCCAGAAGCCTTGTTCTCAGCCTTATTACAGTGCCGTGCTTCAGACCGTGACTCATCTTCTGAAGGGGATATTAGGCAGCTGCACTCCGTACCAAGGTGCTGCTCACAAGAATGAGATTAGAAAAGGATGATGCTGGGACGCACACAACCTTGACCTTCAAGGATTTAGCGCCCAGTCAGAAGGACAGTGTTTGTGTGTCCCAGAGTCTGGTGGGATGTCTGCATAAAAGGCATGTGACACATAGACTAAGCCTGGAGGTTGTGAGTGTCCCTTTCCCTGGGGGGTGCTCCAGCAGATAATGGCTGAATCTGTTGAGTATTTCCAGGGCTTGTTCTATAGATAAGGATGGACAACATGTTTTTATGAGGGCTAAACAAACACAGCCCTGAAAGAGGCTTCTTTGAGCAGTGTGACTTCAGTCACTGAGTCAGGGAGAGGATGGCAGGATGGATAACACAAAGCACAAAGCCTGCCAAGTGTTAGCCTTGCTTTGTCTCCAGTCCCCCAGTCTCAGGATTTTAGGGTGCATTGATTGTCTTGACTGCCCTTTACATTTGTTTTGTGCAAGTCTGTTGGTGGTCATTTATCAAGTGTGGCCTATTCGTTTATGATAGGTTATTGTAATTGTTTTCTTCCTTTAAGATTCAAAGTGAATTGAATGTAAGATCCTGTAAAGGTACAGCATTCTGCCTAGTGCGTGGTGTTTCTGCTTGGCATTCCTCCTTCTCCACAGCCAGGCACTGCCCTCCCCAGGACTGAATGAGGACTAACTTGTTCTGAATCTTGGAAAGAAACTAGATTTGGAGCTTTATCAATCATTAAAGTTGACCCTAAAGCAGTAAGAGGTGCAAGGAGGTAGACACAGAGGCCTAGGCGCTTCAGTACTTGGAGACTCAGAGAAGCCATAGCCTAGCCTGTGGATTCCTCTTGCTTTGTTTGTTCCTATAATCACACCTTCTGCCCCAAGCATGCCTGGCCCAGTGGGAGTCAGGAAGGAAATTATTTCCCTCTTTGGATATCAATGTACAATTGTTGGAGCCAAGGACTTTCAGTTTTAATATTTTCCGTTTTGGTCTTAAGAGCTACCAGGTATTAATCTCTGCCGGAAGCAAAGCATTGGTCATTTCTGTTAGAGGTGTATGTCTTGGCTTCCTGCAGTTACTTGGCCAGCTGGTTTCTGGCCACTTGTCACCATCTGCTAAGCCAGGTTTCATTTTTTTTTGTTTTTGTTTTTTCGAGACAGGGTTTCTCTGTGTAGCCCTGGCTGTCCTGGAATTTTTTTTGGGGGGAGGGCAGGTTTCATTTTTATTTACTTGTTTCACAAATTACTAGGGGACTTAGTAAGTGTGAACTGAGGCCCACACAGTCTCCCCGAGTCTGTGGTTCTTCATGTAGCAGGGTGGTCTTCTAGGAGCTATGACTGCTGTCCATTAAAGAAAAGATAGAGGCATCTCTTTTTAGTCTTCCTCCCTTGGCTTCTGGTGCAGTGGGGGTGCCTCTTTCTCTCCTTGGCATGGCCCTGTGAGGGCTGTATGAGTTCTTTCTCTTGGGTTACTCTGTGATAGCAGGTATCCGATGCCTTGTGACTGAGTGGAAGATCCTTTGTAGACTTTGGCCAAACAACTACTTCTGGTTATAGTTTATGCCCTTGTTTTCGTTCCTGATTCTAATATTCGTCAAAAAGTTAGCAACTTCAGAGTCCCTTTTTCTTCCTACTGTGCAGAGTCCTGGAGATTGGACCCATGGCTTTGTATATGTTCAGTAAGTTGCCTGGCTCTGAGCGCCATGCACAGCCCAATCTTAGGCTCCTTAAGATATTATGGTTGGTTAGGCATTCTCCCTGATCTCTAGAAGCTTTGAGGGAAGGAACCTAGAGAGTGTAGTTATCCACAATGGGAAGATGGTCTCTCATAGCATTTTTATTTATTATTAAATGTATTTTAAGCCTTGTGAGAGCTTTATGATTGGGAGATCAAGGTGAGTAAATCACACCTACAGATCTCACAGGGCCTAAACCAAAGGGGGTGGAGGGTGGAGAGAATTGGGCTCTTTTTCAAAGTCTCCAGGAAGGAAGATTGATCTCTAACATAAGTGCAGGGGGATGGTATGGTGTGCCCGTGACCATAGTTTGGGCAACAGAGGCTGGTCAGTATCTGAGAGTGGGTGTAGGTAATATCAAAATTCGATTGAACAGATCAAAATTTCATATGTGCTTCTTTCTCTAGCTGATCTCTAACTAGAAGCTTCAGCAGAAAATGATGCAGTGACTTTTTATATGCTGGTGTCATATTTACAGTTATGTGTGTGTGGCCAGGGTGTGCCTGGGTCTGCTCTCAAAGCCAGGAAGCATTTCTGTGTTCCTGAGCACTAGCGTTTCTCTTAACAGTTTCTGATACTGAACCTTTGGTGGTCTGCTTCTTTAGCTTAATGAAAAATAGGATACTTAGTAGGGAGGACCATTAATGTACTCCAGAATTGGAACATTTCAAACTTTGACACAGTATTGTTAGTATTATCCTGTGTAACAGTCTCCTCAGACTATCAACTAAAACAAGAAACATCTTTTGAATCAGAGTTTCTGCAGGCCAGAGATTTGGCAGGTTTGATGGGGCCCACAGGACTTCTCATAAGGTTGCAAGTGAGTTTTTCTATCCCTGTAGACTCCTCTGAAAACTCCATTGGGGGAAATCCTCTACAGAACCCAGTCACATGATCATAGCGGAGTGTAGTTAATTCTCCTCAGGTTGTTGGTCTGAGAGTGTCCACTCTGGCTGTGCAGATCTGTCCATGGAGCAAGCTCCCAAGGCAGTTGGCTTCTCTGAGTGTCAAAAGGGTTTCCATGTTGTGAGCCACGCTTGCTTGCTTGCTTTCTGTTTGTTAGATGGGTATCACTACAGCCAGCCCGTGGGCGATGGCAGAGAATCACATGGCGTGATTCCCAGGATGTGGGCTTTATGGGACTCTTTTAGGGACTGCTGCTCCCAGGCTTCCAGTCATATATGATATGTTAAGATGAGAGTTGGGGTTATAGGGAGCTACTGAAATAAGCCCAGTATTTCTCTAGATCAGTTTGCCTGGGAAACTTTTTGGAGGAAAATTCCGTTTGAAATCCTTCATGAAAACATTGATACACACGGCATAGAATCCAAAATTGGCCCGAGTCTTGGGAGGAGAATCACAAGCTTTCTGCTAATGCTGTTCTTTCCCACCTCTACAGTTTTGGCTTTCGTCAGCAGTCAGAGCTGCTTTGGTGGAAATGACTGGAATTCTTGCTTGAGCCCTCAGCTGTGTAGGTGAGACACCAAGAGCTGGGGAGGAGGCAGATCTGTGCACTGCAGGGAGAATTCATGAAATTCCTCCTAACGTTTCCTTTTCCCTGACCTGGCCACCCTGTCTCTTTGTAATGAGTCCCTGTAACCTTTAGGCAACTTTTCCTCTCTGTTTCTAACCTTTCTCCTAGAACAGAAACAGATTAGGTAAAAAGTAGGTCAAACTTGATTCCCAGAGCCTCCGTCCGCTCCCTTCTGATAGACTTCAGGGCTGTGCTGCTTCCATTGGGTCATGCTATGTCCTGATATGTTAAATAAATCGGTGTTTCTTGACTCAGACAGTATGTCTCTGTAGTTATGAATAACATTTGCATTAGGAACAGAGAGCTGATGTACAACATTGCTATGAGTCTGACGGGATCAGACAGGAAACCTCAGCCAATACCTTCTGTCTGGCAGAGAGTTTCTTTCCAGGGCATCCGTCTCTTTTCCCTACCAAAATAGTCTTCTCATAAAAACAGGCTCAGCAGGTCATCTTATCTTATAGACAGGGTCGGGCTCCGTGGTGTTCATCTTAATCGCTTCTCTCAAAGTTAATGGAAATGAGAGATTTAAAATCAGGGTCAAGGTTATTAGTAGCCCGAAGCCCAAGACAGAGGAAAGCATAGCTATGGTCATTGAAAATGCTACTACTGCACTTGGGAGGCAGAGGCAGGTGGATTTCTGAGTTCGAGGCCAGCCTGGTCTACAGAGTGAGTTCCAGGACAGCCAGGGCTACACAGAGGAACCCTGTCTTGGGGGGGTGGGAAAAAAAAAAAAAAAGGAAAAATGCTACTTCTGGCCAGAAAGTTCCTGATTTCTGCTAGATGGTCTCTTTCATTCCCCCCCCCCCCCCATTTAGTGCATCCAAAGTCTTTCTTATCCACGATTTCATTTGTATTGAGAGCACATAGTAACACACAGACTTAGTTCTGTGGGTGAAGCTGCACAGTAAAGCTCTGGGCTTTCAAAAAGGAAAGCCGCATAATAGATACAGCATCTTCAGGCATCTGGGTTTTAAACCTGCTTTCATTTCTGATTGTGGGATGTAAAATGCCAACTTCCCTGCCCACTGCACTCTGATGAGCGTCGTGCACCTGATGCCTGTTGACTGGGCTTACTGTAAACCCATTTCCTCCAGTATGTCCGACCTTCTGTAGACGTTCTTTGCCGCTGTGATAAGCTACGAGAAGTCCACATCTGGTTGGTACAGCATTGGTTTTGTCTCTTCTTTTTTTAAAGATTTATTTATTTTAATTTTATATGTATGAGTGTTTTCTGCATGCATGTTTGTGCACTGTATGTGTGCAGTGCCTACAGAAGCCCCCCCCCCAAAAAAAGGGGCATCCAGTTTCCTAGAACTATGGTTAAATGCAAATGTGAGCCATTGTGGGTGCTGAGAACTGAACCAGAGTCCTCCAACTAGTGCTTTTAACTGCTGGCTGTTTCTCCAGATCCAGTTTTCTTTCTTTCTTTCATTTTTTTTTTTTGAGGGGGGCAGGTGTAATTCTTTGTTGGAAATCTCCCTCTGTCCTGGTGTCATTTTGCATATAACCTGGAGACCTGGAGGGCACCTCAGTGCTCGCATGGCTGTTAACATAGATTTCATGTTTTACTGGGTGACTAAAAGAAAGCCTCATTGTTGCTCATTTGCCCCAGTGGCTTCAGGGGTACCATTTCCAACACCACGTGATGCTCATTGTCTCTGAAATTGGGCACTTAGTAGCTCTGAGAAAAAATGTCCACAAGCAGCTTTAGTGAGAGTAAAAGTAATGTCGCCTGATTCAGAGGACAGCCATCATGCAGGTGCTGGTAGTCACCTCTGCATGGCTACGCGGTGTCATCTGGACTTGCCCATCGATGACCCTCCTTGGTTCTTCCTCAGGCCTGTTTAGCACAGGATTACCTCACCGTCTCAATGGCCACTGACTTGAATTATATTGGTTATTAAAAATGAGCTAATATTTTCCTTTTAATTCAGTGGGCCTGGCTCATTTTCTGATTTAAGCCAATGATTTATTTATAATAAGGTACGAGACAGCTCTAGCCACTCTATGATGTAATCTAAGAATGACCTGAAAACAAAATAGGCTTCACATACTGAGAGTATTCCAGTAATACCGTTTATATTGAGAATGGAGATAGGCTCTGACATTCTCATGCGTTCCTTTCTTAGCTTTTCTTCCTGTTTTGAGTTTGGATGCCAATAAGTTAATTTCACCAGGATCAGGTTGACCTGCGCTTTCTTCTTCTCTCCTTGCCTTCCTGACCTCTGCTTCCCTGCTCGCTGCTGTCCTCAGAGGTCCCTGTTCCTCCCTGTTGTCTTCCTTTACCATACCTCCTCAGCTTTGCATCCTGCTAGCTAGAGCTGCTCAATGGTGGGTCTGCGCATAACATCTTCTCCTGCTAGTTTTTCAGAACCTTTTGCCCCTTGTTGGAAACCTTTGATGTGGACTTCTCTTCGCTTAGCACAGTAGTGAAGAATGGACACAGGGGATCAGTCTTAGTAGAGGAAGTGGAGCTTCTCTTGTTCTAGATTGGCTCTTTATACTGAAATTTAGCCAGATTGTGGCCTATCCATGGGCCTCATCTTATCTGAGGAATGGGTGTTTGTGTTTCACTTTTCGTGGCCAACTGGTATTTTGGCAGGGGATCCTGAAGGGTTGTGAGGAAGAGGAGCCTGAGGCTGCATACTATCATGCCATGGCCATTCAGCCTCTCTGCTGTGGTTCAGGCACAGAAATGAGAGTGAAGGCATTCGGAGAGTTGTATGGCTGTTGGCATAAGACAAGCTAACGGTTCTCCTGGGACTTGGGGAGGACTCAGTCAGTAATGAACTTGCCGTCCAAGCCTGAGGACCCGAGTTTGACTCCTAGAACCCATGTTTAAAGTTAAAAAACCCAAAACTCCAACTGGTGTGATGGAGTAGACTTATAGCCCATGCTGGGGAGTTGTGGAGCCTGGCCTGCTTGCCTGCCCCCTGGTGAATGAGAGGCCCTGTTTCAGAAAGGAAGATGGATGGTGCCTGAGGAAGAATTACTCCTGAAGTTGTCTTCTAACCTTCTACATCCTTGCCCCCATATAGTAAATAAAAAAATAAAAATAAAGGTCTCTCTTTGTCTTGCTTTCTGGGATTCTTCGGCTTGGTGACCTTAAGTGTCTTTCCCAAGATCACATAGCAAATTGTAGTGTGAACCCCAGTTCTCAGATAGACAGAGGGTTAAAAAAGCTACATACTCTAGTGTAACCTTTCTCTCTCTATGCTGCTTGAAGGATTAGAAGGTTCATGAGTTTCTGGAGCTTGCTGCAAGACTTCCTAGGTTCTGTGTCTCTGCAGTGAAGTAGGCTCAGGCGATGGCTTTGTCTGTTTCTTCTGCTTCCAGGGAGTCAGGATGCCCACGATGTTCTAGTGTATACTCAAGATGACAGTCGAAGGCTCAGGTCACAAATGTAAATGACACTGCCAAGTCTTTCTTGGATTGGCCTTGCTCCCTGACTCCATCAGACCGTGTACTCCACTTCCTCTCTGAAGCAAAGTCCCCAACTGTCTCTGTGCTAGGTCAGTTCAGAACTCATATCATGGAATAGTGGGAGAGGCAGGTATGGAGATGGAAGAGGCCAGTCAGGTGATCATCTCCCTGCCTTCCAGCCCGCTGTCAGTGAGCCTTCGGCACTAACTAGATGCATGCAGAGAAAGAGGTTGGAGAGTGAAGAAAGATCTAGAAGGGATCTGTGGACAGAGCTAAGGTGGTGGTGTCCTCTTGTGGGACTTTGACATGGAAGGGACAAAGCTCACTCTTGTAGTCTGTAATTATGCGTGAAAACCTTATCTGCTCCCATTAGCTCCCAAATACTTGACACAAAAACCTATTAATTTTATTAATATGGTGCTGGGCTAGTTTGAGCTATTCTAACCCTCTAAGGCTATCTACTTCCCACCATAGACTGTTTACCTTCAATCTGAGTCTTGCCCTGACTCTCTCAGGTCCCTGTTTGTCCTCATGGCTGCTCTCATGGCGAGTCCCTTGGCAACCTGCTCATCACAGCTCCTTAGGCCACCTCCTCTTCTCCCTTGTCATCCTCCTTCTCTTCACTCTACCTGGCACCCTTGGCTGGGATCGGAAGTCGAGCCTTCCTATCTCCCTTGCTCAGTCACAGACCGAATCAGCTCTTTATTGGCCAATCAAAGATGATGGAAAACAATTTTTACATAATCTCGAGACATGAGGTGGTTTGCTATGCTGGTCATGCTTGACCATCCAGACTGTAGGCAGATGTCTGGGCAGAGAAAATCAGCGTCTGAATGCACAGTGCACAAGGGCAGCCCCACACCCTCTGACCTCAGAGCAAGCTATGGGAGAGCTGCTGAAGCAACAGACAGTGTGAGGCTGAGGCTTTAGTATCAAGAAGAAGACACAGGTTTTTTTTGGGGGAGGGTTGGGGTGGGAGTCAAAGTGCTCCATTACTGCAGGTATTTAAGCAATGGCTGACACTGGTGCTTTATAAGGGAATGAACAAATTAGACTGTTTTTCAATGCTTAACCTTATTGCCTCTTCAAAATTATTTTTATTTGATATGTATAATTGTTTGGGATACATGTATGTCTGTGTAGCACATGGATGCCTAGCACACTTGTAGTCCAGAAGATGGCATCAGAATCCCTGGACCTGGAGTTACAGATGGCTTTGAGCTGCCATGTGGTGCTAGGAGTCAAACCTGAGTCCTCTAGAAGAGTAGCCGGTGCTTTTAACCACTGACCCATCTCTCCAGACCCAACTTTAGTATGTTCTAGAGGCTTCTCCTGTCTTTTTTTTTTTCCCCCAAAGGCAAAAGACCCACATGTTTCTCAAAATAAGAGATGTGTGCAACACAGATACAAAATTTGCCCAACATAATTATCAGTGAAAGGCAAATCTACATCAATGAGATGTCATTTTTTTATTTTTTTAATTTTTGATACTTTATTTACATTTCCAATGTCTCCTCTTTGGAAACCCCCTATCCCTTCCCCCTCCCTGCCTCTATGAGGGAATTCCACCTCCCACCCACCTGCCCACCCATTCCCATATTCCCACCTTGACATTCCCCTTTACTGGGGCCTCTGACACCCTCAGGCCCAAGGGCCTCTCCTCTTTCCCTGATGGCCAACGAGGTCATCCTCTGCCACTTATGTGGTCCGAACCATGGGTCCATAGATGTGTATTCTTTGGTTGGTGGTCCAAACTCCAGGACGATGGGGGTGTGTGTATGTCAGGACATTGACGCTGTTGCTCCATCCTTGGGGCTGCAAACTCCCTCAGTTCCTTCAGACCTTTCTCCAACTCCTCCATCTGGGACCTCACTCTCAGTCCAGCGGTTACTGTAAAGTGAAACTTGGGCATTCTGAACTTTTGGGCTAATATCCGCTTATCAGTGAGTACATACCATGTTCTTTCTTTTGTGACTGAGTTACCTCGCTCAGGATGATATTTTCAAGCTCCATCCATTTGCCTGCAAATTTCATGAAGTCATTGTTTTTAATAGCTGAGTAGTACTCCATTGTGCTTCCCCTGTCTTAATCTAGAACTTTCTGAAGATAAATTTTATGTGCATTTATATTCCCTTTTTGGATGAAAGTCTTAAGAGACTGATTTTCTCTCTGCACTTGGAGATGCTGATGTATCTCAGGCAGTTACACATAGTGATGCTGGTAAGGAAGGCAAGAGGGATTAACTGAGGACAGGTTAGAACTTCTTTGAACTGAATGGGGTTTTTTTTTGGTGTGGTTTCTTTGTTCTTTTCTCTCTTCTTCCTTCCTTCCTTCCTTCCTTCCTTCCTTCCTTCCTTCCTTCCTTCCTTCCTTCCTTCCTTCCTTCCTTCCTTCCTTCCTTCCTTTTTATTTTTTGCTCCTTTTCAAGAAAGTTCCAGAGAGCATTCTTTTGGCGCCTCCTACCCTTCCCACTCATTGTCAGTGACTTGATGTGCACTGCCCGGCTGCTTCGCCTGTTTGTCCAGGAGAGCACACATCTCTTGTCTTTCCTTCTCCCCATGGGCTGAGGCTCATTACATTCTACCTTATTCCATAAGAGGCCCTGTGGTGCCAGGTGTAGCAAATCCTCATAATGGGTGACTTATCAATTTAACAACGTTAAAAGTGCCTACTATGTGCTAGACCCTGTTCTAGATGACTGGAGCACATGTGAACAGGATGTAGATGAAGTAACCCAGCAAACCAAAGACACCAGGATGTGGACAGGGGAGAGTGTTTCAGTGTGAGTGTAAGCACTGGCAGAGGTCCTGAGACTGAAGGACACTGGGTACATGAATGAACATGCTGGCACAGCTGGAGCCAAGGAGCCACACTGTGTAATAACCATAGTGACAACAGACGCCATCAACCTGACGTTGAGGATACTCTGAGGCAAAGGGAGACCACTTCAGTCATTTAAAGAATCCAGAGAGATATAACGAAAAGATTTACCTAGGTGGGGTTGAAGCTGCATTGGCTCAGGACACATCTAGAGGCAGAGAGAGAGAGAGAGAGAGAGAGAGAGAGAGAGAGAGAGAGAGAGAGAGAGAGAGAGAGTTGTGGTTTCCCTCCTCCTGCAGCCCTCCTTGGTTCAGATGGTGCGGTCCTGTGTAGTGCACACCTGCACGGATGCTCGTCCCGTGCAGATGGGTAATTGCATGCCTATTCACCCACTTATTTGTTTTCCACATGCAAATTTGGGGTTTTTTTTGCAGATGGAGTTAATATATTTGTTGCTTCCCCATTTTATTTAAAACAAAACAAACGGCCAACCATGTCAGTTGGGGGTAGCAAATAGAAATGTGGATATTATTTTCTTTGGTGTCAGTTTCAATTACATGGCTGAAAGGGATCTCAGGCAAATGAGTCTTTTCTGGGCTTAATTTTACTTTTGTTTTCTGTCACCTTTTTAAAACTATAATTTTTTTTTATCCCTTTAAAAGTTTTAAACAGGGGTATGTTGTGACTTTATTTTCGCAAATACTTTTCTTGCCATCCAGGCTATGTATTTTTTATTATTATTATTATTATTATTATTATTATTATTATTATTATTATTTTCACCTTCATCATTTTTGTTTGTGAACTTTGGGTTTATTATCCTAAAAAGGCATTATAGAGTTTCCAAAGACCATTGGCAGGTGACGTAGAGACATTATAGAGTTTCCAAGGACCATTGGCGGGTGACGTAGAGACTTCCTTAGCCTGGAAATAAACAAACCAACACAAATGAGAAGTGTTTACTTCTTCCTATTGATGGCATTGTTAGTCCTGGTCACACAGCAGCATGCAAAATTCTATTTTTGTTCATAGGGGAGGTGTGGGCGAGAGACCTTGCTGTATTTGCTTGTATTTCTTATGGAATTTCAAGGCTCTAGGGTTGGTTAGTAGATACTTTGGTATTGATTTTGCTCCATGTATATCACTGTATGCTTAGGGACTCAGACTCCGAGAGAAAAAATGGCAGGTTTAAGGAGACAGCGCATGGTTGTTTCTGTGGCCTGGAATGATGAAGAACGGTCAACCCTGCAGAGGGTATCATCTCAAGGTGGGGTTTGTGTTAAATGGTGTCTATGTGTCTATTTCCCCTTATTTAAAAAAAAAAAAAAAAAAAGCAACCTATTTTATATTGAATTTTAAGCAAAGAAGTAATGAGCTGGAAGGTGGTGGGAATCGTTTACCACTTGCCATACAAAGTTTGATTACTGGAGAAGAGTAAGATGTGTGTGTGTGTGTGTGTGTGTGTGTGTGTGTGTGTGTGTGTGTGTGTGTGTGTGTTGGGGAGCATGAGAGCAGGTGGAGGCAATCTCCCATGTAGGTGATGTCAGACTATTCAGAATTAGGACCTTCATTTTATTCTGAGTGTCTGAGCCAGAATGAAGTCTACTGCTTACTTAATTTGACCATTTACTTGGAAAAAGGGACACTGATTGATGTGCACAGTGTCCAGGCCTCTTGCCCAGCACCGTGCAATGCTAACAGATTAGTTACCATATTAAGAACAGCAGCAGCCTTTTGATAGGATTTTTCACTTGGAAAAAAGTATAATTTTAACTACCAGATAATAGTTACAAGTTAGCTAGTGGGGTGTGCGTGTGAGAGGAAGCATATTCCTTCTTCATGGGACTTCCTTCTCCCAGTATTTTTTGCAGAAGGAGTCTGGCATGGACTATGAACCGTCTATCAGACAGCCCTCTCTAGTCCTTACAGACTAGGGCAGGCACATAATCAGTGATGAGATAAACACTTAGGACCATGGACCTTTTCAGCAGCTGTGTTAAAGTCCCCAGAAAGAGCCTCAGAGATGAAAGTCATTCCCACTTAGTGGGCCTTTTATATGATAAATATGGGATCCTTCATTTTTAAATATAAAATATTAGGATGTTAGATTATGAGGCTTGTCTGCAAAGTCCAAAAGTGGTTTTATAGCAGGGTTGCTCACATGAGTGAAAGGACATCTTTATATAGGAAGTATAAGAAGGGGCCAACCTTTCATGTACTTTCTGCTAGAATTCTGAAGGTCCTGGGAATTTTGCTGCCTTAAGTAAGCAAATCCTAGGTCTGGAAAGGACTGTGTCCAGTGTAAACTGGGCCTGCTATGACATATCTGTGCAGGCCACTGCTGCTGTGAACTCCCAAGTACATATTGTACAGAGCTCTAGCTGGCAGTACTGCCTGACAGCGTCTAGATACTTCTCCTTGGTGTTGAGGACAGTCCAGACACTTTTGAAAGTCTCCTGTGTATGTGACCTCTAGGCAGGTTCTGTGTAAGAGAAACCTGCCATGTCTGAGGGATTCAAGTATCTTCCATAGTTTGCTCTGTTTCTGTGTAGCTCTCCTTTGTCAGGTGGAGAGATCAGAACTGACATTTCATATGTGTTCATTTGTTTATATTTTGAAAAGAATTTATTTCCTGCTTATTTTTAGCTATCTACTGTATGTGAGATCATATTGTAACACAGTTGTTATCCTAAGCTGGGTCCCAGCCATGAAAAGGAAAAGCTCACTGCTTTCTAGACCCCCCTTCTCCCCTCCCAGTCTTATCATCTAAAGGGACAGACTATTTGGAAGGATCTTTAGAGTATTATTGACTGTCTTGGAACTGCTAAGCAATATGGATGTTAGAATCTCAGATTTGGGTTGCTTTTCTAGGAACCATTAATTTTCTGTACAGTTCCAAGGATTCACAGCAGGGGATAAGATGTTCTGAAAATAAGAAAAGAGGTCAGATGAACTGCTGACTTCAGGCACATGGAAAGAAAGAAAGATCTTTATTCCAGTGACCTCTCTGCTCCTCGGAAAACTGTGGACTGCTAGATTTTGTGACCTAACACTGAGAGTCCTCGAGTTACAGGAACTGATGACGTTAAATTACAGTGTGGAGGACTGTCCTTATTAGACTAATGTGTGCTATAGAGACATACTGTCCTTTAGTATTTAGACAGATGCCTTTTCCCCCCAAGTAGGATGTTTTAGGAATAGCTCCTTCAAATTCTCCAATATAGAGACCATGCAAACAATGCACAGGGTATTTGCCTTAACATGGGTTAAGTTTTAATGTGGCCAATGGCTAAACCATTGCATTTGCTCAGTGAATCTCATAAGGTTATCTCTTTTTCTCACCTCTTCTCTGTTTCGCTCTTTTTGGATTTAGGATGATAACCAGATACTAACACACTGAGCGGGAGGGCAGAAGAGCTGAACTCTGATCCCAACCTGCCACACCCGATGTGTGTTAAACTATTCATGGACATGATCACTCATTGAACAAGTATTTAAATGAGCACGTTAGACAGCAGCTTCTGGAGACACAAGCACGTGTAAGATGTGCTTTTCACCCTCTCTGCCTGCAGCCGGGAGCAGTGGGCCAAGCACACAAACAGGACACGGAATCACTTCTCCTTTTGCAGTCTCTCTTCACACACACAAGGGACAGAATGGGACTAGATGATCAGCAAGGGCCTTTCCGATGCTAACACACGCGATCTCTCACTCAAATTCATGAACTATCCAATAATTATTTACCAAGCTGAAAATTGGCCAGCATCTCTCCTTTCTTCCATTTATAGACTATAATGTTGAAGATGAATGAGTCTATGTCCATAAAATGCTTTAATAAGCAAGTTGGGGAGAGATATTATATAAGTTTGAGGCACTATTATTATTGGGAAATGAAAACAAGGGCTGATGTTTTCGGAGAGAACAGATGGCTCCTTTGTTTAGAATTTGAGTATAAAGAAGAGAAGGGGCAGAAAGATACTTGCCATATTGTGTAGGCCTTGGATCTGAGTGACTTTAAGATGCCAAAACAATCTGGTTAGGAAAGGCCCATAGATTCAAAATAGCTCCTCACTGATCAAACTGTAATTAAAATAACAAAAAAGAAATGACAGTAAGAGACTTCCTAATTAGAAGTGCCACAGTGACAATTGACACAGCCTCACGAAGCTCCCTTTGAGTGGCTCTCCAGAAACACACTTTTTCATGCTTCAACATGTCAGGGAACAAGTCAATGAGAGCAGACTGCAAACTCCTGCTTTCTAAGTCTCCATCTCATCCTCATTGTATGTGTTCCCCATGACTTGAGTTTGATCCCTGGGCCCCGCATGATGGAAGGAGAGAGCTGATGTCTGAAGCTGTCTTTTAACCTCTACACATGAGCACCCCCTTCCCCCCAACATGGATAAATGTTAAAAAGGGTAGTTCTTGATAAAAATTGCTTTGCACTTAGATATACCCTTCTTTTGCAGAAGTCAAATACTTCTTCGTTCATGACATCTGCAATAGTTAATCTTCACCGTCTGTCAACGTGACTGCTCTTACAGGCTCCAGGAGACAATCTCCTAGGGCATATTTGAGAGGGTAGGGCATTTCCAGAGCTGTTTTTCTGAGGAGGGAAGACCCAATCTGAATGGAGGTGACAGCGCCCCATGGGCTAGGGTCCAGAATGACTGAAAAGCAAGTGAGCTGTGTACTAGCATGTTGGGTACATTGCTTCCTGACTGGGGCTGCAGTGTGACCACCACCTCACACTCCTGTTGCTATGCCCTCTGGTCCATGATGGACAGCACCCTCTAACTAAGCCAAAATAAATCCTTCTTGAAGTTGTGTTTGCCAAGTGTTTTGCTACAGCTGCTATAGCTGCTGCTGCTGCTGCTTCTTCCTCTCCTCCTCCTCCTCCTCCTCCTCCTCCTCCTCCTCCTCCTCCTCCTCCTCCTCCTCCTCCTCCTCCCCCTCCTCTTCCTCCTTCTATATTCATTAGGAAAATGAGATTTTTGTATGCTCCTATATTTATTGGAGGTTAGCTAAGTTGCTCAGGCTGCTTTTGAACTTGTAATCCTTTCGCCTTAGTCCCCCGAGTAGCTTTGAGTACCTGGCTTTGCTTATTCCTGAGATATTCTGTGCCTGTCTTAGTTGTTTTATCATTGTGGTCATTTTTTAAACCCCTGTTTATACATTGGCCTATAAAATGAGTATATTGAACAAGATAATTTTCTTTATTATTATTTTCAATAACATTAGATCTGTGATAGCTGAGGGCTTTGGGAAAGACAGGTATATCTCGGTGTCTAATTCATCTCTCTGCCCTTTAAGTAGAAATGATGACCCACCATGCTCAATATCTATCAAAAGTCTTTAGGAAACCGACACCCTGCAATTTATTCACTGATTCGTTTGTGATTAGCATCCTCTGCCCTTTCTCATTTCCTAATCTCACTGATTGAAACTTAATTATAGGGAATTCCTTCCTCTCGATTTTATACTGCTTGTATTTCATTTCTTTTACTCTGAACTCTCTTATTAATTTAATAGTGTCAATAGGGCTTGGGATCAATACTCTTTCTTCTTCTGGTGTTTGCTTACTAGTCTCTGGAGGTGGGTGAAAGCCCTCCACTCCCAACCAGTGCTGTCACTAAACCCAACTTGGCTGCATATTAAGTTCTCCATATGAACTGTAGACAAATGACTTGTCCCTAAACATTTTGTCACAGTGTCTGTAGCATGGACCGAGTGGCAGTCTTTGTCACATCCTAGGCTTGAGGACCATCCCTTAGCCTTGAATTCCAGCCATTGCTTTGATATTATCTTAGTTAATGTCTTTCTAGATAGGCTGCGTTCTGGGTATTACCTTCTTACACTCACATGAAGACTTCTGTCCAACAAGAGGCACAGGAGTTTCCCCGAACCAGGTGCACAGCCTAAAGTCGATGTGTAAGGAAGAGCAGGAGTTAACCTTTCGGGGTGTGCTGCCGTTTATGCTTCTATGAATGTTTAAAAATGATAGCAAGTGGTATATTTCATTGCTTTAATTGTTCAAGGTCTTTTTAAAGTATGCAATAAAATACCATTTAAGCTAGCTGACCTTTATATTTTAGTGCTTTTTGGAAGGGAACAACACCTGGTATTATACTGCAGCATAACTTTTAATTATTTGTATCTTCAGGCAGAAGAGCGTGTTTTGGAATCTGGGGGCTGAGAGTCTGCTGCCTTCCCTGAGATTTAACCTGTTTCTGCTTTAAACATCAAGTCCAGTTTGGTTGATGGTTCTTGACCTCATAACGTCCAGCATTCATATCTTTGGTCTTTTCTTCTACAGATTTACCTAAGAAGGAGACTTGATTCATTTCTTATTTCCTGTTGGAGGTACAGGTGTGGAAAGAGAGTCCGTTTGACTTAATCCATATTTAGGAGAGGAGAGCCCTCTGTTCCCCCTTCAGTCCGTTCAGCAATGCAGTGTTTAACCCCAAAGGCTGCTGCTAATAGGTTTTGAAAAATTGATGCTGTTAGATGCAGCTCATCTTCCAACTCTGAACTTGTTTTTTTAGCAGGGAAACAGTACTCAGGTTACAAACGCAGGGCACTGGAATTTCAGAGGTGTCTGCTGACCTACAAATCTTGAAGAGGTAGATGTAGTTACATTTGCATTGTGTTCATGGACGTGGGTTGTGGTCTGCCCCCACTCCCTGGGGTTTTAGAAGAAATGGGATTTTGTTTTCTCATGCTAAGAAATTAGACATAAATTTTTTTAGGTAGGTTTGAGAAAATATGTATGCATATATGTGTGCACACACATAAGTAGCATATGTAATGAAATTATTTGGGCTGAATTTATAAGTCATTTTCAAATTTGTTAAAAAAAATAGCGTGAATTCTCAATTGTTACATTTTTTCTCTAGTATTTATTTTTTCTTGAAGACTTTTATTGTAAACAGTTCCAGTTTAGAACGTTTGAGAGCAACTGTAGCCATATACCCATATCTTTTATTCAGAGTCGTCTGTTGTTTATATTTTGTCTCTTCAGTCTTATCATGTCCCCACCTGTGTCTCTGCTTTTTCTCTAGTTTATGTACATATGTTTTATGGAGAATTTGAGGATAAGCATGCATTGCTTCTTGAGATTTTGGGTAAGATCAAGTGAGAACAAATTGTATAAATTGTGCGTGGTACTCTACCCTTGAATGTAGTATGTATCCCTATGAATAAAGGGGGGAGGACCACTTCTTCCTGTTGCATCATGGTGACTCAGTATAGTCTACGTTATTGTCTGTACGTCCCTTTCCTCAGATAACCCAGTTATATTCTCCTTGGCATTTTCCTCCTGCAGTGCACAAGCCGGCCTAGACTGACAGTCATCTACTTGTCACGTCTCTTCCGTCTCCTTTGATCTGGAACGCTTATTTCTACATTCTTTGTATTTCCAAGTGGTGGCATTTCTGTACAAACCAGCACTCCATTTGAAAATACATTCTTCATGGTAGCTAATTATTTCTTTAAGTTGAGTTGTGCATTCCCCTGTGGGTTTTAAACCCTTGCGGTCAAACAACCCTTTAGCACAGGGTTGTCTAAGACCACGTGCACATCAGATATTTACATTACAATTCATAATAACAAAACTACAGTTATGAAGTAGAGACAAAAAATAATTTTATGGTTGGGGGTCACCACAGCATGAGGAACTGCATTAAAGGGTCACAGCTTTAGGAAGCTTGAGAACCACTGCCCTAGCGAATGTCATGATGTGGTGTGTCCTTAGTGTCATACCGGGAGACTCAGAATGTGTATTGGTGGCCCTTTGCCAAGATGTTCTTTGATTTGTCCATTATATAGGCCTGCTATCTGGCCGTTTGTATTTACTACCACCACTATCGTTATTAGCACCACCACTATAATTATTAGTTTGATTTCTTTGGAGATGGATTCTCGCTATATGCTGGGTTAATCTTCAACCCCTGACCCTCCTGGCTCTCCCAAGTGCTGGTGTATGGTCATGCGCTGACAGGCCTGGCTCTGCTTTGCAATTACTCAGCAATCCATGAGGAGGTCCTTTTGTCTTGCTTCTGTGAAGCTCATCTTCTACATTTGTACCTAATCCACTCTATAATGATGGTTGCAGAGTTACAGCTGGCCCACCTTTGTCGGTCCTTCAGGGTTATCCGTCCATGCCTCCTCTACGCAGAGTCCTCTCCTGTTCTCTCTCAGGTACCTCTCTCTGTTTCAGATGGTACAACTCTCAGGACTTTTATTCCATCTTTCATGATTAATTGCTGCTATGTTTTAATTTTCTTCCTCAATGTGTTCTAGAGTTAGCCAGTGAGAATGCGGTCTCACTATGGTCTACTCCATGTGTTCTTCATATTTCATGGGTCTGTCTGTAGCTGTTGGAATCAAAGACATTCTGGTTTCATCCTCTGCCCTCCTTGTCTGGCCTCTAGAAACACTGTTTGCTCACTGTATCCTTCTTCCCTTTAGTGGAGAATGTCATTGGATACCAGTATCTGAGTGGGGCTGTGCTCCTCGCTATTGGTAACTTCCTTTATAGGTCTTTTCAAGGGTTTGATCCAAGAAACTATGCACACTCATGCACATTACATAAGCCTGTGTAATCATGGGAACAGTTATTGGTTTGCTGCCAATTCCTTTAACAGGGATGTCCCACCAATGTCTTTAGCCAATGTCTTTCAGACTTCAATTTGTTGCCAACCTGTTGGGTGAGAAATAGTTTGAAGTTGCCTGTACCCTGCCATAAATAAACTGTATCATCTTTATTCTGTGTCTAAGTATCATATTTATTTTATGATTTTCAGTTTTGTGAACTGTTTGTATCTTGTTATTTATATCTTCTTCTTCCTCTTCTTGTTCCTCCTCCTCCTCCTCCTTTCCCTCCTCCTCCTCTTCTAATTATAGTAACTACGACTACGACTATGACTATGACTACGACTACAAATTGTCAAGTATGAGTCTCATCCTTTAGCCCAGGCTAGCTTGGAACTCTGTTGAACCTCCCAAGTGCTGAAGCCTTCCAGGTTACAGATGTGAGCTTTCCTGTGTCCAACTTAGTGTCCCCTCTTAACTGAAGTTTCAGTTTTTACCTTTTGATTGGATTAGTTTGGGGCCAGTGTGTAGAGTTTCAAGATGATTTTAATTTTACCTTCTTTTTCCAAGTGATATATCTTAGGTTCCAACAGGATTTAGTGTGGATATGTCTCTGCCCTTACTGTCTGAAATTGGTGGTTCCTTTTTATTTATTTTATTTATTTAATTGCTTTCTGAGGTGCAGGCAGGCCTCTGCTGTGTTGCTCAGACTGGTTTAGACGTCTAAGCTCAAAGTGTCCCTCTGCCTTAGCTTCCCAGTAGCCAGGAGGATAAGTGTGCACTGTCCTTGATTACTGGTTGTTACATTTTAACACAAGCTCTGAGGGAGAGCCGAGATGAAAGCAACTGGAGAATTTGAGGAAAACTGCTTCCTGGTTACATGAAGTCAGAGTGAGAGTAAAGCTGAAAGCTATTCATGTCAATTAAGCATCCGTGATCTTTTGCAAGTCTGCCTCTCTAGTCCCCCCCCCCCCATGTAAGTATGTGTGTGTGTGTGTGTGGGGGGGATTGGGTGGGTGATGGTGGTGGTGGAAATTAGACCTGGCAAATGCTAGGTAAGTGGTTCAGCAATGAGGTACATCCTTGTCTCTTGGTTTTGTGAGATAGGAATTTCCTTTTTGGTCAGGTTGGTCTTGAACTAACCCACTATGTCACCCTGGAAAACATAGAACTTAGACTCCAGTGTCTCTTTTTCCTGAGTGTTGGGATTACAAATGTGTATTGCCATGTTTACTTGAGTTTCTCAAATTTATTGGTTAGGGACAAAAATCTGTCACTGCTCTCCCCTTAAGAACATTTGTCTCTTGGTTTACAAAGGCAAACTTGTTAGGGTGTCGGTACCGTGGATAGTGCCGGGACTGCTTTGTGCCCTAATTTACTATCTTCCCTTAAATCCTTTCCAAGGTAAGCTCTCTGCGGCAGATTATCTGTTTTATGCATTAATGTGTGCCCGCACCCCACATACTTGGTATATAGCAGTAGTAATTGAATATTTCTGAGCATGAAGCTGTCAGCTCTCATTTAGTTTGTTGAAATGTTTGTGCTTTGATTCCAACTCCTAAATGTAGATGCTTTAAACAACAGATTCTTACTTTTAGTATTAAACATATTTACTCAGAATTATGTATGTAACTTCCTGGCTTTGGTAAAGCTGTACGGCATAATCTTCAGCCACCGAATATGCCATAGGTATTGTTGCTCACCACACAGATAGGCATGGTTTGACCTTTGCTTCTTGCTGCCTAGAGTCACCCAAGATAGGCACCTAGGAATATATAGTATAACCTTGGCTGCCTGCCTTGCAGGATGGGACATAGATACATGGGTCCAGCTTAGCTGCCTACCGCCTAGAACAGGGACGTCGGCTTGCCTTTAGCTAAAGCAGCACGCCTGTCCTCTGATGTATGCCTTTCAGGAGATGTCTGTGGGATCCCGCTATTGGTTTTCTCTGTGCCATTCCTCTTTCCTGTTCAGCAGGTGGTGGTGTGTCATTTTCCCCTCCTTACTTTTATGTGTTTGAGTATTTGCCTGCTTGGATGTCTATGAGCCACATGTGTGCCTTGTACCCAGGGAAGCCAGAAAGAGGGCATTGGAACCCCTGGAACTGGGATTACAGATGGTCGTGAGCTACCATGTGTTGCTAGGAGTCCTTTGTCAGAGCTGTAGTCTTAAGCGCTGGGCCACCTCTGTCTCCCTGTTTAGCAGGTATGCTGGTGTGTTTTACTTATTTAGGCTCTGGGAGATCATTGTCTGTCTCTTGGAAATTGTCCTGTTTTCTTGAATATATTCACATCCACACAGGATCCCATGAGTGAGCCATATTTTAAATGAGCTAGCCTCCTCTGTCTGTCTGTCTGTCTGTCTGTCTCTCTCTCTCTCTCTGTGTATATGTGTGTCTGTGTGTACGCGTGCGCATGTGCGTGCATGCACGGTCATGCACGCTTGGACGGATGTGTGCACACGCATGCACACCACACCCATATATACTCCCTTTTCATGTATCCAGTGAAGTCACTTATTTCTGTAGAATGTAAGAATGTAACATTCTGACCGTGTCAGCTCCCTTTTCATTCACTCTCTATTTCCATCTCTGGAATATTACTGTGTTTTATTTCAGAATGACTTATTGGTGCTCTTTGAAGGCATACGTGTAATTAATTATTTTCTTTTTTTCGAGACAGAGTTTCTCTGTGTAGCCCTGGCTGTCCTGGAACTCACTCTGTAGACCAGGCTGGCCTCGAACTCAGAAATCCACCTGCCTCTGCCTCCCAAGTGCTGGGATTAAAGGCGTGCGCCACCACTGCCGGGCTGTGTGATTAATTCTTATAGAAACTTGTCAGTTATATCCCTGTCCTCCACACACACAGAAGGAGATGGAAAGGGAAGGAGAAGAGAGAGCATAGAGAGAAGGAAGAATTATCTATAATCTTGTTAGTTTAAATTACATGACAGTGCATACTGTCACTAAGGGGTGTGCGTGGGTAGGTGTGTGTGTGCGTGTGCGTGTGCGTGTGCGTGTGCGTGTGCGTGTGCGTGTGCGTGTGTGTGTGTGTGCATGTGTGCTCACACTATGGACTGCTATTCTGGTGCTTGCCTTTTAAACCAGTTTTGTCTTTATGAATGTCCTGTATACTTTCATGGAAAGAATATTTCCAATTTTTCTGTATTACGACACTCAGCAGTTAATCTTCAGTCAGTGTCTACATTGCTCTAAGTGCAGTGAGCTATACCAGTGAGTGACTGCAGCTTAATTCATCTCTGCCTTTCCAGGGTCGTGCTCCCAAGCTATCTGTATACATAATAGCTTCTCCCTAAGTGGCTGACAGATGTGAGTGAGTACACATTAAAGTAGAAAAAGATCTGCTCACCTTTTCTTAAGAAATTAAACTTGGCACATGATAACATTCCAGAACTACAAAAGAAAGGTGAGAGGCAGAACAAGCCAAGCTGCCCTTATATGGACAGGAAGAAGCATAGTTTACAGGGTGGTAGGTCTTGCCAATGGTGGCTTGGAACTACCTGATGGTTCTCAGACAGGGCCTCCTGTAACCCATGGTCCATGCTGTTTGCATCTGTTGGTTATCATTTTAGCTCCCGATAACTCCTTTAAAAGAGCAAATCAGGATTTTAGAGGTGGGAACTGGCTTGCATTAATTAGATGTCCAAGGCAGCCTGTGATTAGCTCAGTGCAATGTTCGCAAGCCTCTGGAAGCAAGAGTTTCATTCACTGGCTCGCTAGTGTCATTGCTGGTGGTGTTCCTGTGTGTCAGATGCTCCACAAGTTGGATTAGTTGTCAGAGTCACTGTGTCATGAAGGATGACTGAGGCAGAATTGGAGGCACTGACATCTCATGTCCATCAGGTACAAGGTGTAGAAATCCTTCACTGCCTCTCCTCAGGTTGATAGCTGAAAGATATGACCTGTCTAACACAGCTCCCAAAGCATAGCTCTCTTCCTGCATGGTGATCTCTTAAGCAGACATAGGGATACCTGTGCAGTTAGACCTCTGGAGACGTTAAATATGCTATATTGTTTGTCACTGTGGGGTTTCCCTCCTCCGTGTCATCATGGCTATCTCAGATAAATCATTATACCCTACTCACTAATGATGCTTCCCCAAAGAAGCGGGAGCTGCGGTAGCCTTGCCTATCCCTTGTAGGGATGCTGTAAAATGTTAGAGTGTTTTTGTAAGCACTGCTCCTGCTACAGTGTCTCACTGCCTTGGAAGCTTCTTGGTTGGTTCAGCACGAGGTTATGAACTGAGTCAAAAGTAGTAGCCCTGTAGTTGTCTGAGCTTGCCTACTGTGTGAGTTGTCTGAGCTCACCTATTGTGGGAGTTCATCCTGGGAAAGTACTAGAGAAGAAACTAACTATTGCCTTTTGCCTGAGAGTATGCTGGCTGTGCCTGCTAGGTGCTTGCATACCCTACCTGGTACTTGGTATCCATATGTCCTCCATTATAGATGGAGGTGCAGAAACCTCCTGCCCTGCTGTTCTCCAGGTCACAGAGCAAGTTAGTCCCAGAGCTGAGGCTCATCCGTGTGGAGATAGTGGGTGTGTTCCCATATACCTGTCACCCACCAGCTAGTGTCAGCTGATTATGCATTCTCTAAGTCTTCGTGGTCTGGGCAAACAAGCTCTATCCAGGGCTTGAACATCTCGTGAAGATGTTTTTCTGGCCTTTCCTGTCCCTCCCCACTACGCGCTCTGTATACAGACCTTTCTGCTTGCACATTGCAATGGTTCTTCTGTGCACGCTTGTCCCTAGTGTTAGAAGTCTTGCTGCAGTGTCTAGTTGGGTCTAGGTGCTTGGCACCTATGCGCTGAAAAGTCCACTGTCTCTCCCACGCTGTATTTGCTGCTTTTCCATGTGGTCACTAAACACCCATAAACCTTAGATAACCCAATTCAAAAGCATCCTGATTTGGCTTCTGCTCTAATATTTAAAATCTGCCCTCTATTTTAGCTGTTTAATTTCACCATTTGGAGGGGGAAACTGCCATGCTCACCTCGTTAGCATTTTGGTCAGTTGAGTTTGTGCGCTGTAATCCTTGTGTGGGTGTGATCAGAGATGGTAACACCATCGTGACGGTCACATGAAAATAAAAACGTTAGCAATGTGAGCAGATACATGTTCGGAGGAGCTGTTGGTATCCAGGTGTGTACTTCTCAATGTAGGTGAGCATTTTGCATTCAGTGCAGAGTGAGAAATCGTTCTAAAGTGTTTCATACTCTTTAATTAATCAATTGGAATATTAACATAAATATTATGAGTAAAATGTTACAGTGATGGTTGTGCAAGCTATTTTATGGATAAAACACCTTATTAACAATTTCGAAATGTTAAACAATTAAAGAAATTGGTGGTTCATAGATATTTAGGGTAAGTAAATTTCAGTTAATAGACTACATTTACTCTTCCTGGGAAGGGCATTATATCCTTTTGAAGCCATCAAGTGATTATGAAATATGAATTGGAATGGCAGCATTTTTATGAGCTTACATTATATCATAATTATAATGGTTATAGGACTGCCTGATGAATCCATGTGTAACATTAAACAGAATGACCATTAAGAGATATTTTAAATTTTAATTATTTAATTCTACCTCAGGCCATAAATCTTTTAAGAAAAAGTCTACTTAAGAATTTCACATGTAGTGATTGAAGTGACGGAGTTGTTCTAGCCTCGGAACTCTGGCCGGCAAACTTTCTGTTATTCTCAGAGGAGTTCAGATGAGGACACTCGGGGATGGACTTTAGCAGAGGCTTTGGCTGAATACTGATTTTACCATTTAGCCATTTGGTAATGGACCAGTTCTTGTGGCAGTAGATCTTTATTTGTGTAGGGAGGTGCAAGTGCCACTGGGGAAGATTCTCAGTTACCTTCGACCAGTTTACCTGTAAATGGTTTCCACCTTTACCACCTACTAATCCTCTTGTCTGCTTTTGCAGTGTGTGTCCACACGTATGTACGCATATGAGTATACATTGTTTTTCTCCGGCATGCACTTCTTTTCTTTGTTTTCGGCAGATAATCATGGAATGCAATTTGTAGAACATTCTATATCGTCATGTTAATTTATTTGCTGGATAATCACTGTGATGTTAACCTCATGTCTAATCTTGGACATACTAGAGAAACATCATGTAAGACATACACTCCAATTTCCACTTTGCAAATGTGGAAACTGAGGCTTGGAGAGGCTGAGAGGACCTGCTTAAGTTCCCTTGGAATAGTAGAGTGCATTTATTTGTTGCTTGTTTAACTCATTGCAAAGCCAATGTGTTAATTACTCATTGAGGTGCTCCAACATTGAGGGCAGGAGGCTGAACTTGCTCACCTTTCCCTCTGCCCTGTCATGAGTAGAATATGACAAGGTTAGCCCCAGGCCCCGTTTGCAAGAAGAGATCCTTGAGTGGTGTTCTCATGCATCTGCTGAGGGGCCCAGCCATTGTCATTACAAGAAGCTCACTCTTGAGGGAAAGCCAGGGAAACAGAAGTTGCAAGAGCATTGGCTTTTCTGGAATGTTCCTGTGACTCCTGTGCTCAGTGGTCCTTGGTTCCACCTAGCCATCACTCTCTACCATGGCTGCATGGTAGAATCACCTGGGGAGCTTTGGATTCCTAACCACGTTAGGCTTCCCTTTAGAGATTCGTACTGGAATGGACTGGGACTTAGCTTTCTTCTGCCTGCCTGCCTAGGGAGAATACCTGCTTCTTATTTTCATCCCTTTTTTGGTGTGGTGGACTTTCTGTTTTGAAACCAGGAACCACTCAGTCTTGTGATATTTACTGAGAGTTTATTTATAGAGAGCTTTTGTGGGTGTCCAAGGCTGTGGAGAGGATGTTGCAGGAACAGCATGAATGGATGGTGAATTGAATGGGCCTCCAAGAAAGAGAGCAACCCACCCAGACGGTATCAGTGAGAGCCATCTGAAGACAGAGCAGTGGCCTTTGTCTTCTTCCCCTCTTCTCTACTTACCTCCTCACCAGGTTCACAAACCAGTCAGAAGAAAGTGTCATTCCCCACAGTTATACTCCAGAGCATATCATGGCTTATTTACAATGACTGGGATATTTGTTTGTAGTGTCTTCCTTTTGCTCGTGCACCAACTTGAATTTCCTAGTGCACGCAAAAGATCCACTTCAATTGTCATGCTCCCTGAGGCATAGACTGTGCATGCACACAGTGACAGTCTGCCTTGCTGCTGTGGAAATACACAGAGTCCGTCGCCTGGCACTGTGTGTTCTCTCCAGAATTAAGGTCATTCTTTACTGCCCCTGGGTGCCAGCCAGCTGAGCTGTACCCTGGCCTTGGCTCTGTCCCATCCCGACTTGTTCCGGTACCTCCTGGTGGTGGAACACTCACTGTCCTAAAGCCACCTGTCATTCTCCCAGCTAGAAATAATCTTCCCTTCGATAGAGCCACACACTGCTCTGAGTGGGAACATTTAGGACTCATTACATTGTACCTTGAGCGCCTGCCACTGTCCGCTTCTGGAGGATGGGGTAGCCTCTGCTTACTTCTGGCACCTTCTGCTGTGCCACGAACATGGGAATCATTCCAGTGTGTTTTCATGAGTAACTGTATTACTTTTAGTTCATCTCAGCAGTTGTACAGAGTTACCCTCCTGAGCTCTTGGAAGCTCCGGCGAGCATGTGCAAAAGGTCTACTGTGAGGAAGCAAAATCCAGTGACCTAGTTACAGCCTGTTCCCTGCACTCGTGCCTCTGAGGCGGCTCTGGACTCAGCTTGGAGAGAGATGCTGTCTCTTCAAGGTGCTGATTGTTGGCATATCTTCCTAAGGGGCCTCCACCTTCTTTTAAAGTATAATAACAATGAATTATCAAGTAGAAAATCTAGTAATTGCTGACTAGAAATCAAAAGAAAAAGAAAACTCACAGTGTTTGCTTATAGCTAAGGCTTATGAAGCCTGCCCTGGTTTAATCTATGTGACATTGTAGGGGTATCCTGTGCTGGTGTGTGTCAGTCATAACTGGTAGAGAAGACCACTGTGTCCTATAGGTGGACTGTTTTCATTCTTAGCACTGGGACTCAGCCACAGCGCACACTGTCACCATTGCTCCGGTGCCAAAGTGGACTTCATGGTCACATAGTGATTAAATACCTAGTATTTCAAAGGGCTTGGGCATCCTTTGAATTCCTGATCTGTGCCTCAGCAGCAGCTATGTGAAGAAAGCTACAGAACAGTGAAATCCACACGACGGGAGTTTAACATGCCCGTTTCTGTAGCATGTGGTGTGCTTATGAAGGGCAGGGTGTGGTCGGGGGTGAGTAGCAGGAAGGCATGCTCTGCCTTCTCTTTCTGGTTGGAACCCTAAGAGAGTCCAATGGCTTTTTTCCTTTGAGAGAAGGTTCTGGAAGACTACAGCTGTCCCTATACGTCATCCTCATTTATAGTAATGGATCTTAGCCAAACCAGGCTACAAATGGCAAGGGAGATTTCAAAGAGCACTGCCTGGTGGGGCTGTGGCTCAGTGGCAGAGCCTTTTCAGACCTTGGAATCAATTCCAAGCACTAGAAAAGAAGAAAAAAGAAAGGATCCCGCCTTCCTGTGTGCCACGTTTAGCCTAGAGGTGTCTGGGATGGACAGTAAAACTTTGAGTATAGATGTCCGTCGTACCCAGAAGCCTAATGTGTGCTTTTTCCTCTGTATTCTTTTGTTTTTTTTTTCTATTTTTCATTTTATTCTCTTTTATTCTTAGACAGTTTTATCATTTAAGTGATTTCTAAGCTCTATAGGGAATTTGAAGCAGAGCAGGAAAATTCAAAATAGAAATTAAAATTTACTCCGAATACATTCTGCTTTAATGATCATTGTTAAATTTTTGGGAAAAAGAAGTGTTTTAGCCCCCCCCATTCCTTCCTACTTCCCTCTCTCCCCCAGCATGTATAAATGTGCATGTGTACATGTGCTCACACGTATGACTGTGCTTACAGCTCGCATAAATAGTCAGTTTTCAATGCCGTGGACTTTCACACTAATGATATGTCTTACACATCATTTTTCTTTAAAACAACAAAAAATTATGTGTATGAATGTTTTGCCTCCATGTATGCATGTGTACCACTGTGTTCTTGGTGCCTACAGAAGCCAGAAGAGGGCATTAGAGCCCTTGAAATTGCAGTTATAGACGACTGTGAGCTGCCAGGTGGGTGCTGGGAATCAACTCCGGTTCTCTGGAAGAGCGGCCAGTGCTCTTAACTACCGACCCATGTGCCCAGCCTCTAGAAGCCTTTAAGCAGACCTTACCATATTTGCATGTAACATGGCATGTTCGAGAGCAGAGAGATTGTGATGTGAAATTGTGGTCATAAGGAGGAGACACTGCTCTGCAGGGGCAAGGCAGAGAAGCGAGGTTGGTGAGATGGTGCCAACCATCCAAGGTCCTTCTTCTTGGCAGTGTGGAGAGAGAGTCCCTAAAAACAGTCAAGCAGGGCATGAGAGAAGGAAGATTTGGGGATGTCTGCAGTGACACAGGGTCACTCCTGAAGAAGTGATGCATCTGGCAGAAGGACCTAGAAGTACGAGTAATCAACTGTTGAGGATGCTGGAATGAGGGTACCAGTCTCAGAACTAGATGACGTCAGGAGCAGCTTTAATGGACAGCGCCCACGTGCCATAGAAGATCGTATATCTACTTCATTACTGTTCTTTTTGGCAATCTCTTGGGCATATCTAATGTATTCAGGTTACTCTTACCCTCTGTTCTCCCACCCCCTTCCATCCCTGCTTTTCTGCTGTCCTCCCTCCTCCTTGCAAGCCCCTTCCCCCTTAGACAGGGTCTTCTTGTCTTTCCCAGGCAGGTCTTCAGTTCCTGTTCTAAAGTGTTCCTCCTGCCTCAGTTCTGTCATCGTTTCTGCGACTTTTACCTGTTAACATGCCTGGCACTTGAAAAAAATAGGGCTTCTCTCCCATTTGTATGTATGCATGTATATATGTATGTGTGTCTTATTTGTGCATATATGTGTTTATAATCTGTCCATCTGTGTGTCTGCCTTATTTAATCTTTTGAATGGCTACTATTTTACCCCAGACTTGGAATATAGTTTTCTTAAGGTCTGGTAATATTTAAAATCCTTTATAGCTTCATGATCAAACCAACAGTTTCGTTGTGGTTGAATATTATGTGTAGGTGCTGCTGAAATGATTCCTCTTAATTTAGGAAACATCAATTAGTATTAGAGGCTGGCAGGTACTGCACTGTGTGCTGAGATTGAAAAGTGTACCATCTGTTTGTCCTGCTGTCTGTTTGTCCTGCCGTCTGTTTGTCCTGCCCTCTTGAGGATCCCAAGCAAGGGAAGCACATACACTAAAGGAAAAAGTGGCCCCTGTGCTAGCATGGTGGTTCAGTGGGGAAAGTCTGAGGATCAGGGTTGGATCCCTGGACTCCAGGGGAAGGTGGAGGAGAGAACCAAGTTGTCTTGTGACCTCCACCTGCTCACAGAGGTACACACACTTCATAATGACACTTGTACGACGTATGTTAGAACAGGGGAGTGGCGTGTGCTCTGCAGAGTTGTGAAGCAGCAGGAGTTGATGGCTGCAGCCTCCGCTCTGCTCTTCATTTACTAAAATGCAGTGTGTGCTCATGCATAAAATTAGAACTTAGAAGCAAACGTGGACGGAAAGGGCCTTTATCTATGACCCTCTACATTTCATTTGTGGAAGTTAACTTGGCCCGAAGACCCGAGGCGGTTAAGTCTTATCTCATCTTCTTCATCCAACTTCTCAGTCTACTTTATATGACAGTGTTAGAGGATCCAGAATTAAACAGGCACATGTGTTCACATGGACACACATCCTCTCACTTACTTAATACACATGCACTCACATGCACACACAGACACACACTCATACATACACATGTATTCACATATACACGTGTGCATATACTCAAACACAGCAGCACACCCAGGTACATATATGCTCACACACTCACATACACATGTGCCCCCCACTCACATACACATGTCTACATAGTTATGCACTCACACATCCACACACACACTCTCACACACACACATACATATATCTCACACACACATACAATAGGCTTAACATTCAAGTGCACATGCTCACACACACTCATACATACAGTCACATACACTCAAACACACCATCACACACATACACATGCTCTCACACACTCACACACATATAAGTATACACACGCACACATGCTCACACACTCAGACATGCATATATTCACATATATCCACACACATTCAAACACACATGTTCACACACTCAGATACACATATACTCACACACTCATACTTACACACTCACACACACACAGTCACACACTCAGACATGCGTACACTCACATATGCAAACACACATGTTCACACACTCACACACATATACTCACACACACACTCAAACACACACTCACACACTCAGACATGCATATACTCATACCCATACACTCATGCACACTTAGACACGCATTCACACTTGGACATGCATACACTCACACATACACAGCTACACGTATGCTCACACACATTCTCACCCAGTCATACACTCACACACACATTCTCACACTCACATATATTCACATGGTCTACACAAGCGGGGAAAATTATGCTAGGTAAGAGTCAGCCGCATTTTACAGTTGAGATTAAGCTCTAGAACATATATCAAAGGTGACATTAAAAACCGAAGTGACAGCTGGTCTCAGTTCCAGATCCACTAAGTCCTTCCAGCACTCCCCACTCTCCAGTGACACCTCCTTACTAGGTCATAGAAGCAGTGGCAGAAGGGGTTCTCAGAGTGCAGGCTATTTCTCTGTGTCCTTTAGCTGAGCTATTTTTGTGACTATTCAGTGCATGTACAATGCTGCCTCTCGGAGTGTTCTGGCCAGACTGAGAGCGCATTCTCTTCTGGCTGAAGCCTTGCTGTTCCCCCATGGCAGATTCCATGGAATCCTTGGCCCAGAAACAAGATGGGAACAAACTATTCAAAAAAAAAAAATCCGATTTCAGAGTCTGAGTGTACACAGAAAAAATTAGCACATGTGCTGTTGGACTAAGTGCGTAACAGGGCATTAGTGTTTTCTGAGTGTGTGAGGTGAGGGGGTGGTGCTGGGGTCTGTTTACCATTTAGGCTGCAGCCCCCTCACCAGTCAGTTTTAAACATAAACCCTGAATCATCAATTCTCCTTAAAACAATCCTGTTCTGCTCCCAGAACTTTAACCTGCTGATGTGTATGGGACAGAGCCACCTCTAATCTTGCCTGACAGATGAATTAAGGCCATCTTCAGAGGGGTCATAGGAGCCAGTCTCTGTAGTGGGCTTCTGCAGAGCCCACACGCACCTCACCTGCTGATGCCACCGCACCGCCTGGATTCTGTTTTCCTAGTTGTGAAACGGAAATCAATCTTTAAGAAGGTACAGACAGATGAGCTGATGTGTATGTGCGCCTTACATGGCTCACAGTCTACTGCGTAGAAACTGCTCAGTTAGCTTATTAGATGTTCTCCTCATCTGTGGCTGATAGTGGTTTTCCTTGTGCCGGGCTTCTGGCCAGCCTCACTCTCCTGCCTCTGCAGCTGTGGCCCTCATCTCTGAACTTCTTTGTTTTCCTCCTGGGTTTCTGCCTGCTAGATTTTACCTATTCATTAGCCATGTTTTAATGAATCTTCATGCATTTACTCTTCTTTTATGTATTTGTTCATTCCTTTAACAGACTTTTCTGTGTGAGGGGTGTCTGCTGTGTGCCAGCCTTAGTTCTCTGAGCTAGTTGAAGTCTGCATGTGGTGTCTGTGTGGGTCACTGTGGACATTCCTACAGAGTTTCAGATGGGCTTGTTCACTCTCCGCTCCTAGGATATACGGGCCATAGAAGGTAAGGTGCATGTTAGTAAGTCCTTATTATCCTTCATTTAAAAA
>CM052713.1:16863140-16907657 GCA_028551405.1 Uromys caudimaculatus
AGTGGTAGGGTACTGGGGGATGAAGCTCAGTGGTAGGGTACTGGGGGATGAAGCTCAGTGGTAGGGTACTGGGGGATGAAGCTCAGTGGTAGGGTACTGGGGGATGAAGCTCAGTGGTAGGGTACTGGGGGATGAAGCTCAGTGGTAGGGTACTGGGGGATGAAGCTCAGTGATAGGATCCTTGGACAAGTAGTGAATGAATGAAAGGAGCTAACATTTCTAGGTGTTGATTTCCTCTGAAGAAGGCATGATGATAGGAGACAACATTTATTCATGAGAGAGGCGTGAGATGAGAAGAGAGGTGTAAAGAGCTTTGGAGTAAGGGTGGGTCTGGGGCACAGAACCACTGTCATGACAGAAGCAAGGCCAGGCTGAGGAGAGGAGAGCTGTGGAATGTGAGAAACGGAATGAAACTAGGATATCCTCTGGAGCATAAAGTAGTTGCCTCAAGAAACCTTTTCCCTTAAGTGGCATAAAATGTGACCTGGAGTGGGTCTGAGGTGTAGAAGGGAGGTGGAGAGAATGGTTTTCTGGAAACTTCCTTTGCCAACAATTCTGCACAGATAGATACTTCAATGAAGAAGGTTGGCAAGGCAGAGCTGAGGCAGTGGATCTCTTGTTGTTCCTGTGTCCTGATCACTTTCCCAGCCTGCCTGCCTTCTTTCTTCCCCACCACTCCACTGCAGTTAGTGGCTGGCGAGACTCAGACCCAGACAGACAGACAGACACATGCAGGATAAGCAGGTGATGTAAATCCGCAATTATCGCTGGGTTGAAAAAGGTTGTGTTATATGCACATCCGTGTTCCGCCCATCTCTTTTCGATTGGCTGCAATCCCCTCTCCCCTTTAGTGTGCCAGTCCTTTCCCATGTCCAACTGCAGGCAGCAGAGGAACACTGCCTGATGCTGCTGGATCTGGGAAGAGAGCAGGACAGTTCTGATGAGCTGATTTTAGAGACTGGGCAGGAGTTAGGCTCGTAGCCTTCCAGTGTGCATTGCTCTTCACCCTTTTGTGTTTCTTACATTTACTGCCTAGATTTGCCCAGGAACACATAAAACGGCAGTTCAGCTCTGGGCACCTGTTTGCTGATTGCATGTGGATGCAGGCCTTGAGGGAACTTTTGGGGGATGCCCATAGTAAGGACCTCGTGCTGTGGGTGCCCTCTGGAGACTGGCTTCTGGGGAAGAAGCTTGGGCGTGGCCAGGGGAGGGTGTGCTCACTCTACAGTTGAGCATCCCGGGAGGCCTGCTGCAGAGTCCTCAGGGCTGTGGCAGACCCAGGTGCTCTGTAGAGTGGGAGGGCTTTGCAGAGTGGCCTCGTACTTTGGTAAAGGAAAGAGAAATTTCTAAGCCAAAGGAAATAGAAGAGGCATGAAGATTTGTAGAGGAATTTGGGACCGGCAGGCTGGAATGCACATGGAGGTGATGCATTTGCCTCCAATCAACAAATCCGCCAGAGCCTTCCTACAATGTTGGGGACTTTTCTTCTAGAAGTTGTGGGGAGCTGTTACAGTGGATTTGTGGAAGGGCTGTTGCAAGATTAGTCGTGTGAGTGTGTGTGTGTGTGTGTGTGTGTGTGTGTGTGTGTGTATGTGGTGTTGTGTTTTGCTTTTACTTTTTTTTTTTTTTGTATTTCAGTCTTTTTAGGAACTGTTAGGCAACTGTACCTCTGGGCAACATGCCTGCCTGACTTTATAGGCCTTCCCTCCCTGTTCTTGCCTGGCTCAGCTCCTTCTCAATGCTCCTATAATGAAGTGTGGCAGCAAGGCCCCTGGCGCTGCAGTGAGCCCTCAGAGCTGACCCAGCGCAAGCCTTTGCAGTCGTCCTCTCCTCCCTTTCTCTCCCTCCTCCTTTCTCTCTGTCACCAACCACCCCCAGCAGCTGCAGCCACAGCCCTCCACTCCCTTAAATAAATAAATCAGTCACTCGAAAGGGTTCCAAGCGCATTAGTCACATATCCCAGAAGTTTAATACAGAATTATTTTGACAGCGAGCACAAGAAGGTGCTTTCTAGTTGAACGCACAGAACTTGCTTTTTCCAACTGGGCTTCCTGCCTCGCAGACAGATGATCTGTTTTGTAGATGGAATGGCTGTGCAGTGCCGGGACTGTGATGCTTGCTTCCCTTGGATGTGTAACCAACTGCTCACTACCAAATGTGTCTGGGACCAGATAGAAAACCAGGGTGGGGCTAAGCGAGCTATTTCTCTTCCTTGTTTATTAAAGTCTCAGAAGATCTGGAACAATGACTCCCCCACCAAAGCCCTCTCCAGTGACAGACAGAGAGGACACCCTGCTCCCACAGGGTAGGCAACTGGCACCTGTCCCTGGAACCCTCTTTTTTCTTCTTCTGTTTGTGTCTTCTGGGCAGAGAGGCGGAAGGCAGGAGGAGGGAGAATATCAAGTTTTTATTGTGAGCATAACTTTCACACTAATAGCTTCCATGAGTCACTGGGAGATCTCTGTTTATTTATTTATCTGGCTCCCTCGTCCTTTTTAAAACCCAGACTTCTGCGTGCTCTGAAAGTCAGGACAGCTCCAGTGGTCGTGGTGCGGGTGGCTCTCCATGCATCCCAGCTGAGTAGGGCTTCCAGAAAGATTTTCTGACTCACTTATTTAGCACTGTCTATTGCTGTTACTGGGCAGGAGAAAGGACCCTGGCTGACCTTTGGTCACACTAGTTTAGAGCTGATCTTGTCCACTTTGGCACATAGAAAGAGGAAAGAAGAGCCCCTGCACACTGTTGTTAACTCATGAGAGATTTCCCCTTTGGTATTCCACAAAGCATCTGAGGAGTCAGACATGTCTCCTCACCCAGCTTGGCAGTTCCTTTAGGGTCCTGCCAAGAGGCAGAAGGCCTTTTCCTGAACAACACTGCATATCCTGAAGGCTTCAACCAGTTGTGATAGGACTGATAAATCCTTTAGCTTCAATGGTTTTCATGTTTCTCTCACTAGGATCCATTTTTAAACAGAAATCTTGTTGGCTTCTACCCTGGGCCAAGTCAGCTGTCCACATTGGTGTGTCTCCATGGAACCCACTGTAGAAACCACTGTGTTAAATGCTTCATGTGGAAATTTGGTGACTGTGCCCTGCCTTCTGTAAGCCTTTTGCCTCTGTCTGTCTCCCAAGCCTGAGAACGTGGCATCTGTGCAGATGGGCCCCACATGGGCTTGGTATGAGCCTTGCTTGTCTACCCTGGACTGTTCTCTCAGTAGGCTCAGTACCCAGCATTCCTCAGGCCTTCATACCTAAGTCTGGACTTGCCTATCTTGGCAACTACTGGGCTGCTGGCCAGTCCTTCATAGCTGTTCATAACACTACAGTGACCTGACAGGGACACTCTCAGGAAACCTTTGCCCCAGTGTTGGGGACAAAAGCCTCTGTCATGGGAGCACCTATGAGAAGAAGAGTGCAGTGTCTAAGCTACTTTTAGGAAAACTTCAGGCTGAATTTGTCCAGGCTATAGAAGATGGACATGGGTTTTATCTCCTTAGTGACCAGCTGATGCTTCTCCAGCTGTGTCCATGTGGCACTGTGCTCCAGCTGTGACCATGTGACACTGTGCTCCAGCTGTGATCATGTGGCACTGCCTCCAGCTCCAGCTGTGTCCATGTGACACTGTGCTCCAGCTGTGATCATGTGGCACTGTGCTCCAGCTGTGATCATGTGACACTGTGCTCCAGCTGTGATCATGTGGCACTGCCTCCAGCTCCAGCTTTGTCCATGTGGCACTGTGGTCCAGTTCCAGCTGTGATCATGTGGCACTGTGCTCCAGCTGTGATCCTGTGACACTGCGCTCCAACTGTGATCATGTGACACTGTGCTCCAGCTCCAGCTGTGATCATGTGGCACTGTGTTCCAGCTGTGATCATGTGGCACTGTGTTCCAGCTGTGATCATGTGGCACTGTGCTCCAGCTCCAGCTGTGATCGTGTGGCACTGTTCTCTTCTGCCCTCATGATCACACTTCATGTTGTTACGCTGCAAAGACATTTCTGGAGAACTTTTCTAGCTAATATGGTTTTATGGTGACTCTAAGGTATGGAGACTGAACTGAACAAGATTATGCATGCTTGCCCAAGTTCACTTGTGGCAGCGAATTGTGGCAATTTGAACCTAGGCTTGCTGGGTCATGCCTTTGCACTGCAGCAATCACTGTCCTTCAGCAGGAATTGTAAGGCTATTGACAGGCTCAGGGTACTAAGTGCTTATTTATATGTCAAGCACTGTTAGTGACTTAGTTAACAGCCCATTTAATCAACTAGTCTATAAGGTAGGAATGATTATGTCCATTTTGCAGAATAACTAATTATATGGCATATATTACCTTGTTCACTGTTCAACTTCACAGAACTGAAGGTTCTCAGATTCTAATTAGAATCATCTCTGGGGGATTTTTCCATATAGAATGTGACCCTTGCCTGTCCTCAGTCCTCACTAGAAAGACAGGGTAGAATACCCAAACCAGGAAAGGTGTCTTGTCGGTGACCACATTCTGTATGAATCGTACATGGTGCTCAGGGTTTGAAGGGAGCTTTTTCCTCTTTCTCTTCATTCCATTGTTTTTTTTTTTTTTTCTAAATTAAGATTTTATACAGTTTACATTAATATTAATAATCTTTCACCCTGTTGAATTGTGTACTAGTAGGCAACGTATTTCTACTTCTAAAACCTGTTTTCTTTTTTTTCACTAGAATAATTATTCTTCCTACCTAAATCATTCTAAATTTTATATGATTTTGGGATGTGTAGATACCTAAAATGTTGTTATAAATGGAATAACAATTTCAGGGTTATTTCAAATAACCTTTTTGCTTCTGAAATGCCGTTTCCAAAAATTGAAAGTTGATGCTACTTGAAAAAGTATCTGTGCCATGCAGGAAGTCAAGTGCCCGACACAGGTTCTGATTGTCTACTTGGTTGTCCCTTGCTTTCTTTGGAATGAACTTTTCCCCCCTAGCATTTATTAACTCTCACTTCCAAACACACAAGCATGACTGTGGTCTTGCACACACCCCCATAGATAGCTACATACAGTCGTGAAGGCTTTATCACTCTTTTTGGCAGTCTGAATCTGGAGAGTGCGACCTGAAAATGAAAGTGACTAAAGTCTCATGTAATAGCCAACTTTATTTAGAGCATCGGACAATTTATATGCTGAGGGCTAGGAAGAGTCACCCGAGTTGAATGTACAATGAAAAGGATGTGACAAACGTGTTTCTCCGTAGAGGCACGTGAACGACAACAGCTGAAGTAAACTCACTCCTATCCCCTCACTTGGGGGAACACGGAAACACATTCTGGGTTTTGAAGAAACTGAGTTCACAAGACTTTTGTCTTGGTTTCTTGGAGTTTTCTCACAAGGCCTCAGGAATCTCCCCTCACAGCTTCATTCCTGGCCTGTGTTTCCACAGTGGAGAATAGAAGCCTCTGACATTTGCTAACCTTGCCACCTTCTCTTTCAAATCTTGTTCTCATCCCTTTAGGTGAGCATAAGAAAACAAGTCAAATAAAAAAAACAAAAAAAACAAAAAAAACACCAGCGTTTCTTTCCTTTCTAAGTTTAGGGTGTGAATCACTTCTCCCTGCCCTCTGCATTTCTGTGAATGTTTCCTAGATGTACTCAGTGGGCTTCCAGTAAAGACAAACAGCTCAGAAAGCAGATTGTATTCATACCCACAGCCTGAGTTCTGTGACCCAGACATTGGAACTCAGTGCCTAATATGGTAATAAGAGGAGCAGGAGAGGGAGCTGAGGAGGATGCCAGACATGAAATGCATTGCTAAGAAATGAACGTGCACTACTGGAGAAACAGGGCCCTCCTTGATTTCACGTTATGTAGAACACGAACTGTGAAGTTCTGAGAATGAAGCCAGTGTTCCAGGCATCTGCCACGGGGAGCAGTTTATTTTCCCTTTGCTCTTCAGACATGAGTTGGTTTAATTCAGTTAGTGTTCAAGTCAGTGCTAGCATGGGATGAGAACTAAGAAATCATTCTTATAGCCAGCAGACATAGATTTTCTGCCCAGTTCGACTCCCATTCAACTGTGAAGCACACTTTCTTCCTGCCATGCCTTTTTCAGTAGTAAAGTGGCAGGGTTGGATGCTGTGATCTCCAAGACATCTACTGTATCTGTTTGCTTTAGTTCTAATTCTGCCTGAGATAATTTCATTTCCTGTGGAATTCCCCAAACAAAGCATTTTCTAATTCTTCCAGATACTTTCTGTGACTTGAACTAAAAAGACAAAATAAATACCGGTCTTGCATTTTCCGTTGTGATTTCCTTAGGTATGTTTGGGCGTATTGTTACCTTTGCTGGGCAGATCTTTTCTTGCTCCTAGGCACAGTATGCATTTCTTGTACCTGGGTCTACCTCCTTCCCCCATTGGACAAGCAGTGTGTGTGGGGAGGCATCTAGTACATGTTCACACTACAGGGTCACACTAATTAAATGCAGCCTTTGTCTGTGCTGCTGTTACACATTCAGCCTGCTTGATGGAAGCAGTGGGGCCAGCAGGAGGCAGGTCCCACTGTTTCTTTACACTCTAAACGATGGAACTGGGCATGAGATAGTTTCCCAGACAGGAACTGGATGAGTCACCGGGCTGTCACAGATGTTAAAGAAGATTGAAAAGAATAGACTTGCAGAGCCCCGGCCCTCAAGTTGTCCGTGGTCATCTGCTTGTGAGACAATGAAAGGCTTTGAATGCTCTTTGTCTTATGAGTTCTGCAATCTGTTATCCCCAAGTGCTGTAGTCTTGTTACAAGCATGTGTGACTTACTCTTTTGGTAGAAGGTAGTTGTCAAAGTTGACCTCTCCCTATCCCCAAAGTGTATTTCTAACATGAGATAAAGGAACTTTCTTTGTCAGAAGATAAAAGAAATTCTTGACAGACTTCCAGCCTGTGGTTATTATATCTCAATGGCAGCATGCAGCTTGTTTATCCTGAGTAACTGTCGAAAGGTGCTGCTCTGAGAAAGCCATAGGGGCTTAGGAGCCTCCTTTGTCCTTGTTGAGGACTCTGCAGGAACGACATGTCCCTGTTACAGTTTAGGCTGGCTGTAGAGTAGGCACCTGGTCCTGGGAGGAGAAAGAGAAGGACAGAGATGAGGCTGCACGAGCAGAGGGATTGCTTAGAGACAAGAGGTCTATTTTCTGGGGAAGCTGTGTCAGAGCTCACTCTGAGTCATGCCTCATTCTTTAGATCCTCAGTTCTCTATCTGACAAGTAGAAATGTGATTAGTCTTTGAATGTCTCTTCTAGCCCCAAAGCCAAAAGATCAGTTTCTTTGTGTTTCATGTTGTCCCTTCTTGCTCAGCAATACCAAGTGGATCGATCGATTTGCACCAAATTGTCATTATAATCTTTAACACTAAACAGAGCCCAAACAAAGCTATGCCTTTGCATTGCATGCTCACTGTAATATCAAGAACAGAATCTTCAGCGTAGCATCTGACTCCCCTTCTTCATGTAGTTCTAACCCATGGAGCTAGTGGAGGGCAACCATTTGCTTGTCTGGGTGGCACCATCCTTAAGTTGACCTGAGTGTGAACACTTTGTGCTGGAGAGTGTAAAAGAATGAGGAAACTGAACACTGTGCATGGTGGCTTCTGGTCAGGGCCGGAACCGAAGGGGAAAGAGCAAGCATGACTTCTGGGATTGTCTAGCAGGCTCTACAAATAGCTCAGAGGGAGACATAGGGACTCTGAGACCAGTGCATCTTCTGCTTCAAGTAAAAGCATAAATTTTAATGGTTACAAATGCTTGGTGCTATTATGAGGAAACCACAGGAAAGACCAGTCATATAAACAGTAATAATTTATTGACCATGACTAATCCTTTGGGGAGTATGATATATGACGTAGGCTTATAAGCGTTTTACAGTGGACTAACCCCTTCCACATTCGAGAATTCACCAGATCGATCTCTATAACTTGTCCATAAGGGTGTCAGGTTTCGAGTGTTACCTTCATTTTACTAATGACCACAGTGAGGCTCAGAGAGAGCTGTTGGGCGTCATGTGGTGAGAATGTGGCAGGACACAGAGTATTTGTGTTTTTAGGCTGCTACCTTTACTTTTGTTTAAGGTTTAGCTCTCCTTATAAGGCAGGATGAGGACACACACTCTGCTGTGCCCATACACAGCTGTGTACACACCAGAGGATGGTAGGGGATGCTAATTAATTAGTCTTCAGTCCTGTGATATTTGGTGACTAGTTCTGTGATTAGCATGGTTAAGTGTCAGTCAGTTTCCATTCTAAGCTGAATTATGCCAGGCCCCCTGATGGACAATAGCAGTATGGAGTTCTGGTTGCTGGCTGCTCGTTCATGCATGCCTGCCTCCACTTATTTAGGACAATGACGAACTAATCATTCTCTAACTTATTTTGTGGCAAGCGTTGGGCTCTGTGCTGATATTCTGAAGTGAACCACAAATCAAGGCCTGGAAAGGACCTGATAATTTATATAATGTAAATCTGTGGCTCTGGCTGGCCTGGAAGTCATTCTGTAGACCAGGCTGGCCTTGAATTTGCACTCCTCTAGCCCCTGGCTCCCAATGCTAGGGTTAGAGATGGATAGCACTGATGCTCCCTGTCTCTGCCTCTGTGTGGTTGTGTGGAGACAAGGGCTCCTTACACTATCTGAAGTGGCTTCACACTTGTCAGCCTCCGGAGTGAGCAGCATCATGTGTGCTTGTGCCAGCGTGCCTAGGTACCCTCTTGTCTTAGGCTCTTTTCCAGTGTTCCCGTCTGGTGATACATACAGTTTGACCGTTCTGTGAGATATCTGTGGCGAGGGGTACCTGTGCCCTTCAGTAGTTAGAGCTCTGTATTCAGTTCTTCCAAATTTCCACCAACAGCGACTCACAAAGGCACAGAGAGTATTAAGAAAACCAAGCCTTTCTCTTACACTCACATTTTCTTCTTAAAGTATTCCTTAGATTCATTTGTTCTGTCTGTCTGTCTGTCTGTCTGTTTGTCTCTCTAGATGTTACCACTCATTTTTCTGAAAAAGTGTCTCTTCTGTGTTTTGAGATTTCTTACCTTAATCTGGAAATTGAGGATCGGAGAAGAAAGCCTGCCCTGTCTTTTCCCCTTTGATACCATTTTTGGTAGTGGAAATTATATCCATACCGTGGCTCAGGCTTTGAGCTATGTAGGAACAGGCCCTACATTCCTTCACATGATATTTGAAACCTAATCACACTTTCTTAGAACCACAGAGGGCACCACGACGGCCCTCTCGGATAGCTCTAAAGTAGAAATTCTGAGGTCCAGAGTTGATGTAACTCCAGACATTGAGCCCAGTGCCAGGTGTCCTCATGGATTGCATTGTGCTCTTGTTCTGACTGTTCTCTTTGCCCCTGTGACAGGAGGGTGGGAGTGGACCTCTGCAGGGCGATGAGTCAGTGAATCTTGGGGTTTGCCATCTTCCACCAGGGCCTGGGCTTTGTTTAGATTTAAGAACGCTGAGTAACTGATAAAAACTAATTCCGAAGCACTCTGTAGATAGAAAGTGCTTTATATGTAATAAATAATAATGGTTTCTCAAGATTAGACCCAGCCCTAGATAAAAGTGCCGGCCTTGCAGGCTGCAGACCTTATAGTCAAAGGGTAGTTGGTTGGCGCCTTGCAGGCTGCAGACCTTAAGGTAGAAGGGTGTTGGTTGGGGCCAACTCCTGTCAACGTTATGTAGTTACCACTTTCACCCCCAAGTGATGGCACACACCCCAGTGTTTATCTTCTGAACTCTCTAGGAATGAAACCCTAGTTTCGTTTGGAGTCTAACGGAAGAATTCACTGACAGCAAACCTTTAAGTCAGGGAGGGAATCCAGCCCTTTCCATGTCTTGTCTCCTTGCCCTTCTCCAATAAAACATCTGTCTTTGTTACCCAGTTTCAGGATTCTACTAAGTTGATCTGGATAGCTTTGAACTTACTCTATAGTCCAGACAGAGGTTGAACTTGATACCAGTTTTTCTTTCTTCCCTAGTAGTTGGGATTATAGGCCTGTGAGAACAGGCTCCACTTCATGGGACTCTTAAGAGGTAGATGCTGGCACCACCCCACCTCCCAAAGTAGCCAGTGGTCCAGCCATGTCCCCTCTGGCTTTGGACCGTCAGTTTCAGAATAACATCAGCTGGTCGTACAGGGTTTGTTTCCTCACGCTCCCTGCCTGCTTCCCTGCACGGCCTCTTTCTTTTTTCTGAGGATTTGGTCTAGGGAATTGCGTGCTTTTTGTTTGTTCTGGCATGGGGTCATTCTGAGCCAAGTTTGGCGAATAGATGGTGCCCATGTACAGGAGGCATATGAAGCACAGTGTCAGCCATGATTAGAGCAAGAAAGCAGGAGTGCCCATTGAATCTTGCACTTGTTGACCCTGAAAGCCCTTTCCTCCTTAGCAGTGGGGATCTAGTCAATTGTGCTACAAAGACTTATTCAGGACCTACCATGTTTCAGGGACTTTTATAGGCATAGGCCTTATAGCAAACTTTGGAAGCCTGAGCAGGCGTGTGATTGTAAAAGTTGATATAACAGAAGTACACTTAGAAATATACCAAGCAAAATCATTTTTCTCTCATTCTTTGGACCCTTCACTCGTCCATTTGTGTTTCTCCTGGGAAATCAACGTTAGCATTGTCTCCTTTCCAGCCTGACCCAGGTAGACGCTTCCTGCCCCCTCTCTACTTTGACTTCTTGGACTTCTCACACTGGGAAGATGTAGATTCTGGGTCAAGCTCAGCTTTCCCTAGCTGCCCGCTGTGCTCTAGGCATGGGATGGAGTGTGTCTTGAGAGGCAGAGGACCCAGAGGGGAGGCCGAGTGACCATGGAACCCTAGGTCCATCTAGTATGATACTGCATTGCAAGATTCCTTTAAAGAAATGGTGGCATCCCCAAAGTCTGGTTGTCTAAATGCCACAGCATATTATTAACTGAAAGGGACTCCATTTGATAGAAATTTTTTAATAATAATTATTGATTAGTAATAGAGGTAAGGACCTAGTAGTAAGATGTAAAATAACTTTTTTGTGGTTTCTTTGGTTGATTTTTTTACTTTGTTTTTCTAGACATGGTTTCCCTGTGTGACTCTAGCTATCTTGGAACTTGCTCTGTAGACCAGGCTGGCTTTGAACTCCAAGATCTACCTGTTCTGCCTCCCAAGTTCTGAAAGAGAACTTCGTCTTCAGTTTCATGCTTATTGTAGCTGGTATTTTTAGCTTCCCTAGGAGTCGTGTCCACATGTGTTAAGTGTAGAGGACAGGCGGTAAAACATTTGCCTCTTCCTCGTTCCTTGTTTTGGGATGAGACTCTGGAAGGCACATTTGACACTCAGGCCAATATTACAGTGACAATTCAGAGAGATGGGCTCTATATTGACTAGGAAGTTAGGTGACACTCTTCTCCAGTTTCTACCCAAGCCTGAGGTTTGAGAATGCCTGACCATCCCTGGACTACCAATTCCCATCCTGAATTAAATGGTCGGGAGTAAGGAGAGTGAGCATTCTCAAGCAGAAATAAGGCCAAGCTTCCAGGAACTGGTATTTTCCTCCTCCATCCTCTTGGTAGACCTTTGACTTCATGTGCTTTCTCTTGTCTTTGTTTCTGTGCTGGACACTAGCCCCGGACATGCTGAGATCATTTGTGTTAGCATGTCACCTCTCACTGATTGATAGCACATACATAGTGTGTACCAGGCAGTGGGGTTGCTTCTTACAGCTCAACTTCTTATGATGCTCAAAACCAGTCTAGGCAGTAGAAATGTTATTTATATCGAGTGGTAAGTTATGAAAGGATAAACATGGTCCAGGAAGTTTCAAGGTTATGGTAGTTGTCATGACAGAGTCAGGTTTAGAATGAACTCTCCTTGGCAGAAACTTTTGATTTGTTTATACACTGCTCCCCTTGCTTTCTTCCTGTGCTCCCCCACCTGGAGAACGTTCTCACTGAGACCTGTGTGACTATCTGGACTGTTTTCACATCTCCCTCCCATGGCGCCTGGAGCTGGAGACCTCCCACGTGTACATTATTCAGACTCTGCCTCTTCAGATCCTGGATTGGCTGTCAAGGGTAAATTTGCTGCAAAACACCTTCTAATGAGTTCGTTATTTTTCATGGTCTACTTGGTTTATCATAGGCCGGGGACAGTCTGGTGTTTGCTTTCCTGTCTGTGATCAGGTGCAATGTACAATCTCCCCTCCGTGTTTTCTTTTTATATGTTTTTAAAATAATACATTATGTTACACTACAGTTTAGAGATGTTTTTGAGCATTTGGGAGCAGCCTGAGAATGAACCATGAAGTTCTTGGAGGGGTGCTTCTGCTACTGGCCGGTGTTGGAGGCTTGTAGTACAGCCTGCCTGGCCCATGTGAAATCCCCACTCTCCAGGGAACAGCCTCAGCCTCAGGCACTTATGGTATTGGTGCTTAGCATTTTTGTATTACTTTATATTTGCAAAGTGCTTTCCGGTGATTTATTAGCCGTTCTTGTTTTTAATAGCCCCCAGAGATAAGTTGATATTCAGCCTTCCGAGAATGTAAACGCGAGCAGGAGGCACATCTCATCCGATATTATTAGAGCTGGGTCCAGGACTCTGACCTCCTGGGATAAGGCCATTTGGGGTCACTGTCTTCTGTGGATTAGTAGGAGATCAAATGGACTTAACTTTGGCTCCCAGAGTCTCTGAGGCAGAGATGGAATAACTTGAGAGCTATTTGAGGAAGTGGTATGGGAGCTGTTAGCAGGAGCTGGGTAACAAGCCTGCCTCTACTGGTGACTGGCTCATTGAGTATGAACGGTTGCTTTGCTGACCCATGTCTCACACTGACTGCTAAAACAATGGCTTATTCCACAGTCACTTCAGGGCTAGGACTATGTTAGGTGGGACTGAACACCATTGGAGTCTTTCTCTGTGGCTCTTGTGTAGTCAGTGCACGGATGACAGGGGGGAAGATGGGTATAGGTCTAGGCCACTGGACCCCTTGCATTACAAAAATGCTAGCCTTGCTTTTTCTAGATCCAGGGTCTGACAGTGAGGTCCCTAGGCTTTATTTTAAGAAACATACTGCCCTGGTCATGGTAAAACAGAGAGTGAGTGGAACTGCTGGTAAGGAACCAGGTGGGAGCCAGAGCTATCAATTCTTTCTCTTGTGGCTGCTGTAGAAGGTCATTAGCAGTCTTGATTATCTCACTGCTTCAACATACGTTTTAGGGATGTGATGTCATTCGCGGGAACATTTAGTTGTCAGATTTTAGGGCTGGATCAGATTTATTCTTGCAGGAAAAGTCTAGTTGTCCTGGCAACCTGAAATTGATTTTCTTTTTGCTCTTGTCAGCTGAAACTGGTCCCCTCTGAATCATTCCTCTAATTTAATATAGAGAGCCGTATGTCCTCACCTGGTGACTGGATTGTTCTTAATGACAGATGTCTCCAGCAAATGGTTCCTCTGCCCTACCTGAGCCAGGAACTGTGGTTTATTACTGCTGTCACCCTATGCTGTTCCCTTTGTGGTTATTTGTCTGTGAAGTTAGGTATAGAAAGAAACTGGCATTCACATAATGAAGACTTTAATCAGGCCTGTGGAGCAGTGATATAATTGGCAGCCAATCATATACCTTCATTTTCAGTTACCTCAGGCCTGGGTGGGATTCCAGTGAGTTCCAGGAGGGGGAGTTATTTTGTGGTGATGCCTAGCAGTTTTGTAACTTGGGGAGGGCGATGTTATGGCCCAGAACACAGAGAGAAAGCGGAGGTTGCCCCCTGTCTATTCTCTCTGTCAAGGAGAGGGAGGTGGTCTACAAAATACAGAATTAGCAGTTGTAGTGGCTGGTTTTGTGTCAACTCGACACAAGCTGAAGTTATCACAGAGAAAGGAGTTTCAGTTGAGGAAATGCCTCCACGAGATCCAGCAGTAAGGCAATTTCTCAATTAGTGATCAAGGGAGGAGGGCCTCTTGTGAGTGGTACCATCTGTGGGCTGGTAGTCTTGGGTTCTATAAGAAAGCAGGCTGAGCAAGCCAGGAGAAGCAAGCCAGTAAGCAGCATCCCTCCATGTCCTCTGCATCAGCTCCTGCTTCCTGACCTGCTTGAGTTCCAGTCCTGACTTCCTTTGGTGATGAACAGCAGCGTGGAAGTGTAAGCTCAATAAACCCTTTCCTCCCCAACTTGCCTCTTGGTCATGATGTTTGCGCAGGAATAGAAACCCTGACTAAGACAGCAGTTGATCAGAAATTGATGCCCATGGCAGATGAGGAAGAGGGAAGAGAGCTTGCCTCTTTGCTTAGATGATTGCAGCCCCCATGGGTCACAACTCCTCCATCTCAGGATAGAGAGGAAAGAGACCTTCTGGCAAGGATCTGCTGTCAGTCATTTAGATGAAACCTGGAAACCAGTAGAAATGCCAGAAGTGAGGAGAAGAGGAAATGGACAGCAGCTGTCACAGAACCAGGTGTCCACAGTCTACAGTCTGCCTACTTCATTGTGATTCCTGGTACAGTTCAAGAACCACAATTTCATAGATGATTTAGGAGTCTCTGAAGAGAGGCCATTTTTTACCAGGAGTCAGAACAGGATCACTTAACCTTTTTCTAGCTGCAGTGTTGGAACACCCTGACATAGCAGGCCGTGGAGATGGACTGTTGGGGTTTAAGTCCAGGAGCCTCTGCTTTGTCGCCCCATGACATTGGCCAAGTTGTTTAGTTTCTGGGTCTTGGCATTCTCCTCTGTCAAAGGGCTACTGGAACTGACAAAGCTTCTGTGAAATGATGCATGGGAAAAGCTTAATAACTTGCATACATGAAGTATTTAATCAATGTTGCTCTGGTTGTTATTGTTCATTTGAGTGCACGAAAACACTTAACCATCTTTTACATAGTTATGGATAAGGTAGGAACATGCCAGCTTGGTTGTCAAATAGGCAGTGGCTGAGTTCGCGGGGTCATGTATACTGCCAGTAGTAAATGGTAGAGAAAGAGCGTGAGTCTTGACGAGAAAAGCTCCAAAATCCTCTTGTAGGAATATGCAGGGAAGTGGGGAGGGTGAGGATTAATGGCCTGTTTGTGACTTGCTAACCCACAGTCACCCCCTATATGTTTTTCTCTCATGAAATAATCATCATGAGTGATTGGCATGTGTCTGCTTTCCCTGAACATTTATATAGCTAATATATTTTGGCTGAGGACCTTCAGAAATCAATTATATAAAGTTGTAGCCTTTGTTCTTGCTTGCCCTCTCATCACTGCATCTTGAACAGTCACCTAGAGTAGCACTACTCAGTTTGACCTGTGTGTAGCCTTTCTGTGACCACAAGCACCGTCAACCTGTTTAAACTTCTCCTACCATGGCCTTGGGTGATGTGGCCTTTGTCTTTCTTTGGTCCTTTTGGTCTGTTCCCAGCCCACGTTGCCCCTTCCCCTCCTCTCCTTTTCCTCTGCTCTCTTCTATCCCTTCTTTGTTATCCGCCTTTCTTCCTGCCCTTCTTATAAAGTCAACGCTCTTGCTGGCTTAACCTGAAGCTGAATGACCAGTTATGTATATGATGTGATGGGCCCATTGAGAAGCAGGCTGTGGCCATCTTGTCCCCTCTTTGAGTTACCAGGTTCCCCACTGATATGACTTCCTGACCTTCCTTGTGTGTAACTCTGAGGGGCTGGATTGTTGGGCTAAAACCACAAGTCTGTTTTGTATCCATGTGAGTTAGTGCTCTGCAGTCTTAGGAAGCCCTGGTGGGGTGTGATGACTTCATGAGTCGTACAGCTTCTTGTCCTGTATAAGTCTGACAGGAGGTTGTCTGTGTGCATTCACCTCTGGCTGCTGGAAGGATAGGCTCAGATCCCACGAACAGTGAGCTCAGAACCTCGGTCATGAACCTGGGCTCTATTCCACGGCAGACTCAGGTGTCTTACTAGTGTGATATCCCTGCCTCCAACTTCTTTTTGTTTTCCCTCCGGAGTTCTTTTTGCACACCACGTCTTCACATGCTTTATCTCAGGAGATGGCTCCTAAGCAGGAGCTTTCTTTCCATGTGGAAAGATACTTCCACCCTTCCCCATCCTGTGTGCCTGTGCTTCCCGGAGCTCTCTCTATACAGCCTTGTGTTCTGGTGGCATCTCTCACCTTTGGATCATGGTCCAGTGGGTGGCCTTGAAGGTACCCCGCCTTATACAGGTTCAAGAGGAAGCCTGTTTTAGGAGCAGAGCTCTAAAGAGCAGCTGCAGGCCTCTGCCCAGTTCTCTTTAACCCCCTTTCTCTAGCTCAGTGGGAGAGGCATGTGTGCTTCAGACACTGGCGCAGTTAGGTTGGAATACTGTCTATCTTCCAGCACTCAGGTTCCTAAGAGCGTCACCCTTCTATCAGAAATGTTTGCTTTTTAGAACGAGGAAGCGGTTTACACAGTGACCTCCAAATTTCTGACTTTGATTTTTACCCCTCCCGCTTTGATCATCTATCACCATGTATTGAACTCAGAGTCTACCTCAGCTACAGAGCTGCAGCCCCAGCCTCTGGTCATTTATCGCCTTTAAAAGAACTGTGCAGTCATTCACACTATTACCAGGAAAGCAGACACAGTTAAGGTGCTGTGTTTGTGAAATTGGGGAAATTACAGCTTTGTTTTATGACTCTGGCCTTTGGGAACAGTCCAGGGTCAGACTGCTCCCTTGAAGTCTTCAATAAATCCACTTCCCTCCAGCACTGCTAGGATCTTCACTAGATCGCTGCTTGTGAAACATCTTCTACTGACTTGAAATTAAATGCTGCTCGAGTGACTCGTTCGTAATAATCTTTTATGTTTAAACCGCTTCACACACAGAATGTAAGTAGAACAAAGGTACATGAGGCAGGAACCACACATAAAGATCAAGCCCAGGACACCATTCCTAGCGTGCGCCAACCAGATTGTGTGTATGGCAAAATCTGTGAAATGGAGCCAACAGTCAGGCAGGGGTCCTTTGTGAGTGTCCTTGGCTTGTTTAGAAAGAGCACCTCTCAGCATATGGGCACATTCAATACTAGAGAAATCAGTTATTAAATGGGCAGTGCCCACAAGTCCTTCTCCATGACCGCATCACCTTCCTCTGTGCCAAGCAAGTTACAGAAATGCGGATCATAGGCTGTTACATGACTAGGAGATCTGGATTTTGAATTGTTTTTCATTGTTTAATACTCCTGTTAGCTCTAGTTTTTTTGTTAAGTACTAAGCTTAGTGTATTTTATTCGCTAAACGTAGATAGTAAGTATCCAAATAATAGAGTGTGAAGATTGCTAGAAGTATTCTTAAAATCAAAATTTTGAAAATTTGGAGAACTCTGGGAATGTTGATTTATCATCCTGGAATCTCAAAGAATAAACAATGTAATTTAAAATAAACATACTTTAAAACATTAAAATAAAACAGAACAGAACCTAAGAGTGTCCCAGCAAAGATGCATAGACTTGAGAGTGTGAGCTCTAAGGTTGCTTCTATCCGAATGGTACGCACAGACAGCTTCAGTGAGAATGAATAACCAAACCTATTTAAGCCTTAATTTAAGTGACTTTAATGAGGGATAAATATGCCTTGTATTCTCAGTTGTAAAGATTAGAGAATGTCCGTAAGGGCCCAGGAGAGCGTCCAGTACATGGCCTGCCCAAAGGACCAGCCTCTATGGATGGTGGCCTGCTTATTGGGTGCCTTACTCATAGGTGCTGGCTTCAGTACTCCTCTGTAGCCATATTGTCTTGCTCTGTCCTGGCTTCTCTTTCTAATCCAGACCTTGGCACCAACCTGGTCCTGGAGTTGTTGATCTTTGGAGGGCATCAACCACAGCATGTACGGTGAAGGGCAGCCACTTAGTGGAGGGGTTTGTTAGAACTTTTCAATGCAGAGCTCTAGAACACTGGTGGAATCTCACCCAGTCGGGTGTAGGGGAAGGTTGAGGATGGCGATGGAGAGGTGAGTAGGCCTGGTCTGGAATTACAGCAGGTGAGGGCTGGTAGGAAGGGTGGGTGGAAGAGAGGCCCACGGAGAGATTGAAGTTGGAAGTCTGAGTTTGTGGTGGAGCTGAGCCATTGTAGACTTGCAGCATGTAGCTGTAGTAGTCTGCAGGACAAGGGAGGCAGGGCTACTTTCTAGTCAGCCCCACTTGTGTGTTTGCATAACTGTGCAGAAGTGTGGATGAGTAACAGGGCCAGTGGCTTCAGGGACTTACCCAAGGCCAGAAAGCTAGGAAAAAGCTTTCATTTGACTAAAGAGTTCAGTCTGGTAATGACTGTGAGTGACAGAAACGGGCAGAAGGAGCAGGGAGGGAGAGGGCCTCTGCACCATTTCCTGCACCCCGGGCAGCTAGTGAGTAGGAGTTCTAGGTTTCAGTATTTGATAGCATCGCCTCCTCTGCTTTCCCAGAAGTGATTCCTCGAAGTATGAATTGAGTCGTTCCTCTGTGGGGAGCTGTCTCAGTTTAGAGCTGACTTTCTGCTCTGGTTGTTTACTAAAACATGGCAACAACTAGTAATTTAGAGGTAGCGTAATCAAATGGAAGACAAAACAAAACAGAACAAACAAATGAAGGAAAACCCCAATGCTGTGGAGCCAGGGGGCCTGGGTGTGGGTCTAAGGACCTGTGGGAATTGGACAAGTGAATTTTCTTGTTACTGCCTCGGTTTGTCTCCTGTACATCGGAGGAAAATGGTTTCTATGTGATGTTTGTTCTGACAGTGTTTGGCAAACTTAGTATGGGTCATAGGTTAATGGAACGGAGGAGATGACGGCTTGAATTCTCTTCCCCATATGTGAATTGTAGAAGTAAAGAACTGACCAGCACTTGGAAGCTGTGCATATCTATAAAACGTGGCAGGGTCCTCATAGCTTCCCTTTGTTCAAGGTCTGTATATATATGAGCTGAAGCATGTGTGCATACATGCCTGCACATACATGGAAGTTGTTTTAGAGTGTGGTGGTTGAAGCTACCCACCCAGTAGGTATCTACCCCAGTGGTTCTCCTCTGCCCTTTGCTGAGGCCTGCTGTCAGCATTCTCTGCTTCTTGTTGTTGTTGTTGTTATTATTTATTTATTTATTTATTTATTTATTTATTTATTTATTTATTAATAAGCTCAGCTCTGCCTGCATGAGGGAGTCAGCTGGAGAGACCCATGAGCTGTATTGAACTCTTTTTATTGGTGGAACCTCTTCCATGATTGCTGCTCGTGGCCTGGGACTCTGTTTTGAAAGGACTCCCTGGTCAGAAGAGGAAGGGGAGAGCGTCTAGGGGGAGAGGATGTAGCTACTTGCTATGAACCTGTTTTTCCTGGACCTAGGTCTTTCACAGAGGAAGACAGAAAATTCAAGGCTGTTTAACTCCCACCTATTTGAGACTATGGGGAGAAATCTCTGATTGGTGCTGTTTCAGAAGTGAGTCTCCCCACCCGCCATGTGTGGTTGTGACTTGTGCCTTGGTTATTCAGATTTGAATGAGTCAACACACTGTGACCCTGTGGTGTGCTTGGCAGCACACTAAAATCAGTCAGAAGGCAAAGCTACCTGTCCTGACCCTGGTGCCCACTCACTCTGCATGGGTGAGATGCACTGGTCACTTCTAGAATGTTCCTTCTCTTACTGCCTATGGGGCTGATGTGGAAATCAAGAAGAAGAATTTTTGTTTAAAAATAATACTGGCCTCTTTAGATCTCAGGCCATTTAAAATAGATAGCTAGGGACCATTAAGGTGACTCAGCGGTTAAAGATGTGAGCCATCCAGCTTCGTGACTTGAGTGTGAGCCTTAGAATCCACGTGGTGGAAGGAGAGAACTAACTCTTAGAAGTCAACTTCTAAGACTTATGCACTGTGTCATACGTGTCTTGCTCCTTCACACACAAAATTGGAAGAAAAAAAAAAAGCAACTTATATCCTTGGTTTCTCCTTGAATAAATAAATGTGCTGATTCTAAAAAGGAAAATCAGCTTAAACTCGAGGACCATTGGAAGGGGGCCTCTCTGTTTGTACTTGGTGCCTGTGGTCCCTGAATTGATGTTGGTACCATCATGGAGATATTTGATTGAAAGGGAACCATGGAAGATAGAGCTGAAGGTATTCAGCTCTCCACCATCTTTAATTTTCCTTGCCATAGATCCATGGACTTGAGAGTTCATTTTAAAAACAATCTCCCCCCCCCCCCCCTTACACACACACACTTGTTTGCTAACATGTGGATGTTGGAGAACAGCGAGAGCGAGCAAGCAAGAGAGAGAGAGAGAGAGAGAGAGAGAGAGAGAGAGAGAGAGAGCATCTGTTCTGCTGTGTGGGTCCTGGGGATTGAACACAGGTGGTCAGGCTTGGTGGCAAGTGCCTTTACCAGCTGAGCCCCCTCTTTGGCCCTTGACCCTATTTTTAATGAGATGTGTTTCTCTCAGAGACATAGTCACTGGGTGGCAGAAGGTTCCTATTTGATAAGTGGAGGGCTAGCAAGGTCACATGTTGGGGAAATAGCAAAGTCAAGACGAGAAGCCAGCTCTGTAATACTCCGTTCTCTGCTCTTTCTGACACATCACTCCTCCCTCCTGTCAGGTGGAGAGAGAACCAGATGGTTTGACAAATGGCTCTTGTTACTGTCAAATCTGCCTCCCTTTCTACTCTGACAGACAGTTCGTACCTTCCCTCTGTGGGGAGGGGAGTGTGACGATGGGAAGGGGGGCGGTGGGGGAAGGAAAACAATCCCCCTGATGTTTTACGTGACAGAGGTGTCCAATAAGCTCTTGTTTCTCTGGCAAGAAGTAAGGCAAAGGTAATGAGTAGTCGTCACCTTGAATTTCAGCACATAGAGGACTAGAAACGGCAGGCTGTGCTTGGAGACATTGATTTCCTATCTATCTATCTTTAAAAATCATGTTTAGGATGCCATATCCGTAAATACTAATAAGACTGTCTGATTCCAATTTCCAGGTGAGATTAGCATTTTGTTGAGTATTTCATCCTCCAGGTTCAGTACTCTGTGCACCGCCCCCCCGGCTCATTAGCATAATTGCCCCGCTTAAGCGACAATGAAAAATTCAGCAGTAAAATAGCAGTTAGTGCGGGCAATTTGTCATGAAAAGCTTTTACTTAAGGACAGCTCCAGCCCGCAGTTATTAGCAAGTAAGGGTTATAATTTATTTTTATTTGGAAAAACAAAAAGAGAGAAAAAGAGTTTTCCTTTTTTGTTTTAGAAATAATAGAGGAATTACAAAACATCGTCTCTCTAGAAAATTGTCCACATCCCATCTTGCTTTGCCGAATGCAGGCTGTGCTGGGAATTGACTCCACTTGAGGCATGTTGGCTCAGACAGGAAGTTGCTCTCCCAGGCACTGGGACAAATGAGTGGGAATGTCCCTTTCTGTTTGTACAGACATTTCTAAAACACTTTCCAACGTGTGTTGCTGTTTGAATTTCACACCAGTTTTGTGAGGGCCTCCATTCTTAGAAATAGAAATGGAGTCGGAATGACTTTGTCCCAGTTGAGGCCTTGGGTGGCATGGCCTCTAAGGAGCTATTCATGCAGTCTGTAAGTCACACCTCTCTATGGTAACCCCTCTTGTTTCTGTCCCCAAATGACAGGCAGTGCACACAAACATGTCGCTATACACAGACCTGTGTCTATACACACATACGTATTTATATACAAACACATCCATGCGTATTTAGTTTTCCTCCATACATTTTAATTTGGTTTGGTTTGTGTGTTATATGCATGTGTGCCTATGTGTATGGGTACCCATGGAGGCCAGAGGTTCCTGTCAGCACATCTCCTTTCTTCAACTTACTTTGGAGACAAGCTCTCTCATTAAAGCTGAAGCTCACTAATTTGGCTAGACTGGTTGATCAGTGAGCCTCTGGGATTTGCCTGTGTGTTTCACTGTATTGGTGTTACAGATAAAGTATTACCACATGTGATGTTTATTTGGGTGCTGGGGAATCTAAACTCCAGTCCACTGAACTACAGACAGTTTTACTCACTGAGCCATCCCTCTGCCTCTCTGAAATTTAATTCTTTGCTCACTTACGTTTCCTTAGGAATACTGGTTGGAACCGTTTTGCCACATGAGTTTTCCTTGACTCAAGTGTCTTCCATTCTCTGCCTTTAAAGTCTGTCTCTTGCTCTCTGTCTGTGTATTATCTGTCTCTCTCACTCTCTTACTGACTCAGAAAAGTACTAATAATTGCCACCTGTGAAGGACCTGGCACAGTAGAAATGGTTTTATAAGTAACGGTTCAGTCTCTGCAAGGCAGGCAGATAGGATTTTAAAGGTGGAGATTTAGAAGTCATTTTTCATCTTTATTTCTTGAGAAAGGTATCAGAAATAAATAAGAACATTAAATTGAGGCTTTTTACTGTGGTTTAGCCTGAAATTACAGTGATAATTTTCAAATTGAAGATAGAATTTTTGGTGGAAATGGACAATTGAAGCTCGTAAACTTTGAGATAAGTTATTTTAGCATTTTTCATCTTTTGTTTGCTCAGTAAGTTCCAGGAAGGATTGAATTATCACCAACTGAATGCCTCTAATGTGAAAGGCTTTGTGTAGTCCACTTGGGGTTTATAGACTGACTCAGATGGGGTGCTAGACGGAAGACATGTTTCTACTGTCAGGATAGTAATAATAACTTGATAATGTTCTCCTCCTTGAGGGCCTACCATATGATAGGAGCTCAGCTAGGCTGCTTTCTTATTTAGTTTTCATACTGTATCCAGTTACACATTGAGTGAGCATCTATGGCACACTTACTGCGTGCCAACCACTGTGGTGCATCATGGTGTTATAACAACCGTAAACCATGGTTGCTGGTTAGGTTCTCAGTGTGTAGATGAGGAAGTATAGAGCGGAGAGCCTAAGCGATTTGACTTGACAAATAGCCAAGCTGCCCTGGGCTGCCTAACACACTTGTTATTGGACCACATAGCAAAAGAAGTAAATAAATAACGAAAAAAAAGACTGAATATGGGGAAACATGATCCAGAGTACAATACGATGTCAGGGCTCGTCTAGGCATTCAAAGAACAAAGAATTTGAAACTGGACAGGCTACTTTTTAATGTTCTTAAGACTTCAGTTAAACAGGTTCTTGGGATTTCAGCGTCTGTTTTGACTTTATCTTAATACCACTGTGGAGTTAATTCTCTCTCCCAGTACCATTGTGGAAATAACTTTGAAAAACAAAGAAACCCAAAATGACACGTGAGAGATAGCAGAAGCGCACAGTTTGTGGTGGGGTCCAGCAGCTCTTGTACTGCTCTAGAGGAAGCAGTTTTGTGTACTGGTAAGGGACAGCCACCAAAGCTGTTTGTCTTTGCCTTAGTTCAGTATACCTCATAAAATGTGACCTTGGAAAACAACTTCTTTGGGCATCAGTTTCCCCATCAGTAAAATAAGCTCCATATGATCATTGCGAGGATTAAATAAGTGAGAATAATGTATGCAGAATAGTACTTAGGACATAACAAGCCCATAGAGTGTCAGCTCTTTCAGTGGAGAAAGGACCCTGTAGATTCTTGGCCATTTACTCAAGGACAGTGAAAAAGTTTAGCTTGGGAGGTAGAAGTGACAATCGCACAGCCACTGATGTCCCTGGAAGAGCTTTGGGTTTCTCTGTCTTTGACCTCTGGTATCTGCAGATAGTGGAAGGGAGCAGGGACCCTAAGTGACAGCAGAGGAGTGGAATGGAACCCACTTTGTGCCTGATAAACTGTGGTGGAAAGTTGCCTTGTGCCTACCACAGGCCAGTTTGCTGGCCAAAATGGGCCGAGAGTGGTATTTTTCTTGCTCTTCTTGGCAGGTTCTCTCTTTCCTTGGACTGTAGATGTCTGAATCCTGTCCTAGAGCTGTCTGACATTTCTTTTTTCTAGAAAGCATTGACAAACTTTGAAAGTACCAGGCGGGGGCTGAGTAGAAATTCTTCAATAGTAATCCACTCTAATCTAGGTCCACCAGCCATCTTTTCATAGTGAGTCTTCCATAGACAGTTTTATAGGTGTTCTACAGAAGTGAACTCTGTGGTGGAGGCTTCTTTAGGATCCTCAGCTTCATTTTCCTCATTGTTCCAAACAACAGCTGTGCACTCTGTGTGTGTGTGTTTGTGTGTGTGTGAGTTCATATGTGTGTATGTGTACTCTGAGTCTGTGTATTCATGTGTGTGTATGTGTATATGTTTGTGTGTGTGTGTGTTCATGTGTATGTGTGTGTGTGAGTGTGTGTGTATTCATGTGTGTGTGTGTGTTTATGTGTGTGTGTTGAGTGTGTGTGTATGTGTGTGTGATTGTGTGTGTATGTGTGTATGTGTGTGTGAGTGTATGTGTGTGTGTGTACTGTGTACTGTGTGTGTGTGTGTGTGAGTGTGTGTGTGTGTGTGTGTGTGTGTGTGTGTGTGTGAGTCTGTGTGTGGTTTCCTGGAATTGATAGTATGGATTTGGGGGCATTCTTTTACCTACTCAAAATAGAAACACTTGTTCATATCATTAGAACAAAACCAAACCTTTATAGGAAAGGGCATTAAGATGACGCCTTATGCTGAGTGTGGGGCTCTGTGGTTTGTAAAGCCCTTGAGCACATTTTCTTCTGTGTACTCCGTAGCGTCACTAAGAGGCAGACAAGGCAGGGCTTCTCTGGAGTGCCCTTCTGTATGTAACGGAGGTTCACAGAGGTGCGGAGAGTTTCCTTGCTGCAATGATGGACGCACACCCAGAGTACTTGACTCTGGGGTGTGTTCTGTTTTGCACCCTGCTTTGAGTTCAGTGGGTCAATGTTACCAAGTGCTACCAGGTTATACAGAGTAGGGATTTATCCTAATAATACTCATTTTTAACTTTCTTCTTCAAGTAGGTTGGTTAAAATCATCTAAATTTGCTATGAATTAAGTATAAATATGATTAAATCTCTAGGCCTTTCAGTTAAATCAGCATGTGTTTCTCAAAAAAAAAAAAAAAAATCAAATGTCAAAGTATTTCCCGAAACTTGCTTTAAGAACAGGAGAGGTGAAGGAAAAACTCCTTTTTTTTTTTTTTTTTTTTTTTTTTTGCATGGTGATTAAACATGGAAACAGGATGTGCAAACCTGCTGTATGAATTTAAAGGAGGCGCACTCATGGTGATGCAAAACCTGGATGGGCACCTCACAGAGTTTCATGCTGGCAGAAATGTTAGGCAGAAGGCATTCTCCTTCCGCATATTAATGACTTTGGGTTTGCATGAAAATGAGACTGTTGGATATGAGAGGTTATGTCTCTATACATAAACAACAACAAACCAACCCCACACCAAGCAACAACTGCAACAACAAAACCAACCAACCAAAGTGACTCCAGGATCCAGCTCTGATTACAGGCTGTGTTTATTGGAGAGCCCAGCATGTCCTCAACTGACAGGACAGAGAGGTGGGAGATGTTCCTGGCCTTGCTGACTTGGACCCTGCACTCTGCTTGCTTGGAAGTGGAAAGAATTCTATTCCCTTTGGCAAACGCTTTGGAGCCCCCAGAGTCTGAGGCACCCAGGAAGTCTAGAGGAGGAAATCCATGTTGTGGAAAATGATTTCCTTCCTTCGTCCTGTGTAGTTTCTTCTATGGCAACTCCAGAGTGTACTGTTCTCTTCTTGAAGGCCTGCAGCAGAAGCAAACGGAATAGGCTTCTGTTTGTGTGGCTGACTCTCTTGACCTCTTGAATTTCTGAGTTTGGTCTTTGTTGAGGTCTATAGAATCTACTGATAGTTTTTAGTGTGATTTATGCATTAGCTACAGTTCAGCTTGGACATTTTAAGGTCATATAGTTGTGGATTCTCTACTTTCATGGGAGTCTGTGTGCTCTGTGTCCTTTCTTCCACTTCTTCCCAGAAGTTTAGAAATGAAGCTTTTGTGGCAAGGGCAGCCTAGGGGACCACGGAGGCGTTTCCTCTGTTTCTCTTACAGTCTTCTATTGCATCAGGTATGAACGGTACCGGTTTCTTTGAGGAACCTTGAAAATATCCTTAAGGTAGATTGCCGTGATGTTAGTACAAGTCTGTGACTTTATTTTGTATATGAGTTACAGCCCAGTATAATTATGGAGAAATTTAGTCTGCCCTTCAGTCAAAAGCTTTCCAAGTGCCTTTAGGGAATCAAAGTAGGATATATTGCCAAGTTTTTAGCTCACCTTGATTTGTTTGGGGGCCAAGTTGTCTTGCATATTAACAATGATGAACAGAAATAGGAAAAGGCTGATGATATAATCAGATCCACCGAACCCAAAATATGTTTCTTCTTTACTTTCCACACAGTCTGTTTTTTGAGGCTTAAAAAACTAATACTTCCTAAAACGTTGATTAGTGAGACATCCGATAAGAAATAGCAGGGTACTGACAGCCCTGATTGTATAAATAGGCGTTTGGGATTGTGTTCGTGGTTTGCTTGTCAGCACAAGAGAAGTGTGTGATTGTGTTGAATGATGGTTAATTTTCTTATCCACTCATTTTAAAAATAAAGGTATACAGCTGGAAGACAGGTGCCCTGGAGGTGAAAAGGGGACCTGCAACCCTGTTTAGAAAAGAGTTTAGAGGGAGCAAATTCCACTTTTAAGTGTTAGCATTTGAATCCCGCATGGATCCTGGTTATGCTTGGGAGTTGGAGACTGCTCCTGGGACTTTACAAAGGATGTTTCACTTACTCTTTCTTGCTTTGGGGTGAGTCTAGACAGCTGTTCCTCCTCTTCTTTGTAGGTCATTGTCTCATCGTGGCCGAGCCTGGAGGCAAGAGAGGACTTGCCTTTCCACCTTTGCAGGTGCTCCCTCCGTACACTAGCAGTCCTCTTTGATTAAGTATCCAGTGAAGCCAATTCATGTGAACTCCAATTAAACTTTAATGAACAAGTGGGTGTATTAATATCAGCTGAGTAATGTAGGCAGCGCAGATTCCAGTAAGTGACTCACTTCTCTGTGCAGCTCATTGCCCATGCACGGTTAGAGTTACTAGAAAGCTTCCAGCTATATTTGAGTGGATCTGGTCTGGGTCTTGTAATTCTAGCAACCCTCAGGGCTTGTTATTCATCTAGTGACAAAACCACAGTTATCCAGACCTCTGTTTTCAAAGCAAGTTTGGGGATGGGAGTCTTGTTCGCATCGACCAGTTAGGCTTTCTGTGGAGCAGTGCCCATTAGGACTTTTATTTTTTGCCTTCTTCCTGTGATTGCTCCCACTCCTTCAGTGGCAATTCTTTTCCTCCTCCAAATCTAAAGGCACATGGTTTGAATTAGCATCCCAGTGGCTCACTTCCATCTGCATCTGCTGCTCTGCCTCAATCCGTGAGTTCTCATGGCTGCACCCCAAACAGTATGATGAGCTTGGAATGGTGAACCTTGTGGATGTAGCCTGTTCTGGCTAGAGGCTGAGGATTATATCATCTTCCTGGGAAAGATGATAGTAAATGTGTCTTAGAGTTTCTGCTGCTGCCGTCAAAGACCATGACCAAAAAGCAAGTTGGGAAAGGAAAGGATTTATTTGGCTTATACTTCCATATTTCTGTTCATCACTGAAGGAAGTCAGGAAAGGAACTCAAACAGGACAGGGACCTGGAGGCAGGAGCTGATGGCACCATAGATGGGTGCCACCTACTGACCATGCTTACTCAGCCTGCTTTCTTATAGAACCCAGGACCACCAGCCTAGGGATGGAACTACCCACAATAGGCTGGGCCCTCCCCACCAGTCACTAATTAAGAAATGTCTTACAGCTAGATCTTATGGGAGGCATCTTCTTCATTGAAATTCCCCCCTTTCAGACAATTCATTTGTGTGTCAAGTTAGCATAAAAGTAGCCAGCACAAAATATAATGCTCTTAATTTAAGACCTGGCACATAAGATCTCAGTAAATGTTTGTTAACTTGGCTGAACGGAAGAGGGATGAAAAGGATGACTTTGAGAATGGACTCAGTCATTGATAATTCAGGAGTTCTCTGTCCTGTAGACACCAGACTTATATTAGATTTAGAATGTCTGTGTACCCTCAGAGTGTCAGAGGACAGAAACTTGGAAGAGGTGATGTACAGTGAGGATTTAAAGAACAAATTCCAGAAACCGGCTGCATATAAGGTGAGGGATTTGGGTGGGGACAGGAAAGGACGTGGGAAGGCCCTCCAGAAGCATCAGCAACAGCAGAAGCATGGAGGTATAAGACAAAGGACGTTTAGTGTGTGTTAGAGCAGGGGACATACTGAGTGCTGCATCTCACTGACAATTGGGTGAGCTTCGCCCCTGGCCACCCTTCCTCCTTCAAGTTCCATTTGCTGTTTCTTCTCTGTTCTTTCACACTGACTGTAAATCAGTTAAAGCTGATGCAGGGTGCAGATGCCAGCAGAGGGGGATGTAGAAAGGGCTTTAAGTCTTTCAGCTCAGTGGGCTTGCCTACAGGGCAACCATTTGCCTTTCTCTCAGGCAATCCCTCCACAGTAAGGGGCTCCATCTGTACATCCTGCAGCCTTGAAGATCAGGGAGGCTGCACTCTAAGCAGTCAGATAAGTCTCAAGGTTTGGAGTAAGGGACTGGCTTGCATTTGCTGTTCTACACAATCCAGTAATTCACTCCTCCCTTCCTGCGGAGAACAGAGGGATCCCAATAGAAAGGGAAAGGCAGAAGAGTAGGAGATGTTCTGATACTGCTTGGCTTCTTGCCCTCCACTCTCTCCAATGTCAATACAGTTCTTTAGGAGCAAAAAACCAGGAGACTGGAAGAGGAGGACAGGGCCAGCTTAGAAGTGAGGAACCTGGGATGGTTTTCTGAGCAGGGACTGATGTCATTTGGTCTGTAATTTAGGCTGGCAAATCTATTGATGCAACCTCAAATGAAGGACACACTTAGATTGCTGAGACTTGAGCAAATAAATGTTATGTAATGTGTCAAGGTCTGTGGTGCAAGGATCAGCCCCCAAGCAGAAGTAAACACTCCACTCGGCCACATGTGGGACATAAGTCTTCAGTATCCGATCTGGGTCTCCTTCCCAAGCCTCTTCTTAGAGTCAGCCATGGGGTAAGAAATCCAAGGAGAAGAGGTATCCATTCCTTGGTATAGTGGGTGAGAGTGTTTAAGAGAGTTCATGTTGGGAAGTTTGAGGGAATCAGAGGGGATTCTCACAGCAGAAACCAAACAGTACAACGATTTCCATAGGGAATTGTACTTTGTTTATAGAAAACCAAGGAGTGCCTATTAGATTTTCAAAATGGTAGCCAGTAGTTGATCCATTCTCTATTTCTACATCTTTTGGGTGTAGACTACATTGCGTTTCGAAATTCTTCCTAGGTAATTCTGAAAATGTCCCGATTTTGAGTTCACACTGAGTTACACAGTGCATAACATGTCTGAATGAGAAAGCCACACTGAAAGCATGGGAAGGAGGAGAAGGCTGCAGAGGTCATGAGGAGGGTGTGGTCCCATCTGGAGGGGAAGTTAGAAGAGAAGCAGGGGAAGGCAGCTGTGCATCCAACCACCCTCTGCTCTTCCACCCTGGCTCCATCCCCACAGCCACTGTTTATTCTCCCCAGCAGCACTGTATTATTCTTCCATGTGTGCAAGGTAGGTCCCATACAGCAGGAACCTGAGGGCAGGAGGAGACTTGGCCTTAAGAGTGGTCCTGAGGCTCTTTTCCATAGACGGCAGTGTTTCCGTTATGATCCCACTGTTTCTTCTGAGCTCAAGCCCTCAGCAAACTCTCTGTACAATGAACTAGACCTTACATCTAAGGGGCACCTTAGATTTTTGTCAGAATCAATTAATGCTTTATGAAAAAGTACAGACCAGACAGATACTGAGTTTACTCGCTGAGGAAACCGTTGTCCCTCCCCCAGCACAGGACACTCTCGGGTCTCTTTTTGCACACTATGTGGAGGTCTCATTGTAATTTGCAATACTATCTTTATTATTTGAAAACTGTAGAATGTCTTTTAGTATCTTAGTGGTGATCATAACCTCAGTAAATTCTAATGGAAAAACCTGTCTGGTAAAGGGGCAGGAAAGCTTCACAGGCAGACTTAGTGACTCACAGAGAGAGTAGCCAGACTGCAGCCATCTGACTTCCTCTGTGCTGAGGAGCTGACTGGCTCCCTTGGTGTTACCTTGGTCTTTCAGGGCTTTGGAATGTCTGTCACTGCCATCCTTTCTAGATCACAGAATCTGTGCCTGTGCTGAACATGCTCACTGGGGGTTGTAGGAATCTTGTGAGGATAATAGGCCTTGTGAGTTCTTGACAAGAGCAACCATCAGAACTCCTGAAAGGCTTTCATAGGGTTGAGGTGAAAAGGGCCCAGGAGGGTGAGAACGTTCAGGTTTCTGTTTTGAAGAAGGATTGTTAGAACTTTGAGGTGAGAAGGAAATGAAACAGTTTTGGTGTCCTTTTAGAAACAAACAAATGAACAAACAAACAACGCCTCCATTTCTGAGCAAAGTGAAAGGACCTTGTACCCCAGTAGGGAACCAGGAAACAGAGGCAGGCCTGTCTCTGTCAGGTGCTCTGGACACTCCTCCATCACGAAGGCAATCAGCAGCAGCTCCTCTCTGAGCTGTGAGTGGGTCAAGTGACTCCGTCCCCTTGGACTGTCTCTGCAAGCATGCCTTCCTCTTTGTTGTGTTAAACAAGAACTTTATTTTTGGCAAAATGAGACAAACCCATCTTTGCAATTATGTTGCCTAGGCTTGCTTCTTTCGGGAAATTGATACAGGAGTAAAAGAGATGCCAGTCCACATGTGTTGCTTTGAGAAGAAAAGCTACATGTTATATACATTTGGTTTTGTTCTGTTCCCTGTACATGATGTTAATATTTTAATTTTCTATGTCATTGAATGTTCTTCAAAAATGTGTTTTAATTGCTGTGATGTTGCATTATGTATTGCATGCATTGCGATGCAGCAGGATACCACTTCTGTTGTAAGTAACAGCTCCTTTCCAAGAACAGAAGTTCCTTAAAATCAGGTAGGGACACAATGACCACTTTTTTTGGAGAGAAATTTGATGTATTTTACGTCACCTCATGCAGTAGACTGAAGTATAGCAGTATTTTTTGATAAAGTTCATACATGTGGAACTGATAATGTAGAGAAAATTCATGATAAAACACGGTAGCCTACTTTGTTTTAATTAAGATAGCATTAGTTAGAGAAGCAGTGACAAACTATTTAGTCACTTTGTGCATGTGCCATATTAGATAAGCTCCCTTAGACCTCTGGAAGGCCTTTCATTTTCTCTTGTTGGGAAGGCAATGTCCATTGCTTTGCCCAAAGCTTGTGATTTTTGTGGCTGGGCAAATGTATAAAATTGTAGTTACCGTCCCTTTCAGTACATGGCTTGTGATGAAGAGAGGCCTTTGAAAACTTTTTTTTTTTTTTTTTTTTTTTTTTGGTACGCAAAACCTTAACGGAGAGGTTAGCTGTGAGAGAGAGCATCCATTGCTTCCTGAGATTGTGACTCCATCTCTTGTCTCCCTGCCAGTCTGTGTAGCAGCTGTCTTTTGTGTTTGCCTGAGGTAAGTCTTCTTTGGTCCTTGCCTACCTGTCCATACGCTTGTCTGTTTTCCTACCAGCTACCCATCGTACCGTCCCTGCCTACCTCACTCATTTGTCTGTTTCCAGCCTTGTTTGTTGGTTGTTCCTGTTGATTCACCTATCCATGTCTATGTAGGCTGATGTCAGCCATTGATTTCCAAGGCAAAGGGTGATGTTGAAAAGGTTATAAACATCTGTCGCACTCACTCAGAGGATCCAAGGCACAAGGTCATGAGAGCCAGAGAGTGAAAAGGACACTAAGTGGGCCATTTTCTTTTGGTTCAGGATTTGAAGGGATGTTCAGAACTGACTGGGTCACACATTCTATAAGGTGTATAGGGTGTTCTTAAAAGAATACATCTTGCTTGCTATCATTCCAAATGACATTTTTTGCTAGCAAGCATTCACAAAGATATGGAATAAACAAAAATTGCTTAGATTAAGTTGGAAAAATTTCAGAGATGCCCAAAGGCTGTGTCTCCAAATGCATGGACTTACAAAATGCATATTGCAGGATTTCAGGAGGTTAGATTCACGGTGATGGACAAGAAGTGGACAAAACGGCAGGAGACAATGATGGTAGCCAGTTCCCTCCTACAGCTGAGAAAGCTCAGCTTGGACTGTTTGGTCTTCTCATCAGCCTTGCGCTGCAGCTGGAATCACAGTTTTGGATAAGAAAGAGGAAACTATGAGAAACTGTATGATTTGTCCAAGTTTATATGTCTCCTGTGTAGACCAGAGACTAGCTTGACTCTCAGGGTGTTATTTTCTGCATCAACAATATAGAATGCTTCAAAATCCTGAGCTGTGCATGTCTGTCAGCTCTCCACTTCAAACCTTAGAATAGTTCAGCCTTGTAAAGGCCCTGCAGATAGCACAGGTTCCAACCCTTTCTTGAGAGGCAAGAGGGCTTTTATACCAGCATGGTAAAGACAGCTATAGCATATGGGCAGAAGTTCAGTGTATAAACATCACTCTGTGCAGTAGGGTCTTCAGTTCCTCTTTAACCTGACCCAAGGCTAATGCCTTATACCACCTGACCCAAAGACAGGTGTTTTCCACAAGATATGTTCAAGGAAGGTGAACAGTCATAGAAATGAAGGAAATTTCCTCAAAATTCAGTGTGCTCTAGAAAGCCAAATAATAGCTATTGTAGTATCTTCTGCTAGGGCAGCAGTTCTACCCACAAATGAGCCTGAAATGGTAATGGTGTGGCTCTTAACTTTCCCATAGGTTTGAAAGCTGCTCCCCCCTTCCCTTTCTTTTTAATCATGCTAAACTGTATGTAGCTTTGCTAACAATTCTCTATTCTGGGTAGCAGCTCATTTTGGCATAATTAAGAATGAAGAAGGAAATGACAAAGATTCTCTCCTATAGAACTCATTACACATGATTTTATTTCTACATTTAGTTCTTATCTTATTCTTTAAACATTTAGCTGCCTACTGTGTACCTTCAACTGTGTTATCTGGCAAGGGCAAACCAGAACAGAGGTCAGTCAGCAAACTGTCTGCAAGGGACTGCTTTCACCTTTTTGGTCCATATTGTCTGTATTGAGCTCCCAACTCTACTCTCAGACAGTACGTAAAATACTTGAGTTTTCAAGAGACAGTATATCAGCAATTATGTAGTCATATGCTCCAATAAATTTTATTAAAAGAAAACATGCCATGAATTGGCTTCTGCTTGTAGATAGCACTTGCCTTCTAGTCCCTGATGACAGTATAGTGGCTTTGTGTGAGCTGTCAGTTTGATACTGCCTATAATCACCTGGAAAGTTTCTTAATTGAGTAACTGCTTCTATCAGGTTGACCTGTGGGCATGTGTGTGATGAGTGACATAATGTTAATTGGTGGAGCAGGTAGTCCTGGGCTTTATAAGAAGACAGGTAGGCCATGAACATGAATAGGAAGATGAGCCAGGAAGCAGAGTTTTTCCATGGATCCTCCATGGTTGCTGCCTCCAGCTCCTGACTAGAGATTCTGATGTGGAAATCTAAGTCAAATAAACCCTTTTGCCCCTTCAGTGGCTTTTGCTCAGCGGTTTGTCACAGCAACAGAAACCAGCCCAGAGTACGGATTTTGTCTGGCTTTTTACATTACTTGGTATGTGATGGGTGCCTGATATGTGTTTGTTGAGTGTCTGTATTAATTACTTCATGACTGAATGCATTGCAAGCCCTTCTTTGATCTGTAAGAGTTCAGAGGGGAATGGGAGCTGTAGGAAGCATACATGTGCAATTTGTACTTTAAGAAACTGTAAAGGACTATGGAAGCAAAAGGGGGGCTGTGTGCGATGTAGGGGAATTGGGTGCTCTATGAAATGCATCTGGAAGGTCACTAGGCAGAGATGGGAGAAGCACATTTGAGGTGGAATAGCACCTAAAAGAGGCAAAAGAGGTGACAGTCCTACGAACCGATCAGAAGTGCTCTAATTTGAGCTTCCTGACTTGTCTGATCTTCACAGTCAGTTGCTGTTAAAGCTGGATTTTCCTTGCACTCCTTACAGGTTTGGGTTTTGTAAGGCAACATTAGTACTTGTAAAAGAGCATGATTTTGAGAAGTTATGCTGGAACCCTTTCCCATTGGAAATAACATTGTAACTTTTCCAATAAGCAGGATCAGTATTGAACAATGGTGTCTAGACCTGTAGTTAACTCCATCCCTTCTGTGCCATGGAATGGAAATCTACCCTTACCTGTCTGCCTTCATAGGTTCCTTGAGATGTTGGGGGCACTTGCAACCGTTTTACGGTGAAGTGGCATATTGAGCTCGTAAGTGGACCTGCGTAGATTTGAACTATGGTGTCAAGTTTGATGTAGCTACTAGATCCACTGCTTTTGGGTTCCTGGTTGCAAGATGAATGAAGTGGAGAACTAATTAGAATGACCTCACCTTCAATGAGGAGGTTAGTTTAATGCCCACGTTGGTTCGTAGTGATCTCTGGAAGGGCTAGAATACCTTTGAGAAGGTGGCAGTTGGGAGGGAATTCAAGCCTATGGGGTAGACTGACTGTATGTTGTTTGGATTCTGTTACTCACTTACCAACAGAACTTGAGATAGTTTGAGCATTCTTCGTTGTTTGCAGTTCTATTGTCAGAAAAGTGAAAGTATTCCAGAAGCACTGATATACAAAGGTGCTGTCTCTTAAACTTCCTTTAGAAAGTAGTTGAATTCCCACTTTTGGCTAAGACCTTTCTTAATAGCTCTTCTGATAGCTAAATGTCAGCAACTTCAAAAAGAAATGTCAGTAAATTATCACAGGAAGAAATTGCACATTTATTTAGGTGGAAATATTTTAATTGACCTTAAATTTATAGCAAAATACCAAGAAATGACTCCTTTTTAATAAATTTTGTTGTTGTTGTTGTTGTTTCTTTACTGATCTGCTTGGTTTCTGCTGGTATGATGACCACCATGACCAAAAGCAACTTAGTGAGGAAGGTTTTTTTTTTAAACATACAGATTATTGTCTATCATAAAGTGATACCAAGGGAGGAGCTTGAAGCAGAATCTGCTGAGTGCTCGTCAGCGACCTCTCTCAGGCTTAGGGTGGGTACTGTACCTACACTATACAGTTCCTATGCCTCCCAGACTCAGAGCCTATTGCCAACCGTGGGCTGGACTCTCCTACATCAACTAGCAGTCACGAAAATGCTCCACAGACATCCCAACTGCCAATTTGTTAGAGGCTGTTCTTCTCTTCAGGTTCTCATTTCCCAAATGTATAAACTTGACAACTAAGATTAGCTATCATACAAACCTTCGGAAATAAAGGTTTTATTTCTCTTAGACTATGGTTATTTATTGGGTCTTTGTTCCTTCTGATATATGGTGAGTTCTTTAAAGTAGAAACATTTAAAAATTTTATCTCTGCATCCTCACAAAAGTTTGGCTTTGCTGGCCTTGGAAAATATATTTACTTTAGGGAATATGCTTAGAAATGGCCCGTTCTGTGCTAAACCAATCCTTATTTTGCAGTTCTCAGTTCAGCAACAATTTATTGGGCATCAGACTTTATGTCATGTGTTGTGTCATCTGGTGTCAGCATTTACAAGTGAATAAAACATAGATATGGTGTGGTGATTGCATGCTTGCAAACCTGGTCCAAAGGAGGAAAGACCTGGAGGACTGAGTTCAAGGCCATCCTGGGTTATATGTCTAGCCTCTTTTTCAGAGCAGTTGATCCAAAGAAAGAAAGATATAGTTGATTTGTCTGGGAGTGCTACAGTTTGGGGGAATTATTGGCAAATGCAATGCGTTACAGAAATTTGAATTAAGTACAAATAATCTCTGTCAGAATGTGGAGACAGTTGACTTTGCCAGTGGGAGTCAAGAGAGTCTTCAGCACAGAACATTTGAATTGAGTCTTACTGTGTGCTGGTCTACTTAGTATTGGTTTGATTGTCAGTAAAAAAAAGCAGTTATACATATAAATAGGCAAAGTGGATTTTTGTCATTTTGTAATTAGTCCTCCTGAAGATTTCATAGTAGGGTAATTTTCATGTGTGATATGACAAGAGAGGTACATGTTTCCTAAGGTCATCTGAAGGTTTCTCACGGTCCGCAGGATAGCAGCGTGAACTGAATGGGATAGGCAGCAGCAGCAGGAGTGACATTGGAAAGAGAATCCTAGCTATGGATGCTCTTCCCTTCCAAGGATTTGCTTGCCCAGCCGCTGTTCTCTGGTGTATTCCATTACAGAGTTCCCTGAGAGGTGGAGCTTTGGCTTTCAGGCCCATCAGTTCCGAATCTGACTCTGCTGCACATTGTGTGGTGGAGGGTTGCTCATTATCCTACCCTTGGAAATGGGGATAATGAGAGCTACCTCACAGAATTGGGTTCAAGGCGGGCATGACTGCAGATTTTTCTCTTGGTGTCAGAACATGTGAGGTCAGATGCCTGCAGAGGCATTCAAGTCCTGAAACATAAGGCACTTTATTCAGCGTAACCTTTTCCCCCTTCAAGGTGTTGAGGACAGGAACCATTTTGTTCTTCCTGGGTAATAGCACAAGTATTCAGATGGTGCAGGACTGACTGCTGGCTCTACTCTGTGCTTGTGTGTGGTGAAAGAGCTTCAAGGTGTGAGGGCAGCAGACAAGTCCCACCTCTGAAAGAGGTGGCAGGTAACTGGGCCTGCCACTCACTGCCAGGTAGGATTCAGTTGTTATGAGGTTCTATGTAAGTCCTTTGTTTAAAAGCAGAAGGTTGTCATATGATTTAGATGCTTTGAAAACACCACCGGACACTTGAAAAATGTAGCCTGTGATGTCCCTCAGTAAATCAAACGTTCCTCCAAGCAGCATCAGTGTTTGTTCAGATTCCCTCCTGTGTGCTCCCAGGAAGGACTCATCTGAGATTCGGGCCTGGGCTGTGCTTCTCCAGTTGCGGCTTCTGTGTGTGTTTTTTTTTTTTTTTTGGTTTTTCAAGACAGGGTTTCTCTGTGTAGCCCTGGCTGTCCTGGAACTCACTTTGTAGACCAGGCTGGCCTAGAACTCAGAAATCCACCTGCCTCTGCCTCCCAAGTGCTGGGATTAAAGGCGTGCGCCACCACTGCCCGGTGTATTTTTTTTTTTTTTTAAACTGTGCCTGTTAGCTTCATGTGGAGTGGCACTATGAAAAAAAATACACATGGCATAACTTAGAATTTCCATCCTCCTCTTGCTTCGTAGTGAATGCTTGCAAACACTGCGCCCGTCCCATGTACTAGGAACTTCCTAGGTTTACACGTCATGTAATTCTCACAGTAACCCAAGAGGTGTCTCATTTCATGCATGAAGCACGTGGGCGCTCAGAGCGATTGAGCATCGTTTCTGAGGCAACAAGGATTGTTCTATGACGAGAGTTCACGGCGAGTCCTTCAAAGTCATATGTACCAATAGTTTTCAATCCCTGCGGTTTGTTAGGCTCCCCACAGTGTCCCTAAAACTGCTGCTGTCCAAGCCCACTCTCAGAGTCCTGAAAGCTGAGTATCTAGGCTGAGACCCAGCTATGGGCACTGTGCACCTCTGGTTAGAGTGAGAGTGAGGAGGGATGGCCTTAACCTTTCCCCTTGGGCTGTGGACTCCAGATCCTTAGTTGGCAAAGCAGTGACTTGTACCTGAAGAGCTGTACCTTTACTACAGGAGGCTTGCTGTCCAGTGAGGGAGACAATGCATGCTTGCTTCTATGAGATAAGCAATAGCAGTAATGGTCAGAATTGTTTCAGTAATATACAAAATGTTGTTTATCTCTTCAATGCTATTAGAAGTTGTCTTGTACATTGAGTGTGCTGTGTGCTAATTTTAGTCATCTTCCTGTGTATGTGTGTGTATTAAAGAGGGAGGGAGGGAGGAAGGGAGAGAGATATTGATCGATAGATTGGTTGAGTTGGGCAATAGGGGTCATGCTCATATTACCTGTTTGAACACAGTCTTTCAGTGAGACAAGTAGAGATAATAAGCAGAGCATCCTAAGTTTTGTTAACCAACTATCAGTCCATGTAAGACCTTCAGCACCAAGGGTAGACATTTCTCCAGTGTGCATGGAGCTCAGCTATTTTCTTGTCCATCTGGAGAGCTTTTCAGCTTACTCTGAGCCCACCATGTAGAGGAGTAGTTTTCATCGTTATTCACTCAGTACACTAAGGGTGGCTAACATTTCTATTAAACACCATGGGCTATGGTGGAAGGTTGGCAAGCTGAAGCAAGGAATAACTATAGAAGAATCTGGAACACAGCTTCATGCTCCGCTAACCTAATAGAGTGACTTTGGTGTAGGGATACCTTAGGGAGAACACCATTTTCTAAGAACCACAAATGATCTGGACCGATAGAGCTTCAGCAGTAACTTGCAACAAATTACTTGTGAAACATCTGGTAATTGATGGACATTGGTGAAAGTGTAGACAATCAATTGCTGCTGGCCCAGGCAATGAACCCATACTGATAAATATACTGGTGCCATTGAGCGTTCTTCGGTTGTCTCACTGTTGCTGGTGGGTCATGGTGGGTCATAATGAAGCAGACAGGAGTCAGAGGTGTGCAAATTACTGTTGGAAACACATACATGGACATCTAGGTTGCTTTCCCTGGGGAGAGGAGAGAGCGGCAAGAGCCCATAGTCTTGATTGATAAATTGGATTGAGGGCCTGACCATTCCACCTGCGGCTGATGGTTTCTCAGGTTTCTCAGTAAATCTCTTGTTCGTTCTGCACTTCTTTTGCTTCATAGATAACAAGAGACAGTGAGTTTTGCCTCATTTACTTCACAGCTTTCATAGGCTGGCTGAGCACCTGGGAGAGCAGTTGAAGAATGACAGCTTTAGTCACATGAAGATTATGATTAAGGCGGCGTACGTGTGTGCTTTCCCTTGTGGACAGACTGATGATGAACCATGATTTTTTTATTTGAATTTAGTCTGAAAGCTCTTGGAGGAAGCAGGAGATATCCAAGGTTGTATTTGGTTTTCTCTCTCATTGTTCAGAAACTGTATGTTCTGTGTTTCAAAGATAAAAGTTGAATCAGTCACAGCCACAGCTGAGCGCACAGGCCAGTGAAATGGACAAATACGTTGTATCTGATTCATTTCCATGGCACATGGCACATGGGTGAGGTAGCTGGTTGTTTTGCAAATGGGCTGTTTGACAAAGGGGAAAAGTTGGGATTCGCTTACTGTAAATTGCAAGTAAGAAACAGAAAATTAAATATTAGGAGAACTTGGCTATCACAAAACCACATACTTTCACATCAGCAAACCGTGCAGTTCTGAGTTGAGTGAAATACGAAACTTCTTGCCGACCACAGAGAGTAAAATGGAGTACTTTTGTTTCATTATTAATACCATTGTCCTTATTTCTTTAAATGAGAATTGATAGCAACCATAACAGAATATTTTTCAAGAACAAATATGAGAGGGAAATAAACAAAATAAGCACATGTATGCAGGCGCGCATGCGCTCGCACAGACACACACGTGCACACACACACACACACACACACACACACACACACACACACACACAACACATACACACTATTACCATCAAATGCAGTATTTAGAGAAGGATGGCTTTTATCTGTTGTTAAGTCTTGAGAGTCTAGGAAAAGACAATGTGCCCATCAAGAGAGAGCTTTGCCCGAAGGCTCCTTGCCTGCCCTCGGTAGCCCTGGCTCTAGAAGATGACAATGTTACATTGTTACAAGAAGGGCCGTGTTATCCTGTGATGTTTAGGAGATGTGAGCAGGTGGACTGTGTTTCTTTACTGTCTGTATCAATGAGACACAGGCCAGGGAGGCTTGGTGGCAGATGTATAAAAAGCTTATAAAGCTTAAAAACGAGTGGCCACTTCCCTGTGATGGAAGGGTACTCATTTGCTGTTCTCTTACCTAGTATTGTGAGAAGTTGGCAGCGTGGGGGATGGGGTGGGGTGCTCAGTAGATGCAGCTTTCCATCCTTCTACCTAGTGACTAAAACTTAGGGGGAATCCCATATCTAATGTTTGACAGCTATTCTCAGCTAGGTAGTTAGAGTTTGTAATTACTTATTGACCTTTACTTCCTGAGGGTTTGGGATGTAATGCCAGTGGGAAGAGAAGCTGAGCAGAGTGCTTGGTTGGGTGTGTATGGCTGAGTAGAGTTGCCTCCCCCTTCCCCAACCAACCCAAGTGTGGAAAGGACAGGAAATTAGCTACTGAGTATAAATTTCTTGCCTAACCTTGGGTTAGGTGTGGTATTTTACTTAATTTTCACAGTAGCTTGTAGCTGTGTAACTTTAGCGTACTGTTCACACTTGTAGCAACTGAGGTGCTGTGAGAATAAAGAACTTCCCAGTTGGCAAAGCTATTAAGCAGCTCCAGAGGCTTTCAGTTGATACCTCGCTCATGCTCGTTCTGGTATAAAATAGGTGGTGGGGAGCTGGACGCTGTAGTCTAAGGAGCCGCTCTCTCTGCCCTGCTTTCTCCCCACTCACGAGTATCTTACTGACCAGTCTTTCTTAAAAGAAAACAAAAAGTTGATTTTAATAAGCAACACAGGATATAGAATAAACTAAAAACCTGTAGACAAATTTCCTTTTTTTTTGTTTTTGTTTACTTTCACCAGGAAAGACAAATTCTTGACAATTACCCATCCAGAGATGAATAGGATTTTCTACACACACACACACACACACACACACACACACACACACACACACACACACACACTCACATGATCTAACACTGATGTCCATGTAATATGTACATACTGCACCATATTTAAAGTCTCTACAAGGGAATGTAGCAAACAAATTGTTTTGCACCTTGCCTTCTTGTGTAGTCATGCATATTTTGTATATCTCATTTGTGTATCAGTTGCTAATATGTGGTACCTTGTTTTAATTTGAATATGTGTTTATAAGTGAATGTGAACATAATTTTACATAGGCTGTACCTGTACCTATCTGACTTTTCTTTTTTGGCCGTTGCCCTTTGACTTTTTATTGGGTTATTGAGAAGTTGCTTTTGATTTAGTGGAATGAAAATTTGGGGCACCACGGCTCTGTCCCAGCAGCAGAACACTGCTTGCTTAGCATGCCAGAAGCAGTGGGTTAGAGTCTGCATTATAAGACGAAATGTCAACCTCTCCCAACTAGCTACCAAACCATAACTCCTTTATCTGTGGGGCAGCTGTAGCACTCCACTAAAAAAAAAAAAAAAAAATGTTTGCACTTTTACTTTCAGATTTCAGAAACCCAGACTATTGGAGGCTACTTAGAAATATCTTCTGTCCTTTTTTATTATTAAACATTTCCCTCATATTTCTTTCTTTTTATTTGGTCTTCTATTTTCTTAGTTTCTTCCTTCTCCCTTCTGACCACTGAAACTGTATTTTAGTAAAGATGTAAGATAGGCAACCCTGTTGATATTTTCTTTTATAGCTAAATTTCCCAGCAGTACGTGTCAAGTAGTCCATGAGTCCACTTTCTTTACATTGATTGAAGAGCCATCTTTGGGGCTAGAGAGAAGACTTGGTGTTAAGAGCACTTATTGCTCTGGTAGAAGCCTCGGGGTTTGGTTGCCAGCACCCTGGCTAAGTGGCTTATAGCCACCTGTCACTCCAGCTCCAGGGGTTTCAGTGTCCTCTTCTGGCCTCAAGACCACCTGAGCTAATGCAGGCACACAGACACGCACATAAATAAACTCAAAATGTTCTTTACAAACAAAAGCTGTGGTTTCTTCATATTTTATGATTTTTTTATTTTTTAAATTTGAACTAATTAATTTTTACCGCGTGTGAGTGTTTTGGTTGCATGTATGCCTATGCACCGTGTATCATATATATTATGTTTAAAGCATGCATGCTTATTTTCACAGGCCAGAAGAGGGTGTCTGATCTCCTGGAACTGGAGTTACAGACTTGAGCCACTATGTGAGTGCTGGGAATTGATCTGGTCCTCTGGAATTGTAGCTTGTGCTCTGAACTACTGAGCTTTTTACTCCTTGGAAGGGTGTGTGGCAGTTCCGGTCTTTTGTCCCGGGCACCTGTCCACCTCTGCACCACACTCTCGCAGTTTACACATGGGTAATATAGCAGCTGATGGCGTCACTCACTCTCTCGTTATTTTTGCTTTTAGTCCTTGCTTATTTTTCCATGAACATTTGAATAAACTTGTCTAGTTCTAAAAATAATTCTCTGCTGATATTTTTATGGCAATTGCTTTCCACTTATTCAGAAGCCATGTAAACTGTGCATTATAATATGTTAGTTGTTTGTCTGTCGTTAAAATCTTTATGTGATTCTGGGGATAGAGCCCAGTGTCACATGATTGCTAGGCAAGTGTTTTACAGCTGAGCACTGTCCCCATGACATCTGGTGTGCCCCCAGGAGCATGTACATATTGTACATATGTTTTCACAGAGACCTTGAATGCTTTTTACATGTCTACCTTCCTAGGCATTTCTGCCTGTCATAATTAAAATGATGCATTCCGCTATTTAATTGTATGTATGTATGTATGTATGTATGTATGTATGTATGTACGTACGTATGTACGTACGTATGTATGTGTAAAGCCTTGAATTCTGTACACTGACTTTCTTCTAAGCCATTTTATCAAGTTTTACTTTACTTGAATATGTTTAGGCAGACCTCTTTATGTTGGAGCTCTTCATTTACCTTTTTGCTTGTGCCTATAGAATGATGTAGGTTTGCTTTAATCATGCTGCTTTCTCTAGAAGAGTATGCTTGATGCTCGCCTTAAGAGTAAGAGTAAACATCCTATTGCACTTGACTTCAGTGGAAATGTTATTAACTGTGATGGTGGCTTCTGGCATATATATCATGTTAAAAAGCATGCACACTTATTTTGAGAGTTTTTATTTTAAAACCGAAGCTGATCTGAAATGCCTATCCAAATCTTTTTTAGATTTTTTTTTCATTTAAAAATGGAAATCATACATTTCAAGAAAATGGCTATTTTTTTTATTCTGTACATTTGCTGTGATATATAAATAAAAGTTCAAGTATGATACACTCATATTTAGTCAGAAATGTTGTGTATGTGCACAAGTGTGTGTGTGTGTGTGGGGGGGAGTTAGTAATTTTAAGTGATTTTTGTATCAATTTGTATGTCAGATTGCTTGGAAGTTCTTCTGCGAATAGTATGCGTTTATTAACATTTTCAAGTTTTAACATCAGTGTAGTGCTTAAAATAGTGCAAGTTAATGAAGGTTTTTCCTGTTTTTAAAACTAATTTTAATATATTCATACATACAACTTATTCCTCAAAAATGTTATAGAATTCCCTCTGAAGCTACCTCAACTTGGTATGTGTGTGATGTGTGTGTAGGTTTATTCTGTTTAAAAATTTACTATCTTTTTTATGATAAATGGACTTGGCCTGTATGTTTTCTGTGACCCTCCTGTTAGATTTTAGGAAACCCATCTATTTCAAGTTTATTATGTAGACTGTGTTACTTGAGGCTGTTTTGTGCTTCCTCGGTATCCATTTATTTTCATCTTACAATGTTATAGTTTATAGCTTTTTGTTTTATTTATCTGTTTCCCCTTTTGATTGACATAGCCGAAGTTAATTATTTATTTAAAAAAAAATCAAACTTTGTTTTTTCCTTGTTTTTATCGGCTTATATGTGTATGTTCCTTTTTAAATTTTAGTAACTCCTGTTTTGCCTGGTTTCGTTTTGTATGTTTATTTTTAATTGTCTGGGTTTGATTCTCAATTCATATGTTTTATATTTGATTCTTGGTACTTTGGTTGTGTATATTTTGCTGTGTGTGTGTGTGTGTGTGTGTGTGTGTGTGTGTGTGTGTGTGTGTATGCATCTGGAGGGCAGAGGTGAATGTGGGGTATCTTCCTTGGTATTATACCACCTTACTTTTTGAGACAAGCTCTCTCAGTGAATTTAGATCCAGATCCACTCATTAGGTGATGCTGGCTGGCCAGTGACCTTCTCTCCAGCCCTATTTATGGTTTTTAATTAATATTACTATAGTGTAAATTTTCCTCTGAGATCTTCTTTAGAGAGGTTAAATGCACTAGTTACTGTATATTATTTTGTGTTTTCTGTTTGGTTACTTGGCTGTGGGAGTGCAGTGGTATACAGATTCCAGGGAACATAGTGCAGGGACCTTGTCTGTTTGACTAATCCTACCATAGCACTTCTCATGTTCTTTACATACCTTCATTTATTGAAGTGCTAAAGTATTTTTGGAGGTTTTTATGCTAGCTAGATGGTTCAGTGGGTAAAGATTCTTGCCGAAAAATCCTTGCAACCTGAGTTTGATTCTCAGAAACCACAGAAAGGAAGGAGGGTAGAACTGACTCCACAACGCTGTCCTGTGACCTCCAAGTGCATGGCGTGGCCCAAGTGCATACCTGAAGCACACTCAAAAGCAAAGAGCAAAAGGGAGACATAACAACAGATCCTGAGGAAATTCAAAAAATCATCAGATCCTACTACAAAAGCCTATACTCATCAAAACTGCAAAATTTGGATGAAATGGACAATTTTCTCGACAGAAATCAAATACCAAAGCTAAATCA
>CM052713.1:16908157-16927912 GCA_028551405.1 Uromys caudimaculatus
GGGAGGTGGAATTCCCTCCTAGAGGCGGGTTGGGGAGGGGATGGGGGGTATACAAAGAGGAGACTCAGAAAAGGGGAAACATTGGAAATGTATATAAAGTATCAAAAATAAAAAAGGAGGAAAAAAAAAAAAAAAGCAAAGAGCAAACTTACACCTTTATATTTGAAGTTTCTGGGTACTCGGTCATTGGGAGTGACTAGAAGTCAGCATGCCCCTTCCCCAAACCTTCCCCATGCATCTCTTCTCCTGTGTCCTTTGGGATATCTTTCCTAATAAAGCTATTAATGTAAAGAAAAACACGGAGAAGGAAATATTTTCTAGGTAAATAGATAAATCCTGAAAGCATAGCTAGAATTGGGGCTGATTCCCTTGTATTGTATGTGTGCATCCTTCCTCTCTCAGATACTCTCTCTAGGTACTGCTACTGTGGGGGCAGAAGGTAATGTTAGGTATGCTTCGTATCACTCCTTCAGAGCATATTAATGGTTTTATTTTTAAATTCTACTAATATAATTTCTCCTATGTCAAATAAACCTGGATAATCATTTAAAAGATTAACCCATGAGGAAAAAATACTTCAGTAGAATCAGGATGCTGAGACTGAGAGGGTGGCAGAGGTCATAGATACGGATGATTCTCGTGACCTTGGACACAATATATCTTTGTCCAAATCTTTCAGGGTCCCAAGTCCAGCACAGAAAATGATAGAGCCAACTTGTGCTAGGGGAGGAATTGTACAGAGCCAGGAGAGAGTAGAACTTCAGCTGCTGGCCGCTTTTCTTCCTGATCTTTACCCATGATTCTTTCAAAAACCAGCTTTAGTTCAAAGCTAAAGTTTCAGATGACAGTGAAAAGAAAATTGCAAAGAAAGCAACCGATTGCAAGTCACTGTGTGAGGTAGAGCTGCTAGGGGACCTAGTGCCGGGGGATCTGCTTCCTGTTTCCTGAGGAGCCTCTGCACCTTGCCCTACTGTGCACTTTCACAGGCACTTGGCTTTCATTACCTCCGTTGGCACACCCAACAGTCTTTGCTGAGGCACAGGCTGCCTACTTGCTGATTGCACAGGGGAATCTGTGATGTAGGTTCTGAGGTCTAAGAATTGCAGACTTCCATTCTAGTCTCCTGATGAAGCTGCTAATCTGGGTACCAATGGTGGGTCTTCTACAGGGACACCTGCCCACACAGCATGATTAGAAATTATAATGACGACAATGATGAGTCTTCCAGGACACCCACAGGGTTTTTTTCCCAAGTTATTTCCACTAATTGTCTCTACCAAAATCAGTTGGAGGAAATTTTCTTTTTCCTTCTCCTTTAATGTTTTCTCTCCTTTTCTAAGTCCACCTAAAACACTGGTGTATTTCTGGTCTAGATTACAGGTTGTTGGTTACCATGATCAGCATATCTTTTTTCATGTCGGTGATTGTACATCTCTTAACATGTGGTATGATGAGAGTATGCTGTACCACGAAAGAAAATATTTGGCACTAGGTTCCAGTAGTGCCGAATATGCCTGGCAAGATTTTGGTACAGGCTCCTTCTAGTCTCTGTAACTGTGCCTCCTCTTGTCTTAAATGGGCTTCCAGTTCTTTTGAACTCAATAAAGCAAATGGGGTCCTAAGTAAGGAATGCGTCATCAAGTCTACATGGTTCAAGAAGAGGATTGTTATTAAGGCTATTTTTGCATTATTGCCAGCTTAGCCAATTAAGGTTATATTTAGTGGAGGACAATCAAGGCATATAGGTGTGAGAACCGGGAGGCCAATTGGCCGCATGAAACCAATCCTGAGGAGGGTCAGGGTAGAGCCAAAGAAACAGACACAGCACTGTTTTACAGGACTCATCATTGAACTGCCATCTTGAACAGGAGCGAGCAGAGCAAGTGGCTGGAGTCTGGATGTGTTAGTGGAATGGCATCTGGAGGCAACCTGAGCAATTAGGCAATTAGAAAAATGCCAGCACTGCCTTCGGGCCTGTGTATCTGTAGTGTGGGAGGACAGGCAGACACACACAGGGTGGCTGTGGGGAAAACAGCATCTTCAGAAAAGAGCCTTCTCCAAGAATGCTCTCCAGGCAGGGCAGAAATCGGTTCCAGTGTCTGCCCGGAGAGCCTCCTCATTGGCTCTCTTTACTGCCTGCTACTTGCATAGTGCTTGGCTTCCCGTATCTGAATATATTTCAGGGGCTACCTTTTCATTCAAAGTCTGATTATTCAAGGAAGTTCTTACTAGAGCTTCTAATGGCTAAGAGCTAGCAAGGAGAAATTATGGTTTTCTCTGCTCATGTGGAATGTTTTGGGGTCCATGATATTTCTATGATACTCGCTCTAAGAGAAAATGTTTTTCTAATGGATTAAAAAAGTTGATTTGTTGCATAGGTCAATATTTTGGTTATAGTTCAATAGGATCTAAGACATAGAATATTTTCTAAACTCTTTTATTGGAACACTTCAGCTAAACTCAGCTAGGATGGTATTAACTTTTATTCTTCCTATCTACTGACATGCAGAATAGAGTGGATTTTTAGTTTTTTCCTTTTTCCTTCTTTGTGTCTATTTTCCTTCCTTCCTTCCTTCCTTCCTTCCTTCCTTCCTTCCTTCCTTCCTTCCTTCCTTCCTTCCTTCCTTCCTTCCTTCTTTCCTTCCTTCCTGGTTGATTTTTTTTATGAGTTAAGTAAATTGAATTTAAAAATAAAAATGTGAATTGTCATGAAAATTTTTAGAAGACAAATTTCTATAATTCATTCAAAAGGCTTTTTTTTTTTTTTCCTTAAGCAGGGCTACACAGTTCCACAGCCTCTGCAGTGGGGACAAAAACAACTGGACATACAGAACATCAGCATATCTGTCAATATGTTGCCTAGTGTTTTTCTGTTGAGTAAGACAGGACCATGTACTCTTTGAAACCTTCTGACAGGGTTTGGAAAGATGGTTCTTTGTTTTCTGAGACAGACATTCACTGTTTAGCCTAGTCTTGTCTTCAAACGAATCCTCCTGCCTCAGTTTTCTGAGAGCTGGGGTTACAGGTGTCTTTGTGCCAGTAGGATCAATTGTGGAAAGATGATTATTTGATTGTTGCCAGCTCAGACAATTAGCTATTTTATTAATTAGTAGAAATGGGAATTTTACAACAATCCATTTTTCTTATGGTGATGGGGGCAATGTTGGCTTCTCTCATCCATTTATTTATTTCAAAAACTATTTAACTCAGCTCTTCTTTTATCTGCTTTCAGTGAGTCATGGAGATGCTTTTAGTTTTTATGAGACAAACAGAACACAAGTTGACACCCTCTGGTGCCCTTTGTTGCTCGCCCCACCTGCTCTCTGCCTGAGGGAATTTTCATTGGTCTGGAGGTCGTCTGAGTGTGTTCAACCCCAGTCCCATTTCCCTGTGGGTGCTGATGAGCTGTAGACACAGAACAGCACACCCTTCCCTGGCTTTCTTTCATGTTACTAACTCACATGAGCAAGGTGTGCTTATCGGAGCTCAGAAATTGACCTGGTGTAGCATGACTATTGTAACTACAAATTTTTCTTTTTTCCTAGTGCATTTTGTACGTTAGGATCCAATTAAGAATCTTCTTCTGTACTTGCTCATCCTGTCTTTAACTGCTTACAGACTTTTCCAGTGTTTTATGACTTGGATACTTCAGAAGTCTCATGTTTCAAGGCCTGGCACATCATATAATCTATAGATTATTGTTTGCTTAATGCTTTCTTGTGATTAGATGAGTTGTATATTTTGAGTAAAAGATGGTTTTTTTTTTTTATTGTTTCATGTCAGTGAGTCTATGGGTTCAATGTGACTCATGACTGGTGGTATTAACCGTAGGGGGGCCATGTTTGCTTTGTTTTATGGTAGAGTGGAAGATTGTTATCTTGTACTGTTTACATTTTGATACCTTTGCAAATTATGGGCTAGTGTTCATATTGACTCATAATGGAGAGCCAGTACTCAAAAGCCCGTGGCTTCCCAACTTCAAAAGTCCATGGCTTCCCAACCTCAATAGACTATATGATTCATATCTAAAATCCATGTTGAAGCTTTGTGTTTATGGCTTTCCATCCTCAATCCTGAGCCCACTTGGTGGATGAGATGAATTGCAGTCATGAGCTTGTGTGTGCCTACTTAGTGAGTAACACAAAGACTGGAGTCACCAGTGGAAAGGTGCATATAGTAGAGGGTTTCAGGAGTGAGAGGTATCTCACTTTTACACTGACTTCTGCAACCATCCATTCCTTGGTCATCGTGGCTTAATGGACGCCCACCATTCATCCCATGGGATGGGAAGACGTGATGGAGGGTGACGGAGAGAGTGCTGTTTTGACAAGGGCATAGAAACTTCCTCAGCCAGGGGCCCAGACAAAATGGGTAAGAGAGGTTTTCACGTCCTTTAAGTATCTTCATGCATCAAGCCTTTATATTTTTCTTGAACTTTTCCTACTTTGTGCTATTTTCCAAGGATGCACAGAGGCTTAGCAAGAAGAAAGAGTGGCAGTTTGAGCTAGATCACTAACATGGTTTCAAGCCACAAAAGGCCTCAGGGTAAAAACCCAAGTCTCAAACATGATGCTATCTGTATCTGTGGGTTGACTGCCTCTTCGTCTGTACCCCTTGGTCTTGTTTGCTTTCCTCATCTTCACATGTGGCATGGAACAGTTTTGTAACCATGACGATTTACCATCACAATGCCTTACAGGCTTTTGGTCCTAAGGTGTACAGTGAGGGAAACTATGTCTGAATCGTGAGAACGATTATACAATTTATCTCTTCATCTTCAACAGATGCTGTGCTCTGCTTATAGGCTGGGAGGGGGGAGGCAGTAGAGAACTGGAGATGTGCTGTCCAGTGTGACAGCCCCCGTTGCCATGTGCAGTTCCTGAGTACTTGAAATCTGGCTGGTGCTACATATTTAAAGGATGATATTTTGGATATATTTGTGAAATAAAATTTTAACATCCTTAAAAGTTACTAGAGATTTCAAAATCATGGGTGTGGCTTGTGTTCTATGTCTGTTGAACAGTGCTTGGCCAGAACCTGGGGAGAATACAGAGCACAGGAAAGTGACCTGTGTTCTTATTCTGAGTTCTACTGATATTGGCCTTGGAAGGGAAAGCTTCAGCAGTCGTAGTTTTCATTAAAAACATTCTGATGTAGGAGAATTGGCTGCTTTTATATTATTGCTTGGACTGGAGAGGAATATGGCATTTGGTATTTTCATAATTGAGAACATAACTTGCTGACTTAAAAAAAAAATCACAACATTTTGTGCTTGGCCACAGGGATCAGATTTTGGCTTTTGAAAGTAGGGACTGAGACTTTTCTCTTGCTAGCATCTTCTGCACTGCCTAGAGGTCCACATACATGCATACAAGATAACCAGCTGGCTTGTTAATACATTAAAATGCTTTGAAAAGGAGACTATTTTGTGAAGCTACCACATACTTACCGGGAAAGAGAAATGCCTACCATTAGAGGAGGTAACTCATTTTTAAAAAGAGAGCTACCAAAAATAAAGAACAAAGCAAGTGTTTCTTTACTTCTTGATTTAATTACTATTCTCATCAGGTGTCTCTGTCAGCTCAGCTCCTGATAAAGAATCTTTCAAAATACATAGTCTCACACCCCCTCTGGGTGAAGGAGACAGAAAAGGATGCTGCCTGAACATGTAAGCTCTCACTTCTGCTCAGATGTTCTATCTGAAGCCTCCAGTCTAGATTATTCTCTGTTCTCCTGTTCTTTGATCCTTTCTTACGCTTATCCATCGATGGATGTGGGGTAATGGTGGAAGAGCGAACTTAATCTTGGATTAAATCGACATTTTCTCTCATTATTTTTATGACACTTTATAATGAGCCAAGTGTTCTCTGGTCCTCTAGAGGTCCTCAATCTTTCATTATGTACCTTTACTTGCCTCTTTCTCATGTAATGTTCAGCCTAGTACTTGATGAAGGACCAAGTTTTCTATATTATTTTTGTCAGAGTAAATTCAAGAACTGTTTAGGATTCCAGGGCAGCTAAAACCACACATAGTGTGGTCTTGCTCAGAGGCCACCCTTCCAGAATCTACCTTAGCCCCACTGCTTTCTAGTTCTTCTCATTCCCAGCCTCTTTCAGTAGTATTAGGAGCCTTGATTCCCCTGTGGGACAGGATGGGAGATGCTGGTATTCCTGTGAGCTGCAACGCTCAAGACCCTTGTTTGCGTCTAGGATCTGCTATTTGCTCCTCGTGTTGTTCCTGCAGGCAAACTGCTCTTTGCCACTGAGCATTCATTTCTTCACCTGTCTGAGTTGGCCAGTATCTTCTTCCCTGCAAACTATTGCTGTTCCTTAGTGTATGGAGGATACCTGTCTCATGCCGATACATGGAATCTATAAACACTAAACTCATAGAGTTTTTTCACATATGTCTGATTTGCTGGTCATAGGCCAATAACCCTCTTCTGTCGTCACTTTGGAGGAGGGAGGAAAGGGCATTGGAGTGGTTGTGTGGTGAAATCCACTTTAATTCTAACTGTGAGAAAAAGAACAGTGAAAATGTGGTAAGCAATTGCCTCTCAAAAGCTTGGACTAAAAGCACTTGATGGGTCTGTGCTGGCTTCCCGCTAGGCTCATCTCAGTACTGCCCGCATAGCACAATTAATAGTTAGTACTTGAGAAGGAACAAATAAAAGAGAGAGAGAGAGAGAATGGGAGAGAGCATGGGAGAGAGCAGACATAAAAACATCCTTTCATCTTCTTGGTCAGACCTGTGGAGCCATACCTTTGAATCCTCCTGGGAAGGCCCAGCGTGGGGGACTAGAGGGTAGATCTGGCAGCTCATTTCTCACCCACTTCCTATGCTGGGGACAAATGTTTAAGCTCATTCTTCTTGTCATTATCTCTTGCCATTCACCATGCACCTTCAAAGGTGAGGGTTCTTTTCTGTAGCCTTGCAGCAAACACACCACTATGTAGAGGCACAATTATTTTTTGGCAGAAAATGTTACAAAATTTGCCATTAAGCGTGGGGCGTGGAAGATCCCTATGCCAGTAGAGTGGAGACAGCAGTAACTTTGATGAGTTTAGAGAATGGGCTGGGCAAGACTCAAGCCATGTTCTAGGTATGAAATGGACCGCAGCTTCCTCTAAAGCAGTTGCTCTGCCTTCAGTCTGTCCCTCTACTGCTACTAGAGTCTGTTCCTAAGAATTCGTCAGGTACAGTCTTGAAAAATCTCAGGCACAGTAAAAAGGAAGTCCGGCTTTGAAGCATAGTGTCCCAAGTGAGCATGCCATTGGCCCCTAAATTCAATGTCCTAGGCAGCGTGCAAGATAGGCTCCTGACTTTAGCGTTCACTGCATGAAGGAGTCTGACTGATACAGATGTGATTCCAAATGTCATGTAATGTCTGAGAGCATCAGTTTGTCATCTGTTAAATAAAAGTGAAGTTCTTGTCAGATTAGAAGACAGCACATAAAACCGGCAGAAAATAAGTGCTCAACAAATGACTGTCGTTTTTGTTATCTATAACCATAACCATTTCCCATGGCTCTAGACTTTTATCTAGATGAAATATTCATTGTGAAAGTAGTCTGCACTGGATAGATAGAACCTATATACTTGTACAGTACTAAAGTATCATTAAAGTGCAGAATCAATATTTCTACAGTTTAATAATTTCTACCCAGAGGATTTTTCCTTTGGCTTTGAATTGTTACTATATATCTTGATTTTTTTTCCTCTCATTTTTCTTTTTTCCGAGGTCTGCTTGTGACTACTGTAATCTAAATTCTTGTTCCTTAGTACGCTAATGGTGGTCAGCTTCCGCACTTTCCTAGGCAGGCTTCTGAGTGTGGCCCACAGAGCAGGAATAGAACCTGAGACCTTGCTAGGAAGGCCCTGATTAATCCTCACCCAGACCTGATGGTTGGCTCATGGGCCATGATTCCTCAGATGCTGCAGGGCCTTTGTCTAACCTTTTCTACTGTATGCTTGTCAAGTGTATGTTTACCCTCTTCCCAGAGTATTTCCAGATCGTTAAATGATCTTCCTGACCCTTTCAGTTCACCCAAACCATCATTTTAGCTATGGCAGTAGAACTGCTGTGGTCTTTTTCTGTACCTCATGGAGAGATCTCCTAAAGTTTTTGAGTGCCTCATATTAACACAGCTTTCCCTTGGAAAACAATGGATTTTCTTAGTCTAGAGACATTTCAGGGATGTTTTAATGTCCTGTGTGACCCTAGGAGATGTGCTTACTCTCACTTCTCAGAATTTTACTCAGTAAGCTCTAGACATACACGTTTGACCGTGGCCCAGTGTAGAAACCAAGGTTGTTTCCCCCTGATTTTTTATTTTAGACAAAACTGACAGAGTTATGATGTAAGGACCTATGCCATATCCTTACAGAGACCCCCCCTAATCTTGATTTAAAGCAGCATGAGTCCCCTTAATTTTTTCTATCATCTTATTTTCATAATCTGTGATGTGCACATGGTTCTTTGAATGCATGATTCATACTGGGATGTTTTTGTTTTCTTCACTTCGCAAACTTTTATAACAAGGAGGACTTTCTATCATATATGCTGTGCTCTGCAGTAACCATGATCAATGAACTTGATTGTTTCATTCTCATGAATAGATTGCTAATCTATGTTTTTATCTTCCTCTTGTCTTAGGATGTCGGATCCTTTAGGGTAGGGCCCCTGTCTGCTTATTCCATCTATACCCTAAAATCCCCTACTGTAGTTAACTTCGCTTAGAAAGTGTTTGATTAGGAGGTGGTTGAGTCCAAGAGAATGCCACTAGAAAACAGGTCTACATGAAACGGAATCCTCTCATCACTGAGTCTAGGTGTATCCTGGAGAAAACATCAACTTTTTTCTTCTCTTTAGTCTAATAGGGGAAAGGGTGTTGAGGTCTGTTCGAGGACTTGCTTTTCTGGCTCTGGTTACAGATGAAGATCCTGGATTCACCTGCCTGATCTCAGAGGGAGGTTCTTGAGTGGTACTTGGCTGGGAACAAACACTTTCTATACCTCCAGTTGGGTGTTCGGTGTGGCTAGAAATACCAGACCTTCTGACTTTTACGTTCATTTTGCGCACATTGATAATGTGCGTATAAGAACCTTTTATTATTATGGACTTAGCCAGCAGTAACCATGGTGAGTAGACCCATCACACAGCATTTTTTTCTGAGTCAGTTTAAAATGCTGACAATTAAATATACCGTACTCTTTTAAGCAATCCATCAGTCTCCCCTGTTGTCATGGTGACCGGAGTATATTTAGAAATGTGACAAGTACACTGAGTTCAATTGCACTTTTGCCAAAACATAGTTTTGCAGCTAAAATTGAATTTCCTGATTGAAGATCCGAGTGCTGTTAGGGGGTGATCGTTTCCATACATTAGCTTACAAGTCTGATGTATCAGTCTGTTAAATCAGCCCTTGAGGCCCCATCGTGCTGTGGAGGTAATGCTCGCTGAAGTGATTTTACTTTTAGTTAATGAGGAAAAGTCAAATGAAGGGGTCCCTGTGCTTTTTTCTTTACAAGTGAAATTATAGCTGAGTAATATAATTACTTTCTTGATTACCTCCTTTTGTATTTATCTATGAATTCTGTGTGACTTTTGCAGAGTCTGTTCCCCAGCATTGTTTCTGATCTAGGGAATTTATCAGGGTTCTTGTCCTCACTTTTCTGCTCATAATCTATTCTTAGAAAAATGAGAACATCTTTTTGTCTTTGCCTCTGACCTTGGATACGCAAGCATCCTTACATTCCTCCATCTTATTCTTTTTGGATTTAAAATGAAGTCTAGGGGTGTTGTCGAGGAAGAAATTTTCAGTCAAAGGAAAAGGGGGAATATTCTGTCTCCTCTGTGAACTTGGTTGGCTCCTTTTCTTCCTTTCTCTCTCAGCAGTGCACGGCTGAGCGCGACTATGGTTTTGAGCTTCTTGCTCACTAGACCACATCAGCTGTGGAACATACATAGTTGCTGGGTCTTCGTCACCGTCCTGGTTCCATTCCTGGCTAAAGCTTAAGTCTTCTGCTCTTGAGTTGAGAAATCACTGCTCCTGGCCATCCTTGTTCTCTCGGAATAGTTTCGTTCCATAGAGATCTAACTCCATGTATAGCTGACTCAGTGGGTCCACAATTAGAGCAAATGTTGAACCTCTTGATCTGTTTTGAGAACATCGCATATAAGCTTTCTTGGTAAGAAATACCTTAGATAAACTAGCAGTGGTTACAATATGGTGATTGTGTCCTGTCTCTTAAATGGTGAGCGTATTTAGAACAATGTTGGGTTATTCATTGGCTCTGCATTGTGTTTTATAAGGCGTCCTCAACATTCTTACTTTACAGTAAGAAAGCAGACTCCAAATTGTGAACACCAGGAAAGCTAAGGTAGTAGTGGCAACTGGATTCTGATCAGGGCGGACTTGTAGCCAGTGCTTCTAGAACGATAAACAGTGTAGGATAGTTAGTTTACTAAGCAATGGTCTACTGCACGGTGAGCTGATACAGAGTTGTGGCTTTCGAGGGTTTGTGAAATAGCAGTTTCCTAAGGATGAACAGGTAGCAAGGATTCTCTCCTCCTGGCTTTAGAATCTGAAGAGATGCGCTGATCAAGGACAGAGCTTAAATCCCACCTACTCCAATGATTTCATCCTGAATTCCTTTAAACTCATAAAAAACCGAACTTCTATTCAATTGTTATAGCTAACATTATCTCTCATATTAGAAATTTAAAATGAGAAAAAATAACTTTAATGGAAGTGTTCATATGAAAAAGTACATGTCAAAAGAAGCACAAGAGGTACATTTCATCTTCCCTATCCCCATGTATCTATGTGTGTGTATGTGTGTATTTGTTTACATGTGTGCATGTGTGAATGCTCAGGCATGCGTGTGCACATGCCTGTGCAGGCCTGAGGTTGATTTTGGGAATCTCCCTCAATCACTCATCCATTTTATTTTCTGAGGCAGGGTCTCTCAGTCTCACCCAGAGCTTACCCTGAATGCAAGTCTAGTTAGGCAGCTCGTTCATGGGATCGCTGGTCTCCCAGCTCCCAAGGCAGAATTACAGGTTATGGCTATACCTATCTGTGTTTTACATGGGTTCTAGGAGTTAAGCTTGAGACCTCCGTCTCCCTAGCCCGAAGAAGTACATCTCCCAAACAAAACAGCTCGAAGCAAAAAGTGGGGAAAGCAGTGTCTACATTCTGAGTTTCACTGTTGTGATGCTTTCCCCCCCTAAATTCAAGATTACAGAGAAAATCTAGTCTCAAAACAGCTAAGTTATTGGAAGAGGAAGGAGAAAGAAAAAAGAAAAAAGGAAAACCCAAAATAAAACCAAAATGGAATTATGGGTTTTCTTTTCTTCTTTGATATTTACCAAAAGTTTATCTTGATAATCACTGCAATTTGGTAATTTCTTAACGATTAGTCTTGATGTGCAGTCCGAAATCATCATGGACGTCTACACTGCATGTGTTGAAATCCACTGGCTGTTCACTCTGGGTCTCTGGGGACTTGGTGACACCATGCTTCCATCATCTTGGAGCTGCAGCTTCAGGGGGTAGTGCAGGTCTACAAAGGCTGCTGTGTTTCCTTCTCTGTAATAAAAGTGGTCTTTGTGAATTTTGCCAGCAATTTTATTGAAAAAAATATGAAGAATCAGTTGCACAGTAGAATGCTTCAGATGTTCAGAATTCTGATTTTCTTCATTTTATAACTGAAATCGTTATTAATGATAAATGTTACTGATTGTTTTCCATGAAATGATAGGCTCTTTTGGTTTATCCATTAGAAAGCATCTATCAAATCACGGACTTTAAAGAACCTGAGTTTGTTCATCATTGTTTCTGATTCTGTGGAGTGGTCTGTTAGCATCTCTCTCTCAAGGTCATCACACTGAGATAGGGTTGCAAATTATATAATTATATATAATTACATATAATATATAACATAATATAACTATATTTTTATATATAATGCATATAATTTATATAATAACATAATTTTTACGTATATATTTATACTTGTCCTTAAGAAAGTGGTTAGGACATTTATTGGCATTAGAAAAAGGATTTCTTTAAATGAGGAAGTGAACACTTCACATTGATGTCTCACCATTTCATAAAAACAAAGCCAAACAAACTAAACCCAAATTCTCTATCTGTAGAGTTCTATCTGAAGGTGATACAGCAAAGGAGGGAAGGGGTAACCGACTTTGACTGCACAAAGTTTAAGGCATGAGAAGCTAATAGGCCCCAGAGCAGTACAGATCTGCTTCCCACTCACTGTCTTCCAAGACACAGTCATTTAATTATCAATACTGATTCTAAGAGTCTTCCAGAATGCAGGGGCGATTCTCTGCATCCCAGGCTGTGACCTGTACTGAGAGCACCTGTGAGAAGACTTGCTGGGCTTCCACATCAGAGTCATTGCAACCCTCACTGCGCGCCAGCATGTGCTGCTCAATCTTGGATGAGTTCACCCAAAAGACAAAGCCTTCCATGTTGTGTGTGCAAGACAGAAAGGCAGGATTCATGACCACATCTCGGTAGGAGCCTGGAGGTGCTGCAGCATGCACAAGGTAGTCAGGAGGCAACAGCAGCAGGACAAGGCTGAAATGTAGAAATAACTATAATTTTTGATTTTTTTCTCATAGATGCTTTGTTGATACTTGACATTTCCTCAGAGTATTAAATAGGATTTGGAGATAGTAACGTCATTATTATATACCAGTGATAGAATCTTAAGTACAATTGCTTCTGTGCCCAGCAAAAAATATTAAGTGCAATGACTTTCTTTCCATTTGCTGTCACTGCCGTGGGTCATCATAAAATCTGGTACTTCTTGACACTTTCAGCCATGACCATTCATATAGAGTTGATATAAATGCCAGGTAACACAGTAAGAAGGCTTAATTGTACCTTAGAGCTGTTCTGAAAACAGTTTTGAACTTGGAGACTCCTGCTAAGTTCCTAGGGTCACCTACACAGTCCCGTACTCCTCCTTTGCTTTCTTACTTCACTATTAAAGACAAAATGAAGCAACACGTGCATGCTAGGCAGGTGCTCTACCACTGAGCATGTTCTAGAACGTTTGATTTAGGTTGTAATGGGCATTTAATTATTTTGCAGTATTATGAGATGGGGTGTCATGTTTTGACACGTATGTAATATGATTGAGTGAGGGCAGTTGTATTTTTAACCTCAAAAGCTCCACTTTTCTTGGGGCATAACATTTATAATTCTCAACTCTCCTCTTCTCATGCTCTCCTTCAGGCACCCTCCCAGTAGGCAGTCTTAGCTGCTTTGTGGGTTCTTCTTTTTACCTCCTTTTACACCCTCCCATTCCATACTCATCACTAAATAGAAAAGAAAGAAGGATAGAGAGGGCGGGGGAGGAGGAGGGGAAGGGGGAGGGGGAGAGGGAGACACACACACACACACACACACACACACACACACACACAGATGCCTTTGAATCTAAGTGTTTTCCTTTTGTTTCTTCTTTGAGCATGACTACTAACAAACCACAACTGACCCCCTTGAACAACTAACAGCCACCAACCCTGTCTATTGGGGTTCTAGCATTTGCATACCCTCTGAAAAGGTCCCAGGATTCCAAATCACAGAAACTATCTACAGCAAGCAAAACCATGCCTCTGCTAGAGCACAGTCAGATGCTTAAGTCAATCTAAAGCAGCCTCATATTTCCACATTAGAGATTAAAACAAAAGCACATCCTTATAGTATTTCTGTATTTTTAAAAGAAACCCAAATTCAAGAATTGTCACTGTACCCCACATTTATCTCTTCTATTTTTTTTTGGGAGGGGGGGATGTGGTTCCTTAGTAAAGTTTCTTTCTTTTTTTCCTTTTCTTTTAGCTATGCTTACTATGTTTGGTGATCTCTTTGTTTAGTGAAACCTCACCTGTGAGACTAGAAAGTGAGAATATGGTAGAAGGAGACCCAGCTACTGCTGCATGTATCCCTGTATTTCACTTTTGCTTCAGAGTAGCTTTGGGGAGCACTGGTCCTTGCTTGTGCTACTATCTTGGACATACATGGATGAATTTTGTAAAGTATAAGGGGCTTGCAGCTTCTTAAATGAACTGGTCTTACCTTCGAGGGAACGGAATGCTGTTTCTCTGGTCTTTGTGTCATCCAGTGTTTGCTTACTCTCTTCCACTTGCTGACGTTCAGAGTTAAATGTCTCGAACCTTCCTTGACTCTCCCATGCCTTTCTTGGCTACCTTGAAGTGCGATCTGTTTGGATTTTAGGTTACCTTGGCGAGTTAGAACTTCTGCAGTTCTATGACTTTGGTGATTGACTTCTTTTCATTGCCTGGCAGTAGCCGATTCCTTCCTGCCTCCCTGTTCTTCGGCAGGTTCCGGCATTGTTCCTTTGGAAAGTAAGGGAGGACAATAGAGTGTTCTACTTCTTGATGGATCACACGAGTCTGTGGCTGTGTTGGATGGTTTTTATCCAGAAATGTTCTTTAGAAGCCATCTTTCAAAGCTTTCTCCAGGGACTTATGTGTGCTCCTGTTTTTCTCCCATGGTTGATGAGCCTCTGCCATACAGACCATCAATGCCCCATCCTTCACTGCAGGCTCCCTGCCATGGCCATGATGATCGCACAGATGAAGTCCCTTACAGATGGCTGTTTGACCCCTCCATGACAAATGTAAGCGCTGGAGGCAAGAGTTCTGTTCTCCTGTGGCTAGCCTGGCATTCATTGATGTCCACTGCAGTGTTCTGAAACGGAGTTTTCCATTCTTTCAGTCGTAGTGTTCTGATGGTCATGCTGTGGAGACATGCACTTTTCACACAGGGTACATCCCAAGGGACAGCTTCAGTTCCTCCCGGCCATTCTCTCCAGGGCGTGCCTGTCACCAGTATTTCCCTCTCAGGTGGATAAGCACTTCTTTCCCCTTTCTGTGTTTTCTCCTAAGTTTCTTCATGCTGTCCAACTGGGTGCCGTCAGAGGGGGCAAATCTAAAGGCTGGGGTGTAATTCCCAGGACCACACACACTTCCTAGGCTTATGAACTTATTTAGGTTACTTCATCTTTAGTTTTAAAGATAATTTTTTTGTTTTATTTTTTGTTTTCTTTATTCATTTTTCATACCAATTGCAGACACTCCCCCAGTCTAGCCCTCACATAGTCCCTCCTCTCATCCCCTCCCCTTCTCCTGTGATAAGGCGGAGGACCTCCTGGATACCAACTCATCCTGACACATCAAGTCACTGTAGGACTAGACATATCCTGTCCCATTGAGGCCAGAGAAGGCAGCCCAGATAGGGGAACAGGATCCACAGGCAAGCAATAGAGTCAGGGACAGTCCCTGCTCCAGTTGTTGGGGAACCTGCATGAAGTCCAAGCTGCACATCTGCTACATATTTGTAGGTGAGGGGCGGGGGGCTAGGTCCAGCCTGTGTATGCTGTTTGGTTGGTGGTTCAGTCTCTGAGAGCCCCCAAGAGTCTAGGTTAGATAACTCTATTGGTCTACTTGTGGAGTCTCTAGCCCCTTCAGGTCCCTCAGTCCTTCCCCCATCTCTTCCATAAGATGGCCAGAGCTCTATCTAAAGTTTGGCTGTGGATAATTGTATCAGTGTTTGCCGGTGCGCACCACGTGTGTACCTAATGTGCCCATATGTGCACCACACGCATGTTTAGGACTCTGAGAGGATCAGAAGAGGGAGCTGGATCCCCTGAGACTAGAGTTACAGATAATTATGAACCTCAGTGTTAGTCGTGGGAACCAAACGTGTGTCCTTTGCAAGAGCAACAAAAACAACAGTGGCTTCCAAGACTATTCTGAAGAATGAATGTATTTAAAATATCTAACTCTGTTTTTAAGTGCTTATTAAATATTACTTCATCAAATTTAACTTACATTGAAAATTTCAAGTGCAAATTTTTTCGTTTTAAAAACTGTCGGATATATTTTATATCTATAACATCAGATACACAGGCACATCTAGGAGACGACTGTTACAGTCGCACATCAGTGTATCCATCATACCTCATTGTTGGTGACAAAGGTGACTGTAGTCTGTTTAGAACTGTTTCTAGTTCCGTTCCTATGAAGGGTCCTTATGCTTTATGTCACTGACTTGTTCACTCTGCATATTTGTCGCATTGTAGTTTCTGAGATCCACGCCCCCACTTCCCACACTAGGCCCTGGCAACCACCCTGCTAACCACTGTATGTATTATGCACATTATCTTTTGCTAAATTAGTTGTTTTGCCTTCTACTTATGCAATGATTTTGCCTTTTTTTTTTTTTTTTTTTTTTTTGCATACTCACACTTGGTTTTTAGAATTTACTACTTCAAGATTTCTTCTCCTTTTCGGTCTCCTCCTTTCTCTTCTGTAGAGAATTTTACGATACAGCTATGAAAAACTTGCAGACACTCCCAGCTTCCCTAGAATTACTTCCTTTTATATTTTGCTCCTAGAGTTTAATAACTCCACAGATACTATTTTCCTAGTCGTGAAATTTGTCAACGGTTCACATGTTTAATTGCCTTCATGGTCTTCATGGGGAAAAAAAAAAAAAAAAAAAAAAAAAAAAGATGTCCCTCCTTCCTAGAGTTTCAGTGGTGACTGTCTGCCTCATTGCGAGTGTCTTTATTCCTAATGGATCCCCCCCTAACATTCACCATTGAGAATTACTTTTGCATCACTATTTTTACAAGTTAAACATTTAATTATTTTTATTATTATTTTTTGGAGACAGGGTCTCACTATGTAGCACTGGCTGGTCTAGAGCTGCTTGTTATATAGAGACCAGGCTGGCCCCATACTCAGAGATCCACCTGCCTCTGCTTCCTGAATGCTGGGACTAAAGCTGTGCACTATCATGTCCAGCAAATTTTAGTTGACACGTTTTCTGTGTACATTGTATAGGACATGCATTGAATTAAGTGTAGTTATTCATTTCTTTATCTTTTTCCAATAAAAATCTTTTATCCCAGACCCCTCACTCTGTTTCTTTAATAAAGACTTGAATTGGGATTCAAGAAACTAAGTTTGTTAACTCTCTTAAAGGTGTGTGATCAGTCAGAAGAGGCTGACCAAGATAGTTTTAGTGGTCTACAAATGAGACTACGTACTGTGGTAATCTTCTATCTAATGAGCTGACTTAGTGGCATCATTCTGTAATGCCAGTTCTTGAGGGCAGAGGCAGCAAGGTCATCAGTTTCAGGCTAGCCTGGATTCTATGCCTCAAGAAAAAAAAAGCAAGAGGCTTTGCTCCAGAAGAAAAATGAAATAAATTTGCAGCAAAATGGGATATTAATGATATTAATTGGGTAATTCAAAGACTCAACGATAAAAAACACACGTCTTTATCTTTAGTTTAAATATCTGAAGACATGCAGACCCTAGCCTATAGTTTTTTTGTGTTTGTTTCCCAAAGAAAGCACAGCGAGCATTGGCTATGGGACTGTAAAGAGTGGTAGTAAGGGTGAGATGGTGTTGTGGAAAGGGAGACAGGAAGCCCGGACATCAGAGTGGAAAGCAGAGGATATGGGGAGTCAGGGCGGGGGGAGGGGTATGGGGAGCATCAACCAAATCAAGTTTTGTTTGAAGATACCATAATGAGACGTGCTGTGAATGTTAAGTAAATAGAAATGATAAATTACAAAGACCTGACTCATCAAACAGCAGAGTATCTGAAAACCTTTACATTAAGGTGAAACTTGAAGTTGAGTAGATCTTGAATCAGCTAGGACATGACACATCACCTCCCAAGGCTTGGTTAAGTTTAATTCTAAAGCTCCCTCCATTTGAACACCATGTCCAGCCCCCATTCTGTCCTCCCCTTGCCTGCATCCCGTGGCTTCCTTTCTTCTGTTCAGTCAGGAGCCTGCAGATGGGCAACTCATATTCATGTGTGCCGCTATTATGTGCTCACTTTGGGTCCCGGTTATTATGACATCAATGCGTGTGCCTATTTCTGGGTAGGACTAATGTCAGTGTATTCACATCACCTCCTGCCAGAACGCCTTACAGAGTATTTTCCTGTCATTTCATTTACTTCCTGTAAAAGAGGTCAGTGCTTGAAGGTTTCCTAAGTGTGTTTGAAACACTGTTTCTGATAGATAGTAGCACTGAATAATTATGTCTGGGGGGTTTACACGTTATTTTCCCCTCTCCTGGATAATTGTGGTGCGTTGCTTAGTTCACATAGCTTATGAGACCAGGCCTGTCCATTCCTATGTGTCTACTTACTTTGCTGGGCCTGGAGAGATGGCTCAGCGCTTGCTGCCTTTCTAGAAGACCTGGGTAGATTCCCTACCCACATGGCATCTTACAGCTCTCTGTAACTCCAGTTCCAGAGCGTCTGATGCCCACATCTTGCCTCTGGGCATTAGTCACACACATTACTTATGGTCCACAGGCATGTATGCAGCCAAAACGCCGGTACACATTAACAAACAATAAGGAAAAATTGAAATTCCCTTGTCATTCTGTGTCTCAGCCTTGCCTCCGTCACATGCAAAGATTTCTTCTATTACTAATGACACCATCTCACCTCCCTTAGTTCTTTGATTAATCTGCATGGAAATCATATATCTGACTGTTAACAGTTATCAATATGAAATGCAACTTCCAAGTAGCCAGATTATTATCTGATCAATATGCATTATATTTTTACATCATATTATTATATATTATATTAAGTTATATTATTTAAGGGAAGCTCATCTTTATTTGTTCCTTCCTAATCTGTCTCTCAAATATTCTGAGATAGCTATACCTTTTCCTGCCTGTAGGTTGGCACTGTTCACTGTTGTTCTGAAAATACTAGTTGATTAAACTTTTTTCAAGATAGTCTTGGCCTTTTAATGTCCAGTGCTATGGGTATGAAAATAACTTATATATCTCCTCAGGATTCCTAACGTCTTCCATTTAATTTCTAGATTTGTCCATCATAGGCCCCTCTTAAATAACATATTATGAAATTGTGCATTACCTGTAGGCCAAAGCAATTTTACTTAAAAAAAATTCTTGATTAATTTAAACATAATCAGCCAGTATGTCAGATGATTTCACTGTTTCTGATCGATGCTGACAGGTGAGGAAATTAAAATCAGGGAGGGAAGCAATTAAAAACTGACAAACATTACTTTAATGAGACAACCAGATCATTTATAAGCCATGGGATATGCTGTATTCTTGATAAGGGTCTTAGAATGGTGGCGACCGTGCAGGAAGGAATCACTTCAGTTTTGATGGTCAGAGTTGGGGCCGCCCATAGTTGGCCTCTAATGCCTTTTCCTGATCTAACATCTCAGCTACCTCTGGGGACAGATTTCCACATTTTACATCATAACATCATTTACTTTAAATAAATCTTATTATAAGTAATCTTTTTGTCATTTGAAATTTATGAAAGTACAAAAAAAATGTAGACGAAATAATTTTTGGTCTTCCCTAAGTGGTTGATAGGCAGTCATAGTCCAGGCTTCTGAGAAGAGAGATTAAAATATATTCCTTTCCTCACAAGCCCTAGGCATTAGGCCGGGAATGAACTCCAGAGGAGGCCAGAGGAGGCCAGATCTCAGTTCTCTGCGCTTACGGTTCTTGGGTTGGCAATGTTCCTTGTTCAGAATGTCTGGGGTGAAGAACTAAATTGATGTCAGCAGAATTGTTTTTCCTACAAGCTTTGTCATGTAGCTCATTTGTTAGATTAGACTTTTTGTTGATAATTTTTTGCATCATCTCTTTAGGGTTTAAATTTTTTCTT
>CM052713.1:16928012-16982955 GCA_028551405.1 Uromys caudimaculatus
ACCACACCATGGCCTGTGTGCCCCCACCACACCATGGCCTGTGTGCCCCCACCACACCAGAGTCTGTGTGCCCCCACCACACCATGGTCTGTGTGCCCCCACCACACCATAGTCTGTGTGCCCCCACCACACCATGGTTTGTGTGCCCCCACCACACCATGGTCTGTGTGCCCCCACCACACCATGGTCTGTGTGCCCCCAGTATACCATCTATGTTCTCTGTGCCCCCACCACACCATCAGTGTTCTCTGTGTCCTCTCCATCCATGGTCTGTGTGCCCCTACCACACTGTCCTTATTGTCAGGGATCCTATCTGTCTCTCTCTACTTCTTTTCACTGTAGGTTTATGTATCTGCTTGGTTTTATTTAGAATAAAACAAAAAAATTTAAACATGCTGTTTTGGTTTCAGTTAGGTCCTGAGTCCTGCTTTACATAAATTCCAATTAATAGGATGAGAATTTACAAGTCTCAGCTTGAATATATAGATTGTTTTTTTTGGCTGAAATTGCATCTGGAGGTGAGAACATTCTACTTAGGAGAGGGAAGATCGCTTGAGCAATAATAAATCTCCTTCAGGTTTGGGGTCAGCAGACCTAAAATCTACAGAAGTAGTGAAGGAAATCTGGCTTCATTTTTAGTGGCCGTCACTGGATTCGCCAGTTGTCCTGTCTCCTCTTGGGTTGTCAAGAGTTTCACTGCCTTCTGGAACACCTGGGAACTGTGAAGGACACAGGACACTCACAGCTCACACTGGTGAACCAGCACTTGCTGCTGCACGTTTGCAAGGCGTGAGCTTTTCCATGACCTGTGAGGAGAGTTTTGGGTGAAAGCGTGTCTGAAAACCTCTGTTCCTACAGATCCTTGTTTGGTGGCTTGTGTTACAACACTTTGCCTATGGACACTGCATCCGTGAAACGTCACTATTCCTGGTAACCTAGCACTAACACTGGCTCTCTTAGTCATATGTCACCTTGTGCTAAGACCACAGATGCCAGGTTCTTGTCGCTCTCTTTTCACCTGTGGTGAGGCATAATCCTAAACTACAGTGTGTTTTCTCGTTATGGTTTAAATTAGTATATGTTATGTATTTTTAAAATTAGTATTTATTATTTGTCCACAAGACAGGTTTTCATCATGAACTTGGCTTGGGGTATACGATTACCTTAGTCCTATTTATTCCTACTTCATCCACTCCTTGCCCCATTTGCTCTCCTGCCATTCCTCCACTCCTCTCAAGTGGACTCCTTTTAACTTTCATGTCTCCCTCCCTCCCCCTCTCTCCCCCTCCCGCTGTCCATTCTCTCACTTCCTCCTTCCCTCCCTCCCTTCCTCCCTAAAATCCTTACTCTTCATTCTGCATGAGAGAAAATAGGAGATATTTATTTTTCTGAGTTTTGCATTCTTTGCTTAATTGCAATTGCAATTTCTGATTTACATACTTGTTTTCCAGTCCCAGAAGTTAAGTCTCTCTCTTTCTAATCAGGCTTCTCACCTCATATAAAAGGCAAATGCTTGGTATCAAAGTTTAAGGTTAAATTTTTATCTGCTCCATGTTAACTCTGTGACCTTTGAAGTCTGGTTGCTAGATTTGTAAAATTGGAGCAATGGGGACTCATTGAGCATACAATGAAGATGATTTAGGATGTAATGTGTGTGGTATTCTCTAGACTACAAAATAAAGTATAATGTTAAAGAATGGTCAAGGTTTTGATTTTCGTGGAGGAGATTAGTTTTTGGCAGGGCATCTTATCAAGCATGTTTTTCTAATGCATTTTGAATGAGTTATGAAAACTGGACATTTTAGGGAGTATTTTTTCTGTCCATCCGTGTAAAATATTAAGCAAGTTTCTGGTACTCTAGCCATTCTGTCAGCAGCTCTGTCTCCTTGAGCCTAAGGCAGTGCCCTTGGCACAGACTTGAAAATGCAGCTAGGTGGGAGCTAAAGCTCTGCCTTTAGCTTTCGGGCTTTGGGAGGACAATTGATTTGCTAATGTTATTTTATTTTTGTGTCCACATGTGTGCTCATGTGCATGTGTTGTGTGTGTGTGCTATGTGTATGTGTTTGTAGAGGCCACTTAAGAATGATATAGATAATCTCATGATATTTTAAAACTAGGGCCACCAATCATAGGAATTTCCATCTCAGAATATGTTCTACTAATGTGTTTGCTTCATGAAAAGAAATATTAGCATTTTGTATGTGACCATTTTGGATATAGAGGACAGTCTCCCTGCCCCACCAAAGAATTAGCTGAGGACAGTTTTGACTAGGTAATATAGATAATCCTCGGCCTCATATGAGGAAGTTGATGGAGAACTTTAATAATTTGTCCAAGGCCATGAGTAAGAGGAAGAAAGGTGAACTGGCTCTACGTGCCGCATGCTGTTCTGTTCCTCAAGCAGGCGGAGTGCTGGTCTGGCTTTAATATCCTCCTCTATCAAAACCTATAGACTAGTAAATGAGCTGTGTTCCTTATCCTCATGGCCGAGGAGAAACTGAGGCAGAAAATGTAGGTCACTAGGCCAGTAGCAATGCCTCTGAGTTCATGTTCTGCCACATATTAGATCATACTATATATTTTTTGGCAAGCTATCATTTCTGACCAACAATGATCATTTTCATGCTGTGTTTGTGAGATTCTTCACAAGAGTTACCAGTTTTATCATTTTCTGTCCCTCTGAGGTTCTACCTCCCTCTCCTAAAAGTAGTGGAATGATCTCTTCCCGTTTCTTTATCAGGTTCATGGGTGAAATGAGATAACGGATATAGAAATGTTTTGCAAACTGATGGATAAAATAGACTGGGTGCTCAGTGCCCACAAGTAACTTCTGTCTGTTTAATTTACAGAGCCTAGCGTATTGTCTGGCTGAGCCTGTGACCACTGTCCATTCCCAAAGCCAAAAGCTGCTGGAGGTAAGCAAGGACTGGAGTCTTCACAATTTTATAAGGCATCCTATAGACATCTGCACCTATGGTGCTTGAGGTTGATTCCCAGTGGAAGAGACACAGCCGTACTTTCTGCACTGAAAGATCTATGACAGTAACCTGCCCTCTGATTTCCATTTTACTTTCAATTTCTATCCTTTTAGCGGCTAAAATGCAAAAATCTGGACAATTTGGGAAACTGACCTTTAATGGACATTTGAGAATCTGTTGTTTTGCAGTAGGAGAGTCTTTTCCACAGTTGTGTTCTGCCACTGGGCAGTGTATGTCAGGCAGGCTTCCAACGTTGTTTTTTCACGCTCTGAATGCACTGAAGAGTGCTTCTCTTCCTTAGTCATTGTGTCTTATCTGCCCGTTAAGTCATCTAGCCCGGAAGCACAGATTGCAAGGTTGCCTTGAGAGAAGAGCACAGAGACTGAGGTAGTCTTTCACAGTTTCATGCCTCTCTGCTGATGGAGCATCCATCACAAAGGTCAGAGAGAGCATTGCAGAGACCTTTGTTATGAGGTTACCCAAAATGGAGAGCAGTAGAAGAGAAGGGGGCATCTTTAGTTCAACTCATCTTTTCTTCCTTGTAGACAACCTGCTGATAGTTGTACCTGCCAGCTCTGCTGCTGTGTTCAGTGTGATCTGCCAGGTTTCTTTACTAGCAGGTGATGTCTTCAACGTGATGCTCTAACTTGAGGCCCTGGAGTAGAAAGCTAAGACTGGAGTCAGCATTTAGAATGCTGGAAACATTTGTTCCATAGAACATTGTGTTAATACCTTCATGGACTATTTCAGTGATGATGAATTGCAAACATGACCTCACATGGTTCTTTAAAAAAACCCCAAGATTGGTTGCTACTGCCCCATAATCACAGGAATTACCAATTTAGAATCAAATGGAAATTATAGTTTTAGGCTAATATGATTTTTAAAGCTAATATTTATCAGATATACTAAATGTGAAGCAGGTGACATGAATCGAGGAACTTCTAGAATTAACACAGTTGTGAGTCTAGTTGGATTTTTTTTCTTAGTCCTACAAAAGAAAATGCTATAAAGAAATGTGTATTCAGAAATACAAGACTTCTTTTTTTTTTTAGTCATACTAAATGTCTCCACAAAAACTTGTTTCTAACATATCATTTTCATGGACAAAACAAAACTTCCTGAAGGCATCTCTTGTTTTAGTTTTTATCGTCCCTGTGACACGTACTTTTAAGTCAGAAAGGAAGGGAGTCAACCTTCCCCCATTCTCTGACACTGATATAGCGCTAATTTTCAGGGGAGACCTGGCCAACTCACCCACCATCAGCACCTTAACAAAGAGGTAGAATCCTCTTCTGTCCTTTGACTAATCCAGGGTGAACCATCTGACCAGCTAGGACAGGTCAGAATGGTAAAACCTGAGGGGATTTAAAAAGTCAGTCTGCCAGCAGGGCAGTGGTGGTGCACGCCTTTAATCCTAGCACTTTAATCCGAGACAGAGGCAGGTGGATTTCTGAGTTAGCTAGCCTGGTCTACAGAGTGAGTTCCAGGACAGCCAGGGCTACACAGAGAAACCCTGTCTCGAGGGAAAAAAAAAGAAAAAAAAAAAAAGTGAGTCTGCCTAAATTTTCTACTTCAGCTCCAGAGAGCTGTTCCTCCAGGGCCTACAGGTATCACCTACCTCTGTTCCTTAGTTTCCATTTATTCAATGCTGATATGGTAAGCTTTGAGGATCGTTAGTTATTCACTTTCCCACCGAAGTCTATCTCAAGACAAAGAGATATTTTAATTAAACCTTGAAAAGTTACAAAGATTGCTCTTTAAAATTTGAAATTCTCTCTCTCTCTCTCTCTCTTTCAATCTTTCTCCATACCTACTTATTTACTTATCTGCCTATCTCTCCACCTATCTACCGACATCTGCCTGCCTACCCTGTCTATCTGCCTGCTTGCCTGCCTGCCTGTCTGTCTATGCATCAGTTTGTCAGTCATCTATCTATCCAGCAATGTAATCCCTATCGATTGGATTTATGAACTGGTGTAAACTAAAGGGTAGAATGGTTTCAACCTTTGAAAGACAGAGAACCAAATATCCTGGGAGCATGACATACACATGTAAAACAGTCTTGTGGTAAAAATGGGCCTCAGTGGGACTGATGGAGAACACGGTTTCCGTCTGTAATTAGACTTGACAGTGTACATGGCAGCAGAGATCAGTGAGTGTAATCATTGTTTTCCCTCTGCTGTTGATCTCGATCTATCACTGTGGTGTGTTCCTTGTCCCATTTCCAAGCCAAATCTATTTAAAGCTGCACTTCACGGTGTTTGAAATCATACACCCTGTTTACTCTTAAAGAACATGGGGTATCGTTTCCAAATAGTTGGTCTCTGGACTACAGCGAGAGCTGACTTCTGGCCTCCTGCAGACCTTTGGCTGTCTCCATTTTCTACATGGTGACTCATTAGAGGGATAAAACAAAATTAATTCTTATGGACTTATATTGCTCTATGAAATGTTATTTTTCATTTTTGGGAAGTTGCCTTGAATAAGATTAATCAGCCACTCTTTTTGTTCTTTTTTTGTGGAGATAGAAGCTGCAATCATATGTGGATTTCTTCTCTGTTACTTGGATAGATTAGGTTCTCACTGCTTTGCAGAGTGAAGCAGTGAGCTCTGTGTGTCATGTGGGCTGGAAACAGTGGGAATACCCTTAGTCCTGATGTCAGCTGGCAGTGTCACCTTGGGCAAGGCACCCTCCCTTTCTGAGTTCATTTTAGCACCTGCTAATAGACAAAGGTGTACCCGTTGATCCTGCTTTGTCATCTGCTGAATGGTCTTGTAGCTAGAATATTATCCTCCTCTTCTGCCATGCTTCCAAAATCCTGTGACGTCATCACAGAGCCTTGTGTTGAAAATTGATATTCGGTTTAGCTCTTGATTCTTTGACCTAACAGAGAACACTTACTGATTGTGTTTTAGAGTATATGTGTCCTGTAATTGTGTATTAGACTCCTGGCTGTTCCTTGCTTCAGCAACATGCAATTTCAGGTTAGAAAGGAAGGGAGTCAGCCTTCCTCTATGTCAGGGGCTCTCACACTCCCTAATGCTGCGGCCTTTTAATACAGCTCCTTGTGCTGTGGTGACCCCAACTATAAAATTATTTTCGTTCCTTCTTCGTAACTGTGATATTGTTACTGCTCTGAATCCAAATGTAAATATTTTTTAGAGATAGATGTTTGCCAAACAGAGTGTGACCCACAGGCTGAGAATGGCCTTTCTATGTGATAATGTTATTTTATGTCTCATTTTATAGAGTACCTGGTAAACTTACTCATATTGATACCATTAAGTAAAGGCGAATTTCTCTTCTGTTGTTTGATTTATCCAGTGTGAATCATCAGTCTTGTTAGGACAAGTCAGAATGTCTTTTAAAACTGGAGGGAATTTTATGATTTAATCCACCTGACATTTCTAACTTGAGAGTTGGGAAATTTTGGGATCATGGCGGGAATCTGATTGGTCTAAGGTGTGAGTGCCAATGTTAGACCAAAATGTCTTCACACTTGTTTGCTTGCTTGCTTATTTTTGTATTATTTATTTATTTATTTATTTGTTGATTGATTGATTGATTGATTGATTGTATTGTAGTCATACACACTTATGCCTGTGCCTGTGGAAGCTGAGGTCAGTGCTGGATATCTTTTTCCCTCTGTCACTCCACACATTCAGTTTGAGAGAGAGTCTCTCACTGACCCTTGTGCTCAGTGATCTGTCTCTGCCCACCCCTCCCACAAGGGCTACAGTTGTAGGTGTGAGCTGCTGCACCCAGGTTTTTAAGTCGTGCTTGGATCTGAACTCAACTCCTTAAGCATGCACTTAAGTACTGCAAGTGTGTTACTCACTCAGCCATCTCCACAGCTGTCGTAGTTGTGTCTTTGCTTTATTCTTGAGAAATGTCTTCCTTTCATTGCCTTTTATTTTCCTAATACTTACAGTTTTATGTTTCATACAAAATCAACATCAGTGCCTTTCCTCCGACATGGACGTATAGCCTGTTGTATTTCTTAGGAGAATGTGGAGTCCTTGAAGTCCTTCCTGTCCAAGGGCATCTGGTTCTGGGCTTGCCACTGTAGTCTGCTACTTTCTACCTTTTTCTGACCCACTTGAACTGTGTGAAGCTGAGGATGATTCTAGGTGGCTGTGTCCCCAACACTTGGGAACATTAATGAAGAGAAGATGGGCAAACAAGAGGCAGGAGAGTATTAGCCTACACAATGAATCCAGTTAAGTGTCTACTCTCCCAAGCTGCAGGAGCCATGCGAAGCTGACAGTAGAGACTTTCACTTGCTCAGACTCATCTTGGGACTTGTTGTCTTGGTACTAGGCTGGGGTTGAGAAACAATGGTCTTTCCATGAGTCTTCATGCTTCAGAGGAAGAGGTAGTAACTATCCATCAGATAAAAGAAAATTTAGAGACCCCTGGACCTAGGCACTTTCTAAGTCCTAAGCTAGTCTAGCTAATCACTAGTACTCAGCCAATCACTGAGTACCAGCGTCAATGAGAGACACTGTCCCAGAAGTGAAGGTGGAGAGTGACAGGGGAAAAGAGACTCTACACTGACCTCTTAACCACACAGTACTTAGATTTAGAGATTAGAAGTTGTTGTGCTGTTTGTGGGTCAGAGGCTCACTCTAATCATTGTGCTGTGACTTTAGGGCCAGCAAGATGTTTTTCTCTGAGCCTCCCATTCTCCTTTTGTGAAGTGAGAGTTAGTAGAGATTCTGTGAAAGGTTCCTCAACTCGAGTTTTCTTGAGTTTCCAGTTTGCCTCAGCTCTCTTAGCAAGTTTGCAGCTTTGCTAATGTGCAAACTACAGAGCATCTCTCTTGTTTAATATGAGCATCTTTAGAGCTTGGGTAGGGGGAGAGCAGAAGGGGAGGGAAACACACACATCTAAGAACTAGTTCAGGCTTTCACAGATGCTCTGAGGGCGGGGCATAAGTTCTAAGGCAGACAGACGTGTTTCTCTGTGTGAGAAGCCAGATCTTCCTTTGGTTGGTTCATGATTCCTGTCCCTCTTGGATTTTCCTTTCAGCTCTTCTGAAGGGAAGCTCTTCAGCTTTTGTTAGCATGATTCTGGGAATCGACATATATGTACCGTACCTGTTAAGTGATTCAAGTGATTTCTTAACATTGAAATTCTTATTTTGCCTTCTTCATTTACTAGGTGTTCTTTCAGTAAATGGACTTTTAATTCAGTATTTTTGAGTGATTATAATTTTACTACAGTAGATTGTTTACTTTCAAAAAGTATTACACACACACACACACACACACACACACACACACACACACACACACACACAAGCTTACCTCCTCCCCCTAGTAAAGAACACAAGCTTAGAAAGTTGGAAAAATCTGCTCAAAGCAGTGTACCCAGCCAAATTTGGATTTAAATCCAGAACAGCTCCAAAATACAAGTAATTCCAGAGATAGCATTGGTCTTAGTGGGAATCTTGGTAGAAAACGGTGAATGGCCTTCTTAGGAACACAGTGGTTACATTTTAGGTTTTTTTTGTTGTTGTTTTTTTGTTTTGTTTTTTTGCTTTTTTTTTTGTTTTTTTTGGGGGGGGTAAGGAACAGGATCACACCTTGTAAGTAATTTGATGTGATATTTCATTAATTAAATTCTTAGCTCTACCTTCGGGCAGAATAAGGAATGTCAAAGAGTTAAACCTAACTCATAACGTTTTTCTTGGTTTTGAAATTTCTAGAGTAGTTGTCATTTTAAGCTGAGGGAAAGTAAAAAGCAGTTAGGGTCACAAGAAGTGAGTGAGTTATTGGCTGATGTGGGACTCCAGGCACTTTGGGTAACGTTTGTTGTTTCTTCTCCACCGTACTGAGCATGGAGCTTTTCACAGAGACAGATTTCTGTTCATATATCGCTCCACATTCCAGATGTGGACAGCTAGAGTTTGGTTTCTGCCAAATTGTAATGACTGTCACATGTGTGAACTTTACACTTGGTGACCCACTGTGAGCTTATGTGGGAACCAGATCGTGGAAGCCTGTTCCCGAACCAGAAGAGGCAGGCATCAGGGGTTGCCCGGGGCAATGCCTTCACCTTACAGGTGGGGCTGATAGAATGGATACAACTTAGGGAAGTTCAGGCAGGAGGTGAAGAGCTCCTTGGAAGCGTGAAGAGCAGACAGACCCATAGCACCATATGCAGGAGTGCTTTCTGTGTTTCCTGTCTTCTACTGGCACAGACACACTCTGAGAGGCCCAGGAATCCTCTCTGTTAGCTCCATGACCCTCTCAAGGGTACTTGATTTCTTTAGGTCTCAGTTTTGTTGTCTCTAAAATGGAATTAATACCCTTGGTAATTAATAATTACCAAGCAGTTGAATACATCCTATTTTCTAAATCAATGGTTTTCAACCTTCCTAATGCTGTGACTTCAATACAGGCTCTTACACTGTAGTCACCCCAACATAAAATTATTTTCAGTTACTTCATAACAGTAATTTTGCTACTGTTATGAATCATAAGGTAAATACCTGATATGCTGCATATCTGATATGTGACCCCTGTGAATGGGTAGGCCGAGGGGGTCCCAACACTCAGGTTGAGAACCCCTGATCTATACCATTAGTAATCCTTATCCTGGCATGATGAGACAGACAAAATTATTTTGTCGTTACTTGTTCTGTTTCCTTACTTGACCTGTTTTAGGTCCTTACTCGCCAGAACTTCCCCTGAAGACCAGCAGTCTCCATGCTACCTGAGAGTCCTACTGATGCAGATCCTAGATCGACCCTAAACATCTTGAGTCAGTCTGCATTGTTCCAAGGTCCCTTGGTAGTTCCCATGGTCACCAGCATTTGAGGAACATTCCTGTAGGCCACATCCTGCTTACAGCCACTGGCTCCCTGCCAGCATTCCTGGGGCACATGCTACCCAGGCCCACAGACAGAGGGAGGGAGGCCTTGAAGTGCTCCTTGGGAACAGGGAAGGACTAGGTTGAAGGGACCCAGCAGGCTTTATCTTTTCAACACCTTTCATTTCCTCAGAAGTGCTGCTCACAGAAGCCAAACTGGAGTGGATTACAAAGTCTTTGTGATCCCCAAATCCATGTTCTTCTTATTAAATCATAATGTTTCAGTCAAGAGGAATGCCGGGCTACGTGGATGATAACGTTTCTTTCCCTGTAGCGTGACTATTTCCACACTGGCTCTTCTACTCTCTTACTCAATTCCTACAGGAAGATTTTTTTTTTTTTTTAAATGCTTGCACTGAAAGCCAGGATCCTGCAGTTTAATCAGCTATTTTCGCTCTTTAATGAGGGTGACTATTGTGAAATAAGTAATTATTAATTACACAAAACTAATGAAATATTTTAGCTTCCTTGCTAAAAAAGCATATGGAAGCTAAAAGAAAGCATATGGGTGTTTTTTGTGGAGCATATTGGTGGATGGACAAACTACAGTGGTGCCAGTCTGCCTTAGCTGTCTGGCTGGGGCCATCTCTACACTATGTGTGCTGGCGTCTGAGTCCTTGTCTGTGGAAGGGATTATAAAACCTCCCATCTGATTCGTGCCTTGGGTTGTTTTGGGAGGTAGAGATCTAGGTCCTAATCCTTCCCTTGCTTGCGTTCAGACATTCTTGGTTTAGTGTGGATGCAGTGTAAAACCTCTAGGGCAGGTGACTGCTATGAGGCTCCCTTGCTGATGAATCCAGGCTAGCACTGTACATGGAGCGAGCCTGCCCAGCTAAGGACTAGGCATTGAGAGTTTGTCTATGCAGCACTATACTACATGCTATAAGCAGTACCTCTGTGATAGCTGAGCTGGGACCTCCTTGCTCCACAAGGGACCCCATGTGAGTCCCATGGGCAGAGTCCCATCTCTGTATTGTGACTTACTTGCTTCTAAAGAGGCACAGTTGCAATGGTACCCCATTGTTCGGGGCATGGCAGCAATTCTTTTCTTTTGCTGCATTCTTCACCTGTTAAAATGCTTGGTAGATTGTAAGTACTTTGATTGTGTAATGCAGGTTTGAAGGCAACATGGCATCTTTGGGATGGTACCTGGCTGAGTGTCAGAAAAACACAATTTCATAACAAACTAAGTTTTGAGCATTTATTTATCACCTGTTTAAAATAGCTTGAATTGGCATCCAGGGATGGAGCCAACAGGCATGTGGAGCTGAGTCTGACCTAGGGCCAGTCGGGGTTGAGGGCAGTGCTCGTGAGCCCACTGATGCCCTGTGGAGTGATGTGTAGGCCAGTGATACCTTGTGGACTGAGGGAATTTGGAGAATGCTCTTTTTCTTAGAGGGTTCTTATATGCCCAGGGACTGAAGTTGGCTTTGAAGATAATTAATTGGATTTTGATATAGCAATAAAAGGAGCTGAAGCGTTAGTCTCTGACATGCAAGAAAAAGTTTGCTTGAGGCAGACAAATATCAGGAATGCCAAAGAACTGGACAGAGATCACAGAAATGTATTCCTGAGAGGAAAGTTTCTTTCTTTTCTATTTTTTCTCTTCTTTTCTTTCTTCCTTCCTTCCTTCCTTCATCCCTCCCTCCCTCCCTCCTTCCCCTCCTCTTCCCTCTCTCCCTCCTTCTGTCTTTGTCTTTGTCTCTGTCTCTGTCTCTCTGTCTCTCTGTCTCTCTCTCTCTCTCTCTTGTGTGTGTGTGTGTGTGTGTGTGTGTGTGCGTGTGAATTTTAAATCTCTTCATCTGCATCACTTGAGCCTTGGACAAGATAATTTTCCAGAAGCCTTGAATTCTAGCTGGAATTCTACAAGATTTTTTATTTGTCCGGCCAACTAAGCCACCTAGTTAACCCTGCAGTGTGACATGGCAGTGGAGGGAGCCCACAGCCCACAGGGACCTTTCATCACTATTTCTCTTTCTGTAAAACTTTTTAGTGATTGGTGGGCGGGTGGTCACTTCTCTAGCCTTCACTGCAGGAAACAAGTAACCTACGACATGAAGCCACTGTATTCAACAGACTCTGAGACTGATAGCCTTTCTGCTGCAGGGGACTAGCTTGTATGAACATCCCCACGCCAACCCTCAAGCCCCATCTCATTTTTCTGTGTGGTTCTTGCCTTCCTGTCTGAAGGACCAGAACCTATTTTTCTGCCCAGGGAAGCCCTGTGTGCCACTTATCTTTGGAATCAACCTTAGAATTTAATGTTCTTATTTCGTTTTCCTTTGCGGAGATGTCTTGAAGTCCTAGGCTCAAATGACCTTCCTGCCCCAGGCTCCTCAGTAGCTGAGATTTAAAACACTTATCATTATTCCTGGTCCAACTTTGTTTTATAACTACATTTTATTTTGTGTTGTCTTGTCTTTATCGTCTCCTCTCTCTGAATTTCCTGGCACAGTTTACTAGACAGTTTCAACAAAGCAGCGCGCAGAACTGTATTCTTCAATAGTGAATAATAGTGAATAGAATCCTGCTGTTGCTTATATCTGAGCTGAGTATGAGGCTTCCATGCTGATCGTGTTTCAGAACCCCAAAAGGGCTTCAAATAATTCTGTGTAGTGTAGACCCCTCCTGCTTTACCTGTTTAGTTATTAGCAGGCCTGAAGTCTCGGCCCCCATCTGATCAAGCCTTAGAGAGATGGTTGGTTTTGGAGTCTCTGTATAGCACTCAGCAGGCCTTGGCTGTCTCCTTTGTTTCTTTGAGAGGCCATTAGGAATAATGTGATACAGGTGGCATCTATGCTGGCTCTTCTAGATGGACACAAGACAGCAGTCACAGGGGACCTGCTGTGTGTGCCAGATTCTGTGCAGGCTGCTCTTACCAAAAGCTCGACTTCCTATTCCCATACAAGGGAGGGAGCCTGTTGCTTAGCAATAGGGCATTTCATAAATGCTCTCTCTTGTAGGCATTAAGCAGTAATATATGGTGTCTAGGTGTTTCCCTTTTACAAAGCAGGTGCAGGGCTTGCTGGGCAATGCATGAGCATTATGGAGATGGGTGACAACGGGCAGAGCTTGTGATCAGAACTGAGACAGGAGGGCCCATGGTGAGCAGGTGGAGGACCTAGCTCTCCCAGCTTCTTGCCCATGTGTAGCATTGAGGCTCTGGAGAGATACAGCACGGTTGTTTCCTGAGAAGTCTGCAGTGCACTTTCCCGTGCTCTTACTGTGTCCTTTCTTTGCTATTGGTCCTAGTGAGAATCGTTCCCCCTTAGTATCCATTTCCCTTCTGTTTCTTTTGCTTCTTCCACCCAAGTAGCCCAAGGTCCTGAAGGCTCTCAGATAGCACTGTCTTCTGTATTGGACTGTGGAAGTGTTGGCAGAGAGACAATTCACAAATCCGTTAAGCCCATAGTAAAAATAGCTTATGATCCATGGGACTCAGTATTAAGCAAGATGATATTAACGAGGTTTGAGTGCTGCTCTGAAATGTGGCAGCTGCTCAGGCATATTGGCTGTGTTTCCTCCCTACCTCTGGCAGCTTGCGAGCAGTGTTACCATGACACTCCTTGGGCTCTGTTTAGATCAGCTATTTTCTGAAGGAGTCCCTGACCTTCCCCACTATAGAAACTGTTGATGTGGTCATGTCAGAGCCTCTTCAGGATCAGTTTGACTGCTGAGCCCCCAGTTGTCACTTGGAAACTGTAGGACACAGGCACTGAAAGTTTAGGAATAAGAAGAGCTATAAACTGTCTCCCAGCACTGCTCTGTAGACATTGTAGCCACGGAGAGTGAGTGACCTAAGGCCTGATTCCCAGTCAGGTGATATTCCACCTTGGCAAAATGAGCCCTGCCTCCCTTTCACTTTCAACTCAGAAGGCTGTCAGTGGAGTAAGGTTGGGACATCTTTGTTCCTGGAAGTGGTCAGAGAAGGCACCAAAAAGGGATGGCAGCTTGGTGCAGAGAAAGAAATGCAGCAAGGAGTGGCAGGCGGGGCCTTATAACAGGTCCTTAGAATATGCAGGCTCTGCATCATGAATGCAGTTACCATGGGAGCTGGACAGTCATCTCAAAATGGGGTTATTATAACAAGAGCTCTCCTGCTGGAGTCTTCTCTTGCCCTTCTGCCTTCTATCAGAAGCTGGTACAGCCTCGAATCCCTCATCAGACGCTGCTACTGTGGTCTTGGACTTTCCAAAGGTTAATTCAGATAAACCTCCATTCTTTCTAAGTTGCATGGTATGAGCTATTCTGATAGACCATCACAGATGGACTAAGATGAGGAGTAATGCTCTCAGAGTGAGTCCCAGCGGTGCTGGCAGAGCTTACAGGGCTTTCTCCTACCGCATCCCACGTCTCTAGTTAGAAAATGAATGGCTTGTTCTCTTGTAGGAGCCTTTTCCTCTCGCCATGCCCGACATCAGTAAGCTGCCCAGAAGCTTCTTTGCATATCTGATTGTATAAATTCTCAGCTTCTGAAAGCTCCCTGCCATGTGGAAAACAAGTATAAGTTCTTAGGGACCAACAGTGGGACTTTAGATGGCCTTTCCTTCTTTCTTTCCTCCATCATCATTCAATCCTGGCATGAAATAGAGACCGAAACCCACAGGTCAAGCATTCCTAGTCAATTTTTGTTGAATTTAGTGGGATTCACATGAGGCCTCAATAATTTTATTAATTGCTGCTGAAAATTGGCAAATGTTGATTTGGGGGGAAAAGTGTTTTGACCAATTTAGATTTTATTAAGACTTCTGGTATGCTGTTTAGTATTCATAAACCAATATACTTTTATCATCCTCATTTTGCAATGAAAATGTGAATGTGAAATTCACTTCAAATAAATGCTGTGGCCAGAGAGCTGGTTCAGCCGTTAATGGCACTTGGTGCTGTTCTAGACCTACGTTAGGTGCTTAACACTTGGTGTTGGTTCACACCTATCTCTGTCTCTAGTTCCAGGAGTCTGGCTGTCACCTCTAGCTTTGGTGGCCACCGTACAAGTGGTCCACAGGCAAGTAGATGAAACTGCCATTCACATTAAATAAAAAGGCTAGATATACGTGTAAAAAATAACTGCTTGGGAATTGGTTTGCACCCAGAGTTAACATACTGATGTGACATCCCTTCTGCTCCACCTTCCCACTTACAGGTCTTCTTCCTTTTCTCTATTCATCTTTTCATTGCTTTGGATAAAGGTTTGTCTATCTTGTTGATTTTTTTTCTCAAAGAACCAACTCTTTGTTTCATTGATTCTCTTTGCATTGTCTGTTTCTATTTACTTGATTTCAGGCCTCAGTTTGATTGTTTCTTGCTATCTACTCCTCTTGGGTGTGCTTATTTCCTTTTGTTCTAGAGACTTTTGCTACAATGTTAAGTTGCTAGTATGAGATCTCTCCATTTTTTTTTTAATTCTTTTAAATTTTTTTTATGTAGGTACTAAACTGAATACTAATCTAGCCACGAAACATTCTGTCCTACCTGCAAAATGTGCTGGGGCAATGGTGGCTCATAACTTGTAGGAGTACCCAATCAATATCTGCTTTAACTGGAAGCCCACACCAAAAGAGGGAGCGCATGCCTGACACTGCTTGGATGGAGACTAGATAGTCCAGAGATATAGGGTAGAACCTAATACAACTGCTGCCTCCTCTCTCCCCCTAAAAAAACCAACTACCAAACAAACAAATAAAAAACAATGAAATAAAACGATTCCTCATAATAATCTGCTGCACTCACAGGTTGATGTCTTGTCCAGGCATCAGAGAGGCTTCCTTGGACAGCAGATGGGAGTGGTGCAGACACCCATAGCCAGACATAATGGGCAGAGTCTAAATTGGAAGCCTCCATTGCGTCTTTTCCCTGGGTACCCCATCAAAGATGTGGAGGAAAGACTCTAGGGTCAGAGAGGATGGAGGACACCGGGACATATTGCCCACTGAATTAATTAAGCAGGGTTCATAAGGGCTCACAGAGACTGACACTCAGGCATGGGGCCTGCATGGGTCTGTACCAGGTCCTCTGTAAACATGTTATGGTTGTTCGTTTGGTGTTTTTATGGGACTCCTACAGGTGGGCGTGGGTGTGTCCCTGACTCTTTTTCTTGCTTCTGGGGTGCTTTTTCTCATGTTGGGCTGTCTCGTCTAGCTTCTGCCTGAAAACTTTTGCCTTGTCTTACTGTATGTTGTTTTGTCCTATTTGGCCATTGTCTCCTGGAGGCCTGCTCATTTCTGAAGGGAAACAGAAGATCTAGGGAGAGAGGAGTTGGGGGTGTGGGAAGAATGGAGGGAGGGAAGACAGATGTATTGTATGAGAGGAACCTATTTTCAGTTCAAAACAAGGAAAGAAAAGACTTGCAGGCAGAGGGGAAAGCTGTGGCTTTTAATAGTGGATGGAAGGGCTCTATCATACTTTCTTTGCAAAGAATGTCATCAAGCTCAACATCTTTGTTTACTTTCTTTCTTACCTGCTACTGATAGACATGCTTTGCTTAGTTGTATTAAAACTGCTTGTGAACAGTAGCAGTTTCCCTCCCTAATAAAGGAAAGTACAAGGAAAGAAAAGCAAAACGACAACAAACCAACAAAAATACAGAAATACGCTTCTCCCCGAAAAAAACAAAAAACGCCAAAAGCAAAAGTAAAAACCCAACCCCCCAGAAAAACCATCCCTTTTGCCCACTTGCTGTTCCCACATCTCCCTCACTCCGGGGTTGCTCCTTATGTCTGGTTTCTCGAGGAGGAAATCTGCAGCACCCTGAAGACAGGAGATATCCTACATGTGTTTGTGACAATGGTTTCACGGGCTTGGGAACAGGAAGTTAATAGAACCTTTATAAAATGTTTGTGGGAACACAGAAGGCTTATTCAGAGTCTCTTCATAAGTCACCCTGTCAGTCACTCCAAAGGCTGCTTGCTAAAGAGCTACATCCTTCAGGAGCAGAATAGCTGATGTATGCACCAGGCCAAAATGCCAATGGGGAAAGGGTTCATATATTACAAACTCTTTCGGAGCTAGACAAATGTACATGTGTAATATATAGAGTGAATATATATGTACATATATATGATCTGGTTCCTGTCACAATATTTAACCCAAAGTGCTATTTACAGTAATGAATCAAAATGTCAGTTTTAAAAATATGAAGTGTCAAAGTGTTCCCACGTTGCAGAAAAGTTTGATGTGACAGTTTGCTAATCATAGGACTATTACATCAAATGTGTCTCACAGGGTTTTTTTGCTTAACAGTGTCTTGTGGTCTCCTCATATGCTTTTGGTGAATTCCTGGTTCAGCTTACTAAGGCACAGGGCACATTTGGTTGTGTGTCTCCTGCACCTCACGCAAAGGCTGCTATGTTTTTCTGTAGTTAAAAATGAATGTGTTTCACATCATTTCAGAAGTTTGATTTTTTTGTGCCTGACATATTTATGAGTAGTAGCTAAAACAGTTTTACTTTACTGTAATTTTTCTGGTTTCACTCCAGAACCTTCCATGGGATTTGAGCATATACAATGGGTGTTCCTGAGCTGCTTTCCCCAAGGTTTCATTAACTGTCTGTGTTTGTTGCTGGTCTTGGCCATGGGTACGGAAGTGAATTTTGCATCAAGCTTTGTTTATATCAACTGGGTCATCGTCCTATAGGGTTGAATTTGGACGAGGCAGCCTGGTTTCTTTTAGGAAAACCAACACCTGTGCTATATACTACCTCTGTGCCCGTGGCCCACTTGTCTGTGCCTCAGTTTCTGCTGAAGAGTCATTGAGGAGGAAATTTGGTTATATCAGTTAGTTTTCAAGATGTATCCTTTAAGGATCCTAAGGTGGGAGAAGCAAAGCTTTCAGAGATGGAGGACAGTGGGGTCTCTGGGTTGAGTAAACCTGGGGACACTGCTTGTGTCTGTCAGTGATTTCTCTCCTGTGCAGTTGCCCTGAGCTGGACACTGTGCACTGTGAGTGCTTGTCATCCCATCTAGTCCGAAGGCAGTGCTGTCGCTTAAGTCTGTGGCTTATTCCCTGCAGGTTGTTACTGGGCAGTGGTCCTAATTGCTCTTGCCTCTTCTGGTCCCTATGTAGGTCTGCTCAGAGGAGTTCTCTGTACTGAGACCTGAGCTATGGGTTTCTGAGAGCTCATCATCGGGGCCTGACTTTAGTCCTTACCTGTTTTTGTTGAGGACCAATCCGGTGCCTGGTATGCGGTAGTTCAGCTCTCTGCCGTTCAGCTGTATCAGTTTATGAATGGTTACTGTTTATTAGTTTACTCTCCCTGCAGCCAGGAGTATAGGGACTTTGTCCAGAGTCACCTCTGCTATAGTGGCACATTTGCATTTGATTTTTAATGAGTTGTGATCTGTTTGGGGAGAAGGGACGATACTCCAAACTCAAAAGTTTTGTTCCCGGTCCCTCCTTGACCAGTTTGGTTTGTTGATTTAGACTTTCTACTCTCTGCTTGTCCCTGTGCACGCTCATCACCGCCATGAGCCTCTTTGCATGCTGTGTTCCTGTGCCTATCCTCAATGACAGAATAACCTAATTTAAAATTGTGACGTATACACCAGGTCGGAGACCGTCAGCACAACAGGGAGTCACAGGCATGAATTTGTAAGAACTGTCAAAAGCCTGTAAGTATCCATAAAACCACACTGAAGAAAAAAAATGCTCAAGGATGAAATAATATATCACGAATATGGAGAACCAGATGAATGGCTACTTCCTAGATCCTGAAGCCTCATTGCTAAATTTCTTAAATTATAAAATTGTGGATTTATTTTGGTACAGCTATTTTAATGGCTGAAGTTCTAGGAGAGAGTGACCAAGTCCTGGTTTTGATGACTGGTGTACTCTTCACTGCACTGTGACACTTATAATACTGTCTGTCTAAACTCTGTAAGCCTGAAGCAGCAGCGGAGGGCCGGCTTTCCAGTGTTGTTTGCAAAGTCCCTTGCTGCCGTGGAGAAGGACACACCTGATAGACCATGGCTTTCTTGACTCATCGTCTTGAAATTTGTCATCAGCTCCCTTCTTCCTGGTGTGTGCCTGCTTCTTTGTATTGGTCTACATTCTACCCAATCTTGAATCTCTATATTTTACACACACCCATCCATTAGAGCTATGAAACCATCTTGTGCTGACTTATTTGAGAGGTCCTCAAGTAGAGTAGGGTAGTTTGCATTTCTGGTAAGCTCCTAGGTAGTGCTGAAACAGCTTATGGACTCACTGTGCTTAGTACTGCTTGTCCTTACATTCTGAACTCTTTATATCAACATGCAAGCAACGACATCTCACTGGAGGCTGTCATACATAGGCTTGTCAGTTGATAGTTGTAAATAATTCTGTGAGTCCCTAAAATACATTGTCTGCAGTCAGAATACATTATGAGGAAGTGTTCCCTGGATTTTTGCTAGAAAGCACACCCTTTCCTCAAGAACTGTATTAGTTGCTCTTATTTCGGAGGAAAAAAATATCACGACAGAAGCATCTTTAGGAAGGAGGGTCTGTTTGGACTTCTGTTTACAGGATGCAGCCCATCATGGTAGGGTAATCATGGTGTTAGGGGCTGGAGGGACACTGTCACATGCATCTACAGCCAAGAAGAAGCTGAGTGGTTAATGGAGGTATTCACATCATGTTTCCTTTTGTCTTCAGTTCATGTAATGTTGCTGCTTCTAGTTAAAGTAGGTCTTCCTATCCTCATTAGCCTAATACAGCCATGGTCAGTGGCTTCTCTCCTCAGTGATGGTAGACCCTGTCAAGTTGACAATAGTAACAATCTCAGATACCCACAATGCAAAATAAAGGCAGTAAATTTTGGCTCAGAGCAAGCACTTTCATGTTGGGAATCCCAGTTTAAAGAAGACTGACTAGCTATTGTATAAAGCCCAGTTCACTTCCAGGGCAAAGGTGAGGTAAGGACAGAAGGCTGTGGGAACTTAAGTAGGCTTGGGTGAGGGGCTACAGGAGTTGAAGGCATTTTAATTTACTTCCAGTGTTGACAGATTTCAGTAGATGAACTTGACACTAGGATTATGCTAGAGAAATAGTGTGCTGATACTCTGAGCACCTCTTTGTTTTTTCTAGACAAGGTGATAGGGAAAGGAATGTGGGGGTATCTCCCTGGAACATCCTCTCTTGGTACCCCGGGCCATTTGACTGTGCTTATCAGTATTATTTTTGTCTTTGTGCCTTGTTTAATTCTTTGCAGAATATTCCTTTGGCTGCTTTCCATTCATAGTTTTCGTCCCTAGTTGTTCATCTGTGCCTCAGGTGGCTAATCAATGCTGCCATGTTTCTCTGGCCTTACTTTTCATCCAGATATATTTTTAAAATTATTCTCCATTTCTTACTGTTCAGCTTGTCTTGATTTGCAGCATTAGCAGTAGATGGTGCTTTGTTTGCCTGCATTGGTTCGATCGATCGGTGTGTTTGTGCTTTGAACACATTGGTTTTCCTCTCTCTGGCATCTGGGTCACATTGTTCACAATGTTATTTGTAGTCAGTGGTGTGTGTATTGTTCCTGATGTGGATGGGAGGAGACGAAGACACTGTGCAGGAAATCTGTTGTCTGACTCTGTCAGGGTGGCCCCTTTAGTGGCTGGCTTCTCAGAGATTGCCATAGAGACGTGTTTTGTGGTCCTATCATCAAGCCTTTGGCTTTTAGAACTTTATGTTTTGATCCTTATAATAATATAAGATTCATTATATCAACTGGATCAAGGCAATTTCGCTATCCACTACATTGTTAATCCAGATGGGAAAATTCATTAGGGCTCAAATATTGTTTGAGGCCCAACTGTTTCTTAAATTATTATTGTAATTATTATCTGTTTATTTTTTTTTACAACTGATGGGAAGAGAAATTTAACAGCTGTGTGATTAGCAGGCCATGAAATTAAAAATGTTTTGTAGAGAATCAAGAGGTTGTTTACTACGGAATTTCTCATCTGAGAATTAAGTGTCATTAAGATTGGCCACAAGATGTTCCCTCTCACCATTCAAGTTTGATTTCCACACCCAGTCCTTTGCTAAGAGGCCTTTAGCCTTCCTTGGCAGGGACTTGCTTGTGGTGTCTTCATAAAGGCAGCATCTCGTGCAATAATGGTGATAGTCTAGGTGACAGCTGTGGGCACTGAGCTTACCAAGTAATGCAGATAGCAGGTCAACTTCAATGAAGAATATGTACACTCCAGTTTGAAGATGAGACACATTAGCAAAGATTGCAGTCCATTGGCTCTGCTCCTGTCTCAAGTCCCAGGGCATTTATGTCTCCAGGGAGGCCGTCTAACACCCGAACAGTCATGTTATCTTTATATTGTCCTGCACGTTTATAGGCCCTTTTCCTATTGAGTCATTTGCCCATGGCTTCTTTCAGTCTGCTTTTAGAAAATATTCCATCCTTCCCCTGAGTAGAGTGCTGACAACCTTCCAGTGAAGCCAACCATGCTAGCATAAATGTCTTAACCTAGGATTAACAGGAATTTTATCTCCTTCTCCAAGTGCATGTGTCCTGTGCATCTCAAGCCCCATTACCTTCTTATCTGATTTTGGTCAAAACAGTGACTCTTACGGTTCCTATGGGTAGTGTTAGTCCTGGTAAACCTTCAAAAGTTTGATGCAGACTCATGGGTGACACTCAGTTAATGCCAGCTTCCCCTTCCTCTCCCTGTCTTCCCCTTTCCTTCCCCTCCTTGGTCTGCCTTTTGTGCTGTTAGGTAATCAAACCCTGGGCTTTACATATGCATCTGCTCTCCCACTGAGCCCCATCCACCTCCAGTCCTTCCTATCTGACACTTGCCTAACACATTGCTCAACTTCCAGCCCAGAACTCTTCAGCTCTCTTTGTCTTATGCCTTTAATAGAGTCTCTCCTGTCTGATACTTATTTGCATGATTCTTTAGACAAAGCTTCATTTTTTGAAGACACATTTTAGTACATTTATTTAGCTGTGTGTGAGTGCCTCTGTCTGGGCCTGCGTGTGTTCACACATGCTGCTTGATGCATGAGGAGATCCTAATACAACCTGTGGGTCTTGGGGATTGATGGTCAATAGGTTTCTTGGGAGGTCCTGTTACCCACCTTGCTAACTCACCAGTTCCATTTGATCTTCATACTTGCTAAATTAATCATACATAACCTCTTCCCTTAAAGGGTTATCATTTGGGGAAAATGGGTTTGTTGACAATTAATGCAGACAAATTCTCCTGGAGGCAGACATGGAAACCATTTAGATACATAGTGAAGGGGTTTGTGGTCATTACAGGACACACACAGTCATTTTTGTTACCATCTGAGACAAGTGCATACCAATGGACCCTTCTAGAAGGAGAAGTGGTTTGAAGTATCACTGGCATGCTGAGAGAATTTGACATGTGTCCCAAAGCAGCTTTCCAGGCCTCAAAGGGTATGAACTATGCATGTTTTCCGCTGTGGTTTCTTTCTTACTTCTTCTTTGTTATGGTAGTCAGCTCGGAGAGGAGGTCTTGCTGCTGCTGCTGTTGCTGGCACCAAGGCTCTGGCTTCAGGGGAATATGAGTAAATGCACTGGGACAGAACATCTGACAGAGGAAATGTTTTGTCTCCTAGTTTCAGAGCATGATAGGCCCTCATCAAAGCGACCATGTGGCTGCAGGATGGTTCAGGTCATGGCAGTGCACGCAGGAGAGAGTTGTCACCTTGCAGCTGTAGGCAGAAGGGAGAGAGCTAGAGCAGAGACTTAGCAACTTCAAAGGCCTGCCCATAGTGGCCTCAGCACCCCAGCTAGGCTCATATCCCAAAGGTTCCATTGCCCCAAACCGCTCTGCTATCTGAGGATCAGGGCATCAAACACATGAGCTGGAGCGGAATGCTTCCTCCCTCTTCCGTGAACACAATGAGCCAGGCAGGAGCTGCTGATACATTCTAGTCAATGTCTCTTAAAAAGGGCTGGCTTTGTTTCTATGACAGATGGAGTTTAATAGAAGGGACAACAGCTAAAAATGGGGGAACTATATAGAAAAATGAGAGAGAGAGAGAGAGAGAGAGATATTGATTTTAGATTATTAAATCAACCAATAAAGGGATACAGAGTCCAAAGTCTTATTAATTTATTTACTTTGTTTTCATGAGCTTAAAGCATAAGGTAAATGCGTGATTTAAAGTAATGGTAAATTAAAAACACCCAATTTCAAGTCTCATGACTTTAATTTCTTGGGTACCAACATTAAATTGATCAGTGTTTTTTTTTTTTTTTTTTTTTTTTTTTACCATTAAAAAGTGAATTGGATGGAGTGAAGTCAGACAGTATTTCCCCGGAATGTCCTTGTGCTAGGCATAGATCGGATGTTCGAGTCCCTTTCCTGCACATGGTCATTATGAGGCCACCAGAAGCCCTGAACTGGGTGGCCAGTGTGTTTTAACACTGCTGTTGTTGTGTCTCCCCTCTCTGCTTTTAATGGTGGTTTTAAATTTCCTGGCTTTTTTAGCAAGGGCCCTGATGAGGCACCGTGATGTACACGTGGCTGGCCAAATGTTCTATGCCATAGCTGTGAAATCACAAGGCATTAGTTGTGGCCAGCACCCCGGACCACACCCCAGCACGTGTTGTAGGTAATCAGGCAGCAGTGTCTCCGTGGGCAGGGTGCAGATGCGGGGAAGCTAGCTCCAGAGTTGTTGCCATCCCTTCAGTCCTTCTCTCTTCCTCTTACCTCTGAAAAGCTTTTATCTTGATTTAAAAACATTTCCAGCCTTATTCCTGTATGATTGGAATATGAAGTTTGTATCGTTAAGATGGGCAGTATATTTTAATATATTTTACACTGGGGAACACGATGACAAGCTGGTGAAGAGATCTATCACCCCACTAGTTAGGGTTTTTAATGCGAGGGTGACAGCATTTAAGATATTCCTTAGCAAAGGTCATGGTGTGTGCACTGCATGCTGAACACTGGGCTCTAAGACTTGTCACCTTGAGGCACTGAGTTGTTGCATGCTGTCATCAGAGCTTCCTCCCCTTTCTCCTTAGGCCTGGTACCCATCATCCCTTCCGCTTCCGTTGCTAGTTATTTCTACACCCACATGTAATTAACATCACATGTTGCGGTCTTTTCTTCCTGTTCTCACCTTTTTTTAGTGGACATGATTTCTCCAATTGTCCAAAGTTGCAGAAATTAACTTAAAAATGTACTTTCACTTATTTTTAGATGAGATCAACCATGGCTGCCTTCTATTTCCTTACAGACTGGAATATTTTAATCACGTGTGTGCAGCTATAATTCATCCATCTTTATATCTACATCTAGCTATCCTATATTTCAAAATCTGTCAGTGGACACTGGGTTGACTCAGTGTCCATTCATTGTGATGACTGAAGGCATGTCTTTGAAGGACTCTTTCTCCTATAAGAGCAGGTGTGGTGCTGAAGTCCAGCCGATATTCTCTTGGCTCTATTTGGCTCCCCTGGGAGCCACATCGGGCACCATGTTTTGCAGGCTTTGGGGAAGGGCGACAGGTAATGGAAATGTTCTTCCCCCTTCTTTGTGCTACGCATCTGTTCTTACTGTTGTGCGCTGTCTGTACACTGTGACCTTTCACTTGAATGCCTTAAATATTCTATAAGTATTTGTGCATATGGAGACCTCCTGAGATTATCTTTCTGCGAGGGGCTAACACTGCTAACTTCTTCTGGTTTCTTACTGATGGTGTTCTACTTTTGAACTGTCTTCTATGATAGCAGTGTGCCATTCTTCCATGTCATGGAGAAGTGCTATGTGAGAATATATTTCAAGGATGTGAGAACACTGAGGCCCTAAGACAAATACTGGCATGCACTGTAGGATTCTTCAGTTAGATAGGGCTGTATTAGTTTTGTTTCCTTGCTAGCTTTCTGCTTGGTATTGTCATGTTGTCTTTCTGCCATAAAGAAAATTGATGTATTTTTAGTTAACTGGAGGGAATAAGGAGGAGGGAGAGGTAAAAGGAAGAAGAGGAGGAGGAGGAGGCAGAAAGAGAGAGCTTCCGTTGACATTACCTAATACCACAGAGTACATCACTATTAGAGGAGAACCAAAGCTTCTAGATTGAAATTGCTTTTATAGCCCAATAAACAGAAGTCTTTTTGACTGACAAAGTTTTTCCCTAGATGTTGTCCATGTATTGTATGACCAATTTGCTATAGATGAAAATAGCATAAATGTAATGGTCGATATATAAATATAATGCTAGTAAATAGTTAAGCATTAGCATTCTCGATTGTATTGTTTAGATTAACTTTTGGTGTGAGGAAGCTGTCAGTGTGACGCCGTCTCCTTGTGATAGGTGCTTTGCACGTTTGGCCAGTGTTTCCTAAATTGTCAGCTCCACAAATGGCCGCTTCACTTCAGGAATCCCTGTTCCTTACTCCATCCCTTTGGAGGAATGACCTTGCATGTTTAGCAAATTTAACGTTCAGAGAAACAAACCTAACTGTCCTTCATGCTATGCCCAATTTGCATTTTGTCAAATTAATATTGTATTAGAATAGTTTTGTCCATAATATCCCAGACTCTACACATTTTTTTGGCCACCCTGAGTTCATTGTTTGTACTGGCTAGTTTTGTGTGTCAACTTGACACAAGCTGAAGTTATCACAGAGAAAGGAGTTTCAGTTGAGAAAAATGCCTCCATGAGATCAGGTGTAAGGCATTTTCTCAATTAGTGATCAAGGGGGGAGGGCCCCTTGTGAGTGGTACCATCTGTGGGCTGGTAGTCCTGGGTTCTATAAGAAAGCAGGCTGAGCAAGCCAGGAGAAGAAGCAAGCCAGTAAGCAGTATCCCTCCATGGCCTCTGCATCAGCTCCTGCTCCTTGACCTGCTTGAGTTCCAGTCCTGACTTCCTCTTGTGATGAACAGCAGCGTGGAAGTGTAAGCTGAATAAACCCTTTCCTCCCCAACTTGCATCTTGGTCATGATGTTTGTGCAGGAATAGAAACCCTGACTAAGACAGTGTTCAAATCCTTACGTTTCACCCTGTGTGAAATTAGGAAGTCATTTTGGCTAAACTGTAGACCTCTACCTGCCCTGCCACTCTACAGGAGGTAAAATGTTGGTAGGAGGCAACCACTCAGAGTCTGGTTAATAGCAGGAAAAAGACATCATTACCCTGGCCAGACCAACATGTGACTTTGACCTTTAACTCAAATGGTTTTATGAAATGGTTAGTTTTCACCAACCTCTTGTTATTTATTGGTACTAACCTTTTCACTAACAAAAGCACTCTCAGAAAAAAACACAGACAAACACACACACAGGTTTTGGAGATTTCAGCCTGTCTTGTTTTGTATTTAGTCTCAGAGCTTGTGCAGAGTTAGCATTGTCTTTAACTATCTGGGGATAGTTGCCTTCCATCCTGGCATGTTCTCTTAGCTTGTTTGGAATACTAGCCGTTTAGTTAGTTGGAAAGATCCTTGGATATCATGGAATCCCATGCTTATAGATGAAGAAACTCAGGCTCTGTCCTTGTTAGTGACAAGACCAGTATGAAATTGACACCTTTCTCTTCCCTGCCTTTTACCTTTTGTGCACCTCAAAATAAGACACAACCAAAAAGAAACAAAACTGTGTTAACCGTTTCATTGGTTAGGTGGTAGATATACAAATAAGAGGTGAGTAGGTAGATAATAGTCTGTGCTTGGAAAGTCCCATAGTCTGGAGAAGAGTCTCCACAGGACTCCAGCTGTTCTCCTTTAAAAAGGTTTGTGCTGACCTCAGGCCTGTCTTTTGATCCTGTTTGAGAAACTGATGAATTTTAAAAGCAATGAGTGAAGCAGTGGGTCACACCCTGTATTCTGTTTGTCTGTCTGTCACACCTTAGGCAAACACTGATCCTTTATCTTGTGTCTTTCTTAACGTGTGCTGTAAGAATCTGATACTCACTAGGTGGTGGTGTGCTGGGCCATTGCTTACTTGTCTTATGGTGATTTCTTCCCAGTGCTGGCTACATTGTCTTGGTTAAGAGCTGTGCCCCAACTCTCCATAGGCAGACAAGGACGATAAGCTCTAGGGAAGATTTTAATCAAGTCAGAGCAAACCCAAAATATAGTTAGCACATGCTTTGGTTTCCTGACACAAGTAGAAGGATTTGATGAGTTAGGGGTTATGGGCAAGGTCTGTTGTTTAAATTCCTCATTGAACACGTTGGTTTGGAATCTGATGGAGTGTGCTGCGAACGGAAGGGCATCACCGTTAGGAATGGGTAGGAGTTCCGGGCTTTATCTCTGGAAATAGAGAGCCATGATAGAGTTAAGAGCCATCTCCGCAGTGCTTGGCCCACTTTCTTTGTTTCGGCTCCAACAGTTGTACTCCTGGTCTTCTTTGCCTTCTGGGGTACTTGTAAGGATTGAATAAGGTAGTCGGTATGGTTGGGGTTGGGGTTGGGGTTGGGGTTGGGGTTGGGGTTGGGTTGGGGTTGGGGTTGGGGTTGGGGTTGGGGTTGGGGTTGGGGTTAGGGTTAGGGTTAGGGTTAGGGTTGGGGGTTAGGGTTAGGGTTAGGCTTAGATTTGTATGACTTGTTCCCCATGCGGGCTTGTGATGTCATTCGAGTCTGTTACATCTAATCAGCAGCATGATTGTCATCAGCTCTGTAGGTCTCCAGTTGGCCCTGTCCTTTTACTTTATAGGTAACCTTCCACCATCTTAATTGCAGTGTTTCGCTACTGGAGTGTATACTCAGTGCTGCTTAGGGCTGCTTAGGAGGTCACGTCCTGATGGATGGACACAGTGTGGTTTTCTGCCTGTCCTTTTGATTCTTTGAACCCCTCAGGGTGACCTCTTCTGGCATCTCCCTGGGCTTGGCACAGCTGGTTTCACATTGCCCCATGCAGGGCGGGGAAGGCATTTGAGGAGGTTGCTCTGGCTTGACTCTAAACTAGTCTCTCCCCAGGGAACAGTTTCAAGTTGTGGCCTGCTTGTTTTGCACATGGCATGTATGCAGATCCTGATTTTTCTCAGTATCATTCAACCAAGTGTCTTCTGGGTGCTTTCTCCTTGTTTTGTTGTCCCTGTGAGGATCCAGTGTTCTTAGGCGTTGATCAGACACAAGGCAGGATTTTTGTAGAGAATCACATATGACAGAGTCATACCTGTGGATACCAGAGAGAGTTTACTTTTGGATGACCAGGAAGCTGACATAAATATTACCATCTTGGTGGTGTGTGTGTGTCCATATTTGAAGTCTCCTCTTGGCACCGTTCCATATTGTTAACACTCTCAGTGTCTTTGTTTTCCCAGTAACACCTCAGAAACAACCTTTAAATCTAAATAGCTTGTATTGGATTTATCAATTATCTAGGTAAGAATTTTTTTTTGATAACTGTGTGGTGGACACTGAGCCTACCTTAAAGAATGCTAACATGGATTAGATCACCTGCCTATACTCAGAGACCTAATGCTCTGAAGTGAGAATCACACTCACCAATATTGAAATTACAGACTACAGATAAAAATCCTCTCCTTGCAAACTTTGGTCTAGGGGACAAAGCTGTTGCCCCCAGAATTGTGCACATCATTTGATAACTGTGGATTTCCCCCACAGCCTTGCCGATGCTGCGGCACTGGTAAGGCCTGTGACGGAAGGGCATTACGTGCTGTTTGTGGACGCGCATGGGTTGTTTGTTCTGCCCTCATCTAAGGGAGGAGTACCCTTCTTCTCCGGGAAGGTAGGGAGTGGTCAGCCCAGGTGTTTCTTAGCTTTAGACAGGAAGAACTTTTTGAATTCGTGAGTGTCCCTTGGTGAATCTTCTAGAAAGTTGTTTCTGTAGTTCAGGTAAAGCGGTATCTGACTAACCTGGCATTCCCTGAGTGTTGTGACATGAGGAGCAACATGGCCTTTCTATAGTGTGGAGGTGCAAATAAAATTTCATATTTATGAATGGCAAAAACATTGCCTTGATGATGGGCAGGAGGAATGTGCAGCCAGTAAAGTGCTTACATTGTCCTCCTGAGGACCTGGGTCTGCATCCCCAGCACCCCCGTGAAAGCTGAGTGTGGTGGTGTATCTGGGACCCTAGCCTGGGGACTTAGAGACAGGCACATTCTCGGGATCCACTTGCCACTAACCTACCTCAATCTGTGAACTCCAGGTTCAGTGAAGACAACGTCTCCAGAACTAAGGTAGGAAGCAACTGAGGAGGTACCTGACATTGTTCTGTGACCTCACAGGCGTGTGCATGCATTTGCATACACTGGACCATGGAAATACATAAACACAGAATGTTATTTTCCCTATATTAGTATAGAGAGATCGACGGCTCTTTTCACACATAACACACACACACACACACACACACACACACACACACACACACACACACTTGAGGACAAAGGTTCTTTTTAGCGTATTATCTTCTGTCTTACCCACTATATAAGTGGTTGGGGTAGTAGCATATGACTTTGGTAGTCAATGTAATGAGGCAAGAAAAATGTCTTTGGTTCTTATTACGCAGATAGATTTAAACTATTCACTACATTTCATGTGTACAAAACTCTTTGAATCAAATTAGTAAAAAGTACAATTTTCATGATACTCTTTTTAAAATCCATATACATATATAACTTTGTTTTATTTTTACTTCATCACTTTATATCTCACTCACTGCCCCTCTTCTTGTCCCTCTTCCCAGAAACGTTCCCCATCTTCCCTCCCCTTCCTCTCTGAGTGATATTCTTATATAACAAGAAAATGATTAGCTTCTAAAAGATTACATGTGTGTGTGTGTGTGTGTGTGTGTGTGTGTGTGTGTGTGTGAATTAGAGACAGAGACACACATAGAACACACAGAGAGAAAGAGAGAGAGAAACAACAAGAGAAATATTTTCAGACTAGTCATTTTCATTGTGTGTGATTTCTTTTCTTGTGTCCCACGTGTATGGTTTTTGAATTGTTGGAATAGAGAAGAGGGTTGTTATGGCCAGGGATGCTGCTCATAGCTATTTAAGTTATGTCTTTCAAGTCGGCTAAAGACCATCATCTTCACTTGCTATGTGTGATGAGGTCCAGGTTTTTGTTTTTGATGTTTTTTCCTAATTTTCATATAAGTACTTAATCCTTATCAGATGGCTGGGTATGGAATATGTAACTTGTTTGTTTTCTCTAAAAGCACTCATAGGCTATTTGTGGAGCCGGGCACGGAAATAACCACGCATAATTATACTGCCGACTAGGATGGTGTATGCCCACCAGAAGTATACATAGTATTTGTAGGAGATGCTAATACAAAGGGGAGAATTGAGTTAACCATGTGGAGAGCATAGAGAGATACATATTCTTAAGAAGCTTCATTAATACATAACTCTGCGAACCGAAAGTCGTCAGCTATCTCACTGGACCTTTGTGTCTTTACCGAATTTTATAATAATCACTGGTAGCACTTTCAAACATGGCCGCCTTAAGTTAGCTGCTGTACCCACAAACTGTGGCTCCTTTCCGCCCAACCTCCCTTCCTTGCTGACTGAACACCTGCCCGCCAGTCTATACTCTGCTTTGTGATGCCGCCTGTTCTGCCCCTTGTGTCTAATGCAACCCAACAGTTGTGGTCTTTTATGGTTGGCTTCTTTAACATAGTATGCTTTCTTTTAATTTTATATGTATGGGTATTTTGTTTAAATGCATGTCTGTGTCCCACATGTATGCCTGGAATCTGCAGAGTCTAGAAAAGTGTGTCAGATTTCTTGAAATTGGAGTTAAAAAACTTCTGGAAGCTGCTGCGTGGGTGCTGGAATGGAGCCCCAGAATTCTGGAATAGCAGCGAGTGACCCTTGACTACTGGATCATCTCTCCAGCCCCATCACTTAGTATATTTTTAAGGCTCATTTACAGTGTATCATCATGACATGGCTTTTGAAAATGAAATCAGTTATGTTTGTTATGTCTGTCTCTTCTGCGCGCGCGCGCGCATGTGCATGTGCGTGTGTGTGTGTGTGTGTGTGTGTGTGTGTGTGTGTGTGTGTTTCATGCACGTATGTCTATGCAGTACATGCTTGCCTGGAGAACTGGAGTTTCAGAGAGTTATGAGCTATCATCTGGGTGCTGCAAACCAAACCTGCATTTTTTGGAAGGGCAGCCTCTGTTCTTAACTGCTGAGCCACACCTCCAGACCCATGTGATGGCTTTTGAGGGTGAAGAACGGAAGTTGTACTAGTCAGCTTTGTTTTAGCATAGTGAAGGATCTGAAGCGGGTTAACTTTATAAAGGAGAGCAGTTTATTTAACTGAGGGTTTGAGGAGGGCAAGGGATGATATTTGGTGATGAATTTCTTGCTGGCAGAGGATGCTGGCAGCAGGTGACCTCAATGGGACACACCCACTGGTGTGCTCTCTTTTCTTCTTCCTTGAAACACCAGGGATTCAATATTGAGGGTCTGCTCTAATGACCTTCTCAAATCTTACCCACATTTTAATGTCCTTAACCCATAAACACTGTCTTTGTGATAAATTTCTATATTTCTGCTCATTTACAGTAGTCATTAAATTTCAATACAGAGTGACTTGGGTATATTCAGATCATATCTAAACTACAGCAGTTTAGTCTCAGAAAGATGCATTCTAAGGAGCTTTGAGAATGGCCTTCCCGAGAAACTATACTTGAATGCTGGAAGTGGAATCATAGGCGCATGGAGAGGAACCTGTGGTCCATATTATGACAGATGAAGTCGGCAGTAGAAATGAAGTAGATCCCAGGGGTCAGGAGGAGCTCTGGGCACTCTGAGACAGCTGACTGGGATAGGTGTGTGATGTGGTTTTCTGGGTATAGTTTGATTCATTCAGGTAGGAGGGAGTAAAGGGTTAGCTGTAAAATCAGAAAGTCCTTACTCTGATGTTTCCCTGTCTATATATCATAAGTGATAGTAATCTTCCTCGAGCTCCTTACCTTCCTATTGTAGAATTTTCTTATATTCTTAGAATATGAACCTTACTTATTGGATAGTTAAATAAGCATGGGAAGGAGTGTGGGAGGGAGGCAGACTTTACTCATACCCTTCCCATAACAGCGTGAGATGTACCTGTTGGTCCCGTGGCCCACGGACTGGTATTACCGCCATGACCACACAGTGGAAGGTTTGCTGTGCTTCTTACACACTAGTAATATTTATAAACGAAACTTACTAAGGACTGTTCTAAGGTGCAAATCTCATGGAGGAGACAGCCATTTTAATATGAACATTCTAATGGCAGCTTGGACGAAGGTACCATCACCCTTGGCGGGGAGTAGATACTAGGAAAAACCTAAGGGAAGACCTGTCTGCTCCTCTCTTGTGGTATATTTAATTCTATCTGCTTGCTGAGCTAATGCTTTTGTGTTTGCAATTTTGACTTCTAGTCTCCTGGTTATTGTCTTTTTATCATGACTTGAAGAATATTGTGAAGGAATCTAAGATGGATTCTTTTTGGAAAGCAGTGAGCAACAACAACAAAACTCACAAAAAGGTCTAAGAGGAGACTGTTTTGAATTTCAACTTCCAAGAAACAGTAGGAATTAGGAAGGCTTTAGGCACTATGACTTGGTCTCACCAGTGGCTGAAGAGGGTGGCTCCAACTCAATGTGCTCTCAGTAAATTACACTGCGTGTGTGTGCACACAAACAAACACACGGATGTATCCCCCTGCCTCATTCACTATTTCTTACCGTCTGTTATCTGGTGATTTCTTTTCCTTGTACCTTCCTAAATATTACATCCCCTGGGACCTCATTACAGCTGTTCAAAATGTACAGAACATCAGGATACTTGTGGACTCCAGTGTTATCTTTAGCTCTCACAAAATATTAGGCACTAATTATAGACATCCATTGCACAGACAGGTATAGAAACTCTTCTGAGTTTGTTGTCAGATTGCAGTGAGGAGAAGTCAAGGAAATAGTTCTCATTAGCGTTGGCATTTCTGGTAAGATTTCTCCCCAGAGTTGATAATATTGCAGAAATTGACTTTAAGTTCTAAAGTAAACGCCCAGAGCTCAACCTCGTCTTTACTTTCCGCGAGTGTTTCAGTCAGTGCTAAAATTTTAAAAAAGGGTTGTTTCTTAGAATATAACAGGCAAGCTTTTATAGGAAATACATTCTTTGGTGCTTTGTTGAACAGCCATGTTTGAAGAGAAGTTTAATCCACCATACTCCAGCTCATCCTAGCATTTTCTGGATCTTTAAAAGCAATCGCTGTCATTGATATGTAACTGAGCACTGCTATGTTCAATCACATATGTATAGTATATGGAAACATAACACTCACCAGCGTTCACTTACTGTAGAGAGACAAGGAAACAGAATGCTATGTAGGAAAAAATAAACCTTAATATGCCTTAAACCCCGAGCTCTGGACTGTGCCTTTTCTGTCAGTTAACTTCTTTTCACATTTCCTAGTAACACTGAAATTGCACTTTACTTTTTTTTTTAAAGACAGGCTTTTTTTTTTGGTAGTCTAGGCTATCCTGTAGCTCATTACGTAGTGAAGGTGGCCTTTAATTCAGAGCAGTTTCAGCCTCTAGGAGTCCCGAGTTTACAAGATAAGCCACCCTGCCTTCTTTGAATTTATATGGTTTTGATCTTGTATGCATGTAAAAATTGGTACCTTATGTTTTATATCTAATATATATTATATACTTAATCTAATTAATATATCATATGTTAATTACATATATTATATAATATATCATGTTAATTAATAATAGAGTATGTAATATATATCAAAGTATATTAAGTGGTGTATTGTAGATATAACTTTAGGTTCTAAAGTAAACACCCATTTCTTAGCCTCATCTTTACTTTTCCAGTCGTGTTTTATATTATATACATTTTGCTGTGATCACCTCTGTGTGTACATGCAGCTGAAGTCCTCAGAAATTTCAAATGCAAGGCCTGGTGGTTGAGATGTCAGGGGTCAGAAGCTAACATTGTTTATTTTATTAATATCTGTTGATGATTTTTTTCTCTATGTGATATTTTTGTGACTTTTACAGGAATGTGTAAGTCTCAATATATCCTCAGTTATTCTCACATGAATATCTATTTTTTTGTATTAGAGTTTTCTGTTTATGTAAGGTTAAATATGTCCCCATACTTAGCATGCCTAATCTCAGATCCCATTTGAAACAGAATAGTTTGTAAGGTTAGGATTCCATTCATAGCAAAACAAAAAAGTTAACATTCTAATAAACATTATGAGTTTCTTTACAAAGGAGGTCCTATAAACTGCCCTTTGAGTTAACTGAGAAATGTGCCTTATTTTAAAATAAGATGTAAAGATTGCTGAGTGGTCCTTTATTCCTATTTTCCTGTAGTCTCAGCACATTCTCAAGCCAAGTGTTCCTGAGGTTCTTTTTTTTTTTTTTTAAAACTTAAGTTTTTAATGTTTTGAGACTTTCATATATGAGTATTATATTTACATCATTTTCATATATTTCTCTCCCCACCAACTTCTCCCTAATTTCCTCATTTCCTCTTTAATCTGTGACCTCCTGTCCTTCAGTTATTATTGTTTAAATAAACACCTAATTGTGTGTGATTGGTCCTCGGGTGGTTTCTGGTTGATTCCTCCAGTGTATATCTGAGGTGTGTGGTGTCTTCAGCGACAGGTTCTTATCTTCAAGTTCTGGAAGACAAATCAAGGTCAGTTGCAATAATCTCATATGTGTACACACACACACACACACACACACACACACACACACACACACACACACGCACACATCCCTTTATATATATTTTTTCTTTTGAGTCATTAGTGTTGTTTGTATGTGTATGTGTAGGGATGACTTACAACTGAATAACCAATTAGGAGTTCATCCCTGGGGAAGATGGCTTCTCCATCTTTCTTGTCATTGATTGCCTATAACTCTAGGAGTGAGAGCCTGGTCAGGTTTCCCTCATCCCTATGGCTACACAAACAGGAATTATTACTATGTTGGTCTTATTTAGGCAGCCATTTTATCAAGACTTCATGGATGCAGTTAAAGACACAAGGCCATCGTGAAGCCAATGGTATGGTCTTCTGGTTCTTTTGATCTTTCTTTCCCCTTTTCTGCAATGTTTTCTGAGCCATAGGTCTAAGGGTTGCCTTGTAGATATATGTTTGAGACTAGACATTTCATGGCCCATTGTACTTGGCCTTATAATGAGCTGTGGGCTTCTATAATTATTTTCCTGTGCTGAAAAAAGAAGCTTCTGTGATTAGGTATGGCAGCTACATTTGTCTGTTAGCATAGGGATAACTATTTAGAATGCAGTTAGAAAGTATACAGGGCTAGGAAAGTGGCAGTAATGGTTCTCCTTTAGGGATCATGACGTCACAAGCTATGGGCAGTTAGTTGACTAGCTTTATAGTACCAGGTAGAGTTGAGTTCTCTTCCACTGAGCTGGCCTTAAGTTGATTTCAGTGGGTGCTGATGCTCCACAAGGTATTAGTGCCACTACTGTAGCTTGGGGATATTTTACTTGGCAGGGTTTTGTGGTTCCTGGACTTTAAGACTTGGGATGTCTGCTGATTGTTTTTTCCCTTGGCAGTTTGCATGTTCCCTCTGGATACTCTGCAGGGAAGATTCTTCCAGGTTGATTCCTCCAAGTTCTGAGTTTAATGTGCCTGTGTCTTCAGAAACAGGGTCTTATTTTCAAATCTTGGGAGGCAACCAAGGGTAATGGCACTTGCGTCCATTTTGGAGGAGTCCCTTGGCTAACAACTTGAAGGGAAGTTTCTCCTGTTTGTTACAGGGGTTTTGTTAGCTATTCTTTGAGTCCTGGGGGCATTATCATCCCAAGTAGTTAAATCCATTTAATTTACCCTCTCTATATTATAACATATAATTATCATATAATATAATTATAATGTATAAAGTTTGTATATTATATATAATGTATTTTTAAGGGAATCTGATAATATTTCTCTATGTTTTTTCAAACAACCATTCTCCATGTATACTCCCCTCCCTCCCCCTCCCCAGTTAAAGTTCCTCCTTTCTCCCATTTTCTACTTCATAGCAACTGTGTCCCACCTATCCCCCCACCCCCAGGCTCTTTCACCAACCATGGTTCTTTTACCTTCCTGGCTTCTGCAGGTACTCCAGGTTGCATACCCACATGTAAGGATTTGGAGCTAGGGTCCAGGAATGGGAGAGAATATGCTGTGTTTTGTCTTTCTTGGCCTGGGTTACCTCAGTCAGTATAACATTCTACAACTTCAACCATTTACTTAAAAATATCATGATTTAATTTTTCTTGGGCCCAGGTGGATTCACAGTAGAATTCTACCAATCTTTTCATTCCTTCAATGAAGCCAGTAGCACGGGGATGTTTTAACATACATAAGTCAATAAATATTATAAATTATATAAATGAACTTAAATAAATCACATGATAATCTGAATAGATGGAGAAAAGTTCTCTGAAAAAATAACATGCTTTTGTGATAAAAGTTCTAGAGAGATGAAGACTGGTAGGAACATTTTTCCATCATAATAAAAAGTGTATATATGACAAACCAATAGTCAATATTATCCTAAGTGCAGAAAAATAAAATCAGGAATGAGACAGCTGTCCACTGAGCCTATTTCTTTTCAACATATTGCTTGAAGCACTAGCTAGAGCAAGAAGACAAAGGAAGGAAACTAAAGGGTTAACAGGTCGGAAAAAATAGAAATCAAGTCATTCTTGTTTCTGGATGATTTGATATTATACATAAAAACCCCATGTCATATGATATTATGCATCAGACATCCCAAAAATTCCACCAGAAAATGTTGAAAAATGATCAACACCTTCAGCAAAGAGGCAAGGTACAAAATCAACTTAGAAAACTTTCTGTATACCAATGACAGACACAGAGAAAGAGATCACGGAAGCAGTCCCATTTACAATAGCTTGAAAAAAAAAAAACAACACTTATGAATAAATGTAACCAAGGAGCTGGAAAGGTCTGCAGTAGGGACTTTAAGTCCCTGAATAAGATACTAAAAAGTGGAAAGACCTCCCGTGTTCATGGAATATTAGGATCAACGTGGCTCTCCTACCAACTGCGACTTACCTTCTGTGCCACTCTAACGTATTTGAACTGCCATTCCCCAGATGATTTCTGAACCTGCCTCTGCCTGTTGAATGCCGAAGTCTATCTGTGGATAACTCTGCTTTTATATTTCTTTCCATCTAGGGCTAGTGAGTCTCAACCATCCTAATGCTGTGACCCTTTAATACAGTTCCTCTTACTGTGGTGACCCCCAACTGTAAAGTTGCCTTCCGTGCTACTTTATAGCTGTTAATTTGTTATTGCTGTGAATCATAGCATAAATGTTTTTGAGATAGAGTTTTGTTAAAGGTTTGTTGTTGCATACAAGATGAGAACCGCTGATCTAGGCAAATGCACCTATAGGCTGCCTGCTTTCAGGAGCTGTCAGGATTCTATTTCTGTCCTACTTTCAGGTGTTTCCTTTTTCTATGAGGTAGAACTGAGAAAGGATGAAGTCACTTGCATGGGCTACTAAGAAATTCCTTTGTATAAACACTTTCTGTTAAAACCTGTTGAATTAAAATATAATTAATTATACCTTTCCATGTTCCATGTCTTCCTCCTAGTCCCACTCATGCCCCTGTCCAATTGCTTGCTTCTTTTTGTTATTATTTACATACCTATATAAAATGCATAAATATATGCATATTACCTGCTGCGTCCATTGAATGTGACTAAACAAAATCTGAATAATGCTACCAGGAATCATGTTGATGCAGAAAGGGGAACTCTCATTTGTCCTGTCCCTAGATGCATAACTATAGGCAAATGAGACCTCTGAGAGCATGAGGATTAGCCTGTCCCAGGGAGGAGCCCCCTAATTGGTTATCTAATACAAAGTGATCAGTCTGAAATCACATGCCTGCAGATCTTCTTTAAAACAATCATTTTTTTTAAAAAAACATATTTGTTTAACTTGCTTGTACATGCTTATTTTCTTGTGTGTTCGGGTATCTGTAGAGTCTGAAGAGCTAATGTATCCCTTGGAGGGACGTTGGAGGTTGCTGGGAGCCAGTTGACATGGGAGCTGTGACCCTAACTCAGTTCTTTCCAGCTGCTGTTCACAGTCTTATTTATCCACTAAGCCATTTCTCCAACCTCATTTTGTGTCTCTGTTCAGCCAGGTGTATTGGGCGGACGTGTGTGTGTGAAATGCTGGCACTTGTGAGCTTCTGCATGTGGAGGCCAGATGTCATCTTTGGGTGTCATTCCTCTGGGGCTCTCATTTATTTTTTGAGAAAGGGGCTTTCATTTAGTTTGGAATTCCCTGATTATGCTAAGATGGTTGGCAGGTCTCTTTCTCCCTCCACCTTCCTGGCATTGAAGTCACAAATATGTGCCACCATGCTTGGCTCTTTCATCTGGATTCTAGGGATCAAGGAATTAGTCCTTATGCTAGCAAGACAAGCCCTTTGTGTACTGAACTTTTTCCCGAGCCTTAGATACTCCTAAGAGCACCCGTGCTAAAATGATTATTACTATGTACAAATGTAATTTTCTCAGGGTTGTGTCTCACGTTCTTGGTGTGTCATAGTTGAAATATTTATACCGCCCCTCCCTGCAATCTTTCCATTGTTGTGTGTGCTACAGGAACTGAGAGGATTGTGACAGTCTCAGCTGGTTTCTCTTCTCGTTTAGACATCATTGTTTGTAACAATTCTTTTTTTTTTTAAATTTTTTGATACTATATTTACATTTCCAATGTTTTCCCCTTTCCAGGTCTCCTCTTTGGAAACCCCCCATCCCCACCCCCTCCCCCGCCTCTATGAGGGAATTCCACCTCCCACCCACCGCCCATCCACTCCCCTCTTCCCACCTTGACATTACCCTTTACTGGGGCCTCTAACACCCTCAGGCCCAAGGGCCTCTCCTCCCCCTGATGGCCAACACGGCCCTCCTCTGCCACATATGTGGTCTGAGCCATGGGTCCCTCGATGTGTATTCTTTGGTTGGTGGTCCAGCCTCTAGGAGGGGGGAGGGGGGCCAGTTGACACTGTTGCATTCTTACAGTTAGTTGCTCAGCCATTGCCTTGGTGTCTTCTCTCTTACTCGTTGTAACTGTAGCTTGTTGTAGTCTGAATATTTGGGGTCAGATCTGAAAACTTGGGGTCAGGGATTCCTTTGCTCCTTAAGATGTGTCAGGCCTGTTTTTTGTTTCATTACCTTTGTTTCTTCACTTTCATCTTTGAGGGATTTGAAAGGTTAAGTTTTCTTACAAATGGAATCCAAATAAATTCCCTCATGAGCGCAAAGGCAGAGTTTGGAGACGATGGACTTCCCCTGTGTGTTGTCTTTAGTTACAGAAACAGCCAGTTAGTGGTGGAGCCCGGGGCAGACTGCTGAGAGTAGATATTTTTGGCACCTGTTGGTTTCATCTTCAGCACTGAGTGCTCTGTGTTGAGCCTGAATCTTCCCAGAATTCCTTAGGAGTTCTGAGAAGGCCCGGATGTTCTCTCTGTGGCTCCTGGATCCCTTGGATGGCTCGATTGCTCAACACCGGCATCATCAATTATGTGGACACATCTCTTCCTCAGAAAGTATTTTTGTTGCTCATTTGTGAATCAAACTTTTAGAACTGTGAGGGCTTTCTTTTTTTTCCTTTTAAAATCAGGGTTTGCTATAAGAAACCATCTGCTGTAGATATTTAATAGAAAAGATTCAATAGAGAGGTTTAACTCAGAAATTATTGGAAAGACCATTTGTAGTCGGTGTTAGAATGAATACCTAGAATTGAACCTCAGAAGTATAATTTACGCCGTTTTTTTATAGCCAAGATAGAGAACAGTCATCTGGCTTTCTCTCATCTGCTGAGTTCAAGAATGTACTAGTGTACTCAGAAGAGGGTAACTGGCTTTCACCCCAACCTTCCAAATCTCAACGCAGTGCATACGTTTTTGGCAGAAGTTCTTTGATAATACACACCTACCAACAGTGCACCCACTGCATTGTACATCGTGCAGGAATGCAGGAATGCTGACTCAGAACCCATCATACTGAAGTTTTAGAGATTTGTACGAATTTTGTATGGCTTGAATGTGTAGTCAACACTCAGAGAGGGAGTTCTTAAATCTCAAATTGCCAGGGTAATTTATTATGTAACAGTTTACTTTAGGGAAACCCTTTGGGGAATTCCTATTTATGAAACAAAGACCTTAAGAAGGGAAGCCCATGACCTGGGAGAGTATTCTAAGCTGCTTTAGTTTCAGCAGTGTGGAAAGTACAGGAGGGAGGCACAGGGTATTACAATCATGGTCACCACTTCATGGTGAGTTCTGTCTTCAGGGAAGGTTGCCGGATTCCCACACTGTGGTTTCAGCTGTACATTGCTCCTTTTGCCTTAAATGCATGCCTAGAATTTGCAATGGAAATCAAATACAAGTTTTTGTAACATATATTAAATAGAGATATGACCTGTTGGCCTGTAAGAAATTATTCTAATTTCCTTTTTTTATGCATCTGTAACACTGACTTAAAACTGTGAAAGTTGTTGGCAGTTCTGCCCCCACCTCCTCCCATGGTGCCTAGCAAGTTGCTTGAAGCACATGGTAGATACTCTTTTTTTTTTTTATGTTCCAAATTAAGACCCAGTAAACTTCTGGCAATATTCTTAACAAATGAAATTTTATAGTCACGGGAAATACGGGGTGTGAGGAAGATAGATGACACACACGTCCTTGGACTGTTTCAGCTCGTCTTCATAGCATGTGATATTTGTCACTGTCGGAGAGGCTCAGGCGCTGGACATGGATTAGTTTGTACTCTTGCTTTCCTTTACATCCAGAGCATCCTTATCCATTCTTTCTATTTTTAAATGATTTTTTTCAGATTTTATTTTGTGTTTATGCTTGCCTGAATGATGTCTGTTCACCACATGAATCCTGTGTTCACACGAGTTAGAAGAGAGTGTTGGGTCTTCAGGGAGTACAGTTAGAGATGGCTGTAAGCTGCCATATAGGTGCTGGGAATTGAGTCCTCTTTCTCTGGAAGGACAGCCAGTGCTCTTACTGCTGAGCATCTCTCTATTCCTGTCTTTCCTTCTTAATCGGGGGCACATGCTCTGGAGTAGGAATTTCTAATTTCTGTCTCCTTCTACTAATTGCTTGGAGCAACTGTAATCAAAATTCCAGACATGAGAGGTTCTTATCTTTCTGGAACCCTTGGCTGAATATATTTGAGATTCACTTGTATTGAGTGAACCAGACATCGCCACAGTGCCTTGCCTGTATTGCTTATTATTATTATTGGAGATAATTTGAAGAGGTTCTTGTTATTGGGTACACCAACCAAAATTGCAGGCATAAATTGAATTTACAATCACTCGAGTTATGAGGAGCCAAGGAGAGTCGTGCCTGGTATATGATCTACAGTGATTCAGACTCAGAGCTTAGTTCTTAGCAGCCCACAACCTTTGTGTGTGTGTGTGTGTGTGTGTGTGTGTGTGTGTGTGTGTGTGTGTGTGTGTATAGCAGCAGCAGCAGCGGTATAATGGTAGTAGTAGTAATATAATATAGTAGTAGTATAGCACTAAAGTATAGTAGTAATAATAAAGTGTGTAGTAGTAGTAGTACTAATAGTACAGTAGTGGTACAGTAGTGGTAGTGGTCTTCACTGCTTAGGGATGATCATGGGATAGACCCTGTGAGAGGCACTCGAAAGATAACCTAGGGAAAGTGACATCCTGTTGGCCATTCTCATGCAGACTCTGCTACAGTTAGTAGATTAGTGGGTTTCCACCTTAGTGTATAGCATACTGGAGAATCAAAGAGAATGCCTTTCATGTTTATAAGCAAGGTTGACTCCATTTGACCACTGTCCCAAGATTTAAGTATCTTACCAATTTGTCTAGTTCATGATTAGTATCTTATTCAAGAGAGTCCATAGAAAGTACTTTTATGTTTGTGTGGAAGAACACTGAATTCCACGGTGTGAAATTGACAGTCTTGCTATTTGTTATAAAGCTGAAATATTAGTTTAAAAAAATATGAAAGAACCATACTGGACCTGAGAGAAATATATACGTTGAGCAGGTAGTGAATTAATAGAGAGTTTGTGGTTTCAGGGGGAAGAGGTGAGATGGACCAATGGTCCGTTGGTAGTACACATTTTAGCTATGATGAGCTTAATAGCAGTTATGATGGTTGAGTCACGGTAGCTATCGCCTTGGATGTAAGGAGCTCTGTGTTGTTGTAGGTACGTGTGAGTGCGTTTGAGTTCTACCATAGAAATATATTAATGATTCTGTGTCTTGCTAATAATATATGTCTGGGCTGCTGAATGGTATTTGATCTTCTTTAAATTTTCTAAAAGTGTGTGTGCACACGCATGTACATGCTGTGTAGGTATGCATGCGTGTGTGTGTGTGTGTGTGTGTGTGTGTGTGTGTGTGTGTGTATGAATGTGTGTGTATGTGTGTGTGTGTTTTGTAAATTGCCTTGGGATATTTAGCCAACTGAATATGGTTTTTATTCATTTCAGTTTTTTTAGCATAGTTTTTTAAAGAAATAATAATTTGTAGGCTTAATACCAGTACTCTCATGGACAGAGACTTAAAAAGGACTAACACCATTGCTGTGATTCCATTGCTGTGATTCTGACAGTGAGCTTGAATAGCCAGGCTTAGCTGCCATTGGTCAGTGGCTCGCCAGATTTTGCCTTATTTCCCCCATTCAGGACGCAGTCTGCGGTTGAAAGTGGCCCAGTTGTTTCACTGGGGCGGCTAGAATCGCAAACGTGGCCTTTGTTACATTGCCTGAGTTAGTGACACATTCATATCAAAGGTTTGCTTGGCCTTCATATCATTTCATATACTGAGGAACAGTCTATTTAGAATTTAAATGAATCAAGAATTATTACTTGAAGGCATGCATAGGGTTAATTCTTCTTGTTTCCTGCACTTCTCTCCTAAGTTGTTGAAATTTTCCATGGCCCTTACCATCACTCTAGTTTCCTGTTACCTGTGCATTTAAAAAGTTAGCGTAGATACTTACATTTGTATTTCATTGTTAAAACAAACTTGAAACCATAGAGTTTATCCTGACATGAAATTCAGTGATATAAACTCAGTAAGTTTGAGTGAGCAAAGTTCAAAACCTTAAGATAGTTTGTACAGAGTGGTCGGATTCAGGGACACATTGATAGGCTTTGGTGAGCTGTGGTGCTTGGCTGCATTGGAATAAACACGGTTTGACAGACAAACGTGCGGTGTTTGTCCATCAATAATACCATTCTCATAATAAAAAAGAAAATATTTCTGCTCTTTCAAGTTATGGGCTTTGTTGTTTCATGCTTATTTCTGTTAGGATACAAACAAAAGTATTAAAAAATTAAAAGTAATTAAAACACACCTCACATGCTAGTAAAATTTCATGGCCTATGTAATGGGTACAGCAGACTTGTAAACAGATAAGACAGCGTGCATTTAAGACAAGTTTGAACATGCTGCTCAGGGAACGCAGACAAGTGAGCAGCAATTAGACAGGAGACCTGAGCACTTATTGGTATGTTTAAAAGAGAGATTCCAGATAGGCACCAAGGAGACTCCTGGGCTTTATTAGGGATTATATAGCTGGCTTTTCTCATTATCACTTTCTCTTCCTGTTGGAAGGGTAAACCCTTTGTGAATTAGATACACAGCATCTTACATACATCCAGATTTCCACTTTCAGAAGTAGATTTCCTGAATGCAGGTGACCTCGGGTGATTCTTTGCCCCTTATTTTTAGCTGTTCACATACACAAAGTTTGTTGTTTGCATCAGAGACTTAGTAGAAGCCTCCTTGGGACCACATTTTCATGTAAGCATAGGGCAGTTCACAGCCAAGCAGTGTCGTCATAGAGTATAAAATGCTATGGGAGCGATTGTTATTTTAGAGACAGGGAAACTGGGATGCTGTTTTTTTTTGCTCTCTGTATCAGTTGGAGCCATTGCTGTTGTATGTGATTTAGTGAAATGTGGGGTCCTCTCTTCCCTGTGATCTCTCCTAAGGTTGTTGGTAATGAATCACTTGCAAGAAAGACTCTTTGCTCTTAGGACCACTTCAATTGTCTTTATTCCGTCTACCTGGTTATCATCCACCAAGCAATAATGTTATTGACTTACTTAGTGAAACTTAACACTTTGAGTTTTCTTTGCTGGGAGAATTTTTAAGCTTGCTCCCTGCCTCCTAACTGCTCTGCTAAATTGAGTAAGCACCTTCACCTTCTTTAACTCTGTAGGGGAAAATTTGCATGTTGCGTTCCAATTACAAGAAATGCATTAGTTCCTAATGTGTGTACGGATTCTCAGTGAGCTCATAGCTCTCTGTAGCTTATCTTGTCTTCTGTCATCCGTCTTTTCTTTCCCCATGACTGCTAAGAAAACAGAAGGCAGCTAGCGCTTGTCCCCTCTGTCCTAGCCTTCTCTAGAGCAGCTCAGTGGTGTTGTCTCCCTGACTGTGAATCTGAAGGGATGGTGTGTTATGGGGCCTGTCTCTATTCTGTGTCCCTTCTGATGACAGTGGCTCACTCACAGTTACTGGGACCTGATGCTTCTCCTTTTTTGTTGCTGCTTGGTTCCTTTGGGGTTTTCAAATGTAGTTTTTTTTTTCTGGCTCCCCATAGTGTTGCTAGGAGCAGTGAGCACATTGTTACATTGTTTTCTGTGTGCCAGGCAGGTCAAGAATCTGTCTTGACTCCTACTCTACCTCTTTACACCTTCTCATCTGGGCTGTGGTGGGGGTGGGGCTACTTAGGAATTCCTAATAATTAGAACATAGTTTTATAGGAAAAGTCAGTTGACTCAGCTTCAGTCTTGGAGAACTGTAGGACGTGAGATTTGGACAGAATGTTGGCAAGAAAGTAATTTTAGTTTACAGATAAGGAAATGTATCGAAGGTTAAAGATGCGCAGGGGCTAATGTCAGAGAGCTTTGTGGCCAGTGCTCTGCGTCTGCGTCTAGTGCTGTTTCGAGTATTTCCACTGTCTTTGAGAGGACCTATATAAAGGGTTGGCATTTCTGTGGGGTTCTCCTTACTCCCTCTCAGCAGTGCCAGCTGTCCAAGAAGGGAGAGGGGCATTCAGCCAGTCTCCTTCCAGAGCTGTCTCTCGAGAGGAGTTAAGTTGAATCCACGACATTTTCAGCCCCTGGCAGGCCCTGCTTTGCCCACCCTGCTCTGCATAGCCTGACGCTTCAGAACATGATTGAGTTCACTGCTTCCCTAGAGATTGTGTATAATTTTCAGCCTGCCTCATTCTTCAGTGCTGCCTTCCCACGCCTCCGTCACATGCTGCAGTGTACCTGCTTAGTAATTACTCTGCTAGGGACTTACCTACACCGTTTGGAAAAGGTTCGCCTGATGTACTTATTTACTTGCGCATAGTAAGTCTTGATTGATACCTTGGTAATCACTGAGATTAATCCGAGACTTCCTCCCACAATGGGGAGGGTCAGAGAATTAAGAAAACAGGTGGCTAGGAAAGGGAGAAAAGAGAGTTGTGCTTCCTCTGATGAGCTGAGAGGAAAATTATAGATGATTTGTGATCTCCACACGTAACTTTCCTTTTTTTAAAAAATAGTTTAGCTGCCAGAATCTCTTCAAAATTCATAAAGCATGTGAACAGATTCATGTTAAGAATCCCCTCCCCCAATTCAACTGTGGCATCTTCAGAGAAGGATATTAGATTCCAAAGAGTAAAAGCTGCATTATAGTCTCCTATCTGAGCAGGAAGCTGGTTCTGAAGGTCAAGCAGCCTGCAGCCAAATACTGCTCTGTAGTACAGGATGAGCAGCTCTACTCTAGACAGCTAAGCACATCCTTACACTTAACAGGGTAACAGTAGGTCTGGGATCAGTGGCGGACCTGAAGAATACTTGCCCACCAAGCACAGTGCTCTGTGTTCAGATCCCGCCATGGGAGGCGTTGAGAAGGAGAAGGAAGGAGGGATGAAAAGCCTCCTTGAATTGCATTGAGAATCCCTTATTCAAGTCCAAATGACTCTCTCCAAACACAAAGAACAGACACTGGTGAAGATACAAATGAAGAGGAGCCATTTCACAGAAGTACCGTTGGTTCAAACGTAAGTTAGTCTAGTCATGAAAATCTTTTCCAAAGCCACAGAACTTGCGTATGATCAAGCTCTGTGACCCTGGGTGTAGACCTGACCTGTGCTAGCTCCGCCTACTGCAGAGAGGCAGCTCCACACACGGTCATCACAGTGCAGCTCACGCTTAGCCGGGTTACAGAGTCACTCTCTATGCTATCTGGTGAAAGACGGGAAAAGAAAATGTAATGCATGCATACAGTGGGGTTTCATTCAGCCATAAAGAGCAAAGATTATTTGCAGGAAATTGTGTACACCTAAAGATCATCCATGTTTAAGGGACAGAGTCCAGATTCATAGGACTAATACCATGGTTTTCATGTGTGTAGAATAAAAAAAGAAACCTGAAAGTAGGCAGAAAGTTATTTGGAGGAGGAAGGGGATCGAGAGGAGACAGAGCAAGAGAATAACAGTTGGATATGTTCAGAGTATGTAGAAAATGTATGGAATTATCACAATGAAACCCAGTGTTTATATAATCCGTAATGCTAACAAGAATCTTACAGCAGGAGTTTAGTAATTCTAGCAAGGCACTTATGTTCTCTCATAGAGGTCAGTCACAGAAAAACCTTCATGGTTTAAACAGGAATGCATTGTTTAAGTCTTAAATGCTTGTTCAAATAAAGAACCTGTTGATCATGGACATGAATGCTAAACTGAGTCTGCCATCAACTTTTGATGTCTGATCCACAGTCTGTCAGTTCTTTCACCATTAAATTGGTGAGTATTAACTTCTGTTCTCCCCCTCTATCTCATCAGTTCAGCACACACTGACAGAGCAGTGACTGAGGGACTATGCAAATTAGAGATTAATATGAATGCTTTATACCACTTACTCTCAACCCTGGAGTCAGAATGTCTACATAAAGGAGCTAGGCATTTATCTCAGTGGTGCAGTGCTAGCTTGCCAAATACTAGAGCCCGTGAAGCCCCACCAGTGCAAGGTAACTAATCAGAAACACAGACAGAAAAATCCCACACAAGCTTAGCTTGGGGGTCGTTTCGGAAAGCACAATTTGATGCTCATGGCACCAGATGTTGCATAATGCCTGTAACAGGCGGTTGTTCTTCAGTAATCTTAGAAATGCTTATAGAATTGCACATTAATTTAGAGGAAAGAAAAAGAAAAATCTGATCAAATATCAGTTCTTTCTCTGTTCACAAATGCCAGTGACTTGGCACTCATATACTCAAGCAGAGGCTTTCTCACCGTACGGTGGTCCTCAGTTCTCCTTCCTATAGAGGAAAGGGGTCGGTTTGTTCTCTCAGTTCTCCTTCCTATAGAGGAAAGGGGTCAATTTGCTCTCTCAGTTCTCCTTGCTATAGAGGAAAGGGGTCATTTTGCTCTGTTGAATATCTTGCCTTCTCTACGGTTTGGATCTGTTGAATATTGCCTTCATCAGCCTATGGTTGTGGAGGGTGAGAGAAAGAATGTTTTATAGCCACTACAATCCAAGAGGTAGGTATGGAGATGTAAAGAGACCAAACCACTCATTCCAGAAAGATAGATGACAGCAAAGAATCCACATTAAAGCTTTTTCAGGTCTGCAATTTGTTGGTTGTTTATCTTAATCTGTGCAACTCCTTAGGACCTTACTGTGTGTGTGTGTGTGTGTGTGTGTGTGTGTGTGTGTGTGTGTGTGTGTGTGTGTGGTGTGGGGATGTGTGTTGGGGGCTTAGGGGTACTAGGTATTGAATTCAAGGCCTTGCAAATACAATTCAACTGTTCTGCTACTGAACTCACTCCCCTCTCCCCCAGGCTTATGTTCTTGATATTTAACTGCAAGTCATGGTAGTACACGCGCACATAGCAGTGTGATGAGTCCGGGGTCATTAGAACAGTCACGTCACATACAGTCAGCCAGCCCTCAGTAAACCCTTGGTATTTCTTGTTAATCTGTGGCTTTGCGTTCCTGTGTAATTGCTGGGGAGAGATGACAGAGAGCTGCAGAGAATGTGATCAGTGAAACCACGTAGGTTCTCTCCACTTGCTTTGCATGTAGCACAGACCTTGGAGGGCCAGGACACAGTCTACAACTTTTTAGCAGCAGGCATGTTGCTGGGATCAGGGCCATTTCTTATCTTGCTCTCTCTGGGTGCTGTGGCTTCATTTTCAGTATCTGGTGGGCCGTGGGGAAGGATCCTCCCTTTCACTTCTTGCTTTCACAATGGTTCTAAGCCTAGGGTGAAACCTACCTCAAGGCAGAGGAAGTAAGACTAGGTTGGAAGAGTACAGCAAAGCCCACTCTTACTCTGCTTGTTTGTGTTTTCACTGAGCCTGTCTCTGAGAAGACAGGGGTCCTGAAGGGCTTTTGTCAGTTCATGCATTTCTCAGACTCTGTTATCAAAAACAAGTTTAAGATTTACAGAAAGCAAACAACTATAAACCATGCGAGTGGTTTTGAAATTTACAGATGTGCCGTTGTCCAACTTCAAATGTCTATCTTTTCTTGTTAAAAGTCACTCTAATTTAACTGAGACTCAAATTAGGGCCAGAGGAACTCCATGTTAATACTATTGTATTTATTATGTTCTTGGATCCATCTTGCATGGACTAATATCCCCTGTCCCTTACATATGCTTTGATTTGTTTCTCTTTTCTCCTCTGTCTGCCCATCCATCTGTCTGTCTGTCTCTGTCTGTCTCTCCACTTCTTCATTCCTTCCCCCTCCCCCCTCCCTGCCTCTATGCTCTCCTTGTCCCTCCTCATGTCTGTAAGTGTGTATGTGTGTTAGGCTAGGTAAGAGGAGAACTTCAGGTGTCAGTTTCCCTCTTTGAGGCAGTTTCATTGTTTCTCACTGTGAGGGATAGCTGACATAGACTTCCTGGGGACCATGCTGTCCCCATTTCCCATCTCACTGTAGTGGCACTGGGATCACAGACATGCACTACCATGTCCTGACTTAAGTGTGGTCTGGGCACTTGAACTTGGGTCCTTACATGTGCTTGGAAAGTGCTTCTCCCCCCCCCCCCCCGAGCCATCTCCTCAGACCCTGTGTTGTTAAGTCTTGCCATTCTTCTCCCTCCTGTTCTATTTCAGAACTGTAGAGCTTTCTCAGTCCTGATGGGAGCCGCCTCTCCCAGCCTGCACTAGTTCTGTGACAGCTCCTGCAGTTTCTCAGTCCGGTGTCTTTTCCTAGGCTACTCTCCTCCCTTGCTCTTAGATGAATGTAACTCCCTGAGACTATAGTTCTTGAGCAAAGGAGGAGAATCTAATTCGTCTAGAGAACTAGTGGTAGACATAATTTTACTTTTTCCTTAAGTTAATAGATATTTTCATTGAGTTCTTATCATGACCTAGACCTTGGCATTGTAATCTGGTAAGGAGTTCTGCTCTCCAGTATTGGAGAGTTTACTCTGGGGACTGTGCATGCAGCCAGTCCTGTGATGAGTGTGTGACAGCAAGGTAATGTGCTGCTGGTGAGCAGGGCTTGCAACTGAGCAAAGGATTAAATGCATCGTTTATGTTTACATTCTGAAGAACTAGCTGGAAGTAATTCCCCGGACATAAAGGATGCATTACGCATAAGAAATGGTTCGTAATGGAGGGGTAGCTTTTGTGGATGGGTTAAATCTTGTGATAAAAATCTTGAGCAGAAGATGAATTTTCTTGGCGATATAAATGCTATCACATCATCTTAGAAATATGATCACAAAACGAATTAGAAATAGCTTTACTATCTGTTATTAAGTAAAGTATCATCACGTATAGAAGTATTCTCATTGAATTTTGATGAACCTTTAAAGATCAGATTATTTGGGGTCATTATTAAGTTAATTGAGACTGCACTGGGATTAAAAACCTCTGGGTAAAAACCCAATAAGGAAAGCAACCAGGATGACTTTTGATCTCATGCACGGAATGGCAAGTAAAAGTTTAATTCCTCCATTAGTGTGACAAAGCACAATATTTGTGACTTAGGGTTTTTTTTTTTTTTTTTCTAGGATTGAAAAGATGCTTTACTATCTGGAAATCTATCAACAGTTATGGGAGCCAAAGTGATTGAGCTAATAGATTCTGATGGGGAGGGAGAGGTTCGCTGGTGGATGCTGATGGGGAGGGAGAGGTACTGTACGGTTGTGACGGGCTACGTGGAGGTACATATATCAGACTGTCTGTATCTTACATTAGTGCGTGAGACCACCCAGGAATTTCCAGGTCATTGCAGCGTGTATGCAGATTGATAAATTGCTTTGTAGCAAACTAATGTTAGCATGGAAAAATATTAGAAGGTTCCAGTAAAGGAACATGCTGCCACTCCCCTTTCGGAGGACTCATTCACAGGCAGGCATCTGAGCTGGGGCAATATAGACACAGGGATTAGGGCTTGGTCCTCAGGGATTGGAGAGAAGTGCAGTTGTTCGTGGTGGGCACATCATAAAGATGGGATCAGAAGCATAGACATTCACTGTAAATCTTGGGGCAGGGTGGAGCAGTGGAAGATGCTGTGACGCTCATCTCTATCCAGATGTTGTCCTCATGGAGGGCAGGCCCAGAGTGCTTCTTGTAGAGAAGCAGGTATCATCAGGATAAGTCACATTGCCATGGGGGACAGAGATTATTATGACTTTCATATTGAGCCTTATATTTTTACTCTTAATTCTGTCCTAATAGTTATTTGTGTATATCTATGTCATAGTTAACGAAGCCAGCAGAAGCCAGCTGGTAAGTAGTGTAGGATTGCTCTGCAGGTTTTCACCTTTGCTTCAGAGACCGTTACACTCTGTATTAGCTTGGGTTGAAAAGCTTTTGTTTTGGAATATGTCTAGATTTACAGCAAAGGTGTCAATGATGCTATAAACCCATTTAAATATATACAATTGAAATCTATACTAGGAATATGCACAGACCATCAGAACTTTCTAAATAATTAACTGTTTTGTATTCACAGTAGTCACATTGAAAGTAAAAATTGTACTGTTATTCCAATTTCATAAATGAGAAGCTCCATTAATAAGAAAAAGACTTTTTTTCCTTCTGTTCCAACCTTAGAGATAGGCTTAGTTCTAGTACTTAAGTCTCTTTACATGATTCTAACTGCTCAACTAGATTTAAAAACTCTGATCTTTATTGGTTTTGTGGCATACCATCTAAAATATGGTCCCTGTCATCTCTCATAGGCTCACAGTTCTCTAGTATTTGTGTCTCTGTGCACATATACAGGGAACGAGAAGGAAGAGAGGGTTCTCATGCCAGAGGGAGCCTGTGTCCCCATTGGCATCAATCCCCTGCATCTTTATCTCTCTTCCTTCCCTTTTTATCCATAGTTATCTCTGTAGAGCCACACCTGTTCCCCTGTATGTAAAATGATCTATAATTCCCACTCATTCTCTATGAGAATGGAGGTACACCCACCCTGCTTTCATTACAGCTGACAGTATACGCATAAAGCCCATCAGTGTCATTGTATTGGTTTTCTTAAAAGCTCTATGATTAAGGAGTCCTGGAATGTCAGTCACAACTTTGGCCAGGCCCTCACAAGGGCTCCTGTTCATACTGCTTGACCCTGGTGTGGGCACGTGGGAATTCCCAGCAATGGCACTGCTGTCTCAAGTCTTCTCCTCTCTCCATTGCTATGTGACATTTGAGGCCTTCATTTGTTCCTGTGTTTGCTGTGGGCTTTGATGCTGTAGACATCTGGAGGTAATCATGTAGCCCTCTTAATTAATTCAGTTCAATTAATAAATTACAAGGTAGGTTTGTGGCTAGGAGTGGGTACAGGGCACCTTCCGGCCTCGCTGTGCTGGAGAGCTCTTGCAATCAGGCCTGGAGAGCCCTCCTCAACTAGTCTGTGAGACTCCTCCCCAGCAGGCAGGCTGCCTGGAGGAGTGATTGGCATATCCTGATGGAGAACTCAATTCTCTCTTCACACAGTGTGGGTACTCGGATGGAACAGTGTCTGGGCTGGGTTGGTTACCCGTCCTGCAGTTGAAGCACCGTTTCCATAGTCTCCATCTTAGTGAGGTGTTATTGGCCATTTTTTTGGTTTACAGGGTCACCACTGCATTGCTGGTGTTGAAGACTCTGTCTCTAATACATGTTAGTATTTGTTCCGGGCATCTTGGCGGACAGTGCCTCTGAACCCCTGCCCCTTTCTAAGTGCCTCTTAGGGCTGGGGGTGGGGCAGAGCTGGTCTTGGAGAAACAACATTTTAAAGTGTGCTTCATGTATCTGTTAACAAAACAAACGTTTACTGTTTTTCTAATGTCAGCTGGATAAATCGAGGGTCAACGGCATGTGCAGAGGTGTCTCTTTGGTCCCAATACCCACGCTAGTTCTTTGATCGATTGCCTTCTTTTTCATATGGCCCTCCAGCCACACTGATCACAGTGTTGTCTATTTTTCTGTTTTTCTAACTGCAGATTTCAACAATGTCTCACCCATCTTGGCTGCCACCCAAAAGCACTGGTGAGCCTCTTGGCCACGTTCCTGCACGGATGGAGACCACCCATTCTTTTGGGACCCCCAGTATTTCAGTGTCAACACAACAGCCACCCAAGAAGTTTGCTCCAGTTGTTGCTCCAAAACCCAAGTATAACCCATACAAGCAGCCTGGAGCAGAGGGTGAGTTCTGGTGACCGCAGTGGGAAATCAGCATAAAAGATGTGATTTGCTGTAAGATTCGTGTTGCAAGGAGGTTTCTCGTTATATTTACCACAATTTATGAAGTGTTCAATTTTAATGAGCTCGATATTGTCAGTTACACCAACTCCATTTTAGAAACAAAGAGATTAAATCTCACAGAGTTAGGATCGTGCAGTAATAAATATCTATGATAATACATATCTAGTGCTATTTATTACTCTAAAACACATAGAAACATGGCCTCTTCAAGTGTGGCTCAGAGCCTTTCTGTAGCCATATCCTCATCCTTCCCTAGGCTTCTGTGGGAATGTGTCCACCACTCACTGGTTGCCACTGTAGCCATCAGACAAGTGCCAAAATGTCACCAAGCATGAGAAAGCATTAGGACAAAAACCCTGTGAATTTTCCAGAACCCTTCTTACTCTCCCTGGGAGAAGATTGTCTTTGGCGGCCCTATGTGTTGAAGTTACAGATGGCTCAGAGCAAACCTTAGTTCCAGTGGTGTTACTAGCAATATATTCATTTTATATCAAGTGGATTTCGAATGTCTGGATGAGCTGAGCATTCAATATGTAGTTATACTGTGACGCTCACACTAACAAAGTTGACCGGTACAGTCTTTGTGATAGAAGAGACTTCGTATTTCTACCAATCAATGTCACGAGCTCCTTCACACTCAAGAAGCAGTAACCTAAGACCTATATATAGAAGAGTGAGAGACTTCTAGAAGCTGAGAACAGAAGATGTGCACCACCAAGATTCGGTCTCTCTCTCTCTCTCTCTCAATTACATGCCCTATCTATCTTTTGAAAAATGGCTGTTCTGTTTCTACACTCTATATGGCAAGCCCACTGAATTGCCTTCACCCCACTCATAGCTTCTTGTCCCTTGCCACCTATTGCATGTATTGCCTGCTGGGACCCTGTTTGTAGCACCTTCCCCCACAATGCTTGGTGCAACCTGAACGAGATGCTGTCACTTCCCTTTCCACAAGCATGCTGTTGTCTCCCTGCAGCCTTGCTACACTTCTCCTAGTGCTCTACTTGTCTTCTGCACTTCCTGAACACGCAGTGTATGCTGCGCATTTCCTCTCTGCTGTGTTTAGGTGCCTGTTCATAGAACCCTGTGAACTAGCTTGCATCCACATCCACAAAGACATCGAAACTTTGAGAGGGGAGATGGCCCTCGCTGTATTCTCTGGCTCGGCATTTTGCATGCCAAGGCTGCTCTGCATAGGCAGTGTGTACCTTCGCTCTGCACAGTTCTGATACACTATTCTCCTTTACCCATTCCATGAGCTGCTCATTTGAGGGATTGTCTAAACACTGCTGCCTTCAAGTACTGATTACATTGCCTGTTACTATTATGTCTGTGATCTCTGGGGTTCGCTTTCTTATTTTTGCCTTCTGACTATGAAAGTAGAAAGGACCCACATGTTGTCCACATCAACTTATATTTATGTGATACACACACGTTATAATTTTCTTCTATAAAACACCATACTAACAACCTTTGTGTAAAGGGTTTTGAACCACAGTGGTTGTGTTTTTTCTCAGGTAGTGGTTCTTTAGGCCTTAGCCTCTTGATTTTCATAAAATTTAAATGCTGAATGCTGAGCCGTGTTGTTTATATGTGTGTGTTGTTGTTGTATGTTACAGAATGCATATTTTAAATACATAATATATATAGAGAGATAGATAGATAGATAGATAGATAGATAGATAGATAGATAGATAGATAGTAAAGTTCTTTGTTATCCATTACAAGGACTTTTTCCAAGGGAAATGATAGGACACAGTTTTCTTCTTCTGGTTCTTAAAGTGCCACCTTTCAGTATTGTTTATTTTGTATTCCGGCCTCTGCCTTCAGAACAAACAGGAAAACAGTAAGACAGAGCCAAAGCCATAAACCTTAAACTTTGATGACACAGAAAACTGAAATTCTTTTTCTGCTCTTCATAGGTAGTGAAATATATGAGCTTTCCCATGGTATTGTTTATCTCAAATTGTTTTGAGCTTATTCTGTTGTCTGTCTGCCTGCCTGCCTGCCAGCCTGCCTGCCTGCCTGTCTGCCTATTTCTGTTTCTTCATAGTTTGAAAAGACAAGTTGGTATAGTTGGAATTGTCTTGTGGTGTAGAGTAGTCTCTTATAGTCTCTAAAATTCTGTTCAAAAAGCATTTTTGTATTTACAAGTGCAGGTGTAGAGTGTAGGTGAAAGAGGGGTAGTCAGGCTGTAGAGTGTAGTGATGGAGGGGTAGTCAGTGAGGCTGTAGTGTGTAGGTGATGGAGGACAGTCAGTCAGGCTGTAGAGTGTAGTGATGGAGGGGTAGTCAGTGAGGCTGTAGTGTGTAGGTGATGGAGGAGCAGTCAGTCAGGCTGTTTTGTGCAGGTGATGGAGGAGCAGTCAGTCAGGCTGTTGAGTGTAGGCGATGGAGGACAGTCAGTC
>CM052713.1:16983055-17051244 GCA_028551405.1 Uromys caudimaculatus
TCAGTCAGGCTGTAGAGTGTAGGTGATGGAGGAGCAGTCAGTCAGGCTGTAGAGTGTAGTGATGGAGGAGCAGTCAGTCAGGCTGTAGAGTGTAGGTGATGGAGGAGCAGTCAGTCAGGCTGTTGAGTGTAGGCGATAGAGGACAGTCAGTCAGGCTGTTTTGTGTAGGTGATGGAGGACAGTCAGTCAGGCTGTAGAGTGTAGTGATGGAGGAGCAGTCAGTCAGGCTGTAGAATGTAGGTGATGGAGGACAGTCAGTCAGGCTGTAGAGTGTAGGTGATAGAGGGGCAGTCAGTCAGGCTGTAGAGTGTAGGTGATAGAGGACAGTCAGGCTGCAGAGTATAGGTGATGAAGGGGTAGCACCTGTCATGATGGTTTAGTCCTTTCCAGTTTACTTCTATTTTTTGTTTTTAATTTTCTAGAGATAATTTTTACTATTGCTTTCTCTGGCAGACGGAGCAGATGTTATTTTCATTTACTGATTGCTAGACCACAGAAATGAAAGAGCTTATTAAAGAATGATTTAACGGGCTGAGTATATAGTTCTGTACATAGTGCATGCATACATGCCTGCATGCAGATGCCTTTATGTGCACGTGCACAAACACACATACACCATGCAATAAAGGAGCTGTTTTTTTATAACCACATTTGCATTTATCTTAAGATTTTTAAACTTTTAAAAAAATTTCATTATTTTACTTTACCTGTATGCATGTTTGCCTACTTAGATGTCTGTGCATCATGTACATGCAGTGTGTACAAAGGCCAGAAGATTCCCTAGAACTGGAGTTATCAACAATTGTAAATCGCCGTGTGTGTGGTGCTGGGAATCAAACCCAGGTCCTCTTGAAGAGCAGCCATTGCTCTTAAGCCCCGAGCCACCTCTTCAGTTCCTAATTGTAAGATTTTAAAATATTACAACCATGAGCTGTTTATCTAGACAGCCCCGACTTTCTTAGAAATCCAGTATTTTATTATTTCATGATAGTTTCTGAAGGTAAATTCACAGGTTGAACATTTCCCCAAACCATTCTTCGATAGATTACCTGTGCACGTCTATATCATCAACAATGCCCGTGCTTTTCTCGCGTGACCTGAGTTTATGAAGTCAGAGCAGGTGAGGGGAGATGAGTGGGATCAGTGGGACTCCTCAGCTGCTCTGTTTTTCTTTTCCGTTCCTATCTCACGTTATTAAATCCACACCGTGCAATGGAAAGAGTTTTACAACATTGTTAATATGACATAATAACCAATGGCCTCAATAACCTTAAGAACTGGGTTTCCTCAATAGAAACGTATCCATGCTTATTTCTTCTCTGTCTTCATAGTTGGGTCATTTTACACACATTAATATGGAGTTTTTGAGTATTAGAAGCAAGCCGGAAGGGTCTGAGAGTTGATTTGTCTAGTCCTTTGTGTTGTTGGCTATGGAAAATTCATTAAGTGCTATGCAAGTGCCCTACTAGCTGCACGTCGTTCATGCCCTAAAGCGCTGGTGCTAGAACACAGTGGTACCCTATTAGACTCGTGAAGTGCTGTCTCTTCTATAGAGTCTCTTTACTCTTCATGTAAGGTAATCTTGTTGGAACTACAAATAGCAAACATCTTGCCATATGCTTATTACATCATCAGTGAGTTGCAGTGTGTTAGATTTTGGGTATATTTCAGAATGCACTCTGAGGGCCTTCAGCACTCACTGGAATATCACCAATTCTCCTGAGCCTTTGGCTGACTGGCATGCTCCTTCTCAGGACCAATGTGGGGATTTCAGCCTCATCTGTTGCTATGGAGTACAGGATAGAGCTTGTAATTTTCTGGTTCTCATGGGCAAAGAGGACCAGCTGTTTCCTCATTTAAGAATTACCTACTAATTGTGTTAATTTGGTCTTTACATCTTCTTGGGGAAGAAAGTACTTGCAATTCATGGGATGTTATCAGATCGTACTAGGTATTCCTAATTCTTCCTGCTACCTAGCTCCGTGGCACAACCCTGAGTGGATGGTCTGTCTATGCCAGCAGTTTTCAACCTGTGGGTCACAACCTCTTTGGGGGGTTACATATCAGACATCCTACATATCAAATATTTACATTTTGATTTGTAACAGTCGTAAAATTACACTTATGAAGTAGCAAAAAAACCTAATTTTATGGTTGTAGGTCACCTCAACATAAGCAACTGTATTAAAGGGTCAAAGCCCCGGTTGAGAACCACCGAGCTAGTCATTTACACTCATGTCGTGGCTTTAGCACAAATTTGGACAGAGTACTTTTCTTTTTCACAGTGTTGCTTTACAAAGGGAACGACTTGGGTATACAATCATTAAGACTTTCGAGGTCAACTCTAATGGGAAGTATGAAGTGTTTTTAAAGGCAGAATATTTCACAAGCTCAGGGAACTGCCAGTGTATGCTCAATATGCACTTATATGTAACTTGCGTATTTGTGGTATGCACTCTTCTTGGGGCTGAAGTAATGAAAGTTAGCAATATGGAGACTCTTTGCAGAGAGATTGTATTTTCTTTTATAATAGGCATGAGTTATTGACACTAATATTTAGTAACCTTGATAATTTATAAAATAGTATTTGTATTACAAGTACAGTTATAATCATATAATACTATTGCTAGTAATCCTAAATTATGAACTATGATAAATACTTAGTAATATGAATATTTTATTAATAATGGCCTCCATGAATACCAATAAATATTACTAAGATTATAGTGTTAAAAATCACACTGCCTAAATGTTACAAACAGAAAAAAATCAGCTCCAGGCAGGCAGAATCCTAAAACAATCTCATCTAACTTCTCATTTCCTAAACAACAAGAAATAATTCTTAGATATCTTCTAGAAAATGCACAGACATTACCAGGGAATGCTGTCCTGTGAGATTGACTGTTGAGCAGGCCGGGTTATCATCCCGTCTAGACTCAGATCATCCTGAGTGACTTGTTGGGTGTTATACAACAGTGAGTGACAGAACTGAGGCGTGGACTTGTGGGATGTCTTCCGTGATTCTGAGAGTTGTGTGTCACAGATGCATTGCGATGACTTGTTTGGAAGCTGCCCCAATAACTAATATACATGAACAGAGTAGATTAGATGTTTTTGCACAAAGAGATGTTCATGTAATTGGTGACAAAATTCTCATTCATTTTGTAGTCTGTCAGCCTAATTAACCGTTGAAATGAATTTGTAATAATGTGATGGATTCCCAATTCTTACACAGTTTGAAAAACAGTGATTAATGCTGATTTGTATGGGGTGTAATTTTTATTTGTCTTCACTTTAAAGTATGAAAATGTATATTATTCTAGGTGTGTTTTGAACTTGAGTAGCTAAATTTTTTTTCTCTCTAAGTAAAAATGGAGACCACGACAGTGACGACAGGCAGTAGGCAGGTGAAGTGAAAGATACGTTCGTGGGAATGAGTCCACATGTCATGCCTCCACCCATAGACACTTTTGAGATGAGAAAGTTCCAGAGATGAGTGATTGCGAGTGGCCAGAGATAGCAGAGTGCAGGTGTCATGCCAAGAAGCAACAGAGGTCTTTGTGTGTGGCAGAATTTGGGTGGTTCCAAGTGTCTAATCCTGCGCCATGTTGCATAGAACTATACCCTCACAGGCTGATGGGTATAAGCCCCAAATGCTGGAATGGACTGCAAGTCACCCAAATGCTGGCATAAATTCCTCATTTCTGGTTTTGGTGAGTCACAGTAGCTATATGCTCTGTTGCCATGGGAAGAAGCTGGGCAGACTATTCCTTAGATTTTATGCTATTTTGGAAAATTTCTATTAGTCCATATTTTCCAATACTATTTTTAAAAATATGTGATAAAGAAGTATATGATTTCATAAAATCTATGTATTTATGCTAACTTACATAAACCATACATCTTATGATCACTGCCACGGCTAGTTTAAACTTAGTTTTCAATGGTATCTGGTCTTCCCAAAACTTGAAAGACAACAGAAAAAACAATCCATGTCCTATTCAGTTTTAAAAGTAGTATTCCCAGGTATTCCCAGCAGTGGCATTCAACTAAAGCTCTGTCATCAAGAGTTTATTTCATTACCACCAAGACCCAGTTCTGCTGTTAGAGCCTCCCACTGCTCTCTGTTATGGAATCTCTCTGTGAAATCTCGATCATCTGTTCTGTGAGCAGCTGTTCAGGACTAAAATCCCTTCTTCCTAATGCTGGACCTCTCCCTCTGAACTCTCTTCTCCCCTATCAGACTTTTACATAAGGTTGTTTCAAAGAATTTTGCTTAGGATACAAAAACAGCTTTTAAAGTAAAGATGCAAGTTTGCTTCCTCTAGGATGGCTTTATGATACTCAACTTTCTATATTGCAACTCTTTTGCTATTTTGCTAACTTCTTTCAGTGACGTCTGAAATATTGGCTGGTTTTGGGTCATGGCAAGTCTAAGTAAATCCTCTATAAATAGATTCATTATGGCTACTATTAAAAAAAATTTGACACTGAGCCTTTGGGCAAATAGACTATATAGAGAAATTGTGGCCTAGATTGACCTACGGAGCTGTAAAATTACTCATTGTATGCTATTTTGGTCATCCTACCTTAAAAATACACATAGACTGGGCTGTTGAGAACAATACCCAGGACATAGGAGGGCATTTCCCAGGGATGTGGTACCCTGAGGCTCCCAGGGGTGTGGTACCCTGAGGCTCCCTGCATTTTCCCCTGTCAATATTTTCTATGAATTTCTGTCACATTTTCCTTGTGTTGCTGTATTCAAGCAGGTTAGATAGTCTGTGGTCCAGAGGTCTCTCATACAGAAGATCACATTATTTAAATTTAGTATCATAAAAGAATTAGAATGATCTGTTATAGGAACACTGGGAAATGTTCCACAGAAGTGCATATTTGATTGACATCTCAAAGAAAGAGTTTAGGCCTAACCAGGCAGCAAAGCATGTCAGTCTGTGGGGCCAGTGAATGCACAAGCAGAGGGTAGAGCTCTCAATGACACTTGGGACATTAGCTGCTCTTTTCTAATGTCCTCAAAAGTACATGGTGAACCATCGGGGCTTCTCTGCAGTGAAAACAGCATGCATTCACTGTGGGCAGACCCATGTTCCCATTAATCTCTTTACTTACCTTTAAATTGAGTAACTAGAGAGTGTGCCTGTCACATATGCCCTGCAGCATGATTCTGGTGTGGTACTAAGCAGTGTATTGGCAGTCCTTGTTCATCTCTGGTACCTTGTGCTGAAATGTTTCTGTATATGTGGATGCTAAAAGAGGAGCCATTCTCGCTTGCTTTTCTTGAGACCGAAGATAGCCTTTAACCTTTTAAACATACACCCTCTAGAATGCGAGACAGGATCCAACTTACATATCTTGGTCTTCCTTGCTGTCTTAGTTATCTACATACTTGGTGATGATTCTGAGAAAAGAAGAGAAGCATCTTGTTTCTAAATGTTTGCTACTACTTTAAAGGTTGTGTATACAGATGCAGTTTATTGTCACCGTCTCACTCTCCTAGTTGAATTTTCCCAGGGTCCTTGAACTGTATTATTGTCTTTACAGTGACATTATCATTGTTCCTAGTGACAAATGAGCAGGCCTACAGGGAGAATAATAATGTAGAAGCCACATGCAGTCAAATATTAGTATTTCCTCATATTAATAATTTACACAAGCCAGAGTGTAGTAATCATACACACTAGCAAGTGTTCTATGGGAGTCCTTTATCTCAGCCCTATCCACTGACTTTGATCATTTGTCTCTTGAATAATGTCTACAGAATGTAAATCTCTTTTTGTTGGATATACAGTCCTTACCGAATGTGAAGCCCATTTGTATTTTGTTTGTTACTTCATAACTTTGCTGTAAAGGATACTGCCACTTGTAGACAGCAGAGAGAATGTACACATGATGGAGACAGTCACCCAGGGCAAAACTGTGGCTTGACTCTTTGTCTCTCATTCTAAGAAAATGCCTTTCTTGTACCAAATTCCACATTAATGGTCTTGCTATCTGAAGTTACTGCCAAGGAGATATTATTGCAGAGAACCTTGGGAACTACCACTTGCAGTGTCCACTAATTTAAGTGAGTTGTGTCGTCTTGCTTAAACTTCTCAGGTGATAATGGTAGTTGTAATGACATTAGAATAAAAGCAAAATGACATTTTAACCTGTCATTATTTCATTTTGACCTCTTAATTTTGATGGTAGTGATTTGAGTTTTATGAAGCGCTTGCTCTTTTAAAATTACTGTCGGTAAAAAAAGTCTATAGGTTGTATGACTTGTTCCTGGAAGTGTCACCTAATATAGGATCTTTTAAGGAGATTTGACTTTCTTGTGTCTTGAAATCATATTAATTTCACTCTTTCATTGATTCTAGTTCTGATCTATACAATTTTCTTTCTTTTTGATACCAGATCTCACTGTCTATTCCTGTCTGGCCTGGAATTCTTTACGTAGACCAAGCTGACTTTAAACTTACCGATATCTACCTGCCTCTGTGTCCCAAGTTTTGGGATAGAAGCCATGGTCTTCTCACTCCACCCATCAAGCCATTTTTAGTTAATAGTGTTACATGACTATATGTTAAGCCATTCCCAAACCTTGATAAGTCCTTTACCTTTTTGTGAGAAAGTTGATATATCAAAATGACCATTTTGCTAAGAATATAAAGATTTAGATATAAAGTCCTAGTTTGGAAAATAACTTTATATTTAACTATCAAAGAAATCAGAATGATAAGTTTCCTTGGGTACAGACTACTGAAAGACTGACAGAATGAAAACAGATGTGGGACAGGCTCTTGTTTGCTGTGTGGACTCCAGTCAGAGAGTTCTGAGCTCCAGTTTTGCCTTCACACTTTAATTTCTTTGGGAATTGCTCTGCTAGGCTCAGTATACAAAGTGCTCTTTGTTGTGATCGAGGAGTAGAGATGTGAGCATCTCAGACAGTTAGGAGCCTTAAGTGGGACATGCATCGACACTGCATCTGATATGGATGAGTAATCAGTGGAAGGTGCCGTGAGCATCTTTGCTGGTATTAAAATTAAAACATGAATGTTACTCTGGAGCTCTTAGTCCATTCCATTCTTCTTTATGTTTATAATCACAACTGGCATGATAGAACCCATCCTGGCAGTTTAAAGTGAATCTTCTGCAGTATTCTTTCGCATGTGCTGCATACTTGGTGCCTGGCATTGGTTTGGGTTTTGTTTCTCCACTCATTATGGCAGGTAGACCTGTCTGTCTTGGTATGTTCTCAATTATTATGAGATTCAGTCAGTCTCCAGTCTCCACCTGGTCCACAAGTGTCCCCAGACCCTCAAGTATTTAGATGGTATATCCTTCCCAAGTAGTCACTACTTCTGAACAAGTTACATTAGTGTTGCTTTAGTAATAACTAGGACTCCATTTTCTTCTCATCCTCCATATGTCATGCACAGTAGATGAAAAGGGGACTTGGTGTTGGGTGCTAGTCATGGAGCTTCATAATTAGAAGCCACCAGGAATACGTGTATACATACTTATAATATGTGGTTTTGAAACACACCCATATTTTTGTCTTGCTTTTTTACTTGAGAAAGAATTGTACACCTCCCCTGGGCTATGTCTGGCTGTATAAGTCAGGATAGGAATGGATCCACAGACACTTTCCACTGAGAATTAGGCCAGGAAGGAATTCTTACCTCCACTTTGCAGGTGGATGTCCTGAGATTTGCTGGTAAGACATTGGCGCCTTTCCGTGATGGTAGGAAGTCGTCAAGGGGAGACCCACGCACACCTCTTCTGACTCAAAACGAGCGTCTTAAACAATCACATGATTTTTGTTGCTTAGCACATAACTAGTACCTGTACATTTTAATTTATTCCTCTTACATGGGAATTTAAAATGCCATATTTTTTTCTGCTTCCATTATTGTAGTTTTGAGTGATGATTCATCAGCTCAATGGCCTATTTAAGTGAACCACAATAGCTTGGGTAGAAAGAAAAAAAAAAGATCCAACATACTCAGGAATGGAAAGCAGCCATCTTTTTATAGCTAAAATTGCAAACATCTGGCAATTACTCTGTTCTACCTCCCCTCAAAAGAGAAGAATTGTCCCCTCAACTGGAGCCTGCTGCTGTGTTTAATCAAGGCAGCTATGTAAGCCTCAAGGAGCAATAGGTTTTGATTCAAGGAGGCCATTGTCTCACCCACTTGGACAGAGAAGCTTTGGAAAACACACTGCTTAATGTTCCCCATATGCTACTGTCTTACATAATGATACTAGTGGTAGCATGGCAGTTAATAACTACAGAAAACCAGCCTTGCTCCTCAGCTCAACTCTCTTGTGTTACTCTCTAGGCAGCAGCCATATTTGGAATGTTTCCTGGTCAGGTCAAGTTCACCTCTCTGTATCTTATTAAGCCTTTTGTATCCTGGGTTAGCCCATCTAATTGTTTCTGACCTGACTGTTTTATAAAGTGGTCTAGAGATGTTGAAGGAACAAACCCATGTCCTTTGGACACTTCGCATTGCCCTTTCAGTGAAACATCTGTCTGCCATGTTCATTTTGCTCTCTTACCCCACCCTCATTTCTTCTGATCATTGTTTATGAAACTACTTCTTCATTGACTGCCAGAAGTTGTCTCTGTGGGCAAGGGAAGTGAGAGAGACTGGTGGTTTGCAATAGATGCTGAGAATGGGGACTTCCTCATCTTTCTTTTTCTCAGGGCTGACCCCAGTGTTCACTATGGCCCTGCCAATGCCTTTTCTGTTCTGTTTCCATGTATCTTTCTCATTCTCTGGGTCTCTGAAGGTTAGAGGTACACTTCACCCTTCACAACTTAGGCTGTTCCCATTCGTCATAGGGGATCATGGGATTTTTAGTTATCATTGAACAAGGTATAGTAGGAACAGAAATCAAGGTTCAGTGGCGTGGTGGTTCTCAAAAACAGTCTCACATACTAAAAATAGGTCATTCTCTTGTACCTGAAGTCATTGACTTTCAGTGAGGCCTTGAGAGTTTTATTCCCCTGGTGTTTGTTCTTTCACCTTGGTACCACTGCATTGAATGATTGAAGCCATAGCTTTCTCCCTGACTTTACTAGGCCATCCATTCCCAATGTCCCAGTGAAATTTGCTAACACCTCATCAAACTAAGTCCAATTTGGGAAGAGTGAATGGGCAGTTTCTAGCTAAAGCATGAAGGAAGGGATGGGAGCATTAAATAATCTAAAGTGCACAGGTTATTCAACATGGTTATTCCATATAAAGTCAGATAAAATGGTGGTGTCTGTAAGATCAAAATGAATGTCCACAGTTCTCTCCATCCTTGTCCATTTGGGTGGTCATCGCCTTGTTCTAGGCATGCATCTTCCATTTGAAATAATTTAGTTTCACCAGTATTGATGCCATGATATTTTTCCTTGATAATACCACTAACAAAGAAAACATTACACAATGATTTATTTCACATTTCACTTTTACTGAAGGACTCACAGTCTATAAACTCATTTTTAAACATTTATTTAGTTACTTTGCATCCTAACATCACACCCCCTTGTCTCCTTCCAGTAGCCCCTTATGTGAGTCAATCAACTTAGACCCTTGGGGGCTCCCTTAGACTGAACCACCAGCCAAAGAGCTAGCACGGGATGGATTTATGTCCCGAGCACATATAAAGCAGATGTTCCACTTTGTCTTCATGCAGGGCCCCCCAACAAGTGTCTCTGAACCTATGGCCTATCTGCCTATGGATCCCATTCCCCTAACTGGGCTGCCTTGTCTGGGGACAATGGGAGAGGATGCGCCTAGTCCTATGGTGGCTTGATATATACTCTTAATAATATGGACAGTGTCGTGTTGCAGGGTGTCTAAATGTCTCCTCTGCCTGGGTAGGCAGAATGTATATGAGAGCTGGAATGTGTATTGATGGCTGAGCTTCTTCCACTCAGATGGAGAATACTTGACTATCGTGTGCAAGGCCCTGGAGTATTCAGTCCTCACACCATAGCCAGGTATCAACGGCAAAATCAAACCAGCTATCAAGACTTCCTACTTTCTGTCATTTCTAATGTGGTCATATATTATTATACTTTGCGATGGGCATTAAGTATTAAATAGTTGTTTTTTGTTTTTTTCTTTTTTTTACACAAAGCTACACATAGGCAGGCTGATCTGGAAAGTTTGCGATTTCTGGTCCTGCTTTTGGTTATTATTTATTGCTATAAGTACTCATTTTTGGAAAAAGAAATGAAAACCAAAATGGTAGCCCTTAAATCTCAGCAGTTGTTGCCCAGATCTTGTTGCTTGTGACCTCTTTCTACTCTCTAGTTGTAGATCTCAAGAAAAGGATCAACAAAGCAATGGGACGCCACAGGGTGCAGATAGTTCGAAATGCCGCAACATTAGAATTAGTTCTTCAACCTGGCTGTTGCAGAGAGAGCTGATGCTCAGTGCATTCTGCCACTGAATACATGGAGCATAGTGTATGGCTGAGCTTGTTTTATGTCAGCTTGATATATGCTAGTGTCTTTGGAAAGGAGGAAACCTCGACTGAGAAAATGCCTCCATAATATCCAGCTAGAGAGGGCATTTTCTTATATAATGATTGATCGTGGGAGATGCTATCCCTGGGCTTATGGTCCTTGCTTCTCCATGAAAGCAGGCTGACTAAGCTGCCCTCACCTTAGCTTCTCCTTTGGGGTTTCTGACATGTTGAGTTCTTGACCCAACTTTCTCCTGTGATAAACAGTGGTGTGGAAGTGGAAGGCAAACAAACCCCTTCCTGAGTTTCTGTTGACCGTGTTGTTTCATCATAGCAGGGGTAACCTTAACTACAACAATGACAAGGCGTGGAAGCAGTATTCAACTATCACGTATGAATAAATAAGGACTGGAGGTGGCTTTGTTTAAATGTATACAAGCTACTATTCCTCAATGTGCTAATACTTGACAAAAGAGAGACAAAACATTAAACTGTTTATGTACAGTTTACCAATAGACCACTCCTTCATAGCTCTAGACCTAAGAGTCCCTCTCCGGGACATGCTCTTGGTAGCCTTGGTTTGGCTTGCTCCTATGGCAGAGCTGATAGCATATTTTCTTCATAGCCTCATCCACTATTAATAGTAAATTAAAGGTATTTTCCCATACTTTCTTGAAACTTGCTGCTGCCTAAGTCTATCTTTGGTCCTTGTTCTGCCGTTATAGATTGCAAAAACACACAACCTAAGCTCTTTTCGTTACCCCTTTATGCCTCTCAAACTTATTATATCTTTCTTGCTTTCTATTGGGTAGTTCCATTACAAGGCCTCTAAAGATGTAATGGTTTCATCTACCCTGTCCTAGAAACTATGTGTGATGTTGCAGAACTGTGTGCAGTGTTACTCAGCATAGGTAGAAACTGGCAAGCTCTCAAAGAATTCCTGTTTAGAATCAGTCAAGTCACAGGAAGCAGGTGCTTATTATCTATGCACTGTGTTCTCACTTATGGGACTGTCCTGCATGGTGTCACTGTAGTTGATTATTCTCCATGATATATTTGAAAGTCCCATTGATTATGCTTTAAAAATTATATAGTCTCTGAAGTCAGGAAGGGAAAAAATGAAGTTAAGCACATTCTTTAGTTTGAATTGATTAGGAAAAGGGGGCCTTATAGCTGAACTAATAATTGGGAACCTAAATCAGAACCCAAGTGATTATAGTGAATGACAAGGGGGTTAGTTAGCATTCCTAGTAAGTAACAGTAAGCAAAAGTGAGGTGCACGAAAGGTTTCTGCATTGCATGTGTGGTACGTTTTTAGTGGTTTAAACCCTTAACCTAGGTTGTCTTGTTTGCGAGGCTAGGTATCTCTTAGTATTTTGAATTTTCTTTTTTCTTTTTTTTGAAGATAACATAACTATATCTTACCTCTGTCTGTGTCAATCACTTACAGTTTTTATATTATAGTTGTATCGCACCAGGGCTTGTGTATAGTGGACCAAATCCACAGGCTGCCTGGGAAAGTAATCACATTTTTGGAAACTTGCATGATCACAGTACAGAAGCATCAGTTGCTGTTGCCCTCTGATCCTTTGGTGACTTGGTCTTTGGTGTGTTTAGAGTTTTCCATCTGTAAACATCTGGAACAGAGGCATGGTGAGGGTACCTTCCTAAAATGCAGGAAAATCTCTGAAGCAACCTGTGAAAACAGACATGACTCAAAGCTTGATGCTTGAGCACACATTTGATAAAGTAAAGATGCTTTTGTGGTATGCTTGACAACTTTCATCTTTTCTCCTAGCATGCCCTGGATTCAGGTTTTGGATATAGATTTTTATGTGTTCTAGAATTTTCTTTTCAAGTCATTCATTGAACAATTTGAAACACACACACACACACACACACACACACACACACACACACACACACACAGGTCTCTTAGCTTCTGAATATTTTATTCTTTCATTGAGCTGCAGACATCATTCCATTCCATAGAGGACTTTTCCGAGACATATTTTGGTAATGGTAAACTTTAAGCTTTTCTTTCGTCCATGGTGAACTAATCCATATATAAATGTTACTAGTTTTATAGTGAAATTGCCATCTGGTATTATGGCATCTCATCCTTCGAGACAGTCAAGCTGAGAGCGGGTCCAAATCTTGGCTAATAGAGACTATATCTGGGGACTGTTCTTCTGTACAACTAATTTGGCATATGTTGTCATGCCATTAGGGGAAGTGGTATTAGAATTGGAAGGAGAATGAAGCTTGCACCACAGGGGAGGGTGGCACTTGGGGAAAGATGGGTACTATGCGGATCCGTGGCATCAGCCCACCCTTACTGCCACCTCTTATCCCAGTCCTTGAAGAGCAATGGTTTCTCCTCACTACTAGGAACCTTTTAAAGTTTGGCTTTGTTCTGAACAGTGCTCCTAGATTTTCTTCATGAATGCTCAATATAAAGAATGTTGGGTGGGGAAGATCTACCAAGCTTAATGCTAATGTTTTGTCTTAGCCACACTGACAAGGAGGTGGGATGCAGCCGGACAGGCTGAACAGGACATCAGGTAGGTTGTGGAAATGTGTGAAAATGGACAACACACATCTGCAGTCACCATGGTCACTAAACCATGGGCTAGTCTCCTCAGCTGTAAACACAGTGTGACAGAACAACTCAACTTCAGTTCCATCCTGCTCTAAACTATAGGAAGGTGCTATTTAGCTTCAGAAATTGTTTAAAATGCTTTACTCCTGAAAGACATGGAATCAATTGTTCTCACAAAACATGAAGTTAGTTATGTTGTATGTCTACTCTGGGTTCCCTGTCAGCAGGCCCATGGGCTAATGCTTTACTTGCTCTTACTTCAAAATTTGCGAGCACTATATGTTCACATTCTTAAGTGTATCTAGTTTACTAGTGAGCTCTCATTAATTATGTTCCAGTTGCTTGTTATATCATTTTTATAGCATTATTACAACTTGGCACTAACATTTCTTGTTTTGAAACAAATTAAATTGAAACTCAAGACAGATAATAAACAAGCTATCCAAGGTCTTGTGGCTTATAAAAAGCTGAGACTTTGATTTGAGTACAGCTATGTCTAAATGCTCGTTCCATAGTCTAATGTTCTCACTTGTAAAGTCTGTATAAGAATTTTTTGTTGAACATTCGCACACCGAACTTTGGATAACTGTGTGCCTATAGGTAGAGAGCTATCAAAATAGGAGAGGTCTAAATTTTCTTATGAAATAGTGTCAAAGTGGAACCCAGGCAGGACAACTTCAACTTTGATAAAAATTAAAACCTTAATGAGAATGAGTGAAATTTGAGTAATAAAAGCTTACATTGATGGTGAAGGAAACTATAGGCCTGGTGTCTCTGTACAGTGTTATAGATTCTCCTATGGGAACTTGCTTTGAATGTAAAAAAAGTTCACTGAAAATGCTTATTGTTTAGCAATGTTGTAACTGTGTGTGTGTGTGTGCCTTTTTATGTGTTTCTGTGTGTCTTTATAACTCATGGAATTTAGTTCTCTTTTCAACACTTGGGTTTTGTTGATCATATTCAGGTCAACAAGCGTGGTGCTTCTACCTCCAGAGCCCATCTTGTGAGCCCAGTAAATAATCCTGGGTTGACTTTTTGATGGAGAAATTGATAGAAAAGTAGATTAAAGTGGCTGCATCTCCCTAACTGTATGAAGGAGATAGCAATCCGGGATAATAATGATCCCCACTGAGAACCCTTACTCCTATTTTATATATTTACTGTTTGCTGCTTGAATTCTTGGTCTATTCTGAGATCTCCTTTCAAAAGAAACTCCTACCCCTTCCTGAAGCTTTGACCCCTGCAGTAAATGGGTAGGCGAGCTGCATAGGAGCCTCAAGAGAAGCGAAGAGCTTAAGCTCAACATACACACATTGAGCAAACACGGGGTTTTTCATGTTTTCTGCTATGAGCTTGGTAGAATTGGAAACAGAAACATTTAATCTTTGCCTGGGTCTTTATAGTAGAAAAAAAATGAGAAATTAAAGTCTCTTTCCAAGAAGGATCTTAAGAGTCTTTATCCAAGATGGAGAGATTCGTTCAGAACTTTCCCACTGGTGACCTAAGAAACTATTTTAACAGGTAACTCGGAACTCTTAGAGTACATTGCAGCTATCAGCTAGCTGCTGCAGGGATAGCTACTGGGGACCCACCATAGCCCCTGACTTAAAGGAGGATTAATCCTTTGACTTCATGAGGAAGAGAGCTCAGGAATCTTGATCTGCAGCAGTGAGAGGGTTAAGAAAGTCCATCATTTTGTAAGAGGCCCAGCGATCCTGTATGAGCCATGTCAGGATGTTGCCTACATGCTGTCTTTGCTGATCACAGTAATCGGGTCATAAGAGAAAGAGAAGTAATAGAGTGTCTCTTAGCAACCAACCCCAGGAGAAAGCGAAAATTACTCAAACCAAGCCATTCAGCCAGGGAAGTAAAAAGAAAAATATTCTGAAAGTCTGAAAATGCTCAAGTTCAGTCTTCAATGCAGCAGACAGGGGTGGCGGGCTGGGGTGGGTGTGTTAGTAACAAAAATCTGTGAGAAATTGACATGTTCTCTTTCTCTTTCCTTTTGTCCTCTGCCTTCTCATCCTACAAGATATAGGAAGAAAGAAAGGGTGAGCCAGGCTAAAGAAACCTTGTCTCCCACCACAGGACCTGGGAGACTGAGGAATGAGAGAAGAGGAACTGCGAGAGAGAGAGAGAGAGAGTGTGTGTGTGTGTGTGTGTGTGTGTGTGTGTCCATGCAGGAGCTCATGCATGCATGTGCCTGCATTTGTGTGATATGTGTGCGTGGGCCTGTTTGTGTGTTCCTGTGTGTGTAGGGATGTGTGCGTGTGTGCACACACAAACACATGTACATGTGCAAGTGTGTATGGCAGAGGTGTGCATCAGAGGTTCATTTGTCCAGTTTGTCCAGTGGCAATCTGGATTGCTCTTCAGAGGGAGGACTGGGAAGTCTAGGGGTGTGATTCCTTTCCTCAGACTTGCTTTGTCCATTCTGCATTCTAATTGGCTCCGTAAATGTGTAGGTGCCAGCTGTGCAGATATTGATCCTTGTACACTTTGTTCTGTGATAATCACCTTTAGCCACTCCCCTTTTCTTACAAATATCAGAAGTACATTTTATACCGAGAGTAGTTGTGCATGCACACATATATGTAATTTGAAATCAGAGTTTCTTCATACAGGCTTTTAAGTTATATGTTCTACACTGGAACTTTCTATTGTCTTTTATTTTAAAGTGCTGATGAAGCCCACTAAATTGATACTATGACCCTTCATAGTATCTTTTCACCACGACTGAAACTATAGCATAAACTCAGTATTCGGCCTACATTTTGATCAAAGTGTCACAAAACAAGTTCAGTTATGGGGAAGAATCCGTGGACAACACTGTGGTGTTCAGAGTCACAGTTATTTTAATTTTTTTTCTGTTAACTAGTTGTATCCTAAGATCTTAGCTGGCTTCAGTTTATGGAAGTAAACCCAAGGCACTTCCTCTAGACTACCAGTGTTTAGAAACAAGCCACAAGGTAGCCAGGAATCACTGGGATTGGTAGTGTCCTAAGTCCCTCCTGTTTTGTAATGTACTAGAATTTGGAGCTGGAAGAGGCCCTGGAAACTATTCCGTCTATGTGCTTCTAAGATTCGATTTTAGAAGAACATTGATTGACTTCTGACTTTGTTTAAGACTGTTATGAACTAATATTTATAACCAGTTTGACAGGGGAATATTCCATGTATGTGTATAATATATATATATATATATATAATGTATATACATATATCAGTTATATATAATTATATATGTATCTTTTCCTAGGTTGTGCATGTGTGTGTGTATGTCTATGTGCATGTATGTATAATCTTCAGGAAAAGATGCAACTTGTTAAAAAACTGTGTGGTGGAGAATTCAACATGGAAAAAAACAGAAAAGAGGATTTGAATAATAGTCTCATTAAGTATTCGGATCAGGCCCCTGGGCATGAGAATATTTGGAGACTATACATGTTAGTACCTAGAGAGACAATCTTGGTGATCTAGCACAGCAGGTAAAGTACATGTTGTAAGTAGTTGAAAAGGGAATTTTTTTTGCTCCCTTGAGTTTACTTCAGTGATCTAACACTCATTAGGTTTGATATTTTTCTTTATCATTTAATGTATTTTGTCCCCCACTAGCCCGCATGACCCATTGCCAACTGCTTGCTGGCAAGATGGAGTTTCATTAGTAGTGGGTGGTGTGACTGGCTCTTGGAAAACATTCTTACATAAAAATAAGGCGTACAGGCCCTTGGAGTTGGAAGAAAATAAGTAAGGACATACAAATTATTACCTGTTGCCTTTTGTAGCAAATGGCACTTGAATTTTGTTGTTGATTTTCTTTTTCCTTAAGGCAAGAATTTAATTTGATTGCCACTTTTTAGTAGGTTATTGGCCTCTGTTAGTGAATGCTGGAGATAATTTTGCCATGATGTCATCTTCTGAGCCAGACTGAGCTTTGTTATCAAAGGAGAATTAGCCAAAGCATGTTGTGGCTCTGCTAGTACCTTCTGGTGAGGATGCTCCAAGTTCTCATATATCTAACTCCAATGTCTAGTTCTTTCTATTACCCCATTGTGACAGACAGAAAGGTATATTGTTTTCTTATAGCTTGGCCTCTGACCCAGTTCCTTGTCAGAAATGGCCTCTAGACCATTCCCACAGAGCTTCCGTTCGTCTTCTGTCTCCAACATATTATTAACAGGGACAGAGGGCAATAAAACCTCTCAGTATTACATGGTGTCTTATAACGCACACGGAGAACCATTACTTTATTTGATCTGTAGGACTCTTTGATATCTAAATGCCAGGGCTTATTCTCATTTTATGGAGACTAAGCTGAGTGTGCACAGCTGTTTCCACATAGTGTCACTGGCTATAAAAGCGCAGAGTAGATGACCAGAATGGCTGCTGTCTGGAACCTGAGTGGACTAGGAATGAAAAGTGTAAACTTCTTTTGTTTTACCTTTTACAATGTTGGTCACATGATATGTTTAGAAAATGAGATGATGATGATGATGATGATGATGATGATGAGGAGGAGGAGGAGGAGGAGGAGGAGGGTAGACTTCCTAAGTTCCACTCGACACTGCTGTTGAATGACGTTCTGGCCCAGGGCTGCCTCTCCAGGCTTTCTGCATAGTAGGTCTCTGAGTGGACTGGAACCCCTGTTCAAAGCTCTTGGTTTTGATGCGCATGGTAACTGATACCCACTCATGTAGATGTTACAAAGAAAAGTTCCTGTTATTAGGAAGATTTGCTATTTCCTTGAATGTTTTAATTGCCTAAACCTTTCTTGGATTGTTTTTTTTTTTTTTTTGAGAATGTTAGATACATTTGAAGATGTCCATGTATTTTTATAAGATCAATAAAGCAATTTACTTAAGTAACCCCACAGCTTATTTTTGTAAATTGACAGCTCCTGATTTTATAATTCTTTGCTTATCAATACATGCCTTTAGTTTTCTTAAAGGCTTATCTTTTAAACTGTGTGCACCTGTGAGTGCTTTTCCCCCCAGAGTCTAAAAGGAAGTGTAGGATCTCCTGTAGTTGGGGTTTCAGGTGGCTGTGAGCCATCCAATGTGAATGATGGGCACCAAACTTGGTCTTCAACAAAGAGCAGTAGGAACACATAATGATTGAATCCCCATTGCCTGTTACTGATCATGTACCTTTCCTATAGTGACGGTAGTCAAGGTCTTCATAGGTCTCACTTTACAGGAACATGTGTTGGAGGAATTCAGATGTTTACTGTCTGCTTCCCTGAACCAGTACTCTAAAATTCAGGGCAGCTCTGATGGGCTATTTGGAACTGATTAGATTAGAAGGTCTTATGTATTGGGAGAGGTAGAGATGGTCGCCCAGGTTTTTGTTAGCCATACCCACTGATCTTAAGCAATGGACTCAGGAGTTCAGGTGTAATCTAATGACAATTCCTGATATAATATCCTGTGTGGGGCTGGGAGTGTAGAGCTCAGTGGTAGAATGTTTGCCAAACAAGTGTAAGGTGGTGGGTTCAAATCCCACCCTGCATAAATAAACCAAAGGAAGACCACACCATTTGTGTTTTTGTGTCTCACATATGTTCATTGTGGTTTGTGAGAGAGCCTAAGTGAGCAAATACACAAAGATTAGGTGACATGTGTGTCTTTACAACTGCTTCTGTTCCTGTGACAGACTCTCCTTCTTGATATCACTTGTTTTAATGATAGTAACAAGACCTATAATAAAGATTTTTGAATATTAACCATGTTGTAGACATCATCCCAAATCCCCCTCTCTCTCAGTTCTCACATTAATTTTAAGGAACCGTTTGGTTAGTGTCTTTCACCTAATGTTGACCTACCTTATCAAGGCCACAGGGCTTCCTTGCAGGTAAGAGGCAAGGAAACAGAGGAGCCAGAGTGGAGAATTCTAAGTGTTGATGGTTATTAGGGTCAACATAGTTATGTTCCTGAGGCTGTGATCAGAACTAACGTATGAGCTGTCATTGTGGAATCCTCCAGAAGCAAGATGAAAAGAATTGCTATGGCAGGCAGCAGAGGTCAGGCTTCCTTAGAGCTGAGACTTTCTCCTCAGCTGGTTGGTTCTTGAAGACCAGGAATCTGGCATATAGTTGGTATATATTGTTAATGTCAGGCTCAAAGGGACAAATGAACGTTTGACTATTTTGAGAGGGTCTACTTAACTCTTCAGAAATTTTGTTCATCTGTAATCAGCCTAGAGTTTTCCTGGAATTTCTGCTAATACAAAATCTTGTATGGCATTAAAACAGAACTCTGGAACTGCGAAGGCGCAGTTCAGAATGTGCTGGTTTGAATTATTGTTCTTTGTTCTGATGAAGATAGGGGACTAGTCCTCTCTGTTTAGTGATTAAGTCACACACCACCTTTTTCTATTTTGGTCGTTGTGGTAATACATGTTTCCTGGAAAATTCCCCCCACCCCGTTCTATTAATACAGTAAAAGGGGGTTACAGCCGTGACTCACCCCAGGAAATCAGCCGTCACTTGCTTCCTCAATCTCACAAACAGTCCAGTCCTCATGCACAAAATCAACGACTTCTGCAAATGGGTTACTTTATAGTTCTTAAGAAAGCTCTAGAAAATACAGTATTTGTGGTTGACTCTGTGCTTCCTGTGATGGTGGGGAATGTACAAAAGTTCATGTTTTGCTTCTCAGTGTTCTTGAAATCCTTGCCTAGCTAGATCAGTGATATGGTCTCTGGTAGAAGACCTCTGACCTGATTTCGAGCAAACATTCCAGGAGCAGATCCTTGCGAAATTACAGCTCAGGGCAGGGGCTTTAGCAGTTAGGGTCCAGAGGGCAGAACCTCAGTGTAGATGAGGTAGGTGTGTGCCAGCCCACTGTCACTCCTCTGCTCACTTTTCAGTGACTGGACGGGATCATTCAAACAGTAATTCTCCCCATGCATCTTGGCATCGCTGCGTTCTAGCACTGTTCTCATGAACTTGGGACATGCTCTCAGGAAGCTCCCACTGAAGTGACTGTGACTTTTATTACACAGTTAACTATATGTCTAAGGATTTCAGACTCTGAGCTCATCCTAAAGGAGTCCAGCCTCAACAGATGTGTATAAAGGCTGCGTGGAATAAGCTTAGTCATTTTAATTCTGTACTTTGTTCAGCCCCAATTTTGTCTAGAAATTCATTCATTTAAACACAGAAATGGAATTTAATTGTGTGTTTCTATAGAAGTTTTATTTTCTACTTTGACTTATAATTTATATTCTTCACTAACCAATTCTTTGGTTATATCACTATGAATTTTTCCTGAATCATAAATGTCTTCATTTTGTCATTACTCTTCCCTGCCTTTCTTTTCTCCGGGCACAGTACAGGACAGATAGTAGTTGTTCACTGGTTGGAGAACGCTACCTGCGGTTACTTAACCAGTGACTGAACTTCCCTGGACCTCTGCTGTAGGAAAGAGTAGAGGATCAGTTCCTACTGATTGTGAAGGTTAGGTATTATATTTAAAGTTCTTTTAATAGTGCCTGGTACTTAGTAAGCACTTACTAAATGTTATCATAAATAAATGATCTTTCTGCTACTTATAATGTAGCCACATAGCATTTCCTTCTAGGATTTTCTTCTAGTCTTTTATGATGGATAGAGAAGAGCCATGCAGTCTAGGAGGTTGTGTCAGCTTTCTTTATATAGGAAACCAGATGTAAATCTGCTGTTTCAGTTACATACATCTCATATTTTTATATGATTGCTGACAAAACATTAAGCAAGAATTATGCTATCATTTTCTCTAGATGTCAATTCATGTTCTCATTAAAGTCACAGACGTTTATCTGATACTGCTGACGCCAGTTTTGCCCGCAGTAATGTTAAGTACTGTCATCGTTTAATGGTCTTCCCTGACCTTTGGGCCTTAGTGCTGATCCTTTCTTCATTCTCTCTGTGAAAACAACTTAGACACCCATTCCTTCCTCTCTGTGCCTTCTTCTAGAATAGAAAACCTTTGTTTAATGAGCAGTGATAGAGGGGTTGAAAAACTCCAACAGAAGAAGATTGTAATGAGAACTTCCTTCTTCCGTCCCTCCAAGTCCCACACGGTGTGTTTATATGCCTATTCACAGGTCACACATTTAGGTCGATATACTTTGTACATGTAATTTCCAGCATTCTCCTGTTGCACATTGAATATTTGCCTGTGTGATTGGTGCTGCACAGAACTCAGAGGTTTTTCTCATGATGCCAAACTTGATTGTCAATAGTCAGTGTGTTCTACATAGAGAGATGCACCCTGACATGAGGGTGTGTTGTTTTGGATTTATCAGAAGGTACTCTGAATGCCTGGAGGGATATCAGATTTGGAAGAGGCACGATTAAGTCTTCAAATCTAAGTGAGACTACAGTGGATTTGGGTTTGTCAGCCCAGCAATCTTTATAGTCCTTTGCATTGCAGATGTCTCTGCATGTTGATAACTGGCCCTAGAGAGGACAGCATCAGAGTTGAGTCCCTAACTCCAGTCCCTGCATCTACCACTGCGTTTCCCATACTACCTAACAGTATGTGGAGACTGCTCATTGTCTTCTTGTCACATGTCATATGTTATGTCAGCAGCCTGGGCACACAGATACTTTCTATATTCAGCTTTAACCGCCACAGGTCACCGTTGCATGTCATAGGTGTACCACAATGCCTGGCAGGCTATAGATGCTTAGTAGTTGCTGGAAGACTATTAAGTCACCCAGATATAAAAATGGCAAATGATTCAGTTACCTGGGTGTGGAAAACTCTTAACGTGGTACTTGCGGGAGCTTTCTAAGTGTCTTAGTTTAAGCTGATGACAAAGTAAAGAGACTCACACCTGTCCTGGCCACTGATACAGAGAGCTTACATTGCCAAGCAAGACAAAAGCATCTGTCACCCAAAAGTCTGATAGTTTCCCATGACTGTCTAAAAGGTGACAGAAACTAGGCAAGCTCTCTGGAGACGCGCTTCTGTTGAATCTTTATGAACAGCTTCTGTGGGTAGGAGTGAGAAGTGACTGAATGAGTGTGGAAGCCTCACTGGGTCCAGGGATGGTGAGAGGTAGGAGTACTGCTGTCCGGCCTAAGGAAGTGGATGTATTATCAAACGTGGTGCTTGTTTTCCCCTTTTCTACCAGTAACTGTGTCAGCAGTATCTTTCTTCAACTGTCTGTACCACCATCCCCCATTACTTCTTTTGCTTGCTCAAATTGGAATACTTGGTAATGATTTGTAAAAATTATATTCCATGTGTGGTAATGTATCATGTCAGAAGCCTGGGCAAAAAGATACCCTCTAAAATTTGTAGCCTGAGCCTGAGTGAGATGTGACCTCAGCTAGTCCTGAAAGAAGTTTGTTTGACATTTGTTTGTTCATAGTGTTATGTGACCTAAAGTTCAGCCTTTAAAAAAATTATTGTATTATATCTACGTAAGTTGTGCCTATAGATACGTCTGTGAACTATGTGTGCACCTTTGTTTTGAGGCCAGGAGAGGTTGTTGGACATCTTGGGACTAGAGTTACATCTAGAGTTGTAAGCTGCCATTTGTATGCTGGGAATAAAACATGGGGCGTTAGAAAGAATGGCCAGGGCTCTTAACCACTGAGCCATTTCTGAAGACCCTGTTTGTCTCTATTATAAAGAAATTTCTGAACTTAATCCTCAACCTTTGTTGTAGCAACTGTTCCATCAAGATGCCTGGTACTGTGTCCTGAGGATGTTCGCCAGCCTAGTTTAGGAAGGAGAACAGCCTGGGAAGCTGATGGAGTTCTTCCTGGGTCTGCAGTCTTCATGATTAAGAGTTTGATGGAGGAGCCAATTATTGTGGTACACTCTTGCAATCTCAGGACTGGGGAGGCCAAGGCAGGAGACCGCTACAAATTTGAGGTGTCTGTCTTTATTGTTTTAAAAGATGTTTGTAGATGATGAACAATGTTGTAGGAATAGAGCTTGTTCTTTTGTTTCAAGACAGGATAGAGACAGACAGAAAATCATTGACAGAATATTTGTGAGCTTTCTTTTCAGATTCAGTTTCCATAATTCTAGGGCTTTTTTGTACATGTAGAGAGAAACAAATCAAACTTTCCAGAACGGAGGGAAACTTGTAAACTCACACTTCATTTAATTGCTCATTTAGTCACATTGTTAGCGAAAGTGACCATTCCTGTCAGTGACTGAATGCAGTCCATCCAACGCGAACTTGTTACATGTGATAGCTGGAACTGAATGGGTATAACAGAGCACAAGGGAGTAGAGCCCTGGTCTACCACTGAGGACTGGCTTTGTCTTGTAAAAACCTATCCAACCTAAGTGTCTCCAGTTAACAAATGTAGACCAGAAAATACTGGCCTTTATTTGTTCCCCTTGACAGTATATTAGGTAAAAGGTGGCTGCGAATTTGAAATGCTGCACACATTTGAAGGCCTGTGATTATTTCAGTCTGGATGAGAGAAATTGGTGGGGTGCATTGGATCCCTCCCCTTATTTTTGGTTTTGACTTCCAAAGCTTAAGAGCTACGTTTTCTGACATTCTTAGATAGCAGTGCTAAATCTTCCATTATGTCAATCTTCCTCAGCCCCTAGGATATATATATGGGTTGTAGCTCTAACATGCACAGGATAGGAAGGAGCTACCATCCAGTCACAATCTGAATTTACCAGTCTTTCTCATCCTACTTCGCATCACTCCAGCTCATTAACAAAGCACTTTCCCGCCTTTCCCCTTTTCTGAGGGACTGAAGGAAATGGCTCACACTGAACTTCGAATCTGTTCACTGAGCAAGGGCAGCCCGCTCTTCGTTTCATCAGCATGCGTATGATACCTTAAGCAGAGATGCATCAGTTTCAACCCCCCTTTGAGACTGCCTCAAAGCTGCTTATAGTCTTTGTCTTTTCTCCCTCACTGAAACGTTCCAACCTGGAAATGTCATCACTGGAATTCAGATCTTTCTCCCTTTATTTTGCACAGTCAAACTACCTAATTTCAATACAGAAATCTACAAGCCTGCTCTAGTTTTGCTCAGAGTAACGGTCTCATGGCTGAGTTACATCCTTCACAATGTAAACGATCTATTGAGTGTATAGCTCTGTTCCTACTCATATATGTGTTGAAAGGACATAACTAGAGAGCAAACAACCTTGCAACCGTAGCCATTCGCTGAACATCTAAATTCAAAAGCAAGTTATTTCTTCTTCTTTGATTATATGTTAAATTGGGAAAATGTCTATTATAATGTAATTAGCATGTATTCAGGATTTTAAGAAAAATAAAAGATGCAGACATCAGTTCAGTAAAGAAAAGAGTCATGCATCCATTCATTCAAATATTGTTTGGGAGGCTGCCATGTGCCAGGCACTATCTTTGTTTTGCGAATACATAAGGCTCAAGGTCTTTGACCTCCTTGGTCTTCTATTCTGAATGAAGAGGATGGTAGCCTACAAAGAAACAAATGCAAAAGAGATACATACACTGTCTGTTCCTCTCTCTCTTCACCCTTTCCCAGCCCAGAGTCGGAAGAGATAAAGCACCCCAGTCATTTGTGCTAGAGAACACATGTAATGACTTTGTATCGGTTCTCTTCCTGCAAGTCTTTTGTCACAATAAAGTGTTTTTCTTCTTTCTGCTCCACTGGGCAGAGATGGGGACTTTTCATCCCTTCCCACTCAACGCTTTTTCTTTCCAGTAGAAACAACTGTCCACATAAAGGCACACCTGTGTACATGCATTGTTCTTAATGCTGCCAGGGGAGCTTCATTCCTAATACTTCCCTCAGTTGAACCAGTGCTGAAATGACTAGAAATGGCTCTCGAGTACTCAGATGGGCCTTGTGCATCATTTGAACTTACTGTGTAGGATCAGCTTCATTTTGATGCAGAGTCTCATGTGGCCCTTGTGAACTAATGAAAGGAGCAAGTGGCTCTTAGTTCCCCCTCACCATGTGCCTTTCTGCTGCCATCTAGATTGTGCCACTGAGACTGCGTGGTCAAGACATGAATTGAACTGTTGGTCATCCTCTGTTTAGTTTTCTTTTGAAAAGCAACATTACAGTCTGTGACTGTGGGCAGCATCATGTCCCTTTAGCTCCTGTGTGATTGGTTTTACAATGCTATATCAAAACTCTTTTGATTTCAATTCATATAGCATTGTAATTGATTCAATTGATATAGCATTGATATGTCAATGCTATATCAAAGCTCTTCTTTTTGTTGCTGTTTCCATTTTAAATTTTTATTTAAATAAAAACCAATCTAGCCTCTCTCTGCTTTTCTCAGCTCATTTCCTGAGTTTCCTTTTTTTTTGTACTGAGAGATTGAAATACTTCATCTCCTCTAGGTTTCCTCAGATGCTAGCTGGTGCTCCTTGTCCTTCTCCACACCTGGCCTCGGCTTCTACCTTCTTTCTAACCTCTTGGGCTGATAATAGCTCTATTTTCAACATGGCAATGAGAAGACTGAGAAGGCAGGGGGTGATTTTGTTTGTTTGTCTGTTTCCTTTTGCTTTTTTTCTAGGTTCTTTTAACCCCCCCATTCTTGCTTTCCAGCTTTCTAGAAATGCCATTTCACTGCATAACACCTGCCGTTTGCCATTTGTCATCTTGTCTTCCAGAGAGCAGGTGCTGATGACTCCAGGGCTGGAGGAAGAGGTCCCATCTCTCCCATGGTGGCTATAGCCATCCAGTAGGCTGTCTGAGCACCTAATGTGAATCCACATTCACTAGAGAGCACCGTGAACACCCCAGTTGCCCCTAAAAGTCTGATGTGGAAACTGAGTGATTCAACACTGATACATGATGCATGGGAACTTAGAATTACTGTGGATCAACCATGACACTTGCTTAGCTGAGCTTGTATGGACCAACCAAGCTGAACAGAGGATTTGCGCATCATCAGGCCTTTTGAACGTATCCCATGTCAATATGTAAAGCCAGAGTTGAGAAACATTTTATGAAATAACTTAAGGTCTGATACAAAAATGACCTCTCTGGGCACCCATGTCCAGAGACTGTAAACATGAATGCTTATCTCCTAGTGAAGGGTAATCCTGCTGCTCCTGTATGCACCTTATTGTATTGGCTCTCCACCTTCATCCTGTGGCATAGAGAGGATTCTTGAAATTGAATGACACAGGATCATAGATTGGGGCTTAGGAAATGCTCAGAAGACTCAACATTCTGACAAGGCTGGGTTTATAAGCTGTTTAGAGTCCCAAAATGAGTGTCAAGGGATTAGCCTTTGGGGCACAGGACTGGCAGTAGTGCTGGTGGCAAGTTGACTCTATGTTTATGCAGTTTGGAAATGTGGACATGCTCTCTTCTTTTGAACATTATTTCACTTTCTATTTTCATTGGAAGCAGCACTGAGAGGAAATCTGTAAGGTGCTGTAGTTGGGGGCGGTGCGGCTGAAGGCAGCTCTGCAGCTCTGGGAAGCTTGCCTTGCTTGCTTCTAGCCACATGAGTGTGAGCCCTCTGCTCTGTCCCCTGGTAGAGTTACATACATGACCCTAGCACTACTGTCTCAGTTATGTTGTAACTGTCTTTCAGTGCCTCAACCTTACTCCTTATTTTGGTTTCCCTTCTTCTCCAAGGTGTTTATGAATGTCTTTCTGTATGCAGGACTCTTTAGAAATGCGTAGCGCCGTTTTACGGAACAGAACAATCATTTTCCAGCCGTACCCTGCATTTTTAGGTCTAGTTTATAATTTTATTTTTGTACAACCAACTCTGAGAATCTTCTGTTTGATAGATAGGCCCAATGAGCTAAGAGACGAGGCTATTTGGTGAGAGGCGGAGTGGGGATTCAAAATAAAGCAGCCATTTTCTGGATCACTCAGCTGCTTTGATCTTCTGTGCTCACATACCTTATTTACATGCTGTCAGCCTGGACCTACCCATGTCTCACTTTGTGTACCCTGATTATTTAGCAGAGACTGTTTTTGCATTCAATAGAATAATAGTTGTGTTATTTAATGATAACAGATAGAAAATAACATTTTGGGAGATTTATAATATATTCTTTGAGTTTGATCTAAGATATGAGTATGACACTGATAATGTGAAAACATTAATATAAACTTGCAAACTGATCAAATATGTACAAGATATGTTTAGACACAGATAATACTTGGTGAACACAACCTGGTAAGGAGCCCAGCAGGGCCTCTAGTTCACTCACTGTCCACACAACGGGAGCCACTGCTCTCCTCTCCCTAATGAGTTTAAACAGGCATATTAATGGGCTTCTGTCTGCATGACTCCAGCCTTGTAATGATCTATTCACATTGCAGCCCTCTAGAGGTTTACTGCTCCCAACAATGTATGCTCTCTGTAACTCATGCTTTGATTTCCATAGATAAAGCTCAAAGTCATTTAGGCATGTACTTGTAGCTCCTTGGTCCTCCATACAGGACCGCAGGACCGGCTTGAGCATGTTTGTGCAATATCCTTAAGGATTGGTAGGCTTAGAGTGTGGTGGAAGCTGTGTGATTAGCCACTGTGTGTCTACATAGTCAGTTTTAGCATTTCTATCAAAATGTTTTACATACAGTTTATTTGGGGGATAATGTATCCTATTGAAGCATGCTTGTCTTGTTTTGTTATGGCATCCCAACACATGGTACCATGCAATGTTGTAATTCTTGCTGGTATGATGGGGAGAATGGTAGCTCCTAGTTCTGGCTTCTGTTTCTATATGAGAAAAGTTGACTCAGTGTCTCACAGTGATGTGGAGGAACTGTCTCATGAGGAGGGCAAAGCATCTATTTCTAGTCAAATAGCTGCCTAAGATCATGATTGTAGAGCATCATAGGACATTTCAGTAGATCTTGGGGCTAGAAACCAATTATTTTGACAGCGATGCCTCTGCCAGGACACGTCACTTTGGTGACACTCTTGAAGGATCCTTCTTTAATCACCTCACTGCTTTTGTTTTAGTATTTATGTGTGACAGTGAATATATGGGGACATGGTTGTGAGCAAAATAAATATGGCTTTGGTTTTATGGACCTTTTAGTTTAGTTGGGAACATAGGTGATCAAATACTCATGGAAATGTGTGGTTGTAGATCATAAGCATTGCCACAAAGAAAAAAGAGAATAGCTATGGTGTTTGGTACTGGCTGCTGGCTGCTGTGTATGCCTGTTTGATGAAAGAGCGTGCTAAGAGTGTTGTCGGTTATAGGTTAGGAAAATAGTAATGGGTTGGTCAAGGTTCTCTAAAGGAAAAGAACAAATTGATTGAATCAATATATTTATACACATATAACTTACATATATGACACATATATGTAGAGACAATTGCACATATATGTTAATTAAAGGGGATTATTATAAGGATATAATCTTTGTATTCTACCATGGAGGCGTCCCGCTGGATAGGCCAAGAATCCAAGAGATGCTCAGTGCATGAGGCTGAGTGTCTCAGCACTGCCAATCAGAGCTAAAGGCTCAGAAGATCCCTGGAGAGCTGTTGTCTTCAGCCTGTGTTTGAATCCTGAAAAACTTGGTTCTAATATTGGTGAAGGACCACAGCATGATAGATTCAAAGCAATGAAATCATGTTGGAATTGCGTTAGAGAGCTGAGCAGACTTCCGCGGAGTGTGCTGAGTTCTAACCAGTGAGCCCGGTCAACGCTGTCTATGGAGCTTGGCAAGTGTTTGATGACCCTTTCCAATGGCGTGGGGATTGTATCTTGTTCTGTGACCTCCCTTTCCAAAACATTCCAGTTTCTCATATTGTAAGCTATAATACTTCCAGAGTGGGTTTTTTTTTCTCCAGTAAAAATGAGAAAATACAAAACAAAGAACACCTTACTGTCTTACAGTAAGTGGGTGTCAGTGTAACTATGAACCTATCTTGTTTTTTAAACTGATAGCAAATCCTTAGTGTACTAGATGTTGCCTAGCTAATGCTCACCTACCAAGAGGGGCAGGCCTACCTTTCGCTCTGCTTGGTTAACCAGGAAATGCTGCCATGTTAGCGGTCCTTGTTCAGTATTAGTTCTTCCACACCAGAACATCATGCACTTTCCTCCAGCAAACTGAATTCTGGCACTGTCCCTCGGCTGTTTGGAAGGCTGGATTACTGCTATACACCAGTGATGGCACACAGGCGACAGCTGTGTGCAGCGCATTGGTCTGAACCTATAAGCTGTCTATGGAACAGCAGAGTCTCTATTTTTAGTTCATTTCCTTAAGCAAATACAAATATTTTACTTGCATAGTTACCTCGGGAATCCACAAGCTAGACTGTCAGTGTAAACAGCTTCCAGTCAGCATGAGCCATAGGGACCTCTGTACTAGGCACCTCTCTAGGCTTTGGATGAGAAAATTAAAAAGGAACTTGTATGGGCTAAGCACCACATGTGTATAGAATTCAGTACCCGTTCAACCTACACCAAAGGTTGTTCTTTGGCTGAGGCTGGCTTGAACTCTGAGAGCTAAAGTACATATAATTTACCCTGAGAACCTGGGCCAGGACTCTGCCATTTTAATGCAGAAATGTGTTGATAGTATGTTTCTTAATTTCAGGATGCTGGGGCTTGTTTCATGACTTTCAAAAAGTGTATACTTTTCCGTTTTTAACAATTTGTCATAGAAGCATTTAAATACTGTCGTCATAATTATTTTAGTATATCTGTCTGCATAGGTCATCATCCTCAGCAACGATTGGCTCACATCCTTGTCCATACTGCTGACCCTCCCATCGCACGCAGCCCCTCCCCCTTCTCTGCACACCTTCCTTCCCTTTCATGGTCACCTCTTTTCCTCTGTTCCCCAGTCCTCCTGCTCTGAATTATTTCAGAGATGATCTCAAATATCACAGCGTACAGTCAGTGCTGTAAAAATGAAACCTTGGTAGGTGTGTAAAGTACTTTTCTCAGCCATAAATAATGTGTTAGGTGACTTTTTTTTTTTTTTTTTTTTTTGCAATGTTTATTGATCTTGTGGCTTTTGCCTTGGCACACGGTGTGGGAATGTCGCAGAGTAAAATGTTTAATTCTGAGTGGCTTCTCTGGTTGGGTGAAGTGACAGACTGGTCTGTGTCTATTGTCGCTATTATATTTACTTAAAATATTCAGTAAATGAACCATATTAACATTAGTAGTTAATAGTAGTTCCAGTAGAGTTCTATTCTTAATTATAAAATATTTTAAGGAACCGACAGAAGCACAGGTGTATATTACCAATGCTTCATTACAGATAGTGGTTTCTCTGATTTCCTCAGTCTAGGGAGTGGGTATCTCTGTGGTAAGCACAGAAGGTGTTTGCTTTTAACCAAAGTACCTAGAAAAGGGAGAGAGAGGCAGAAGTTTCTGTTCTTAGAATGAGGAAACCCAAGTGAGGGGTTTCTAACGCATCGGCAGAGAGCAGACAGACAATACACAGCACTGGTTGCTGTGATCACACTACATCTTCATAAAAGCTTCAAGAAAGAGGGTTTCAGAGTGATCCACTTAGGCAAAGCAGGAAGAGTCTGTGCTGGGTCCCAGCTTTCCCTGCTCACTCCGCACTAAGTTTCCCAGGCTCTTGTAGAAGTATGCTTTTTAAAAATAGTCCTCTCAGACACACTTTGATTCTTTTAAAAAGAAAAAAAAAAAGCAATTATGGATTTTTGTTCCTCCTGTGTCATTGTGACCACTTTATGTAACAACTTAAGGGAGAAGCGATTGATCTTGACTCGTGCCATCCAAGGGAGGCTTGCTGTCCATTAAGGCTGGGAAGACATGGTGATGCAACTTGATCTATGGCTGTGCAGCATGGGATACAGGCCTTTTCACATTGCTGACCATGAGACAGAAAGAGATAGGACATGACCATGTCCTTCATCAGTCAGGCCCCAGTTCCTCACTACTCTATAGCTTCCAAAATCACTCTATTAACCAAAGCAAAGGGTTCAAAACTGATTCTGAGGGGACATTTCACATTCAGATGATGGCACCATGAAAATGAGAAACATTACAAAATTTGTAATGAGGACTTATCTAACAGGCCACCAGAGATGAGATGGCATGTCCCATCAAGCCTGGTTCTAGACCCTTATCTCTGATTGTTACTAATAGATCCATAACCCCGGCACACTCATGTCCTCTGATCAGATGCAGTGGCGTTCTGTTGCAGAGACCTCAGTTTGAGCTGGAGAGAAGTCCCTGGTTATGTGACCTTTTCTGTATTAGGTGGCAGTTTCCCGTGGTTCTCTCACATTCATTTCTCCTCTGCTTGGGCCAAGGAGCTGCTGCTGAAGAGATGGTTCACGGTCCCATTGCAGCAGCTTGATGAAGTGACTTCCTGCATATGGAGGGAATTACTTGGCATGTCACAAATCTGGCTCTGGTTTTCCTTGTCCCATGATAGGAATTTTTAGAAAACAAACAATTGCCTTTTCAGGTAACTAACATCTTATCCAAACAACATCAACTGTGTGTGTGTATGTGTGTGTCTGTGTCTGTCTGTCTGTCTGTCGGTCTCTGTCTTCCTTTCTCTCTCTCTCTCTTTCTCTTTTGTATACACGCAGGCTGTGAAGATCTTAGACATGCTGGAGCTGAGATCTCCTTACAGAGTATCCGTGTTTTCTGACCAGCATCTCTGTGTTGTATTCATTTTACTCCAATCTACAATAAAGAGTGGATATTTCTTGTATATCCCCCTTTGCTTTGGCCATGAAGATTTCCTTATTTTTTAAACTTTGAGAATCAAACCCAGGGCCTTGAGATTACTTGGCAAGAACTCTACCACTGGTCTATACTGTTAGCTCCTTAAGATAGCAGCTGACCTGGACATTGGATACCTTCTTTGGGGGGGGGGGGGGCGAACTTGCAAGCCAGGCCCTGTTTCCTGCAAAAGACTTGAGCTGTTCCCTGTCTTGTTCTTGTCAGTAGAATATGTCTTCTTCCTACCTGAGTAGCATTGCTGAGTAGCTATGACTTCCAGTCATAGCTTCATTTGTAACTTAGCAAGCAGGGTGCAATTTCAGGAAATGTAGTTAGTTTCTGAAGCCATTTTTAGGTTTAATTGTTCATATCTAAATTTTTAGTTTTAAAGAACATTTGTAAAGTTGAAAACAAGGAGCATGCATGGGGATCACACAGAGCCAGTTCGTGATGTCTGAGACTGTTCTAGTAATAAATCCCCTGTTTGATAAATGAACTTGACTTGAGGTAGCAATATGGAGTGGGTAATGTTCATTCATCTAAGACTCCCCTTTCCTGCTACAGCTCTGCCAGGAGTTGTGAAATTCAATTTTGGCTGCCCATTGTAAAATTAGAGAACCTTTTCAAAGACGGGGATCACACCCGGAAGAGCGTTTGTAGGACAGCAGACGCTGTATTAAAGGAGAGCATGGGGTTATTGGAGGCACAGCTTCATTCTGTATGGGCGCAGTTGTGGCGACAAGACACAGGCGTAGAGGGAGCTTCCTGTGAGGCTCAGCCTCTCAGTGACCCGTGACAGTGCCAAGAAGCACAGACATCAGCTTGAACCTTAGTTCAACCGTCATCCTCTAAAATAGAGTGAGCCCTCTGTCTTGACAAAATAATGAACAATTATTATTGCTATGATTCCTTTAAACACAATAACCATACATATGGGCTAATTCTTTATTTTCATAGTAATTATAATGTGCTAATTTTGTGGGGATGGTCTTTCTTGAATTACAAATAGGCAACTTTTCTTATTCATAAAACAATTACATACTTGCTATGTATAGCTATAAATATCTCTGTGGGAGTTTGTTATAAACATTGCATCCTCTGTTTCCCTAAAGCAACTTTTGAAAGAATTATTATCAGTAATGTCAGCGCTCTCCTTGTTCCGATGAGGAAAGTGAAATACAGACTTGAAGTGATGTAGCAGAGCTACTTAGTGTCATGTTTGGTATTTTCTCCCAGCTCCATTGCTCTCTCTACCTCTTTCTCTCACCTCGTGTGTGTGTGTGTGTGTGTGTGTGTGTGTGTGTGTGTGTGTGCGCGCGTGTGTGTGATTCTGTTAGTGTTTTTTTTTTTTTTTTTTAGCTTTGTGTATTATATGTGCATATATATTAGTGTTACCTTTACATGTGGAGTGACTTACTTTTAATTTTGCTGTAATTTGCAAGTATAATCAAGTTCATTCCAACTTGTTTTTAAGTCATTACTGTGTTGGTGGAGGAGAAGGTGTAAAGTGGATGTGAAATGACTTACCTGTGTGCGGTATGCTGACGCAGTAACTCACACCGCCTCTCTTGCTGTCTGTTCACTGTATGTCCACTCACCCCTGCTCTTCCTGGTAACTCTTAACCTTCAGTTTGCATTTGCCCTGCCTTCTTGCCTTTTCTTTACTAGAGAAGAGGCATCGCTTTCTGCTTTGTCTCATTGTGCTGGGTGCCTGCCTCCTCGGTGGTTACTCAGTGTGGCCCTGTCTGTGTTCAGAGTAGAGACACTACTCCTCTGCCTCAGCTGTTGGGGAATGCGGTCTGTGGAGCATTCACTTATTGCCTCATCTGTAATAAACTCTCCTGAGAAGCCATGTCAGCCTTTAGGCCACTTGCTCCCCAGAATGTCCTCATGAAACATCCGTGATATCTGTGGCAGGGCTAGCACTAACCCTTGGGGCTTTCTGTAGCACTGCTTCTTTTTTTTTTTTTTTTTTTTTTAAACAAAAACAAAAACAAAAAACCAATAAACTTAACCAAACCCAACCCAGTTTTTCCCTGTGTACTAATTACTTTTCCTAGTTCCAGACCCTCACTTGTAAGCACCTTTAGCACAGTGTCTGATGAGGTGTGAAGAGAATGTAAGGCCTCATTATTCTCCCTGTTGGCAGAGCCTTATTGAAATGACAAGAAATTCGTGGATATGCTCATGTCTTGGGTTTTTCTACATTCTATCTGATATTGAAATGTTGACCAACAACAACGTTGAATTTCACACTTTCCAAACATGAATTTTGACCTTGGGAAATGGAATAAATCTTCTTCTCTATGTAGTAGAGAGAAATCCCTGACACATGCTATGCTAGTTACTAGTCATGCTTTTGAGTTTTAATTTATACCTAATTTATGTGAATTAACATGAAGTAGAATTTCAAATTAGTTCCATCCAGTCTCTGTATTTCAGGTGATGAATGCCGTGCTCATCACATGCCTGGGGTGTTTAGAGCAGTGTGGCACAGGCTTGGATTTTCCAGACTTGGTAGAAAGGAGTCCATAGAGTCCAGTTTAGGAAATAGGACGAAGTAGCGTTCAGGTGTGTCTTACTGCTTTCTCTAAGCTTAGTTCAAACAGTATTGGCCTTTATTGGTAATCAATAAAACACTGAAATACTTCGGCTTCACTGATCATAGGCACAGATGAAAACCTCTACAGGATAAATGCCTCACTGACACAGAAAGATCAACAGTTAGACCTGTTTTATAACTGAGAGGATTAAGAGTACCACATAGCTCAATACCTAAAATATCCGAGAACCAAAGGCCACAGGTGTTTGAGAGCTTTGTTAGGAGTGATGGTTCCAGGACTGCGTTCTCCTCATGTTTACGCCCTGCTGGCGTGGGGTGAGAAGTTGTTTTGAATCCTGCAGTGGTAAAGCCCCTGACATCAGAAGAATTATACACTGTAGCCTCATTTTAACCCAGTCTCAGGCTTAAAGAAAAGGGCTTCCTATTAAAACAAAGAGATCAACAGAGTAAGTAGGCTGTAAATGAATGACATGATTTTTTGTTTGTTACTATATGGAACCAGAGACTGTGGTTGATATGCTCTAGTATTTATTTTTGTAAGAATGTTTTTGCCTGAAGATTTGATAGAAATGCCAGGACAGTATCACCCCTTTGGGTGGACAGACAGAAGTGAAACCTAGTTGAATTTTATTTCCAGAACACCTTGCTTTGGTTTCCATTCATTGGCACCCAGGAGCTGGTGTTTGGGTGGTGACTAAGATCAGGGTTGAGGGTTACTATGAGAAATTCCACAGGGAATAAGTTGGTGTTGAGTGCAAAAAGCTCATATGTCCTATTTAAAGCTGTGTGAAATAAACTGGACCCTCCCAATGAGCTGGCCCCAGAGACTGGATTTAATCCTCTGGTGTGGCTGCTTTCACAAGTTTTTTCAAGACCCTAAGCACCATAAAATACAACCACAAAGCCTTCCTTCCAAGGAATGTGTGTGTCGGCTCATGTCAAGAGCTCTTAGCATGGAACAATGAGGCTAAAGCCATAATCTAATAAACAAACAGATAATCCAGTTCAGGTTTGTCTAGGTAATATAATGTCTCTATCAAACTATTTCCTGCACCTTTAGCTCTATTCAGAAGGAAAGAGTTCTGCGTGGGAACGTGTGTGTTTTCTTAGGAGAGGGAATGTGTGCTTCCCATGACTGCATAGCTTGGTTTTCTCTTCTGGCTCAGTCTTGTTGTTCACGGTGGGAATTTTCCATCTTGGTAATTTGGTATTTTCTTTGGTTTTTATTGTAAAGGATGGAAATGTGTACACCTCAATTTCAGGTTTATTGTTGCGCCACCTCTATCTCAGTTGCCGTTGGCCAGGGCAGCCAGTACACTCTTCTCTTCGTGTCTTTCTACCCACCAAAGGCAACCACCAAGCTCAAAGACAAAGCTGTTTCCATACAGGAAGTTCAGGGATTCCTGGGGGAATTTCCAAAGGTTCAGAGTCTTTTCTATTCCTCTGTGACAACTGAGCGGCATGTGGAAAATTCTGTGCACTTGGAATCCACTTTGAAAACAACTACTGAATGCTTAATTTTCAATATGGCCTAGAAGTTTGGTTATGGGGGGGGCGGGGTGTCAGTCATTAGCAGCACGAGTTACAGGTTGCTGTTTGCCTGATCTTGCCTAGAGAATTATGTTTTATGGTGTAATGCTCAATGAGTGCCTTCTTGCAGTTAGGCTAACTGCCATGCCATAACATCAGGCTATTTTCTGACTACTCAGGTTGAAAACAGTCTGTCTCTCTGCAGTTAATTGGCTCTCACATTTTGAGTCATGGAGTCATAAACCACTGGTGTTGAAAGGGTCTTTAAAAGCTATTAAGCAGGTTCCTTGCACTTACAGGGCTGTAATCTGCATCATAGTATCCTCCTCCTCCTCACCCCACCTGGGACATGGGCAGTGATTGGTATTTTTCACTTTCTAAAGCCAGCTACTTTCTAGTTCTCTCTCACTGTCAAGCATCAGGTGCTTAGCAAAGGCAGAGACACCGTATTGATACGTTATCGCCAAGGTTTCTGTGAAACTCTTTAGGTTTTCCAAACAAGCTTAGTATTTCAAGCTGTATCATCACCGTGGACCAGGCTCATATTTCTGATAACCTCGTATCAATTGTAACATGTCTGAAGAGGGAAATACATTTATAGGTTTTTGGGTTTTTTTTTTTTTTTTTTTTTTTTTTTTTTGTCATCTCATGTACCCATTGGGTATAGTTCTGCCCCTCATTCCATTTGCTGTCTTCTGCTTAAAAGTCACAAAGTAACTCTCTAGTCCCTGATTCTGATGTGGACCATTCTATTCTGGGCAGCATCAGAATTCTGTGGAGGCCCTTTCTTTTTAAATCAATGCAGGGGTATACAGAAAAGCCACCCACAGGTAGAGTCACGAACTGGCTTAGCTGAAAATCTAATTTTGCTTCCTGAAATGCATTTCTCAGCTTACCATCTAACATGGATTTTCCCTAAATTTGGTAGCAAGATTATGGATCACAAGAAGAACCGTATATGGAGGACAAAATAGAATGTTTAAGCAATATCTAAATTTGGAAAGATACCCTGAAATATGAAGAATGTCTTAGGAAGTTCTTTAGCTTCAGCTATTCCCTGTCATGGCTTGGAGATCCTTGTCCCCTCCCAGCTCTCCAGTGCTTCCTGCAGCCTCCGTCTTCATGGCTCACTGTGGCATGTAGAAGACAGACTAGGAGGATGCCAGGTCCTGATCGCTGCAACCTGTGAATAGGTTGGTTCCATGGCAAAGGGTCTTCATCATTTAAACAGTTCAGGTTGCTAAGCAGCCTATGGGTGAGGCCAGTATTCACAGTAATTTTCCTTCCAAGTCAATGAGGGGCAAAGCAGAGGTATTTGGAATAATCCCGATGAGAGAATGCCCAAGGAATGTTTGCTGGCTTTGAAGATGGAGGAAAGGGGCCACATACCAACGAATGAGGGGCACTGCTTGAAGCTGGGTAAGGAGAGGCAATAGGTTCTCTGCAGACATTTCATAAGATAAAGCTGCTCTAGAGATACTTTGATTTTAGTCCACTGATATATATGATAGGCTTTTGTTTATGAAACAATAAGATCAGAAACCTATGTTATTTTAAACTATGAAGCCTGTAGAAACAATGGAAACCTACCAGAGACTTTGTTACATTGAGATCATGTTTTGCTTGGTTCACCTGTTTGGAAAAGGAAAATTTCAAGCTTTACTACGTCTTAAAACAGTTATCTCAACATAATTTCATCTGAAAGGAACATAAAATCCCCTGACAAATACTAGGCAGAACTAGTGTTTACTCAGTGCGTGTGCAGAATGCCAGATACAATGTAAGGTATCTTGCTTTGGAAAAATGTTGAACTTTTTGATAATAAGTGTACTGAATCTAATTTTTCTTACGTGTAAAATGAGTTTGTGGACAAGATCAAGGTCTGTAAGTTTTCTATAAGTCCTAACTGTCACTGTAGATAGGCCTTCAGGAAGGTGAGGTGTTTTCTTTACTTAGTTTTGACATTGGAATGAAAAAGTAGCCACATATAATAAGTAATTGAATGGTTGTGGCTGTGTTCCAATAAAGCTTTATTTGTAAAAGCAGAAAGTGGGCATCTGTCCATTTAGAAATTGTTCATGAACCTCAGGCTGTGGAACCTTCTTATTCTATTCTAATTTCCTTCTAACCTGATTATTTGGTCAGTTTATAATGTTGTGTATTGTCCATTAAGCTGAGCAAGTATCAGTAGGACTTAAATAGAGACTCAACTGAGACTCTTCATAAGAATCCCTGTAGTATTTGCAGACGTAAGTGCCAGGAAGGGAACTGCTACCATGTCCTTGGCAGATGGACCTGGAACAAATGCTCTTAAGGATGAGACACAGGGAGACCCTTGCATGCCAAGGCTGAGCTCACTCAACTTGAGACTCTGAGAACTGCAGCTACTGTTGGAAGAATACACGGGCGCAATAAATCCACTGTGCTAAGGAATGCTAGCCCTTCCGAGGCCACTGGCCAGATGAAGTAAAGGGAAGGAAGGGATCCCTCACTCAGCTAAATTATGTCTTTGGGCTAGTTGAACAAGTCTGCTAAATTAGCAAGATGCTTGAACTTCAGCCCAGAATACGTCATCGGACTGTGCTGTTTGTATTGTCTTCCATCACAGGACCTCCTCCTCTGAGGGAGGAAGGTGAAGTAAATGAAATGCAAGCAGTGGCTGGCTCCCTAAGGACAAAATTTGCTTTTTCCAGAGAATTCAAGTATTGAAGTCTTTATTGGACTTGACAAATCTTGATTCCTCATAGATAAATTCCAATAGATTTTGAACTTTTAAAAGCTTTCCTACTGGTGCAGGGCTTGACCATGTTCGGATGTTGGAGTATGGTTTAGAGAGCAGGGCTTGACCATGTTCGGATGTTGCAGTGTGGTTTCGAGAGCAACATGGAAGAAAGAGCCAGTTAAGCAAAAGAAATTGTGTCTCGCCTGTTTGTGTGATCGCCCGATTGTGATTGTTGTTTTGATTTGCCCCGCCCCCTTTTTTTATTTTGAGGGTGGGAGTGCTCTCTTCTCAGAGTATGTCAGATTTCCTTTTTATGTCTTGCAAATTGATTAAGAACAGATTGTCATTAAGGAGACAGGTTACCTGGTAATACATAGCTGAGGCCAGGGAAATGCAGGGTTTAATTGTTTTAGAAGAATTTTCTGATGGACATTTTAAGGAGAATCAAGCATACCTGTAGTGAGGACTTCCTGCCATCTCTAGTCATATGGTTTTCTATTCTGTCCCTTTGCCTTTGTCCTTGAGTCTTTAGAACCACAATAGATTGTGGGCTATATTGTGCTTATATCCTTAATTACATTTTTATCCTTCACTTTCTAAATATTTGTGAAGAAAGGTCTGATCATTAAGTTACATTAAAAAAAATCACCTCATAGTAAAAAGTAAGGTATATTTATATAGAACATTAAGTTTTAAAGACAATTTGAAGTTTATGTGCTTTGTTCGGTACAACCCAAGGCAGCAGCTAAGGCATGAGCTGTTATTCTCACTTTGCAAAGGAACGTAGACAGAATTCCATGATTTTCCTAAGTGCCCATACCTAGTGAGTGCTTTGCATGTGACCTACTCTACTGTTGCAGGGCCATGTCTGTACTGTGTCCCCACACACTGGAACAGGTTAAGGGAACTCCATTTGTAGAGCTGCCTCACACTGTCTTCCACTGAGTCTTGTGTTTAGCTTTTGCATTCTCGCTCCCATCCTCCCTATCCCCACCTTGTTCTCCCTTTGGATAGAACCTCGACTTCCATTCTTATTAGAAAGCTACAAATGGGCTCAGTAGGTCTGGTTCCTTTGCAAAGTCTTAATGGGAAAACCATGGCTTGTAAACTTGATCTCAGGAAAAGCCTAGGACACCTCAGTATTCTGTGGAAGTTCTGAATTCTCACATAGGCTTTTCATAGTCAAGCTCCAGCATTCTCCCCAACGCCATACCCGCCGCTCTTTCTTCCTGTCTTGTCTGTCTGCCCCCACATGTTCCTACTGATTTTGAGACTTGTGTCCATGCATTTTTCTCAAGTTGTTTCTTTAAGGACTGACTGAAGTGGCAGAGATTCAATTTGCAAATAATCAACACACCTACACACTCCTCACATACTTTCCAGCTCTTCTTGATCTCAGTTGTAGAGGCCATTGGAGGAGATTTTGCAGGAGTAGAATGAGAAGCTTCCATGCTAAGTTCCATCCACGGTGACACAGTGCAGTGGGCTAAATGCTTCACTGTTTCCCGTGCAGTGCACATGGGATGTGTTCTGGAAAGTGGGGTGGAAGTCTTTGTCTCAGGGAGCCGAGGTTATCTGTTTAGGACTGCAGGTGGTCTGCATGTTCAAGAAAGGCTTGGGCTTCTACATGAAAAAATATGGTAGATAAGATGGCCCTGATGAGAAGGAATGAAGAGCAGGTCCTTGGCATCTGGAAAGGAAAGGACTCAGTTGAGTAAATCAGCGAGTGGCATGTGACTGGGTAAAGAAGAAACAATCCTACTCAATATTTCTACAAAAATTTAAAATACCCAGAGCAAGAAAATATATAATCTGTACAATGAAAATAATAAAACTTTGATCAAAGAAACTCAGAAGGACTCACAAAAATGGAAATATTCTAGGTTTACAGATTGGAAAATTAATATTGTCAAAATGACTATAGTACCTTCAGAGTTGGTACAATTCTCATTAAAATACAATTGACAGTCTTAAAAAAAAATTCTGTGTAACCAAAATAGCCAAAATATTTTTAATGAATAACAACACCAAAAAAAATAATGCCTGTCTTCAAAACTTTCTTCTAAGCTATGGTGACCTAACAACATGCTACAAGCAGAAATCTAACATATAGACCAATGGAACATATAGAAGGGATACCCCAGCAGGTACTCTGTAAGTGTATAGCCAAATGATGCTTCCCAGAATCATTGGAGAAAAGACATTGTCTTCAGGAAATGATGCTGAAAAAATGGATATGTGTGTATACAGGAAAGTCGATCTCTATTTCTCACTATATATTCATAAAAAATCAATTAAAATTGAGCCAAAGACCTAAATATGCAACTTAAAGCTGTGAGACAGCTAGAGAAATCATATGGAAAACTATTCAACACATTAGTGGATGCAAGGTTTTTTTTCTCTTAATAAAACCCCCAAGGCAACGTCAACAAAAGTAAAACAGAAAAGAAGAGATACTCTCAGAATCAAAGGCAGCATACAAAGAACAGTCACTTAATTGAGGAGCTAGATAGACAACCAGATGAATGAGAGAAAGCACTAGAGCTCGTAATCGGGAAGCGATTCATATCTAGGATACCTTGCACCTCAAGAGAAAGATAGGAATTCATCACTAAAAACTTAGAAAATGATTTAAGTAAATATTTCCTCAAACTAAAAAATGACCCAGAGATCTCATTAGTGAGTATATAATAACCAAAGACAATGAAATAGTTACATCAAGGAGATATCTGTACTCACATGTTTATTATAGCATATTAACACCTGTCGTGATACGGACTCAAGGAAGGTGTCTGTCAGTGTAACAGTGGGGACAGTGCACGGTGTATCAATAGGTATGTAAAGAATGAGACATCTGCAGCGATCTGATTGGAGGCCATGCTCTGCAGAGCTACGGCAATGCACATACATGCCCCTACTCGTTTGTAACTATTACAATAAAGTATTCTTATAGAGGAATGCTGTGGGATAGGCGCATCTGAGACGAGAAAGGCCTGTAGGAAGGAGAAGCTGACAGGCTAGGGCCATCAGAGCATAGGTAGGAGGAAGACGGCTTCACCTCTTCATAGCAGAACAGGCTTAGTGATCTCTGAGCTCTGATGTATTTAAAAATAATTTGGTCCAAGAGTTATTATTAGCACTATATTAGTTAATATTAGTTATTATTAGGGAAGTTTTAGCTTTGAAGAAATGGAACTACCCTGACTCGGTCCTTTTACATTTATATGTACATGTAAGGTTATCATATTCCATAAACATACAATAACATGGGTTAGAGAAACTCTTTGCATCCAAAAGATCCTAACTGATCCGTGTATCTGGGGTGGAAGGACTATAACGCACCAAGCTTGTCAGTTTTCTCTGTATTCTTTAAGAAGGTTCATCTAGCTAGAGAATTTCTTCTTTCTAAAATGTGAACCTGTCATATCTCGGGGAAACCCAAACAAGGCTTGTCAGAAGCTTCCAATATTCCTGTAAACTCTACCTTGATGGCCACAGGATCTGTTGGCTACCAGTCTGAGGGCTTGTTTCTGCACTGTCTGTTCTATTGGTGCGAGGATATGGTTTCCCTTTGCCAGCACCACATTGGTTTCATTACCATAGTTTTGTGCAAACTTGGGAAATCAGGAAGTGCAGTCCTCCCACCTTGCCCTCTTTTTTAAGGCTTCTTTGGTTCTGCTTAAGGGATGGGTGTCAGTGGCAGTTTTCAGTTCCCTACTCTTAGTGCTTTGGGAAGAAGGGAAACCACTTACAGACCATGCGTTTAGTCTAAATATGAGATAACTGCATTAAGAATAGTGTTTTGGTAGCTGTGATGGTGAAGAATAGTGAATGAAGTTTTCCTATGAAGGTAATTTGATGTGGCTTCCTTGTATTCTGAGGAGACGGCTGGAACCAAAAAGATAGGCCTTTTCTGTCTGCTTGATGGGGGGAAATGGAGATGAAGCAAACAGAAAGACAGAGGACATGGAGTGAGGCCAGCAGGTCTTGGCTAGCGGAGCTAATTCAGGTTTGTTGAGTACTGGGCTGTAAATCCAGGCAGTGATGCTCAGCTGATCAGAAACATGGAACAGGATCATTAAGCTCCATGATAACAACAGAGTCAGGGTTGCCTCTAACTGGGGTGTTCACTTAGAGTTTCCTTCTTCTGGTACCCAGTTATGGTTACCATGGCGGCAGTGAGGCAATCTGAGGAAAGTGGATGCAGAAAGTGGCAAAAATGACCTGGTTAAAGACAGTTTCGTGTGGCTCAGGGGAACCATGCTGGATGCTTGTTGGCTTGTGTTTGGTTTTGAAGCGACTGTTCTTACCATGGTTGGAAATCCTTTGCCTTCATCTCCCAGAGCCTAATGTCCCTGTTCTCCAGCTGAGGGACTAATTCACCACCTTGTGTTGTAAACACTCACTCATTTGAACTGATTACACCTCCGATGATTATCAAATCACTAAAATTACTAATTGCTATTCCTTACACATCAAAGAGTGAATCCTGAATAATTAACCCCAAATAAAATTAGATGAATTGGCCCTTTTAATTAGAGTCCCTGCTGCTGTTTGTTCTGAGCTTCCTTTTCTTACTGTTAAGAGACTTTTAGAATGATTAGAACTGTTTAAGGCTTAAACAGCCAGTGACCTTTTAATACAATATAAATCCATGAAAGCAATATTTCAGCTAGCAGGTGGTGAAGTAAATTTTTAGAGCAAGTACCTGTCAGCTCCAGTATTCCTGTGGGGGTAAATGCATGCCAAAAAACAACCACCTTGAAATGAAATGAGTGTCTCTATTTGATTATTTTTATAGCATTTATGCATTTGCTAAGCTTCAGGCTTGATGAAATAAATGGCAGGGTTGAAGGGGAGTGAGTAATGGCTGGCATCATTTTATATAAATAGTAACGAGAATTTCTCAGCAAGAAGAACTTCAACTGCATAAAAGATGAAGACTGGAGAAATTGCAGAAGGCTCCTAGGCATACAGCCATTTATGTCTGGATTTCCTGAAACAGAGGAAGAAACAGCAGCATGGAGAAGTGGGGCTTTGTGGGATTTCGGGGCCGTGGTTATGGAGCATGGATTCCCAGGTTTTCCAGGCTGCATCCAGAGTGCATTTTGTTCCAGATCTTTCCCTGCACCTTCCTTCTTCAGGGTCCCTCTGGGTGTTCTTTTTCAGCTTCAAGAGTTGTAAGAGGGGCCGGTTCTTCAGAATTCCCCAGATATCAATTTCTCATCTCAAATCTGCTGTGGACCCTTCTAAACATGACCTAAGCTTTGAGCTAAGAAGATTTTGAGTCAGGGCATCTATTCTACACAATTTGACTACCTATAGCCAAATTGTCTACACTGGAAGAAAATTCCCTATCTATAACCTGATGTGATTGGGTTAGCTCAATTACTTATTTTTCTTTACAATTTAAAAGTGAACTTTAGCTTCTCATTGTGAAAGAATTGCAGGTTTTACAGAAGCATTGAAAAACTAGTCTCAGGGACTCTTTCTTTTTTAAACCTAGCTTACCCAAATATTTGCAACGTGTCTGATCAGAGTAGGCATACATAGCACAAGTAATTAACCAATACAACTTAATAAATAAAGAAGTTTTTCAGATTTGATCAGGTCCCATCTTGATATGTATCTTTTGATCTCACTTCTGTTGAGAATTGGCTTTTGTCCAATGTTTCTTCCTATTTCTAATCTCAAACAATTTTTCATGGTGATCAGTGACTCTTAACTGGAAATACACCTCTGAGTCTCCCAGGATACTTTATAAAATACTTTTGTTTGCTCCCCAGTGCAAAGGTTCTGGCTTACGTATTACAGAGTAGTACCTTCGGTTCTATGTGGTCGATGGCAATATATGGTGGAGTCCAGTTCATTCTTCACTGACGTATTCCTATTCTTAGAACCAAACCAGTAACATGTGCATATGTATGTATTAGTTAGGTTTTTATTTTTCTCTAAAACATGATGATCTAAAGCACCCTGGGAGGGAAAGGGCTTATCTCAGCTTATATCTATACAAAGTCCGTCACTGAAGAAGTCGGGGCAAAAACTCAAGCCGGGATGAGGCTGGACGCAGAACTACTGCTGGGCTATGACAGAGTGCTGTTTACTGTGTTGTTCCCCCGGCTCCCTCGGGGTGCTTTCTTATGTACCCCATGTACCTCAGGACAACCTTTCCAGGGACAACATCTTACACAGTGGGGTCAGCTTCGCTCCCCCAACTAATCATGAATCAATCAAAAAATATCTCTAGAGGCCAGTTTGATGATCACATTTTCTTTTGTTCAGTTGAAGTTCCCTCTTCCTAGGTTACTCTGGCTTATGTCATGATGACAAAAACAAACGAAAAGCAAAAACAAATCCAAACCCCCAGCCAGCACAACATGTAAACAAGGGTGTGTGTGGGTACAGAGGGACAAGTAGACAAGAAAATAAGAACCTGAAGAATGGGGGATGCCAAGAACCGTGTGCCGGCAAACAGCAGGACTTACGAAGAAGGCAGAAAATGGAGTGTTTCTCTACTCCCAAATCTGCCAGAGAGTCTTCCTTTTGATGGTGATAAGTGTATAAAAATATAGTCAACAGTGGAACTATAAGATCCAGTGCAAAGCTTTGCCATGTACATTTAGAATGGCTACTTGAACTGCTTAGGACTTCATTGAGCGGTGTGCTCTCTGCGTCTGGTAAATCATGATGCGTGATGGTTTTTATTCACTACCCTTCATACAATAAAATTTAAAATACAAAAGTAAATACTAAACTGTGAAGTCAGATTGCTTCCACATCTGTAGCACTGGTGTTTCTAGATTCTATGTCACTCCTTTCCTTTATCTCCTGTTCCATTGCCAGCTTCACTTTATGGAATGAGACTTTATTCTGAGAAATTCTTGGAAGAAGAGTAGAACTTTCTGGATACCCATTGATCATGGATGTTTGTTAAAATCTATTCACAGATCTTTGATTATTGAAGAAAAATCTAGAACAAAGGCAGGTGGCTGCAAAAATACCTCCAGACAACAAAATAATTTAGGGTTCAGGACTTGTCAGTATACTGAGAGTGCAGACACACTCTCAGTCATTTAAGTTGCAAACAATCAGAAAGAAGTAAACAGCAACAGCAATAGCAGCAGCAGCAGGTCCTGTAAAACTGAAGTCCTCTGCTCCTTGGCCACCAGGGCCACAACGCCCTGAACCACTCATGCTAGTCTGGTAGGCAGAAGTTTTGCTATACCTTACATTAATGATTAGAAAGGATAAAACATGACTATAGAAAATCACATTCTTTCATAGTTCTTTTGAGTTCATATTTAATATATATGTATATATCGGTTATATATGTTTTATATATATCTAATATATATCGGTTATATATGTTTTATATATATCTGATATATATCAGTTATATATGTTTCATATATACATATACATATACATATACATATACATATATATATATATATATATATATATATATATATATCCAATTTCTATGTCCAATATAGGGAGCACATACCCAGTAAGTAATAAGCTCTTGATAAATTATTCATAAAACAGGAAGCAGAACTGCAACCTTCTCCTACCTGGCCCAGTAGGGAAAACCAATAGACAGGGAATAAAACTGGGAGCAGAATGTGTGCAGTTGTGGTTCTCAGTACTTTGTCATTGTTGATGAAGGTGGCAAACCCAGTCAGAATCAACAGCTACAAATGGCTTCGGTTCCCCATTGATCCATTGTGTTGAGGACCTGCCCTCCCTCGGACTCCACGGCTGTCTTGGAAGAGAAGAGAAACATCTTGCCTGGTAATCTCCAAATGGACAGATAGTTTTGGGAGAGTCATTCAGTACAGTAGAGTTCACTCGCCAGTTTCTTTTCTGAGTTGTAAATTAAGATTTTTGTTGTTGTTTTTGTCTTTTGATGTTGGATTGAACTTTGTCCATATCATGACATTAAATTTTTATTTCATTTCTTCACACAGAGAATTTTCACATTTTATTATTGGGGCCGAGGGTATCTCAATAACTAGTAGAAGACTACACATCCAGTTCAACTTGTTATCCTGCTTACTTTCCTTGCCCATATTTGGAAGTCAGTGTTTATGGACCTGGTGGCTGTATGGATTGCAGTAGCTCTGCTTTTGTCAGACAGGCACACCTGGGAAATTCCAAAGTGCATGTGACTCTAGTCCACTTTTCAGAAGCGTGTTCTCCTTCACTTTGTGTATCATTTGGAACCCTTCTGTGTTTTCTACTGAGAACATGAATCCTTACAGCAAAGTGCTATGTGATGAGAGTTGTGAGCTATGCTCCATCAGCTGTGGCAGAGCAGTCTCCACCTTTGTGCTGAGAGTTCATCTGTGAGTTTAAGCAGAGTTCTGCTGAAGTCAGTGTAGTCTCAGAAATTCAGTATTAGCTAAATACGGAGAGAGACTGTCCAATTTAAAAGTGGGGAGACGTCATCCTTTTCAAAGATAATAAGTCTTCTTGCTTTTAATCTGAGAATTTCAAAGAGCATTTTGAGCTAAGTTATTTAGAAAGATGACTGCACATTACATTTTAGCTTGGGTAAATATAGGGATGCATTAAAATTAAACTCTGGGTTTGAGTAGATTCTGCGATTCATTTCAAAGTATCTTCCTTTTGATTCTTAAAAATGGCAATGTTACAATTCATATTTATTGTATAGAATTAAAGATAAACAGAGAGAGCAGCGAAAGCAGCATTTGTTCTGCCATTAGCTCCAGGTAACCTCTATTAATATATAGCCATGCTGTAAGCACCATGCTGTAAGCACCATGCTGTAAGCACCCTTTGGAGCCTGGCCCTCATCTCCTCCACTTGTTAATATACGGGTTCTTCTTATCCCGCCCCCAGAGAGTCCGTGACTCACTCCCTTACTCCATTTAAGTTTTTGCCCAAATGCCACCCCGATGAGGCATTTCTCAATCCTGTTCTTTTCAGACTGCAACACCCTGCCACCATCGCAGCTCTTCCCCTTTCTTCCTCTGTCATTTCTCCTCTGTTTTTATTGCTACTTGACATTCAGCTCATATGATCATCAGTGTATCTCTTAATCGTCCCTCTTCTCCTGCTCCAGTGCAGGTTCTACGGGGCCACAGTTCCTTTTGTTTTGTGCATTTATCTGTGAGTCCCTTTATATGGCAGAGTCTAGATAATGGCTGCTACCCAGAGGCACTGAGCAAATAGTAGATGACAGAAACAGAGGACACCATCAGCTTGGTGGCTCCCCTGCTTTTCAGTGTGTGAGTGACTGTAGTCTCTTTGTAAGCAATGCTATACAGAGGAGCATGCTAATGGTTTTCTTTGTATGGAATCATGTTGAAGAGTCAACCTAGGCTTTGTTGCATGTTTGTTACTTTGTCAATGGATAAATTATTGAATGTGGATGTCCCTTTATCAAAGCCTATAAATATGATTGAGGACTTGATACCCTTTGCCACATTTTTTCAAGGGATGTGCCTAGGAGGATCACATACAGCTTATTTGTACATATTTCCAATTGATGGATGGTGTTTATAGAAACTCATATAATGATATCTAATGTGAATTTTTGATCCAAACATATGTGAGAGAAAGAGCAAAACAGGGTAATTCGCATAGCTGTCACCTCAGATATTTTTGGATTTGTTATTTTAACCCTAGTGTTTTCTTAAAAATAACATTGTCTGGTTGGATTCTAAGTACAGTCCCAATTAGTAATTTATTTAGTTAGATAGAAGAAAATGAAGATGGGAGGATAAAATATTAATTTTTCTAATATCTTGTCATGTATGTCTTGGTGCTCACATTTAAGATTGCCCAGATAGCAACTAAGAGACCTTTGGTCAGTGTCACGCATCCCCTTAGGCATGGTGGTGGTTGGCTCATCAGGAGAGGCATTGGTGCTATTTCTGTGACAATGAAGACAGACAACCAGCAGTGGCCATGATTGCCTTGAGAGTGAACACTCAGCAGGGTAGTGGTGGTGCATGCCTTTAATCCCAGTACTTGGGAGGCAGAGGCAGGCGGATTTCTGAGTTCAAGGCCAGTCTGGTCTACAGAGTGAGTTCCAGGACAGCCAGGGCTACACATAGAAACCCTGTCTCGAAAAACCAAAAAAAAAAAAGAGAGAGAGTGAACACTCCCCGAAGAATTCTCAAAAGAGTTATACACAGAGAGAGAGCAGGAATCCAGGCACTGTGTATTCAGGGCTCTGTGACACTCAGTCTCTCTTTGGGTCTTTGACTATTCTTAAGTGCTGTGCGCATTTCATATCCTGTCCTCTCTCCATGTAACTGCGTTTCAGGAGAGACCATACTCCGTGAACCTCAAACCATTTGGTGTGTTCTGTTCTGTGGAGTTGAGAAGATTATTCCAGGCTACTAGTGTCCAGTCAGTCCTAGAAACCAGACACTGTATTAAGTCTGAAAACAAGAGATTCAGGAAAACACTGCAGTAGATACTTCTTTCTGGGGCTAAGATTCATGAAGCCTAGTGGTCCACAGAGGGAACTGAGGGAGGAGGATCACACGTTCAAGCCCACATATGGAGACCATGTTACAAAGAAGAGGGAGAGAGGGAAGACTGCCTGAGATTTGCATAGGAGTATCTGGATCCATGAGTCTGGCAACCTGCCCTTGTCAGAGAAAAGACCGGAGGTGGGCAAAGAGTGTGGAAAAGCTCCATTACTTAGAGAAGCCGCATGTTCCTATGTTTAGTTTTGAACAGAGGAGTTCATAGGTTGAAAAGACTGAAATTGAATGAGAAAGGTTCGTTTTCTTGGCCTGTCACATCACAGCATTTTCTGGTGGTTTAAAAGGCACTGTGCTCACCTGTTCATGACGCCCATGGTCTCTCGACCTCCAGTCTTAGATGCATGTGGGGTCACTGCAACTGTGACATTCAAAGGTGCTTCCTGTCTCCTAGAGGACACCATCCTCTAGGAGACAGGACTTAAGAGTCCTCCGAGAGCAAAGGACGAGGAGCTAGGTGTTTCTTCTCCTAGTTTGAAGCAAGAGAGAAAACGGTAACGATCGCAGTAGTGACAGGAGAAGACTTTGTCATGTGCTGTCCTCAGGGTCTGCTCTCTAGTTGCACAGTGCAGCTTGTTAAAGGCCGCTTACCGTTTCCCCTCTCTTAGGACTGCATTGCCATCACCTCTGTGATAACACACATTTTGTAGGTTTATCACATGTCTAGCATTGAGTAGTTTGTCTACTGAATGTTCATCTATACATCAGAATTATAGCATACAGATGATGACAAAGAGTTGTCCAGGTTCTTTATTCCGGTTCCTACAGCGAATGCATTTCCCCTCCAGAGAATTCCCCTTCCAATAACCCCCCTCCAGTGCCCGCCCCATTGCCCTATTAGCTGTGAGTCCCAGTATGATATGTAGGAACCAAGCCGGAGTGGTTGAACTCACCAAACTGAAACCTTGGTTGTAGTCAGTGACTGATGGCTAAGAGGTTACCAGTTGGGTTCTTAAGAACCTACATCATCTTGTTTAGAATTAGGTTCTTAGTTGCTTTCACATTATTTCTTTGTTAAAGCAATCTCTTTTTCTTTCTCTTTAATCCTTCTGGGGTTATCATTAGCCTGTGTGTCTCCATGTTTAAGTTCTTATAGAGAAATAGGGTAAAGGAGAATGTACTTAGAAGGGCCTCAGAGACAGAGATGTACCTTTATTTTGAAAATTATTTCTGTGACATTTTGATTTATGGGCCTTTTTATTCACCCTTTATGATAGGGATACCAAAAGCTCGGGCAGCTTTGAGAATGTCTGATGGTCTGATAATTTGAAATGCCGCCTAGAATCTGGTGCATTACATGAAGCCCATCCATACTCCGTTAAAGATGGTAGAAGAAGACAGGTCCAGAAAGAATACTTAGGTTGGGAACAACAACCTAGCCATGGCTTCACGGCTTAATAGCTTGTGCATTTTTTTCCCATTCATTATGATTTAAGGTTGAAGAGGACTTTGCTGTGGTGTATTTCCCTTAAGAGTTAATGAATACTTTCCATGAGGTGTGTAGCCACCCCAGGATTTCTCCATTTTAGCTGCATGTGGAGTCCCCTAGCTTCAAAGAAACACTGATGCCACTCCTTTTGTTCAATCCCTAGGATTCTCATTCAATCAAATCCGTAGGAGTGTAGTTGGGCATCCATGGGTTTGCTGGCTTTCTTACAGATTCCAATATGTGGACCAGGGAGAGTGGAGATGTTAGGGCTTCTCAAGGCATAACTAAAATGTTGAGGATAAAGCAAGCTGCAGAATTGCTTACCAAAAGAGTTAGACACATGCGAACTCCCTAGGTGACAGGAATTTGGAACGTTTTTAATCCTGGGGCTCTCGCAGAAATAGAAGATACTTTGACGAACACAGTGAAACTTGAATTATGGTCTAGGAGTCAATGCCACTGGAATTACCTGGGCTTTTTAGAAGATGAAATCACTGGTCCTTCCACAGAGCTACTACATTGAGTGTCTATGGAGTGCCAGCCAGCGGTCTGAATTTTACAACACCACTTTGAGATTCTGAAGGGCTGTAAATGCTGACCAGAATTTGAGCAGGATTATGTCATGACTTGGGAGTGGGGGTGAAGATAGCCTGGTAAAACCGAATGGCTCTAGAGACATTGTCCTTGGCTGTTGTGGCAGGGGTTAGATGTGACAGCTCATAGCTATTCCTGCCACTGCAGCAATTAAAGGCAATGGCCTCCAGACACCTCCACAAATGGTGTTTCTGAGCTCAGTAGACTGTCGTCATTCACAGGATACCCCTTTCCAGTCCCTAGACTTCCTCTCCCACCAGATACCCAAGTCGTTACATTTTTATATTATCCAAAACTTGATAATTTGCTTATGGAAACTGCTTGCTAGAGCTAGCTAGCTGGTGACAAGCTGAAAGGCACAGAAGAGCTACTTACATGTAAAGAGCACTTCTAAATGAAGCAAAACTGCATTTTGAAAGAGAGAAACTAAAATGCTTTTTTAAATGGTAAAAAATAGAACAAAACAAATCCAATGTTTCCTCTTTTCCTAGTAAAACTTATTTTTAAACCTTTTAAAAAATATTTTATAATATGGCTGTACAGCTTTGGATGTTTGCTTCCCACATCAGTGGTTGGTTCCATAGGCTGGTAGCCTGAGCCTTCTTGATGACTGTATTGTACTTAGATATCTATATCATCTGGTTTCTGTTCAAGTGTCCCCTCATCTGTTCTGTGGCCATCTGTATGCACAGTAAGCTAGACTCCTCCCTGGCTGTGCGTCACACTTAGTTGTTTATGATCTAGCTAGTTTTTCTGACACACGGTGTTATTTGGAGCCTTGTTTTTTTTTTTTTTTGCTATGTTGTAGATGATTTTATTCAACATGACTTGTGTGCAGGTACGCTCCTGCCTTGCTGCCTGGAATGGGCTTGCTATGTAGGTCAGACTGTCCAAGGTGATGATAGCACAGCTTCCCTTTCCCTATCTGGATGTAAGCTATATGTTACGTTAACTTCTAAAAATATGTCCTCACAAAATGAACCTCTTGTTATCCTTACATGTACACAAATCTTTTCTTCTGCTGCTTGATTAGGATTTTATTAATGCCATTTATCAATTCTAATAAAATTTAGCCTCCCTAATCATTATTCTAAGAAGCCCTTTGCCTCTGTTTAATGTACTTAACCTCTCTAGACTAACTTTAAAATATGAAATCTGTTTTTTTATCCTATGAAAGCTAAGGCTAATAATTAATCCAACGTTATCTAAGTAAGGGGAATTTTCTGTGTAAGCCAAACAAGTGCGTCTAAAACAATGACAATAAATTGCCAGCAAATGTATCTTTTAAAGAGTACTATAAAGTCTCATACCTGTTAACTTCTCATATGTATTTCTTTTCTGTAGGTGATTTTCTCCCACCGCCACCTCCACCTTTAGAGGATCCTGGTACCATTCCACCTGGCTCCGGACACTTCCCTCCTCCTCCACCACTGGATGAAGGAGCTTTCAAAGTGCAGGTAGGAGCAGTGCTAGAAGTCATGCTAATAAGCCATGTTAGGAGGCTCGTGAATGGTTTCTGGGGTTCATAAGAATTTACCCAGAGTACAGAGGGGGCTTGGCCACTCACAGGACTTAGAGTTCTTTCATGCAAAGGGCCCAAGCCCCACGTGTCAGAGCTCTCTTGGGTTACACTTTGAAGCCCTGGACAATTTTTACCTACCAATTTCGTTTTAAAACCAAAGGTGATTTTTTTTTTTTTAATTTTTTTTTTTAATTTTTTTTTTTACTTTTATGAAATGGCCATATTTTTTTTCTCTCTTTCTTTTCTTTTCTTTTCTTTCTTTCTTTCTTTCTTTCTTTCTTTCTTTCTTTCTTTCTTTCTTTCTTTCTTTCTTTTGCAAAAAAGTCAGGCCTTTTAAAAATATCTTTTCTCTCTGCTCTTAGGCTATGGATTCTATATGAGTTAAGAGTAATAGTTAAGGCTCTGCTTGATCAATTTGAGCCCTGAATGGACAGCAACCTGTTTTTCTAAAGCAACAGTACAACATGGTAGGGCCTTCTCTTCTAGGTGTCTTGGAAGAAGAATGTTATAGATGAGTATCATTGGTATGAAAGCATCATGTCCTTCAGAGTACTAACTCCAGCTCTGGGCACAAGTGACAAGAGTCTCTATAGAGAGAGCATAATAGTGCTCTGCTATAAGGTGACTTGTGACCAGGAGTACCACCCAAGGCTGAAGGCATCATGTCAGGATAGAAAAATTATAACAGCGTAGACATTGTCATTCTTAGGTAAGATGATATTAATATAGATACAATGGAGACAAAAATCAAGAACTTGTCTTAGAGAAACACTGATTTTCAGACGATGAAGAGTGTCTGCCATTTGCTTATCTCAGTGAGGCATCAGAATCTTGTGAGTTACAACACAAACCAGAGACCTTGTGTTAAGGTTGGTGACTGCTGTGTGCTTGTTCTGTTATTTCCTGTGCCTCTGTATATGTCTCCAGTGTCTCGTAAGGAATGTGGCAGAGGAGAAGGTTAAAGGGCAAACTGCTTAGGTTCTAATCTGGTGACTTCTTTCTTTTGAAGTTTGGGTTGGGAGAGCAAAGCAGAAAGTATTCCATTATTTTCCAAATAGTCTTTCTTCCTATGTAGATCTTAGTTAAGGACTGGCTATCCTATAATACCGAAGGCATACATAGGTGACATGCCACAGAAATAGAGTGCAACCATTGGGCATATGGCTGGGGTGTGTGCTAGGCGGGTAGGCACAGGGTGGCTTTTAAGAGTAACTTGGTGAGTAAAGCCTCATCAGGACAGTTCCACTCAACAAAGGCTTACAGGAGAAAAGACATTATGAGCCAGATGGATTCCTGAAGAAGGATATTTTCATGGGGTTTGGTCATGTTTTAATAAAATGTTTTTTCTTGTCTGCTTTTGTATATACCTTGTTTTCTGTTGTGGTTATGTATTGGTTAATGGGCATAATTTGAAAATTCCCTTCTGTTTTCATTCCTGGATTCTTAGTAAGCCTATTGTGGTCTACTTTGAATATTTGCCGCTCCAAGGTTTGGCTGAATGTCTGCAGCTTAAAAAGTAGTTGAGAAATCTGTTTTAAGTTAGTGATTGTGGGCAGATCACACTGAGTGCTGGTTATGCTTGCAATTAAAAAGAAGGTAACCACACCTTAAAAATTTCATAGCACACTGATGTGTCTCGAAGTTCTAATAGAGATAGCTAGATGATGTTTTGATATTCCTGTCAATATCATGCATAGCAACTCACAGCAATAATAATAAGATTAATATTGATAGTATATGAAGCTGATAAGAATAAAGTTAACATAGATACATGGTGAAGTTGCTAATCACAATAACAATAGAGTTTTGCCCATGGATTCCATTTAAAAGTCATCCAACCCAAGAATGTAGTGCTTTTATTTAATTACTCTTGATTTACTTTGGTCCATGTTGCATACTTTTCACTGTGACCATCTTTTACATCATTTAAAAACTGTATTTCAGTTTGTTTTTGTAGCTACTGTGAATGTGGCTTCTTTTTTGATTTCTTTTTCAGAGAGTTGGCTTTTAATGTAAATAACCTACTTACCTTTATATGTAGATTTTATATCATGCAATTTTATTGAATCTCTGTATTAATTCAATATGATTTAGTGTTTTCTCCGTGTGTGATTACGTTGTGTGAAAACAGGGACAATCTGTTTCCTTCTTTTCCGGTCTGGCCCCTTTTAATCTTGGTTTTGCCTGGTAGGACTTCCAGTTCTGTGCTGAATAGCATCAGTGAAAGTGGCTTCCTTGTGCTGCTCATGAGGCTTTCATGAAAATGACAAAAAGTCTCTTTCTCTGTGGACTTTGTTCTGATAAATGTACTCAAGGCATGGCTTTGTTTTTGAAGAGGAAGGAAATAAACAAGAAGCCTGTTGCCATGTTGGCTTGTGTTCTCTGCAAAGCAGAAGGGAGGATGATAAAAATTAAAGCAGTGTTTGCCAAATGGAAAAGGACAAATCTGGTAGGGACAGGGTGTTGTTTATGAGGCTCTTCCTAGGACATTCTTGGTAATGTAAAACTGATGCTTTGTCCAGCTCTCGGGCAGTCGTGAGTTGGACGTGAGAGTTGGTTGACCCTGCTCCGGCTGTGCTTCAGCACCTCAGACAGTACTCAGGGTGGCTCAGGCTGACCACTTGGAACAATTTTGCACTTTTTCCTTGCAGCTCTGGTAAAGCCTCATCGTGCCACTTCCAAACCAAAACCGGTAAATGTGTGTTTTGTGTAGAAGTCTGTTTATATTTCCAGCCAGACTTTCAGCCCAGTGCCAGAAAACTGCCTACTAAGTGGGACTTTTGCAAGGCTGAAAGGACCACCTCCGTGGTCATTGACTCCAAGTTGATAGTCTGACCTCTAGAGATGGTTCCTGCTGAAGAAATCAATTCCCAGCCCTCTTTCAAAATGGGGAGACTGAGACCTAAAGAGGTGTCTGTAGGTACAGTGGTTCTGACAGAACTCTCATCAAGGAAGCCTCCCCTGTGGAAGTCTCTCCTCCTGGCCATAACCCCCCCTCCCCGAGTTGATTGTTTTGTATTCTACTTGGCTTGTCTTAGCCCTCTATCCAGCTGTGAGGCTCCCTGGTGCAGGATAGGGAGCTCCCTGATGCAACAGCTAAGAGCACAGGCTGTTGGAGTTTTGCTTGGCTCTTTACATTTTTGATATATGCTCTATAAATTTCTGTATAAAAGCAAATAAATATTTAGCATAAAAATTATTCTTTTGAGAATTCACATTTTTATGGGAGAGATGAATCTTTGAACACAATGAGAGATTTGTTTTTCTCTTTTTCCAGAATCAATTTAATTTTTATGCCTGTAAAGTTAGCACGGGCCCCTTGCTAGTCCCTTCATTCATTTGTCCTTCTTCATTCTAAGGCAACTGAATAAACTCCATAAGTAGACACATTATGCTACAGGGACTTTAGCCTTAGGACTGGGCTTTCTCAGTAAGTTGACCCCTGTAACACTCTCTTATCACTTTGCTCTGATTGGATGCCACAGTGTGCAGTTTGCCTTTCCCTGAGTGTTTGAGCAGATACACACCGTTGCCTTTTATGAGAGGACAGAATGTCTTTCTTAGAGTCTTTTGAAGCATGATTTAAAGCATCTTATATTTGTAGGAATTGGACTTATACAGTTTAGGTCTTTCTATTGTTTCCATCAGTAGAGTTTAATTAATTAATTAATTAATTATTGCATCCTGTCTGAATTTTCCCCTCCCTCCCCTCCCCCTGGCTCCTCCTTTATACTTCCTCTCTTTATCCCCTCCCCCTTCGTACTTCTCAGTTTCTCTTCAGAAAATGGGAGACCTCCCATGGATATCACGTAGCCATGGCATATAAAATTGCAGTAAGACTAAGCGTCTTGTCTCCTATGAAGGCTGGACAAGGCAACCCAGTAAGAGATAAGGTCCCCAAAGCAAGCAACAGAGTCAGAGACTGTCCCTGCTCCCACGGTTAGAACTCCTAAAAGAAGACCAAGCTACACAACTGTAACCTGGGCCCAGGCAGGCTCCCTGGTTGGAAGTTCAGTCTCTATGAGCCCCTATGAGCCTAGATTAGTTGGATCTGTGGGTTTTCTCATGGTGTCCTTGACTTCTCTGGTTCCTACAATCATTCCTCCACATACACTTTCAGACACATACACAGACACACGCACACACACATGCATGCACAGCCCACACAAGGAGGGGGCAAACAGTATGCAGATAGTTGCTTGGTAGGCTTCACAAGCTCCTGGGGACTTACCTGGCCCTCTGTATGACACTGTGGCTTGATCTTTTCATGACCTTTGACTAGGCCTGGCGTGTAGTCTGGCCCTGCATCTTGCTTTTGCTTGCCTGTTGTGTAGCTCTTGCAATCCCCTGGTTAGCTTTTCTCTGTGTTTACTTAGGCCAGATGATTATGTGTGCTTGTGTGAACTTAGTTTCTCTACAGCAAAATATATTTTTTCCAGCATTGTTTGTTTCAACTGTTAAAATTTTCATATTCAAATGTAGTGTTTCGTTTTAATATTTATTATTAGTGCCTTTCATCTTATACTTTTGAATAATGATACACAAGTGGGTAATTGGGGCAGGAGAAAGAGGGAGAGAGAGTTAGTTGCAGTGTCCCACAAAGAGCTGATCAGAAAACCATGGAAAGAGGCTGCCATTTGTAAGGATCCAGTGAACACAGTATCATGGACTATGAAGAAACACAATTCATGTCTGAAAGTCTGGTTATGATACCTTTAAGCAAACTCACCTTCTTTGAAAAGAACTTACAGCCAGTATATGATATGATGGTTAATAATCACCTTCCAGCTTGGGCATTGTGCCCATTTTTAGGCACAATGACCTCAAGGTCTATAGCCATGCCCACTTTCATTTGTGAGCCCACAAGAGCTGACAGCTCCCTTGACCATATTTGGACTGATCTTATCCCAGAGGTTGCCTTTGCCTGTGGGCATGAATATGAGGGAAGAAGACACTGATGCCGAAGCACATTTATGCCACTGAGCCTGAGAATGTGGTAGTGGGAAGTGTTGTGGGATCTCAAAGGGACTTGGAGGCTCACTCTGAGCCATGTGCTGTTTTCTTAGGGTGTTGTTTGGTCCATGAAAATGTATGAGAAGGGTGAGGATGCTCTGTGCTTTGTGACCCTTCACCCTCTTCCCTCGAGGTCTAAAGAGCAGCAGTAAGCAGGCTGCTAGCTTCATGATTTCTCCCGTTCTGTGTGTTTGTAAGTCTCTCTCTCTCTCTCTCTCTCTCTCTCTCTCTCTCTCTCTCTCTCTCTCTCTCTCTCTCTCTGTGTGTGTGTGTGTGTGTGCCGCCAGACAGGTGAATTCTTAGCCATTTTCTGAATTTGGGCAGTATGATTTGTAAAAGTGTATGCCAGATGTTGCTTTTTGCTCTTACTCAGCTTCTGGTTGGGCATTTAGAAGTGAGGAGGTAGATTTGGGGGATTCTGTACTTGTAAACATCTTTTGTACAGCAAGTCCAGTGGTGATAGAAGCTATTCTAGTAATTCCTTTAGAATATTTAATCTTTCATTTGGTGTCTCCCTCCTCTTCCTTCTCCTCTCTTCTTCCTCTTCTCTTCTTCCATTGTCTTTCTTTTGGAAGGTACTAGGGTTTTGTACTTGACAAACAAATATGCTACTGGTGAATAGTATCCTCATGTCTTTCCTATTTTTTTAGATTTACTCTACTGGGTGTGGTTGCATACATCTGTAATTCCCGCTCTTAGGAGTCAAAGGAAGAATTGTACTTCAGGCTAGCCTGGGCTATGTAGCAAGATCCTGTTTCGAAGTCAAAACAAATGATAAATTCAGATTAGTTCAGCTTCTTGGAATTTAATTCTGGAATCTATACATATACATATACATATACACACACACCATACATATATATATATATATCTCCAACTTTACCAACCTGCTACCTTAAACAGTGATCTAGGATACAGGTGTGTTGACAGTGATAAGAGCTTCATCAATCAGTAGTTAAAAAATCTTTGGGGAAGTTGATCCTGGCCAGTAGAGGTTTACTATGAGATAACCAATGAGATTGGCCCTCAACCAAGGCTTCTGCCTGGAAGTTGAAAGCCTTCAATAGACTCCGGAGTTCCAAATCCGTAATGTCATGCAGACCACATCATTGTGGCGTTTGTCTAGTTGGCTTGTGGGTTTCTGTTAAGTGCTTCCTACTCTGCTGTCTTCCCGGAACCCGGTGTCTGTCCTTTGGTTCCCCTGACACATTCCTTTCTTAGTGGATCTTCTTTCTTCATGTTTCCACTTTCAGTGCCTCCTGAGATGTCTTCCTTTAACCCTCTCTCTTCTCTTACAGGGATATGAAGGGGTCAGCTCAGTGGTTGGTCACCTAATAGCTGGCCCTGGTGAAGATCCCCATTTTGATTTAACAACTGGGAGGCCCATCGTTGATTCTACAGTCCTCTTCATAGACAAGCTGTCTTCATATCTGTATTTAGTTTGTCCCAAAGTTTATCCATCTTCACGACAGTTACATTTGGTTTAACACACTGTCATACTTTCTATTCTCCACACTGAAATCCCATGGTCCTTGGTCATTGTTCACATGCCCTGTTTTTCCTGTGTTCATCAGCAAGGTCTTTGGGCCTGAGATGGACTCTGATTTGTTCCAGCCCATTTAGTTCACTACCCATCATTTTAGCTCATTCATATTACAAAGGAATCATTGCTTTTATTCTAATTTTTTTCCCATTCCAGCTGAATGACCCAAAACAGTTAATGCTCAAGAAATTGTTATTTCCTTCCCGTGGCTGTGTACTGCCTGCCACATGAATTTTCTTTTAGCAAACTGTTCGGAGCATCCATGACTTACCTTACTCTTATGACCCAGTGTGCTCTCTGTCTGATCTTTACTGTATTGCTATGATGCTTCCATTCTTAACCAATACCAAGTTAATTTTCCCTGTTTCATGTTTGCTGGCTGATACATGCTTATCTTTTGACTGGCCAATATTTTTTCCATTAAATGAAAAACTGTCCTTTACTTTCTATTCTCTTCCTTATGGATTCCTGGCACCCCTGGTGTCTCTTAATCCTTCTCTGTTTCTGTTTTGACATACCTGATAAGAAGCTCCTATGTGATTCTTACCAACACGTTCTCAGCCTCACATGCAAAATGACAATTTCAATAATATTTTCCTAGAAAATTCTTCTGACTAGCAATGTCTACCTCATTGTAAATGCTCGTTTGAAATCAAACTACTGTGACAACCAGCTACTGCTACTTACTGTTCCCACCATCTAAAGTATGCCTCTTTGTGGAGTGATGCAATTCGTTCATGTACATTAGTCCTGACTTTCAGCTATATTTCATAAAGTTAGAATTGCAACATAGATTAGAGAAGTCCCATAGAAGTAATTTGATATCATAACTCCCAAACTCCCTGAATTGACTGGTCCTGTTCCAGCCAGTTCTTGTTATGAGGGAATGGGAGGCCTCCATTTCTCAACTGGACCACTTGTTCATGCCACCCCAGTCACTTGGAGAGCTGATCACTAGCTCAGGGACAGGTTTCTATATTCCTGAGTGTGTATTCTTCCCATTATCTTCCATTTCATTTCCATTTTAGTACTCACCTAAAATGTGATGATTTAGCTCCAATACCATCCATAGTCCTTACTCTGTTGGAAGAATAGAAATTAGTTAATATTTGTGGATTGGTTGTTTGATTGTTTGATTTCACAGTGAGAAATTTTGGAAAGCAGACAGTGGACTACGTACCACACGTAACCTTTTGATGCTAGCGTGAGCTTGCAGAGAGTTTACCATGTACTACTACTGTTTGGCATGGGGTAGGAAAGATAGGAAACGGGAGAGGAAGTTATATACATCTTGTGCAAACCGAGGTTTCTATTTTAGTCTTTCGCTACTGTTTGGACAGTACAGCCTCCGTTCATGGCAGTCTCACATGTGTTTCCTCAGTGCCGTTTCAGAAAGCAGGAAATAAATATGGGAGTTTTTTCGTAGTGAAAATAGTAAAATCACCAAGATTTCCCCTTTTTCTGTTGGTGAAACCTCAATCGCACTAGGCACAGATTCCTCTGCTTCAGCTATGTGTGCCAAGGCAATGCACACAGAACAGGAGACTGGAGCTGTAAAACTCAGGAAAACAAGATATGCTACAGAACCCTTAAGTGACACAGCAGCAGGGAGACCCGGGAGCCAGTGGCTGTGCTACTCCACATTCAGTGGCCTGCTTTCCCAGCTAGGGTGCTGTCTTTCGAGAAAGGGAATTCCCAACTGGTTACACAGGGAAACAGTGCTGTATTTCTTTGATAAAGCTCTTCCATCCGCATAACTGTGCATGGTAAAATCCACCCTGGGTGTCTTACAACCCCTACCCACAGTTCTAATAAACGCATTGTTCTCTTTAGCAGTTTTGATCACATTTGAGGAATTTCTCTAATCTAATGCTTTATGGATTATTAGAGAACAGTAAAAAACTGTCTGTTCATGCCTATGATGGTCTGCTATGAACTCCAAAAGGTGGGGCCCAACTGAGCAGAAGAAGCAACAGCAGTAGAACTTGGAGTCCACAGAGGCAGGCTGTGGATGGAGGTGTTGTAGGGCCCTGCTGGTGGCAGGTGGGAATTCTGGGAAAGAGAACAGTTTGGGAAGGATGTGAAGAGTACAAGGGGCAGGATGTTTGCAGAAGTCTTGTTTTCTGCAGGTGGGAGGCTTGGCTTGGTTTTGTGTTTGTGGAATGACAGTATCCTCTGAGGCAAATGTAAGTGTGTATTTCTAGAAGAGATGTTGATAATAATCCCTCATTAATGAGTAGTTCTGTGCAGTCTCCAGATAGTATTGTGGCAGGAGGGTGAAAATAATGCCTTGCTAATTTGTGGATTTCTCTGTATTGTTATTGTTCTTTAATTGAATGTGTATTAAGCTCTAACAAGGTGCTACGAATAACATCAACTTACAGATGCTTTTCTGAACACTCAGAAGATTTATAAACACCAATAAATGGAAAGTCGCAGCACCCCTCGGAGGTGGTAAACATATTTGTTCTTCTTACAAATGAGAAGTGAAATAGGCTGTGCTCAACCCTATCAGGACCGAGGGTGAGAACTGTTGAATAGAGAGAAAAGCATTTTCCATCACTAGGAATTGGATTAGAATGTATTATTAAGGAATTATGCCTAAATGTGCTTAGAGTTGTAAGGTTTTAATTAAATTGTTCCAGTTACTGTTAGCATTTGGGTTAGCAACAGGCTGCCAAAGTACTATGTTTCAAATTTAGTGTAGAAAAGGATTGAGTAAGAGACTGAATACTTATTACTCAAGAATTTAGATTTGTTCGGTCTATGGCAGGTGCTAGGGATACACCTTCTAATAGAAGTCTCAGATACATCTACAATCAAAGATGGCGTAGGTTCCCTTTGAAGCCCAATTCTTGCTTGTCTTTGTCAACACAGCCTTTCCCTGGAGCCAGGGCTTTCCTTTTTACAGTAGCCATTTCCTAGGACTTACCTAGTTGATAGTTACAGAAGGCCTGTCCCATGCTTTCCCTTCTGTCCAGTGCCTCTCCTGTCACCTGGTTTCCAAGCTTGCTTTCTAGGTTGTGATGTTATTCTCGTGTTTCTTAAGAGAAAACTAAAATGAAGAGCACACAGACTCATTAAAGAGTATGTACCTTTAAATCCTTGCCGTTTAAAGCCAGTGGGACTTAGATTTCACTTAAGTGTGAACAGCAGACAGGAGACTGTGGCACTCAGAAAGTTTGAAGTCAGATATAAACCTGTAGACCTGGTTGAAGGGAAATGTATCTTACAAATAAAATCCTGGCTGAACGAGGGGAACAGTGGGAAGGCGAGGAGGAGTGACCAGTTCAGGTTTTCATTTTTCTTTTGTTTTTTGTCTTTCTTTATTTACACAAACTCAGCACTGGGCCATTGTTGGGGGAGGGGGCCACAGTAGGTCTTTGATTATCATTGACTCTGAGTAGTCTGTGAATAAGGAAGCATTTGTCAGGAAGGATTGCATTGAAGGAGGCGTGGACCGCATTCAGACTAAAGGAAGGATTTATAAGTTGAGATGAGAGTAGTGAGACTTGAAGAAGACACCATCCTCTAGGATGGCAAAGTCACCTGTCATGGCCGCCTGTCAATTTGTAATGCACCAGCTAGGTACATGCTACAGTCATGATTGTTGGCTACATTGTAGAATCACACTCATTCCTGACAAGGATGAGATCAGCTCAGTGGTTTTCTGATTTGGTCTCAGACTCAGTTTTTATCAATGGTAACCTTGGGCATAAAAATAGGAATTCCTGTTGGGAGTGTTAATGTAAACTCTCTGAGCACTTCCTAAAATATATGTGATTCATACCATGTGTTTGTTCCCACATCAACACCGAGTCCCAAGATGCAATTACCCATGCCCACTCTCTGCTTCGTCATGGAGTTGTGTTTATCCTTTAGCTATCCGCATCTGGGAGCAGGGCCAAGCTCCCTGTAAGATCTATACATGTGCACAGCGCGATCACACATGACCCTTTGAATCTGACCTTGCTGTCTTCTCTCCCAAAGCACGGTCTGTTGCCTGGCAGCACATTGCACTGTTTCCCCAGGATCCCCTGTTCTTCAGCCAAGCACCTTAAATAGTGTTGTCCATCCAAGGTCAAGACTTTGTCCTTTGTCCCTGCAGCCTTGCCTGGTTTTTACTCTTTGTCTGTTCTAGTTCTAATTTTTTTATCCTCTCATGTCTTTTGTCTCATACACGTCCCCACGTGAACTCTGTCTTCTATGAGATGTGTAGATAAAGCCACGTGGCAGGGCTGTTCCTCCCTTCTGTCTCTGTCCTCCTCTGCCTCTTCCCCATCCCTTCTCTTTCCTTTGCCATCTCTTTCTACTTTGCTATCTATGTTCTGTCCATCATGCCAGTACATTCTGAATATTTAATAATATTTATAAAATTGTGAATAAAAACTATCTTACATTAGGTATTTGTTGTCAGAGAGATTGGTATTAAAGCTAAGGTTTCTTTTGAAATTGAAACTCTCACTCTGTCTCTGTCTCTCTGTCTCTGTCTCTCTCTGTATGCACACGTGTGCATGTGTGAGGAGGCCAGAGCTGAGTGATTCAAGTAGGCAAATAACTGCCTGGATAACTACATAACTAACTGGTCAGTTATCTGCCTCCCATCCCTGGTATCTAGGTATGATATAGGCACTGGGAATCTGAATTTAGGTTCTGGGATACAATTGCTAATCTTATGTCAAATTAACATACAAGCTAGAGTTATCTGAAAGGAGGGAACCTTAATTGAGGAAATGCCTTTATAGGACCCAGGTGTAAGGCATTTTTAAAATTCATTATTCATGGGCAAGGACCTAGCCCATTGTGGGCGTTTGTTTCCATCCCTTGGCAATTAGTCCTGGGTTCTATAACAAAACAGGCCAAGCAAGCTGTCAGCAGCAATCCAGTAAGCAGCACCCCTCCTTGACCTCTACATCAGATCCTGCCTCCAGAATCCTGCCCTGCCTGGGTTCTTATCCAGCCTTCTTCACTGATGAACAGTATTGTGGAAGTGTAAGCCTATTAAATAAACCCTTTCCTCCCCAAGTTGCTTTGGTCATGGTGCTTCATTGCAGCAACAATAACCCTAACTAAGACATGGAGCAAGAACTTTGCCAATTTAGCCATGTCCCAGATCAATGGAGCTTTTATGTGGTTATATCTATGACCACTTTCTTGATCATTTCAAAAGCTCATTCCATCTCAGCTTGACTGTAGAAAGGATCTTCACTCTTTTCCAATCCATTTTGGTGTAAAGCAAAGTGTACGGGCTTTGCAGAGAGACATTTGCAGCTCAACCTCCAGTTATATTTCCTGCTTGGATAGACTGCAGTGCTCTCCTCTTGGTCTTTGGGATCCAATTCTGTTCAGCGTGGATAATAAGCTCTATAGGTTTTTAAGGCTGCTGGGATATTTGTTGAGGTGTTGCTGAAGCTTTCCTAAGTGTAGCTACCTCTCTGTTGACAACGGCAGCACGGAGTACCTGTGTTGGCTGGATGCTTTGGGCCAGACTGCTGGGGAATGACCGCTGCCTGCTCAAGGGATGTCTCTCAGAAGGGAAACGGAAGTTTGGTAAAGAGAAAATGGCACCTCAACCTGGGGTGTTTCTTGAGCTGATAATCCTTACCTTTATTGGCCAGCAGATCTGATTTCTCTAATATTTCAACAATCCGTCATAGAGGTTTCTTCCATTGTGGGCCTTTGTAAATAAGATGTGATGAGTGCCTTGTCCTCTCCTGAATGTTGTTGGAGTCCATTCTCACCTTGTGGCTTACGTGTCCTTTAAGCAGCAGGCGACTCTTAAACAATGGGCTTCCTCTAGAAAAATATTGTTACTGACTCTACCTGAATATGTCAAGTTGCATCAGTAATGTCTGTAGTTCCGAGAATCAAAACAGTGCTTAAATGGAAGCAGAGTAATCTGGTCAGGAAAAGTGAGTATAGGCGAAAACGACAAAAGCCACTACAAATGAACGTAAAACCTTTTATGCCTCTGTATTGCTCTATAGGCTACAGTCATGTGCACAGACAGAGCAGCAGTTTCTTCTTGCAAGAGAACAGAAAGAGCAAGTCCAGGCTCATATTGTAGGTGAGAGGCTTAGAAAGGACAGAGATTGGCCTAGGTTTCCCCTGTGCATGAAGGAGCTAGAATGAGATGCTCAGGCTAGCACTCCTCCCATCCTGTCGGCTGCAGAGTTCTGGGGTTAGTCCAATCAGTAAGAAGTGTCATATTTGGTGTAATGTGTCTAAGTAGTTGGTCATCCCTACACATTAGCTCATTTGGTTATGAGCTTCACAGGACAGAGCCACAGCGCTGTGTCCGTTTCTTTTAAATGGGAGTATGGGATTCAAGGAACTGTGATACAGGTCTCCATGTCTCATGACTAGCACATGACTAGATGACTTAATTAAGCTTTGCTTTTGGACTGAAAGAATGATATTGGTAGATGCCCAGAGACTGAATCTGAAGCTTATGGACAACAATTCTAAGACACCTGTAGAGGTCTTGTTGCACTGTGGAGTAGCTTGAAGATGGACTCCTTTTTCCTGCATTTTACTGCTCATATCCCACTTAGACTGGACATCAGTGAGCTTTGTCTGCTTGGATCCCTCTCTTTTCAATGTTTTCTCTCCTAGAAGAGGGAATAAAAATAACGTTCCTGTTTATTTCATGGACTTCTGAAATGATCCTTTGAAGCAAAGTATGTTCTTTGGCAGTGGAGATGTTTCATAGTGGGGGTATGGGAGATGGGGCACCTTTTCGTCTTTAGCATTGTTAACAAACTGTTATCTCTTTCTGAGAATTTTATTGTCTATGAAGGAGTCTGTCAGAACTACTTGGGTGCCCCCTTCCTTACAGATCTAACATTTCACTACCCCCTGCCCTTTTCATGATAACCATTGTTACATACCATGGAATACTGGGTATCGGATGGAATAGTTTTTCTCGATTTTCCATTTTGCTCAGTGGGGGTTGCTTTATCATGGAAAGCACTTAAGCAAAAAGATTTGAAAACCATCATCAACCTTGTAAATATCCAAATACTAGGACATGTCTGAAAGTGACTTCAAATATATCCTACCCCAGCTTATTGACCTGTTTCGATCAGAATATACTTAAGAGTTACATCCGCAGTGAGTTCTTACAAGCCAAAAGCATTGTTTGCTTTGTTGCTACTGTGGTCATAGTTTTTATTATGTAGGTATTTATTGGATAACATTTAGCAAATATGAAATTATTAATCTCTCCAACTTTATGACATGAATGGGAATCTTAAGTTCAATATTTTAAACTGAGAACGCTGCGAAACATTAGATCTATGTATCAAATCCTCATCATCTGAGTCTAGAATCTTTACCAGTGTTTGTTTTGTGTTTAAAAGTCTCTGAGGAGGCATTCTTTAATTAAAAAGAAATAGATCATATATTAATCATGTCCTCAGATTAATATATATCATGCTCCATAATGTATATTATGGAATTGGTCATTAAAGTTGATAAATATGTACTAAGTTTTGTCAATTGCAAGAATATACCTTTTTATCTTTTTGGATATGGCCATCTTCTTCCTCCCACATAATAACAGAATTCTAGGAATAATGAATTTTAATAATTAAAATAGGAAAATTAATGTAGTTACATTCATGTTGACTAAAGAATATAAGTAGTCTTGTAAAGAAAATAACAGTGACATATATAATCATGCTTCACCTGTATTATTAGTTTCCTGGATTCCCTAAGGTGAAATTGTTTTTTTTTTTTTTTTCCCCTAAGTTGTCTGGAAGGTATTCTTTTCCTAGTATTGCAGTAGAGAAGTGCAATCCAGGTCCTTGCATGTCAGAACCCATTTGGCATTCTATATGACTTGCCTAAGGAGTTTCTTGAGATCCTAAAGTGTGTTTTATATATTACCTTATAGAACATTTAACCTTACTTTCTTTGAGAAGTTTTTGGGTTGTTTCATTTCTGCTGCTGAGAAATTACAACCACACCTGGGTTATCTAAGTCCTACTTCTTTGAGGTGATGTCATGACTAAGCATGACTAGCATGCTTAGTCAGACCCTGGGCCCTTCTAAATGTCAGTGACTTCTGTATCCTGGGTGTGATATTGCATGTTGACTATGATTCTAGCAACCCAGGTTCCCAAGGTGAAATAATATTTTTAATTTAATATATAATATTTTTTTAGTTTTATAATTATAAAATAATTACATAATTTTTTTCCTTTTCCTTGCTCCCTTTGACTATACATCCTTCTTTTACTTTCTCTCAAATTCAAGGGCTCTACTTCTTTAATTGTTAAGATATGAATACACACTTGTATTTATCTATCTATCTATCTATCTATCTATCTATCTATCTATCTATCTATCATCTATCTCTGTGTGTGTGTGTGTGTGTGTGTGTGTGTGTGTGTGTGTGTGTGCGCGCGCGCGCGTGAGTGTACACGCATGCGCGCGCGTGTACCTTTCTCCTTTTCTTGTTTTCATTAGCACAGGTCAAAACCTCCAACAATGTGATTTGATCACCAATGCAGTACTTCCTCCGGATCCCACACTTCTCACTGGAACAACTGCTTACAACTCTATGCTATGCAAAGCAGATCAGTTCATTCCCACTGATGAGTAGTGCATGGCCTGACTGGCATGCAGCCTGTGAAGCCATAGTAGCTTTAGGCAAGGCCTGTGAGTGGACACTAAAGCCCTTGCGTGGAAGGTCTTTAATGGGCAGATTATTGGCAAAGTTTCAAAGTAGCGCCTCTCAAATATTAACTTTTAATAAACGGGGACACTGTGACATAACTAGGATACCTTTAGAGTAGTAGTAAAGAATGGTAGAACCTGCCTGAATTAAGTCAACCATCAAAGTTGGACTTGCAAAATATGATTTCTGTGTCAGCTGACAAGCTTCATGGTGTGATATGCTTGGAAAGTCATGTGTCATGCTTGTCGTGTCTATCCAGCAGGTCTCACCTCAATCTAAGAATCACGTAAATCCACTTCTTTCAGTTTTTATACGGTTACCTGGCCTGACAAAGCTAGCCAGCACTGAGTGGGGACAAACAGATT
>CM052713.1:17051344-17167518 GCA_028551405.1 Uromys caudimaculatus
GTATGTGAGTGTGCAGGGGTGTAGTATGTAGCATGTGAGTGTGCAGGGGTGTAGTATGTAGCATGTGAGTGTGCAGGGGTGTAATATGTAGTATGTGAGTGTGCAGGGGTGTAGTATGTAGTATGTGAGTGTGCAGGGGTATAGTATGTAGTATGTGAGTGTGCAGGGATGTAGCATGTGAGTGTGCAGGGGTGTAGTATGTAGCATGTGAGTGTGCAGGGGTGTAGTACTGTCAACATGCTGATGTATGTGGCCCTTTGAAGATCATGCAGGCTGAGATGGCATCAGATAAGGAGGTGACATTTTATTAATAGATTAGCTGAAGCAGCAAGTATAATTCATAGAAGTGGACTGCCAATGGGATGAAACCTTGAGTTCGGAGGGTAGATCTTTGAGAAGAATTTTATTTCATAAAAATATTTTTAATTCCTAATAAAAATGTTAAGTACAAGCAATGAATAAATGAATGTGATATTTCTGCCTTCCTCATTGCCAGTGCCCCGCCTCTTTCGCTCTTAGTCCATTAGCAACATTTGGGCTAAGGGACAGGCCACCTTGCTCAGTCTGTTGGTATAGGCTGGCCTTGTTTCTCCCACATGCCACATGTGTCTGCTGGGGACCTATCTTTCATATTCTTTTTCAAGTCCTTGCCAGGGTGGAGTCATCTCCCTGTAATTCTACCAGTGCCACCTGAAAATACATTTTCCCCCAGATGTCATAATAAGGCTCAAATGTAGTTTGTTGGGCTTTAGTTGTTTACATATATGTCTGGGATAAATGGAAATGACTCTTCTGGAACTTACATCTTGTGCACAGTTCAGTCATGGGAGCACGGTGCGTGGATATCCTCTCAGCCCTGGCTTTTGTCTTCTTGTTTCATTCTTGTAGCCTAGTCATTACTGCAGTGCGCTCTGCACGGGTGTGACCTGTGGGCACTCCTGGCGTCCTTCACTGTCTTCACTGTCTGCTGTCTTCTCAGTAACCATCTCCACCCCCTGACTGAAGCATGGGGAGGTTTTAAGTCCTACGGCAGTTGTAGACAAGAACAAATCTCGGGAGATCTAAGGGATAGTCATCCAGACAGGTCCATGAGGTCCTAAAAGGCACGAGGGGCGGCCCGCGCTGCTGAGGAGAACATGTTCAGGCGGAGCGTGTGCATTGGCTGTCACTCCTCTGTCTCCAGTAACAGGAGCTTTTGGGATAAATTCCCCAATTAACTTCTTGCATGCATTCTTTCTGGCACAACTTTGTTTCTCAGGTAAGCCAGACTTACACAATGGGATCTTTCTGGTTATGACTGGAGAAGGTGGCTACTTTATTTGAGTGCCCGCGATATCTAGAACCAACATTATGCAAAGCACCAAGGACTCCTCCTAGTTGTTATTTGGCCTCTCATAAGCTGTGTAACCATTAGCTGACTGGGAGAGCCATAGTGAGAGTGTTGGTAAGGAAGTAGGATTCTTTCAGCTGCATTTAGGACTGCTCTGGGAAGAGCAAGAGAGGACATAAATCTGAAGATTCTGAGAGGAGATGAGTGTCTTAAGAACAGAGCTTGTGTGGGAACTTCGGCAGAACTCCAGGGGTGGAGCCAAGATAAAAGACACCTTGGCAGAGAAAGGGTCTGTTCCTTTTTCATGATGAAGATCAAAATGTAGACACAAAGCTATTATATGAGGTCAGGTAGGGCAGTGGGGGTTGTACCTGCAGAAGCCACTAGAGTGAGGCTGGGACTTGTTAGATGAGGTCAGGTAGGGTAGCAGGGAATTGTACCTGCAGAAGCCACTAGAGTGAGGCTGGTACTTGTTAGTGTAGGGATTAGCCCCAACTCTCAGAAGAGCATAGGAGACTGGAGCCAGTGGAGGTCTCCAAGCTTGGGCTGTTCACAGTCCATCAGTCGTTTCACTGTATAGCTCAGGGTAATCCTGTGACTTGGGCCTTTGCAGTCAGAACCCTATGACTCAAGCCATAGGCAGTTAGTATATTTTGTGCTACAGTAAAGTACAGAAGTTGAAGAACTGATTATATCCTGTCTCTTTGCTGGTACCCCAGGGGAACACTTAATGAGTGATGCTTACGTCAAGAAGAAGAAGAATTAACAATAGTTATATTATGCCTATTAATTTATAGTTACTGGTTGCTATAATTAATGCTGTTTATGAAAATCATCATAATTATAGCACTTTACAGTTCCCATCCACTTTCTTATCTGAGCCTTTAACTAATCTCTGGCTGAGTTAGGGCGGGTGATGGTCTCTTCTCTTTCCAGATGAAGAAACTGTAGCTCAGGGAAACATTTAACCAGACTTTAATCCAGTGTTCTCAACAATTTACTGTGTGTGTGTGTGTGTGTGTGTGTGTGTGTGTGTGTGTGTGTGTGCGCACACTCATCAAATTTCTGCTTATGATAATTTTAGAGACACAGACAAGAAAACAAATTCACTTGGTTCTCCGTATTCATCCAGTGGAGTGGTATGCCCTGCCTTCTCATCTGATGCCAGCACTGGTTATGCAGAATGTTCTCCTACCTCTCAAAAATTAAAGGGATCCTTCTATTTTCAATTTGAGATTTTTATACTATTGCATTGTGGGTAAATAGCAGACCCTCTGAGAGGCACATTAGTATTTCTGTAACAAAAACTCATCAACCTTGATAGTTTAGTTATGGGTCAATAAGATGGGTCACTGGGTAAAAGTACTTGCTGCACAAGTCTGATGACCTGCCTTCTATCGCCAGAATGCACATAAAGGTGGAAGGAAGGAATCAACTCTACAAAATTATCTACCGACCTCCAGTGCAGGCTATGGCTTGTGGGTGCCTATCCACATGTGTCCACATGAGAGCACATATGTGCATGCACATGCAAGAACACACACACACACACACACACACACACACACCTCTAATAATAAGTAAAATAATATAAAATTAAAAAGTTGAGTTACACTGAAGCTCAGATTCTGACAAAACACAACCCACGTTTTATACCATTATTTCCCCAGTGTGGGCTGCGCAGGAGTTCTAGGCCAGTCTTTCAGCCATTGAGATGTGTGCTAGCCAGCTTAATACCCATTTGAATAAATGTACACCCAGGTCCACATGTTCTCAACTCTTTGATTTCATTTCTAGATCATATATTAGAGAACTTACTGGTTCCTATTATACCAACTGCCTCTTACCCAAAAGCTGTTGATACAAGAATGGTTACAGTATGAAAATCCTTGTAACATTGACAGTGTCATTATTCATCAATAAATTTTAAAAAATGCCTATTGAACATTTACACAGTTCACGCCATGTTCAAAACATTGGGAAAATAGTGTGTCCACAACAAGTTACCTCTTTGCTTTAATCAATCTTACATTATTGTAGTGATGAGAAGGACCCTACCCAAACAGTTAAAAAGACAATGGGTAGAGAGCAGCTGCTATGATTAGAAAAATAAACAGAGTAGATTGAGGTTGTTGAAAGAATAAGTAGCATCAGCTGTATATGCCAAGTGGAAAATCATAAGACAACTGCTTTGGATAACTTGCTAACAGGTACCCATATTTAAAGAGGGCTCAGACACAAGGAAGAGACCTGGTAATGTGGGGGAGCATCGTAGGAGCTGATCCCCAATTTTCAATATGCATGTAGCTGCTCTTCCCAGTTTGCCTGCTGTAGACCAGGTGTGCTGGGGCTCTCCTTGTGCTGACCGCATTGGGTTGGCTGAGACATCAGAGTCCACTCATGTTGTGGTACCACATTTAAAGAACGTCTAAGGTTGAGACAAAAGTGGTATGGTGGGCAAAGCACTCAGAAAAAGGAGGAGGAGGGGGGGGAAAGAAAGAAAAAGAAAGAAAGAAAGAAAGAAAGAAAGAAAGAAAGAAAGAAAGAAAGAAAGAAAGAAAGAAAGAAAGAAGCAAAGGAAGGAAGGAAGGAAGGAAGGAAGGAAGGAAGGAAGGAAGGAAGGAAGAAAAGAAAAAGAAAAGAAAAGAAAAGAAAAGAAAGAAAAGAAAAGAACTAGTTCAGGTAGTAGGTAAAGCCCTTCTGCTGTGTTCCCAGTGCCACTTATTCTATAGAAAGGGATATTTGCTTCAGAGTTTGTAACTTTGTTGCCTCGCCCGTCTTCCAAATCCTAGGGCCACCTCCTTGCTTTGAGCTGTAGGCAAGCTGTTCGCTTGCTTTTCTCTGCTCCGCACAGTTGTTGAAAATGGCCCAAACACTACTACTGTTCTCACTTCTCCTCTTATTGGTTCTGAGTATGGGTTCCATGGACCACTGGCGCACGAGTCCCATTGCTCCCCAGCTCCCTCACGCAGACTAACTATGCGTGCTTGCTGTGCAGCTCTGTGACCAGAGTCCTACGTGACCTCTTTCTGCTTCATGTGTTATGGTCCGTGCTTAGGCTCCTTCACATGTACATGCCTACTGCCGCTGACCAGAGACAAATCTTTCCTACTTCATGGTGCCAAGTGTTGAGTTTTCTACTGGGATATGGTTTCCCTCCTTACCCATTGCTTTTCCAGTAAAGTATCATCAATTATTTCTGAGGGCAGAGGGCCTCAGTTGTACTGATCTTAAAGTGCAGGCATTGAGGCGTTAATTTCCTTTACTTGAATCTTCATCAAAGTATCTAAGTATATGACTTTAGAAAAAAAACATTGTAAATTTTTTTCTGTGTTATCTGTCAAAAAGTGCTATTTTCTTCCTACCCACCTTACTAAGATGTGATGAAACCTTAAAAAAGAAAAAAAAAAGAAAGAAAGAAAGAAAAAAAAAGATAGGCAGGAAACAGAAAAGAACAAATTTTCCCATGAGAAATTTGAACTCATAATGTTATCTATGGAGGCTTATTGAATTTGAATGTGTGTGTTTTCAGCAGGGAAACCCTGGAGGCAAGACCCTGGAGGAAAGGCGCTCCAGCCTGGATGCAGAGATCGACTCCTTGACCAGTATCTTGGCAGATTTGGAATGCAGCTCACCCTACAAGCCTCGGGCCCCACAGGTGAGTGCTGCTCCAGCCATGGTCTCCACTCTATCTGGAAAATGAAGTTCTTTCTGAGAGCCTTTCATTCTTGTGTACACCTCCTTAAAGCCAGTGGCCCCACCTCCTGATCTGACAGGTTGCCATTGTGTGCCCTAAGCTATCAATGAAGTCATAACCCTCTGGTACCATCTCCCAGGTGGTACCAGTCGTGCACTGTCATGCTAAGAACATAACTATCAGTTCATACTAGTTAACTAGCAGTAACTTCTTAAACCTGTATTATCAACATCTTCCTTCAAAATGACACTGTGGTACTTCTTTGGGATGTTATAGACAGCACAGCTAATTTCATTGCTATGCCCTTTTCCTGAACCCTCTCTTGTAGATATCTTATTACACATTGTTGAGGTCTATCTACCCATCCATCCATCCATCCATCCATCCATCCATCCATCCATCCATCCATCCATCCATCCATCTAAAGTTATGCTGCATGTTGAAGAAGTTTCTATTTTGTTTGTTCCTACAAAGGTCATGAGTCTGTTAACAGTGAGGTTTCCACACTAATCAGAAAGATTGACTTCATTATATTTCTGTTCTCCTTCTCTGCCTCTGACCCTCTTTTTGAGAGTAGGTCTTGGCTGGCCTAGAACTCACTACTATATAAGCAAAGCTGTCTTTGAGGTCATAGAGCTGCTTCTCAAGTGCTGGGATTAAAGACATTTGCCACCACACCGAGCCTTTTGGATGTTTGTGAGTGGGTTAAACTGACATCAGAAATCTTGGTATGTCAGTTTCTCCCCACATTCACAGGAATTAAGTGAAATCAGTTGTTTACCGCAAGTGATGCACTGTTCCTTTCCTATTTTTCTTACTTTAGAGTATGGGTATATTTCTGCATTTTCATTTATTACCTGTGTTTTTGAAGCTGGTGTTCCATCACTAGAGAGTATCTATCCTCTTCCTGGCTAAGTACTGAAATGGTCAAGTCCATTGCAGGGCTTCTGTGTCTCCCTTAGCCACTTAACAGGATTCTAGATGCCAAAGTTAGGCAGGTCTTTTTGCTACTCTTTTGTTTGACCCTGAGAATACTTTTAGTTTTCTAATTGGCAGCACCTACATCTCTGTGAATCTCACTCTTATTGGTGAACAGAAGCCATTGTATTGTCAGTATTCCCTAACAAATTACAGAGCATTTCTGCTTCTGTGCTGTCAATCATTCATCAGCCATCTTCATCTAAGATTGAAATGTCTTTGTTAGACATATCCCTATCTCCTTCCCTGTACATGTAATGAGATTGGCAGTTAGGTTGGGGACAAGAGGCATAACAGACAAAAGATGAACTCTTGTGTATCTGTGTCGGCTCCATCAGTCCAAGCAGTGCACATGGACTCATTTTTTGGCTTTTGTGGTGAACTGAGCAGAAAAGGAAACTGCATTGTTGGGAGCTAAGTCATGGGCCTCTGTAGTAGTTGTCTAGTAGTACCTGCCACTGTATGAGACCAACTGTGGCTGCTATGACAAAGCACACAGGAAGAGAATGGTAGAAGAAGGTGGCAGAACACATGCAGTCTTACTCAAAGGCTTGTGACTTAAGACTTTGGTGCTGTTGTATCACTGGAGTCAGAGAGATAGTAGCGTGAGACCCAGGCCAGGATGGGAAGCCACTCTACCAATAGCAGGCAGTGACTTTGAGGCTATTGATGAGTTTTGATGCTAAACTGAGGTTTTAGCTTGTCAGCTATAGATAGGGAGCAGAAAGTTGTTGAAGGATCTCAAACAGGGGAGAACTATATAATTTATTCTGCACAGAAATGGAGGAAACAGGACCAACTCTGGAAAGATGCAGAGGATGGACTAACCCACATCCTAGAAATGATGCTTATGCTGTCATCTGACCTTAAGTGATTTTATAATTCCAGCCAATCAAGTAAATGCCGCATACCTAATTTCTCAGGCTAGCAAGTTCACTTGCTGCCACTAAACTCAGTTACATCCTGTAAAATGTTTCTATGTACTCCTTTTAAGCTGGGTTTTTCCTTAGTCTTTGTTTTTCGCTCCTGAAGGCTGCTTTTTTTCCTTTCTATTGTTCTTTTATTGAAAAATTTCTTTTAATATTTTGATTATAATTTATGTTCTCCTAACTCCTCTGAAATTCTCACCAGTTTGCCTCCCACCCAAATCTCCCTCCTTTCTCCTCAGCCCTCACTCTCTCCCTTCTTCCCTCCCTCTCCCCTGTCCTCCCTCCAGTGTCCTACCTCTATCTGTCTTTCTCCCTCTCCCTCTCCCTCTCCCTCTCCCTCTCCCTCTCCCTCTCCCTCTCCCTCTCCCTCTCCCTCTCTCAGAAAGCAATCAGGCATCTAAAGAACAATATTAAAAGAGATAAGATACAACAAAAACAAACCACAATAGGATAAAACAAACAGACCAAAAAGCAAGAGAAACACGTATAAACACACACACACACACACACACACACACACACACACACACACAGAGGAATCCCATAAAAACACAATATCAGAAGTCAAAATATATGTGCAAAGATTGTGTAAGGAATGGAAAGAAGGAAGGAAGGAGGGAAGGAAAAGAAAAGTCAAGTCCCAGCAAAACCTTATGAGACCAAAGACCTCCAAAGATGCATGTGTGGAAAAACTCTGCTGTGAGAGCTTTCCTTCGCGTGAACTTCCTCCTCTAGAACCATGTCTACATATGTTGTCTGTAAAATAGTCAACTTGAATTGGTTTATTCAGCATGGGTCTTAGCTTTTTGAACATTCTCACTCTAAGTACACACACATAGTCACTGACAGCTCCCTGCTTATGAAGCATGCACATGTCTTCTCCCTTGACCAGGGCATATGCATCTTACCTCAGAGATTCAGACAGTCTACTTGTTTTCCTGGACAGAGCAACCAAGACTTAGCCAGTAAATGGTAGATGTTTTTGACTATTATGTGAATATAGCTGTACCCAAAGCTTAGACTTCTGTTTCACTGTGTGTTCTAAAACCAGATTAAAGACTTTGGTATTTATTTATTTTAATTGTTTTACTATTGAAAAAAAAAAGCAGGAGGATATAAGTGACATTGTTCCTTAAGAATCACTTTCCCATTAAAAAGCAAAACATTCATGAGATTAAGGTAATAATTACGATGATCTCTAAGTTAAATAGTTTCATAATTACATTGAAGTCTACTTGCTGCGCTCCTGTTCTAGTCTCAAATCAAAGCATGGTCTAGTCTATCCTTTTCATTTATTCCAATTTAGGAAAGCAAGAGTTAATTAGGAGCTCCAGCTCATCCTTCTGTATTTTCTTCAATCCATGCAACTGAAGTAGATGTGTTCATATTTATTGGCTAACATAATTATATGCTGTGAGAACAATAATCATACACTTAAATATTAAAATATGTGCCAAGAGCAGATGATGTCTGCTATAGCCCACGTTGTGCTGTAGTTAAAAGGAACCTGAAATATCCTCAAAGAATAGACTTTTATATCTAACTTTGATGTTTTCCATTTTTGAGGCAAAACAGATTTTAAATTCCAAACCTGGTGAGTCACCTGACTACCTCAAATAGGCTACAAGGTCTATAGTCCATCACTCCTCAAGTAGTTGATGCAATTTCCCAGTCTGTCTCTGAATCACCTTTGTATTGCTACTATGACTTATGATCTTCAGAAAACTATGCCTAATGGGTAATGTTTGTGCAGAAAGAGGTCCCAGGGAGCACATTCACATAACAGCTTTCTAAGTGCCTCTGCTCTTGACAAATTTTGCCAAAGACTTTTTGCCCCTTTTCATACTAGTATCTCCCATCTTCAAGTTGCCCAATGTTAGTTCTAATTACTTTTTTGTTCTTGTGTCTTTTTGAATGATGGGGCTTTAACTCTGTATGTTCAGAATATAAAGACATGTGTCACTATGTCCTGGCTCTAGGGAATTCCTAACTTTTATTGCAGACAGTCCCAGAAGTAATCTACAGTCACACGAAGAAGTACCTCACCATGCTTTTTACTTTGCCATGGGCCTCATTATGTGCTGGAACTATTCAGAGACATTTTGTGTATTAAAAAAAATAAAAGTAAAAAGGATGTTAACATTGGGCCTTTCAGAGTTAGTGAGAATCCCACCACACAGGTCTTGGCTGCATCTGTTCTCAAAGAAAACTGGATTTCAGAAATTGTAACAGCGATGAAAGTATGTCTTGTTTGAAGCATAACTTGTTTCTAATAGTAATATAAACTATGTGGGGTTTAAAGGAGAATGGCAGATTAAAAAAAAAACAAAAAAACAAATGAGTTCAGGATCTAGTAGCGCTTTCCTGAAGACTCTCCCAGAAGAAATGCTTAGTAGGGAGAGCAACAAAGGAAAGAGTTGGAGAGCTTTGAGATGCCAAGGTTATAATCGGTCTACCATTGGCTGCTTTCTCTCCAATCTGTAAAGCTAGAGCACCACCCTTTCACAGCCCTGGGTTTACACAGGAGCACTCCCTTGACAGGAATTGGTCTCCAGCACCAATCTAGGGTTGCTTCATTGCTGTACTTAAAGGTTATTAGCACATGTCTGGGGTTTGCTTTCAAACTCGACATTTTAAAGGTTGCACCGACTCTTTATGAAGACTGCTTGTCCTGAAAAATATCACCTCATCCTTTCAAGGACAGAAAGTTGCTAAAACTTCTCTTTGGGGATTGGTGTCTGCTTTAGCTGCAGCCTCAGCCCTCCCACACTGGAGGCCTTTCATAGAGCAGCAGCTTATGAGGCAAACTGAGAAACCTTTTCAGGGGTGTAGACGCTGCACTAAAGATGTTTATTAGGAATTCATGTGGCCTGAGGTATTAGGTACAGTAATCAGGGTGGAGCTTTGCAGGGCCATGGATAGTCTCTTCTTGTGCTCCCAAGTTCTAGCTTGCAAAAACCAGGAGCAGCTGCAGGAGAGATTTATTAGTAATTAAAAGTTTAATATTTCATATTATTCACTTCAACCTAAACATGCTGACTACTGAGAGTTGAGAACTGCAGCATGCTTAAACTGTATGAGGAGCATGCAGTCCTTGAAGACAAAGGGTTTTACTTGGGGGGAGGAGGATTGGTGCCTTCTTGAGAATTGTGATATGAACATGGTATTTTCTGGTGAAGCAGGGATTGGGATAGTGCCGTATCCATACTTCTTGCATTTCCTTGTGAAATGTAGAGGAGCAGGCCTTGATTTGTTGACAGTGGATTTGTCTGTATATGGACAAGATCTACTTACTATAGCTGCCTTTGAGAACGTGGTAAAAGATGAAGTACTTTAGAAATGTCATGTGGAAGATATTAGCTGAAATGCAATAAAATAAGAAGTGAAAAATAGCCCTGTAGAAGAAAAACGGATGTGCATTTTGCAGTGCTCATGTTTAGAGAATCTGAGTTATTTTAAACTAGTCTGTACCTGCCAGAAGACCTAGTTAAATAACAATGGAGTGGGGGCGGACAAGAGGTTAGCTGAGTCAGAGTTGCATGCTATGGGTTTGATGATGGGCCATTAATTTTTAGATTGCCTATAATTGCACCTTATAACATTTATATCTTTTCTTTCTTTTTAAAAAGGGTGATGTTTATGTTTGTGTCATATGTGATCAACATAGTCAAACTTAGCTGTTCACTGTGGACACTATCAAATGTAACATTGAGAATAGAAAGTTATCATTGCCCAATCTACCTTGTGTTGTACGCCTACAGACATGAATGTCAATTCAATGTATTCAATGGAAGTCATCTCCTCGGACAGTGATGTGGTTGGGGGAGCAGATAGCTGTGACAGGTGTCACAGAGTCCCCACTCAACTGAAGTCTAAAAAGTGCTGTTCTTGCCGCAGGACCTCAGCTGCGCTCTCAGAGTTGCCTTTCCTGGGATTTGTTTGTTAGACCTTGATAAGTCCTTGGCCCAGAACAAGTGTTCCATTACCCCAAATCACTGAATCCAGTCATAAGTTTAAAAGGAAATACACAAAGCTGCCCCTTTCTTGAGTGTTCTTATTTTATAATAGCATCTTAGTGGAAATAATTAGCCCTGTGCCCATGCAGAAGCACACAACATATTTGCAGAATTAAAGAGTGCTCTTGTCAGGACTGGTTTCTCTAATTTTTCTTCCTCTCCCACTGTTTAAATGTCTATTTTGGTCGGACTCTTGCTCCTCGAATCAACAGTCCTTTTCTTTTCTTTGTTTTTTTGTTTTTGTTTTTGTTTTTGTTTTTGTTTTTTAAAACAGCAAATAAGCAATTCAAAGCAAATCCAATTGTGCCTTTTCATGTAAGCTTATTAGACACAACCAAAGAAAATAAGTGACATTTTTAATGTGTGTGTTTAAGAGAAAAAGCTGTATCTCTAATTGTCTAGGGTCACTGTTGTGTCCGTTTAGATATGCCTTTCTTTATTTGGTTTATAGCCAAAGTATAATGATGGTTCCCATGGACTGATGATGGGAGCCGTTTAAGCACCAACCTTACATATCGTTATTGGACATGGTGAATGGCTTGCTGGCTCACCAAACTCATCCCATTAGGGTTTAACTGCTCAAGCTGGTTTTCACCCGTAGGACATGTACTAGAAGACCAAACATTCATTGCGGTTGCTACAGTAATTTATAATATGAAATTTAAGTTAGCTATGTTTTATCGCTTGAGCATCCCTATTTCCTCGCAGAACTAATGAGCTGATTTTGCGTTGGACTAAAAGATCAAATTGGACGCATGGTGCTGTGGCCTGAGTGTGCATTATGCTTTCAGTTACTGGTTTGTGTGTGAATGGAGGAGGAGCGTTCTGTGTATTGGTGAAAGCCATGCTGCTGCGTTTAGTGCCAGGGAAGGAAAGTGGCTGTGCTTTAGTATATTGAATCACAAAGAACTCTAAGGAAAACTAAAATCTCCGTACATCTTAATTCATGGGATATGCATGACTGTGTCAATGTACATGATAAAACTCCCTTAAGTTAGAATTAACAACAACAACAACAACAAACTGTGATAAATTCCACAAGACCTTGAGGCAAGATCAAGATTATCATTTGTCTCGTCACAAAAAGAAACATTGAAATTCATGTTTGTTCAATAAACCAAGCAAAGTTGTCAGCAGCCAGCCGTCTCCTCTATGGGCTGAGGTGGAATTAGTGCCTCAGAGTCCCATCTGTTTCTTACTTTTCTGTAATAAACATATAATTGCACAATAAAAATATATCCAGGTGAATGGGGGTTCTATAAGGATAGCGGAATGACAGCCACTGATTGATACGAACTTCCTCGTGTCCCTTAACGGTAACTTCTGTCATTGAAGGCTGTGGGTGTGCTGAGCAGGTGACCTTACTTTGGATTATAATTCAGTATTATGCCTAATCTCTTATTATTGGACTGAATAAAGAAATAAAATGTAGACCCGTGTGTTGTGAGAGAGAGGGAGGAAGGGGAGAGAGAGAGAGAGAGAGAGAGAGAGAGAGAGAGAGAGAGAGATAGGTATCATATGCCCTTTAAAGGACATCACTCTCCTCCATTTTTTGCCACACTTTTTATTAGTTCTTTGAGGATTTCATGGGTGTTGATCATGCTCAAATTTCTCTTCAAATCTTTCAAGATGTGTCTTTCACACCCAACTCTTTGTCTTCTTCTCTCCTTCAAGACTACTTCGTGCATCTAAATTCTGTTGTCTACTAAAACATGGTAGACATCTCAGGGGCCACACTCTAAGAGCAAACTCACCGTTACTCTCCAGCAGGTAATAATTACCAGTAGCTCCTCAGCTAGGGTTGGAACTGCGTTCCAGCTCCCCTCTCCCTGATGGGATTTGGTCTGGCTTCAGCTTGCACATGTCTTGTGTGTGCTGGCACAACCACCGTGAGTTCATATTTTCTGCTTCCCTGCAGCGTCCAGAAGAGACTGATACCCATCCTGCCCTCTTCTGCAATAAGCCCTGTGCCTTTCGAGGAGTGGGTGTGATATATCTTTCATTTATGGAGGACATTCTACACTCCCTTATTGTTTGCTCCTTAACCTATTGTGGGTGCCCGTGTTCATTATCATCTACTACAAATGGAAGCTTCTTTGCCCAGGGCTGACAGATGCTTTACTATAGATATAAAGATAAGTCATTAAGAGTTGTTTCACTACTGTGTCTAGTTATCAGGAGAACATTGTGGGTTTTCTTCCAGAAGTAGTGATTTCTGTAGCCATGTTGTGCCCTAGCCCAGTAGTGATGGTGTGTATGGGTTTCATCCTGTAGAGTGGCACTTCAATGCAATCAGAAAGAAGGTGATCGGTAACTCCCATGCTTCTTCTGCCTCTATTAAGCTCTTTAAGTGGAAGTGAACCTTATTTACATAAATAAGCCTGTGAAAAGGTACATCCTGTAGGCTTAGTGTAAAAAAGAATTGAGTCATAACATTTTTGTATATGTAGATGATAAGCAGTATTCATCAAATGACATCCTAGAGAAAATAAAATATATGGCTAACAGTGAAGTGAAGGATGAGCTGCTTTGATTATTTAAAGAATACAGTATTGTATAGTCCAAAAAATGTCTTAAAGTCATACTGTGAGCCATTTATATGGTGACTGAAACGTTTCCTAATTCCATTTTTATGTGTACTGCACATGGGGAAATAATGAAGATATTATATATTAGTTGCTGTTTGGGGTGCTAGGCTCTTTATTAGCAAAGATTCCTCATCTGTGCCTTTCCAACCACGTAGCGTGTACAGAGTCACCATTTACCTGATATTTTCTGGGCAGTCAGAACCAGGAAGTAAGGTTGTTGTTATTGTTGTTTCCAGAAGCATCACGGATAACTTAGTATTTCATGGGATCCTAAGTTTAGAGCTCGCTCTGTCATCCACTGGCTATATTATACAGAATTCTAACTTTTAGCTTTGTGTATGAGGAGCCATCATTATGGATGTGATGTCATAGGAAGAACAATGGTGCTGTTTGCAGCACTACTAAAAGAAGTTCCTTGACGTGTAGCCAGAAGGAAGGATATGGACAGAGGGGAGCTGTTCATGCCTATCACCTTAATACCATTATCTAGTAGGCAAAGGGGGAAGGTATTTCCTAAAAGAACTGATGTAGACCTTGAGAAGAATATCCTTCTGAGAGGACCTGAGATGTAAGAGTATGGACATTGTTCGCCTACTTATATAATGATTTTATGATTAACTCTTTGTCTCTTATTCTTTGGTTATTGATTAAGCATAAACTCACTGTTCAGTTGCTAAAGTAAAATAGATCCCAATTACATGCGAAGATATCCAACCTTCCTTGTTTGGGTGATAGAACATTTTAGATGTTGGACAGAATATAACTTTTAGTTGGGTAACTAGTTTCAAACAAACAATCAAACAAAAAACAAACAAACAAAAAATCCAATACTTTCAGAATCCTGGACAACTTCTTTTAGGGTTTGATAAGCTGATCCTGAAATTTAGTTACATTTTCAATCTATTTGGAAATGCAAGGCAGTTTTGGAAAATGAGGGAGGAGGACTAGAATAATAACAACATCTAATTTCAAATTTTATTCCAAATCTAGAGGAGCCAGGTAATGTGGTGATGGCCTATGGTAAGTATATGTATAAGAACCACAGATTTGGAGTCCGGTAATAATCCATTATGCTATTGTTAATTGATTTTTAACATAGTTTTGAGATATTTATAGGTTTAAATGATAGTTTTCCATCAAATCATGCTAGAGTGGCTAGGTTTCCATATCTAAAAGACTTCATGTCATATAAAATATTTAATGGAAAGTAGATCACAAATACAAAGCCTGAAACTATAAGACTTTTAAAAGAAAATATAGGAACACTGCTCGTGACCTTTGATTAATGACTGGCTTTTTACATGTTGCTCATAGAGCCTAAGCAATTAAGATAACACAGAGAAGCCAGACTTTATGGGAATTAAGCATTTCTGTTCATCAGATGTCTGACTTAGGGCTTTATTACTGTGACGGACACCATGGGCATGGAACTCTATTAAGGAAAACTTTTAATTGTGACTGACTTACAGTTCAGAAATTCAGTCCATTATCATCATGGCAGGAAGCATGACAGCATACAAGCAGACGTGGTGCAACATGCAGCAAGAAGAGAGAGTGACATGGGGCCTGGTTTGAGCATCTAAAACCTCAGTGTCCACCCTCAGTGACACACTTACTTCAACAACCTATTTTTACAAGGCCACACCTCCTAATAGTGTCACTTCCTGGTCAGCAAACATTCAAATCTGTGAACCTATGGGGTTGATTAATATTCCAAAAACACATAAGATGATACCATCATATAATTGAACAACAAATACACAGAATAGGACAGACTACTTGTATATCGTACATATGAAAGCGTTTGCATTCAACATATATTCAATTGCTATACCTCAGTAAAGATAGCAGCCTAGTTAAATGTTGGACCGAAGTAATTTAAACAAATTTTTCAGAAGAATTTTTGTGGATCACAAAGACAGGACAAGATGTGAAACCATTGTTATCAGGGAAATGCAAATCAGTGTGACTCTGAGATACCATTATGTGTTCACTAAAATATCAGCCATCATCATTGTCATCATCTGAAACCATTCATAGGGTGACAGCAGGAGAAGAGAACGCAAAATGGTTGGATAATTCTGGTGTATTGTATAAAGTGCGTGCATTTGGTGTCAGTCTGACAGCCTCCGGAGCATTAAGGATCGTTGCCACACAATCAGACTGTTTTACTTACAAGCATGTATCCAAGAGAACTCACACATATGGCCACACAGAAACTGGCTACATTGTATATACATAGCAAAATTATTCATAATATCTAAACTGATTAGTGGATAATTAAAAAATATGTATCCATATATTTTAATATTATAAGCTTGATGAAACTTTGAAAACATGATAGTGTTGAAAGCAGCCAGATATGATAAGTAGGTATATATTTGATTTTTCTGTGTGTTTGAACAGGCCATTTAGAGACATAGGACACATACATCGCTGTGTGCCTGTGTCTGGGTTGAAGGGGAATTAGGGGGACTGCTAGCACCCAGCTGGTTATGTTGGGAATGCTGAAAATATTCTAGAAATATTGATACAGATTACATAATTCCTCAAAAATACTTAGTCCCATTAAATTTTAGAATAAAATATTTGCTTTTATTTTCTGGGTATTGATTGATTGCCTCTGTACATGTGCATGCACCATGTCTTTTCCGGGTGCCCTTATAGGTCAGAAAGAGTGTGTCAGATCACCAGATCTAGAGTGACAGACGTTGAGACACCATCTGAGTGCTGTTACCTGAATCTAGGTCTTCTGCAAGAGCAGCAAATGCTCTTACCTGCTCACTCATCTCTCTAGGCCTAAATTTTAGTCTTAAAGAGTTGAATTTTTTTTATAATATGTGATTTACTGTAGCTAGAAACTTAAAAGTATGTGAATAGAAATGTTGTTTTGAATAGCATTTCTACAATACACAAATGACATTGCAGAAAGAAGTGACCCTAATGAAATCTGTAGTCTATTGAGTAAGGTACAGGCTAATACCTATGGTGCAGAATGTAGGCAGAAGGGAAAAGAACAGGATGCTGCCTGAACCCAAGGGAGAGGAAATCCTCCTGGAAGGTCACAGAAACTCTGGTCCCACCTATCACTCCTTATTGGAAAGAATCATCTACACAAATAATCTGGCTTTCTTCCACCTCCAGAAACGTGACCAAGACCAGTAGTTTTCAAAGACAAAGAAGGCCTGTGGCAATCCAAAGTACTGCTTCTCTGATAATAATGGAGCTCAGGGTAGCCCACCTTAGAGGATGGCAAAAGGACTTTTAGTGGTCACATTTTATTTTTTATTTATTTATTTATTTATTTTAAAATTTTTATTAACCATTCCATTTGTTTACATCTCAAATGATATCCCACTTCCCAGTTACCCCTCTGCCACCCCCCATCTGACATCTGGCCCCCCTTTTGCTTGTATGCCCTCCCCCTCCCTTTTCAGAGTGTAGTGGTCACATTTTAAGTGAATTATTTAAGGGCTTACACACACACACACACACACGCACACACGCACTCTAAGGGGTCTGAGGGGTAGTTCAGAGGACCATGTGGGGCAGCGGGCGTTTGTTTACTGGGCACACTCAGTCGTGTGTAAGTCATGCTGTCATTCCTGTGGATACCACTGTCATCTTCACATGACTCTGGTACCAGGGCAAGGACATAAGTTCACACAACAGATGGGCAACCAGACATGACTGACACTGAGATTTCAGGGTTTCTCATGTCTACTCCACAGCGTTAAGAGTTCTCTTTCTTAGAATTTTTTGTTTCCTGCTACAAAGCATGGAAGGATAAAGATCCTTGATTTTGTCCCAGGACTCTGGTTGACTATTTTTGGCCTCAGGCAGTTACCTCCTTCCCTTAGTCAGGGCCTTGCAGCTTGCCTTGATGCTGCTGTCCATGTGTCACTTATTCTAGTTGTTGTACACAGAGACTGCCAATGACCTCAGAAGACAGCCCTACTGAGTACCAGTAATTAATAAACACCGAAAAGGGTTTCGGATGAAACGGGAACCGTCACACAAGAGACAGGTTTTCATTCTGTAAGTCCTTTGGCTTGATCTAGCCTCCGAATACTATTATTTACGACAGTCGTCTTCTGTCTCTTTAATGCCATAATCCTTTAATTCAGTTCCTCATGCTTGGTGATCCCTATCCATAAAACTTGTTGTTATTACCTCATAACTGCAATTTTGCTAGTGTTATGAATACTAATATGAATACTAGTGTTTTCCCATGCTCTTAGGTGACGCTTGTGAAACGCCTGTTTGATCCCCCACAGAGAAGTCACGACCCACAGGTTGAGAACCCCTGATTTAAGATGTTTTTAGGGATGACTAAGATAACCAAGTGGCTAAATTACTAACCCTAACTAAATTTCAGTACTGTTTATCGCACACTGTCCATTGAAACACTGTAGGCAATATTTCATGCCTATGATGACTCTGAATGTTTACCGCTTTTGCCCAGTATTAAAAAACAATATGGGCATTGTTTTGTGCTTTTGTTATTTCACTAAGGTGATCGTGTTTTGGATGTTATTGTAGTTAATGGGATTCATTATAGACCACCATTGATAGATGTCTAAAACTTAAGAGCCAGTCGTCATCTTTAGGGTGGAGTGTGTGTGTGTGTGTGTGTGTGTGTGTGCGTGTGTGTGTGTGTGTGTGTGTGTGTGTGTGTGTGTATTTCCCAGGCTAGCTTGGAACTCATTTTGTAGTTCAGGCAGGCTCTGAACTTACAGAGATCTTGCTTCTTCCTCTTCAGTCACATGACAAATTAAATCTAGCCTTGTACAGTTACTGAAATGTATCGTAATAACTCAAATGATGGATTCTACAATTCATAGTAGGTATGACCAGCATACTTTACCTTCTAACCTTACCTCTAGCATCTTTTAGATTCTAGCTGGATATATTACTTAAAACTTTTGTGCCTCGGCTTTCTTCTTTCTGTGAAGGGATAATCATAGGATGGCAATGAGGACAATATTAGTCAAAATAGTAGTTTATAATGAGTTACAATGTGCAAAGCACTTAAAACAGTGTTTGGCATATAGTTAGCACTATATACATTAGCAAATCTTATTGGGAGCTCGGTGCCTATTTTTAAATTGTTATTGCTTTTCTGTAAAGATATTGATCTATAAATTTAGTCTGTGGCATTCTATCCAAGTCTCTGAAATGGTTTATCTCACTCATTTGAGCTGACCATCATGTTTAGATTTTTCAAGGACAATACAGCTGTCTGGAGGCTTTGCCCAAACCCTTTGGCCTGTGTCGGCGGTTTCTAATGGATGGTCTCAAAAGCCAGAGCTTGTACCATCTTCTGACAAATGAGTCATCCCATCTGTTTTTCTGGATTACAAAGTAACTTTTCTGTTCAGTGAATGAAGTTCACATCATGACTCATGGATTTGGAATTTGCCTGAAGTTAGTAACCATTGACCTATTGTCATGTGTTAATTTTTCTGTACTTTACCTATCCAGAGACTGAACCACATAAAGCAATTGTTAAAGTCTGTTTATCACAGTGCCTTATCAGGCTGTTAAGCAGGGATTGCTAGTCTCTACCCCCCCCTTCTGTTTCAGTGGTCTAGAGTGGGGTCTAATGCTGGGTATTTCTATGAATGCTTTCAAAGCAGTGCTATTGTGTATGCCAGGTTATTTTTGAATATTTGAAAACGACTTTTATATCAAGACCCATCTCCCAATTCTCCATACAGCAGTCAACAACATACATTGGCTTATGCCTCCATCTTATAGTGGAGAAAACTAATACAAGAGAACCATCTATTCCTGGGTACATGGAACCATAGCTGTTTATTTAAAAATGTAAGGTAAAAATTTAAATGTTCAGTAACTTGGTCAATGTAGGACCAGCTTGAGAGTGACAGGCTGTAAATTGGAATGCAAAGATTTCATTTTCAGGCTGTAGTTTTAATTCTTCCCCCAGGTCACTGCTGGTGGGTCTCCTTCAGTATTCCAGGACATGTCTGTGCCAATCACTTGGCATTGTCCTGCTCCCCTCCTCCTTTCTGTCTTGGCAGCAGCATGAGAAGAACAGTATTTGCAGCAGCTGGGTCACCTTAGGGAGAGACGACTCTGAGCCTGTCCATAGGTGGTGCTGGACAAATACCTGAAGGCTTCAAGGGAAGGAAGATACTCACATCTTACTGATCTCATGCAGATTCACCGGGGACTTAATGATTGTGCCTGTAATGGAAAATGCTTAAACCCATCTAGGGATATTTATGGAAGTCAGCTGTGTGGTGAAACCAAAGAAAATGGGGTAAATGGCTTATATTTAGAAATTGGTGAATGAGGGAACGTCAGTTCTTCCTCACAACTGCCTGCTTTGTATTCCACATGATGATACCTTTGAGCAATTAACATTTTGGTTGTGAATTCTTTTTTTAACACAAAAGTACAGTCCCCAAGGAGGGAAAGCCACAGTTCATTGAGTGCTTGTTTCAGTCGATTTTTAAGTTTATTTTTCTTTTAATGCAAGACCATTAATGACACCATTTGTTAGCCATCTCATCTCTTATTCAGAGGATTCCATCTAAAATCAAAGGAACACAGTTAACTGTCAGCCCTTCCGAGTGTTGTAACGGACTCATAACAGAGAAGTGTATGTGCAAGCATGTGACAGGTAAGAATTACAGGGCTAGACACATGTACATAGCAGTGGATTTGCTGTGCTACGTTTCTGCAGCCATTACGTCATCACCTCATCAAACGGGTTATGAGCACAGGAAATTTTTGGTTTAGGTGAAGCTCAGGCAGTTTAGGGCGAATGTCCTGAGACAGGCCTGAGAAGATGGTAGGCAGTTGCTGCAAGTCCATTCCCTCTTCTGCCTTCCTGCCTGCCTTCTACACAGGATGACTCAATCCCCAGACTCTCAGGAAACAGAAAATATGTACCATATTAAATTACTGTGCAATCCCCTACCCATCCACTTGCATATAGCTCAATGCCCGTAACTCTTCAAGGCAGGTACTAACAAAGTTATGCACATACGAACAGAAAAATCAAAACCAACCAGGAGTCACAAGGCCTCAGAGCATTGCCCTTTCTTTTGGCATTCCTGTTTTGTGAAGCTGTTAGTCTTGTTCATAATGATGTTATATAATCTCCCTCATACTTACAAATGCTTAAGTGCACACAAAGGCCACTAAAACTACCTGATCTCCTTGCTTCCCTTAGCACTTGTGAGTTACTTGTTGAATAATCTGATATATGCTGATACTATATCTTAGAAATGTGTAACAGCTCACCTGCATTCTCAAAAAGTACATTATAGAATCCAGTGCTTAAATCCCTTTCTTCCAATTTTCTGTTTCTATTCTCTTAGTGGTCCTCCACAGCTCACCACTATATGTGGATTAATGCACTGTTGAAGAGAGTCAACACATAAACTGGCTCATCTGGAACAAATATGGCTGAAGCTTAGAGTCAGAGTTCCAGGATACAGCTGCATATCTCTTTCCCCTGGTGCTATGAGAACCTCCTACGTGTACTATTGGAAATTTCTCATCACAATCCTGTTCCTGGGGGAAACTACAAAAGAAGGGTTTTGTCACTGAATTATTGCATACCTAAGGAAAATTACTTTGATGATGATGACGACGACTACTATGACTACTGTATTTACAATCCAGCTGTTGCCCCACCTCCAGGTCCCCCCCCACACACAGTTCCTCATCCCATTCTTCCTCCCCCTCTTTCGAAGAAGTTCCTCCCCCACTCCCAGGCCTCCCCACTGTCTGGGGCCTCAAGTCTCTCAAGGATTAGGTACATCTTCTCCCACTGAGGCCAGGCCAGTCAGTCCTCTGCTATATATGTGCCGGAGGCCTCGGACCAGCCTGTGTATGCTGCCTGGATGGTGGCTCAGTCTCTGGGAGCTCCTTGAGGTCCAGTTTAATTGAGACTGCTGGTCTTCCTATGGGGTCACTCTCCCTTTCAGCTTCTTCAATCCTTCTCCTAATTCAACCATCAGGGTCTCTGACTTCAGTCCAATGGTTGGGTGTAAGTATCTGCTTCTATCTCGGTCAGCTGCTGGTAGGACCTCTCAGAGAATAGCCATGCTAAGTTCCTGACTATGAGCAATATATCCTAGCACCAGTAAAGTGTCAGGCCATGGTGTCTCCCCTTGAGATGAATCCCTAGTTCAGCGGGTCCCTGGACTACCTTTCCCTCAGTCTCTTCACCATTTTTGTCTCTGTAGTTCTTTTGGAGAGTAAACTTCTGGGTCAAAAATTTTGGCTGTGGGTTGGTAGCCACATCCCTCCACTGAAGGCTCAGTCTATCTAATGGAGGTGGACTCTTCGACTTCCCTCTCCTCATTGTTGGGCAGTTTTGCTAAGGTAACCCCCATTGTGTCCTGAGAGTCTCTCACCTCCCAGGTCTCTGGTACTTTCTAGAGGGTCGCCCCAACTCCCACCTTCTGAGGCTGTTTATGTCCTCCTGGGCTTCTCTCCTGTGCCCCCCACCTGATCCTGTTCCCCTTTTCACCCACCCCCTTACCTGTCTTTCACTAATTCCTCCCTCCCTATGTCTTCCATAATTATTTTCTTCCCTCTACTAAGTGGTATTGAAGGATCCTCACTTAGCCTTTCTGCTTGTTAAACTTCTTAAGTTCTGTGGGTTGTATCCTAGGTATTCTGTACTTTTTAGCTAATATTCACTTATGAGTGAGTACATACCATGCATGTCCTTTTGGGTCTGAGTTACCTCACTCAGGATGATATTTTCTAGTTCCATCCTTTTGCCTGCAAATCTCATGATGTCCTAATTCTTAATAGCTGAATAGTATTCCATTGTGTAAATGTACCACATTTTCTGTATCCACTTTTCGGTTGAGGGACAGTGGGTTGTTTCTAGCTTCTGTCTATTACAGAGAAGTCCACTATGAACACCGTGTAGCATGTGTCCCTGTGGTAGGGCATTTTTGGGTATATGTCCAAGAGTGGTATAGCTGGGTCTTCAGGTAGGCTTAGGCTTCGGGGGGGGAGGGGAACAGAATCAAATATGGGGTGTAGGTGGGCAGGAGAGAAGCCCAGAGGACCAGCAGAATGAATGGAAATATGCAGCCTCAGAAGGTTACTTCCATTTTCAATTTTCTGAGAAACTGCAAGATTGATTTCTTAAGAGGAGGAATTTTTATTTTGAGTCATGGTTCAAGTTTTGTCCATTGTTTGCTGGTTGTTCTTCCACCAGCAGCAAAGTAGGCTATTGTAGTGGAAGGGCAGGGTAGAAGAAAGCTGCTTACCTCAGGTCAGCCAAGAGGCAAAGAGATTGACAGAGGGCTGAGATGAGATGAGTATGTCATTAGGCTGCCTTCCCCCAGTGACCTCTGTCGTCCTCACAGGCCCTCCTCTCACTATCTAGTTCTGCACCTTTTGCTGTGAACACATCAGTAATCCATCCATGAATTTAGCATCCTCATGACATACTCACCTGAGCAGTACCATCTTCATGGTACCATGGGGCAACAAGACTCTTTAATATCCAGCAGTGATGGAAAGATGTCACTATATGGAATCAGCTATAGCATTCTCACTAAGCCTACAAACTCACCGTTTTGTGCCACTGGTTCTCCATGACAAAATTAGGACCTAGACTGCCAGGTTCCTCAAGGTCTTCGACAAAACATCCTATGCAGATTTCATTTTGTGGGAAAGACAGACAGCCTGCTCTATCTCCACAGCCAAAAGCAGAGTGAGCATGAGTGTCTCACACCTTCTAATGGGCTCCTGTGGACATCAGGAAGGTGTTCTTGATGTTGGATTGATGGTGTTTTTACCAGCTGAGTAAACCAAGTTATGTAGTAATTCAGGTGCTCACACTTTTTATCCATGAGTTGGTTCACTGAGCTTTTCCCTATCATTCCTGTTTTGTTTGGCTACATTGAATAAAGCTAATAAAATTTTAAACTCTTGTAAAGAAGAAGACCGAAGATAGAAAAGAAAGAATCATTTAACGTTGAAATTGTCAGCCAGGATATGTCTTATCCTAGAAGAATCAGAAGATATTTGTATCTAAATAATGGGAACAGAAATAGGAAGAAGCTGATTGTGGTAGAGAGTGTGGATGGCTGTGTTTTGCAGTCATCTCTCCAGCACTACATAAGCTGGGAAGCATCTTTGGAGGCCTGGGGTCCAGTCTCTTACCAAGGGATGCTTTGGGATATGTATTTCACCAAAATACCTCAAAGATAGTTGTATTTTACTGGAATCTTACTGGAACCCCCCACCCATTGCCATACTGAATACTCCACAATTTTATTAGCAAAACTCGCCTGTTAGAAATAGCTATTTATGCTAATTTTCAAAAGCAGTATTCAGTATAATACAGTTGCTAGCAATGCCATGATGAGGTTTGAAAATCCAAACATCTCTTTGGGTATTACCCCAGGGGCAGAGGCCTTAATCCTTGTTATTTGTTAGTCGGAGTCTTAATAAAGCAAGACTACTTGTTTGTTAGCTCACATGAGCTTCAGGTTATCAGTGAGTTGACTGGAAATGCTACTGATTAGTGGCAGCACAGTAAGTCCCTGGGGAGAAAGCCTACTCCTTTGACTCCTAGAAGGAAGCAGCTTTTATTTGCTGCCAAACCCTGAATACCATGTCATAGATGAGCTGAAATTTATGGCAAAAGCGGTTTAGTGCACCCCCAAGCATTAGCTGCTGCCTGTGTATTTCTTTTGTCTAAGTGTCCCCCGGTGAGCATTGGGTACTTTTTGCATTTACAGAAGGAAATTAGGTTGTGTGTCATTTTCAAGGTAACTGCAGGAACTCCTATATGGAGAGGAAATGCTCAAATTATAAACTAATGGAGAGAGACCAAGTGGTCTTTAAGAGAAAATAAAACCTAATAATAAACTGGGTTAATTATATACCACCCACTGTATACAACTATTGTTAATGTTTTGATTTGTCTTTCAAGAGAAAGATATCCTTGAAAAATGCTGCGTTAGGAAGTAGGCTGTGTAAAATGAACCTTCTATTTAGAGGCCTTACGTTTTTGAATGGAGCATAATACACACGAGTAAGGGGTGTTTGTTGGTATGTGTGTTAGTTGCTTTTCTATTGTTCTGATAAACCCCATGACCAAAGCAACTCATAAAAGAAAGTATTTAATGAACTTATGGATTCATAGAGTTAGAGTCCAGGATGGACTAGCAAAGACAAAGTGTGGGGACCAGTTGAGAGCTCACATCCTGATCTACAAGAAGGAGGCAAAGAAGGCAATGTGGGAATGTTAAAGGGTCTTTTGCAATCTTGAAAGCCACATGCAGTGACAAACCTCCTCGAACAAGCAAACACCCCCCAAACCTTTCCAAACAGTTCTACCAACTGGAGACCAAGTATCCAAGCACATGAGCCTGGGAAGGCCGTTCACACGCACACTACACTACCACAGTATTTGGGTGCTGAGGTAGTGGTTGATGGCTTTGAGAGTCATTTTTCATCCAGGAGATGATTTGTGCATTCAAACGTAAGAATTCAGTATTACTGGCTGGCGAGATCAGAGGAAAGGGCTCAGCAGAAGCCATTTCTAGTAACCACGAGCAACTTAGCTTGGTCTTCGGAATAGGGAGTTAGAATTGAAAAATGATAACTGTACAAACTCAAAACGTATGCTATCGTCTTGCACAGTCCTTGCGAATGACTTGAAAGAAAGAATTTGGGCTCATTGTTGAAATATTAACCGGTAAAGCAAAACATGTCATGTCCATATGACTTTCCTGTCACAGATTTTAGTGGCCCCATCTTTCAAAAACAGGGATTTACTCAATAGTTTGTACAGTTTTTCTACTGCTATTACCTTATACTTCTCTGAATTATTCTAAGAATCTTTGCTGAACAGTTTTGAAGTAAAGCTGGGCTGATTTCCACCTTCGAGCAGTTTCTACATATCATGTGCTAGTCACCAGCATAGGATAAACTACAGGCATTGAGAATTCTTGTGCATATTGGCACTGGAAGTCATGTATATTGCTGATTTAAATGATGTCTCATAGACTCATGGGCAGTATATATGGAATTCTCTTGAGGATTGATAGATGCTCGTGACCCAGGAGAAAGCCTGGCCAGCAGGATGAGATTGGTATGTGGGTGAATTTCCAGCACTACACCAGAAACATGATTACATAAAAGAATGTTATTTTTCTTACCTTTAATTTTATTAGTTCTGGGGTTTACAAGTTTAGTCTAAGTCTCAGAGGGCTGAAATGAATAGAGAGAGGTTTTATCCTTTCCGTTTTCAGCTTCCAGGGCCTGCCTGCATTCCTTTGTTTATAGCCTCGTCCACTGTCTGGAAAGCCTGCAGTAAATCCACTCTTTGAGGAAGTTTTCTTCCACATGGCTCCATCTGATTATAACACAGAGTATTTCTCCTTTGGGGGCCTGTTGTGATTAGATTAGTCTACCTGCATAATTCAGGTCTCTGTCTTCATCTCAGATTCTTTACAGTTAACTATATCTTCAGTGTTCATCCTGGCAAATAAAGAAGTGTGTCTACAAGATCTAGAAATTAGGATTTTGGATGTCACTAGGTTGTTATTCTAACCATCATAAGCCCAGCTAGGGAGCTTTATAGTCTTCTAAAATGGTACAATTCAAAAAGAGATGAAGTGTTCAGACAGGAAGTATGCTCTCTGCTTTAGGTAAAGCATTCTGATTTTATGTTGATAGTAACAGGGAGTTCATTCATTTAATGCAGGAATATGTAGTCTGTTGTGCAATATTTCACTAAGGTCAGTAGCAGGTCCTTGCTAGCCAACAGTGATTTGCATCAGTTTCCATGGGAAAATGAAGTACATTGGTTACCTGTTCTTGGAACGCATTTCAGTATCTTGTATGTCGTAAATGTTCACATCATTATTTCGTTCTTTCTCCTTGGTTGGGCTTGATTGGCCCTGCAGGGAATGCTACTCAAGGTCTGAAGCTTTTCTGAAATTTTTTGTTGATTGCTACTAGAACATGTTTTATTACTGTAGCAAAAGGCCTGGGGCTAAAAAAAAAAAATGTCTTGGAGGTTGACATCCAAGGCATATGGCTCGGTGAATAGCACACTCAAAGTTTTCTCCCCCCTCACTTCAAGGCAACTGACATCAAAGTCACGGGTTGCCCCCATGAGCATTCATTTCATGACCTACTTTCTTCACAAGGCCCACCTTCTGGAGATCCCTATCTCAAGAGAATCGCATATACCAACCTTCCAGCTTATGGACCGTGGTAGTATTCACTAAACTGTATTGTTGACACCGTGAAAACTTGCCCTAGCTTTTCCCAGCAGCCTATAGCCAGGACAAGGACAAGTGATTGTGTGCCTCTCTTACAGTGCAGCCCACTTTGTTGTGCTTCCTGGAGCTGGTGTCCACTGACTGAGCCAGCATATGACCTGCAGATATTCACCCCAGGAGCATTACCCATTTTCCCTAGGATTGTGAACAGATTTAGGAAGTCTAAACGTCACCTGTTTCCTGGTGCCTTTAATGTAAGAGTAGGTGGTTAACTTGTATGCTTGTCTAAGAACGACTTGTCATACACATGAGCTGGAGCACAGAAATAGATTGCAAGATTCTTGTGATAGATTGTGGAAGAAAAGGTTTATTGCTAAGTCAAGTCCAATTACACTGTTGTATTGCAGAGCAAAGCGGCTAAACAGGATGTTTGTTCTCTTGTAACTCTCCTGAGGTGGACTTAACCTCACTAGAGGTGTCAGTGTGGCGTGCCCTGCCTGAGCCTCTGCCGAGTGAGTCACTAGTGTGAAAATGTCTTGACACAGATAGAATCGTGGAGCCTACACTGTATCTGATCACAGAAATGTTACTGCATAAGAGCAAGCTGCCTTTGATCTCCATGGGATTGCAGGCGGGGGGATGAGGAGGGGTGCATTTTGAAAGGTCATCTCTACTACTCAGGAGAACACAGAGTATCACTTCCCCTGTATCTGTGAGCTTGTGTAGCAAGCAATGGAAATGAGTGCATTAAAGGAAAACTGCCATTTTTCTTCATGTGTGAATGGGATGCTTTTTTTTTCTTCTTCTTCTGGAAGAGCTTAGCATCCTGAATCCTTTCCCTTCTATGTTGTAGTTGGTGATATCTCACACCCACTGGTGTGTGAAGAAGAAGAACCTTCTATTGCCTCCTTTCTGTGTTAGTGATGTGGCATAATGTTTTCTGGAAATGCCACACAATTTCAAATGTGACTCCTTTCTTAACTTGTGAATAGAGTTGACAACAGTGAAATATGTCCTGTAAACAAACCCTGAGACACTATCTTTTGAATGAGTGGTAGTTGAATTCATACCAAATCCCAGAAGTACGAAGTTCCATATGTGTGGAGTTCTCTCTGCTGCCCGTAGCCTACGAGGGACAGTGCCAGGGATGAAGCCTGCATCATGTACTTACTCTCATTCCACTCCATACAGCTAAGTTCAAGTTTTATATTCTGTGACTCACAATCCAAATCTATGGCGACATATAATATTTTGCTTTTATTGAGTAAAACTGCAACCTACTTCTAGAGGTGATTACATTGCTATGTGACTTTTTATGCTATTAAGTTCTACCAGTCACATCTTATTTCTGGAATTGCAACAGAAGTAACCAAAGGAATCATTTATCTCTTTTTATGATGTACTTAGTGCACGTTGTTGAGTGTCAGACTGTTTTCTGGATGGTGAGGGAACAACCACAAATAAAGTGAAATGTATTACCTTAAAGGGTTCATTTTCTTGTGGGAGAGGATTAAAAAAGCAGACAATTATATACTAAAGTCTAATTAAATGCTAGAGAGACCATTGAAGGCAAAACGTAGAGGGAATGGGATGCTCCGATGATTGCTCTTTTTCTTGGGGTTTCTGGGAAGAGACTTAGGATGAGGATGTATTGAAACAAGCTCTTAGACACATGTCGGAGTATGTTCCAGACAGGCATGGTTGAACTTTTTATTTTTGGGGGCGATAAGGGAGAAAAGATGACACAGATTATACACAGCAATAGCATGGATCAAAGCGGAAAGCAGCCTGTACTCTGTGATTGAAGAGACTAAATACAGGTGCAGCAAGAAAGAAAGCAGTTACTGGCCATTGCACAGGGCTCTGGACTCTGGGTCTTACAGGGAGCTGGAGAACATCTGGAAGCTTTGATGAGAAGTGTAGAATTGTGGCCTCCTGCTAGAGAATATGCAGCAGGCAGTGACAGTCCAAACTACCTAGATGTGAAAGCTGGCAGGACTCTAGCAATGGGGCATATGTAGACAGGAAGATGCAAAGGTTTGCAAGCCTAGGACTGACTGCCTAATCAACAAGATGGTAGGCAGATGGGATGTGAGCAGTGTGCCACTGACTGAGGTGCCAGCAGATAGAAAGAGCAGGCATTTGTTTCCATTTTGTGGATGTTTTCATTTTGAAATTTATTTTAAATTTTATTTGTTTGTGTTGGTGTAGTACATGTGCGAGTTTCTGACTTGTGTGCGCACACATGCACGTGGATACCATAGGAGTGTATTGGGTATCTTCCTCTATCTTTCTTTGCATTGTTTGACTTTATGCATGTGCATGCTTTGCTTGCATGCTTGTACTTATATCTGCACACCAAGTTGAAAAGTTTACTGTAAAAGCTAACAGGGCTATGCAAATTGTGTTTGAGTATATTCCTTCTACTGTATATATGACTACCTTTATATCAACAGCAGTACCTATCTTTTTTAAATACAATGGAAGAAAGATATGGTTTTGATTTTAAAAGAATATTAAATAATGGTCTCATACTATGGATAGGCAGATAATATAAAGACCAGAAACCAAGATATCTAAATTCTACATCTACTCCATTCTACCCTTATCTACTTCAGTCTTACCTTTGTCTGTGCCACAGTCTCCCAGATGCAACACAGGGAGATAAAGTAGGTAATTGTAGCATCTCAGTTTGCCAGGGTATTCTATGGGAGTTCTGGGGTAAGACACAGGAGTGGTTTCTTCTGATGGCATGTAAGCCTGGTCTTCATCATGAGTGACCCTCATCATGGAAAAAGGCATCTCATTGTTCACACATTCAGAATGTACAGTTCCATAAGGCTGCTCCATGATGGTGAAAACTGAGTCCTAATGTGACATCAGCTGTATCTGTAACGTGGCCTCTTCAGGATCTCATTACTGTGTAAGAGGACAGATGTGCACAGACTGAGGGATGCTCTGGACCAAGGGGTCAGTGGTCCAGTTGGATGGTTCTGACTTACGGACTGCGGGAAAGCCTGAAGCAGGAGCATACAGCACACGTTCAGTAAGACAAGCCTTTGAGATTGTTATTTCTCCTTTTTATATTTTCACAATCATAGAGTCGATTCTTTTATCCAAAACTGAAGGACAAGGCCTCAATTTAGTCCTGCTGTACAAACCTCTCCAGTTCCATTTGCCAATGGCTGGTTATTCTTTTTCTACGTCAGTGCCAGGAAGAGCAGTATTTTTACTTAAGAAAAGGTACCAACCATCATCCAGCTTCTCATTAGAGAAAGGGAAAACACCTCTCACATAAACCCGCTTTAGAAAATATGAATGTAGCTCTGTTCCCCAAACCATTTTCTTCTCTGCCTGCTGGCTGTCCACAGCTCCTTTCATGACCTCCTCATTCCAGGCCCGGAGACCTTTCTGTCTGCTAGCCTGCTTGTTGAATAGCACCTACCAGGGGAAACAGAAAGAGCCCTGTTCTCTCTCTTGTACCTAGACTTAGATTCTGGTTCTACCGAAGGCAGTGGAATTGCTGGGAGATAGTTCATATCTCTAGACCCTCATTTCCCTGATAAGCAAGATAGGAATGGGTGCATCTGTTTCTTTAGGAGGTCTGAGTAAGGGGTGAGAATGCATGGGAAAGTCTCATAGTCCTCCCAGTGACACCCAGTTAATGAAGTTTCCCTGCCCTGTTTGGTCCAAGGACTTCTCTGGACTTTCTCTGGCTTATGGTACTACCACAGTAATTTCCAAATCACTAATGAGACAGCAAAAGGGGTTTGCAGGAGTCACTGCATTGTTTTCAATTTACTGAGGCATTGGGTCTCATGGCATGTTCTGTCAAACTGTGGTGTTAGTTGGTTTGTATGTTCCTTACATTTCTGTGGCCTCATTGTCTTCTACTCAATGTACTGCAGGTGTAGGCATCTAAAATGACATCCTGTAGACTGCCCTCAAACCCTGTTTCTGACATTAACCTACTGTTTGGTCTATGTCAGCTTCTTCATATTTAAATGTCATTCCTGTGAGTTAGGTCTCTTCAGAGCTGTGTAGGCTACTCAGGACCACTCCCTTCGGCTTGAGGTACTAGATGTTCCAGAAAGGAAGTCCATTTCTTTTATCTTTCCTTTTCTAGGATAAGAAGTTAGGTAAAAGTAACTTTTATTCACCTGATGTAATTGTCATCTTGGAGGCTTACTGCTGAATAAGCTCACCCTTTCTAATTCATTCTGAACTCTGGCTAGGTGGTTCAACTCAGCTGTTCTGGCTCAAACTCCAAGCTGACTGTTTCAATCTGGCTTCTCTCATCTCACCGAATTGTTCTGCTTGGCCTCAAACTAACTGGAAATTTGTTCTAATCATCTGGCTCCTTCTCATTTCCTGGCTTCAGTTGCCTCTGCTGACCTGCACTGAACTTCATGGTCTGAGGAGCAAACTGCACTCCACTGTAGTCACTGCACTGAATCCCACTGCACTGCAGTCCCCTTCACAGCACGCACCGCACTGCACCCCCGCTACACTGCACTCCACCTCACTGCACTGTACTGCACTCACTGCACTCATCACACTGTACTCACCGTGCCCAGGCTGCACTGCACTCAATGCACTGCATCACTGCGCTGCAATGCAGTCACTGCACTGAACTGAACTGACTGACCCGTTCAGTTTCCCTGTACCGCTCTTAAATAGCTATTTCTGACTCATTCTATCAGATCTTTCTCTGATTCGTCACTTTGTTTGTTCCTCAATTAGCCGTCGTTGTTTAGGATTACAGGTATGTACAAAAGGCACGTCTGTGTTCCAGCCAGAGGGACTAGAGAGGCTCGTCAGCATTCCAGATGGAACACACAGACCTACATTTTTGTATGTGATTCTTTGCAAGAACATAGGTTCCCTACCTAGAGTATGTGATTTCCACATAACGTTCAGTGTCTGGCAGATAGAGAAGTCCTATCTTTAAGGAGTAGATTTCCTGCTTGATAAACATAATTCAATGCATTTAACTAGTAATTGCAGTTTGCAAATTGTCATTTACCTGTTGCCCCTGAAGTTCCCCTGGAAGATAAAGGTATTCTTAACCATGTTTAGATGTAAAGAAACCAGCCAAGAGTTGAAATCATTTTTCCATATATCCTATTCAGTGCTGGGGAGCCTGGATTTTACGCAGGTTACTTTCTCAGACATAAGCCCTATTGGAACTGAAAGCTAATGCTCAGTGCATCAGTTCTTAAGGAAACCTGCATTTTCTTACCTGAAAATGAAGTAGAACCTTCCACATTACTTTAAGCCTATGAGAAAGTCAGCTTTTCTGTCATTCTCTAACACAAAGTTTGTTTCTCTGGGTTCCTAATCCTTCAGTTCAGCCATGTGGGCTGGGGGTTAAAGGCTGCACTTGTCCTTGGTGAGTACACACTTGTTTCCTGTTGGTCTACATCTGTCAAATTCCAACAGCTTATGCTGCTTTCCTGTCCTATTGCTCATTGTAAGTAATCTAGAGATGATTCAAGATGCATAGAATATAGACTGAATAAGTAGATTCGTACATTTGAGAAGGCTAGAGTTGGCTGAGAGAGTTCAAGCATCCCAGCACGTCTCACCCTTGAGTGTCATTTGGGGTCACGAGTGTCCCCCCCTCCTCCGGGCTGAAATTGTCTATGAGACGGCACTTTGTGCTCTTTCTTGAACTCCCCTGCTGTATCCCTGTGGATGAAACTCAGTGATCAGTCCTCAGAGGAGCACACTCTGCCCTTCTTCATCAGCGCCAAGGAGGATGGACGACCGTTTTCTTATACAGAATAACAAGCAGGATTCTGTGTGTGTTGTATAATGAGCTACCAATAACAAAATAAAACTTCAGCTGAAGAATTGACAGCCTGGATCTGTAATCTGCCTGACCTGACAATTACAGGAACTTATTACCACGTCAGCCTGCCAGATGGATCTCCTTGAAATGTAACGTGCTGCACTTCTGAATTCAGCAGGCACTTCCTTTTCTCCCCCCTTCGTGTTTGTTGAGTTTAGGAAAGAAGCAGTTTTACTTGAACTAAACCCACTCATTTCAAGTGTGTTTAATGACAGCAATATGTGGCAGATAAAATAAAATCCTACGGCCTTGTTTGATGTTTGTTTTAATTTCAGACCCTAGTAAAAGAATACAGAGGAGATAAACCGTATGGCTCAAATGGAGGAGTTGAAAACAAATGATCTATTATCATAATTTAGCATTTTCTCTCCCTAAGCATTTGGGAGATCAGAAGATCTGAGCAATAGTTATAAAGGTTGTTGAAGTTTACGTGGTACTTGGCAATGCACAGAGTAGGTTTCTGTTCCGTGACTGCAACTCTGTGCTGGCTGGCCAGAAAGGCACGTCCTACCCACGGTCAAGTGGACAGAGCCATGTCAAGTCCTAATTCTAAGTGGCAGAGTTTACCTCATCCCTGTTCCAGTCAATTTAGTGATTCCTCATGTGCTCTGTCAGGACCACTCATTGATCCTTTATGTGATGTATTAGTGCACTTTGTGAACATCCTGGTTTTTAGCTTTATTAAAACATATGTTTGTATGACATACTCAATACTTTTTATATTTGAGAATAAATGAAGAACAGAAAAATCTTTTCCTCATACCCCATTGTTCCCACAAATTCTCCTCGCTCATGTAGTAGCCCTTTGTAATGGATTAATATGTTCATAATAGACATAATGCATACTGTTGAGTATATAACTGTGACATCATAAACTGTGCTATTCTCTACATCCTGATTCACTCTTTTCCTCTGTCTTTGTCAGTTAAAAGGAATCTGGATGTCTGTATTAATGCTTATCCAGAACCTCTTCATTCAAACTATAATATTATTTAATGTATCATCTTTCTGGGTGCCAGCGTCTCCTAGTTGTTAGAAAATGTGAAGAGGAGCATCTTTGCTGGTCTGTTTCTGTGTAGCTGTGAGTTTGGAGTTGTGTTGTAGCATCACTTACACAGTGCATTCCTCCAGTTAACTCATTTTATCTACCCAGGCTTCTACTCAGTTGCCTGCTTGGGAATGTCTTGTTCAGACCTACCCAGGCACTTCTCTAAACAGATGGTTATGGCAAAGGAGGTTGTCTTCCAAAGCACCATGATCCCAGTAGAAAAACTGGCTGTTGAAGAGGGGTAGAGTATTATTGTAATAGCTTTATTTATTTAAAAGTCATCACTCCAGATAGAACAAGGTGCTTGTACAGTAGAAATATCAATCATAATTTAAAAATGTTAATGTATCACTGCTGTGAACAATACATTGAGCTAATTCTTTGGTAATGAAGTGTTGAACCTAATCAGACTTTAAAAATATACACTTGAGATGAACCCCACCTGGGGCTTCTTAAGGCTCAACAAGAGTGAGCTGAGACAGATGACCCACGTTTGGGGCCACATGGGTGGTCCAGGCAAGAAATGAGCACAAAACGAGAATCAGTCCAGCATCTTGGCACCGGGACAGCAAGTTAACCTGAGATGGCCACTAGTCAGTTGATAAACAGGCCTATGGGACATTCCATGCCCGAGATGACCTGGTGCCATAATGCATAGCACTCCTGAGATCACTCCTGAGACAACCCCAGAGACTCCAGACACCACTAAATGGAACAAGTAACTGGTGGAGAAATGGAAGGGAAAGAGAAACAGAAGCATCTGGGCAGAATGAAGAGTCAGAATTGGAGACTTGAGAGCAATGAGGAACAGACTGATGTAAGCAGCCCCTGATGCCACCTGGAGTCATAGTGGGGTCATGACCTGTGCTGCCACCTGGGTCCATATCTGGGTCCATGGCCCTGTAGCAGCAGGAGTCTATTACCACCAAAGGCCAGATGGACATCCCTGATCTGGGATGGCTCCCCAGAACATATTGATGTCTGAGGGCTATGAAGAACTGACCCCACATTTCGCTTAAACAACATAGGAGAGCTAGTCATGGGGCATGAGAGCAGGAGAGCTGCCCCTGCCCCTAGCCAGCTGAGGTACTTGGGAGAGTCGGCCCCATATTCCCCCAAGAAGCATGGTAGAGCTGACCCTGATAGTGGGAGTTATGAGTAACCCCATCCCACTTGTATGAGAGCACTGGCCCTGCCATCTGTCTTGTGTGGTAGAGTTGACAAGGGAGAGACACCCTCTTCCCTTCTTAACTCTCACCACCTATGGTCGGTGGAGACCTAGTCCAGGAGTCATGAGAGTGGGATAACTTGCTACATCCTTCACTGGTTGCAGCACTTGGGATAAGAGGCCCAGTGTCTTATCTGGGCAGCATGTTAGAGCTCGCTCTCGTCGTGGGTGGCATAGATGAAACAGCGTTGAGGACGTGGGAGCAGGAGAGCTAGCTCTTCTTCCCCTCGCTGTTTGTGACATTGGCATGGCAGGGCAGGAGAGCTTGCTGTAGTAGCATGGTGCTTGAGAGCTGTCAGGCTCACCAGCTCAGATACCTCCCGGGCCTCTATCCAGGGCTATGAATTGGCCCTCACCAACATCTACCCCATTGATGAATTCATGGAGTGGGTTGAAGATCCAAAACCACAAGAACTCCATGACAAGGAGCAACAAACGGTCACCTGAAAGGAGTCCCAGTGAGGTTCCAGTATTGATAGTGTCGCAGAGGTCAGAGGCCTCAACCAGATCAATGATTGATCACAATGAAGGTTTGCAAGCAAAGAAGCGTAGACAGGATGCTATACTGTGGGACACACTGTGACCCTCTACAGTTTATACAAGATAGTTGTCTTCTTTTGGGGGGGTAGGACAGGTTGTAAGGGTAGAGGGCGAGTCTGAGGGGAGGGTGGGATGAGTGGAATGATGTGAAATTCACAACGAACCAATAAAAAGTTAAACACACACACACACACACACACACTTGAATTCTCAGTATGAGGTATCAAGGTCCAGAAAGTGGCCTCATGTCCCGAGCCACCCTGATTCCTTCACCTAATCTGTTCATATTGGAGGTAGTTCCTGGGCAGTGAGCTCATCTGAATTGCTGTTGTAAATTATAGAAGAATACCTCCCGGGTATGTCCAAGAACCACAGATGATCTGTTGTGCCTTACAGGAATAGAGACACGAAATGAACTCTCAAATCGATTCATTTTTAAAACCTTCAGATGCCATATGATTCAGAATCCTGTTTGTCTACATTCTATTAGAATAAAGAAATGTTTATCGGGTTTGTTTTAGTTAAGTCCAGCCAGGCCTTTAGAGGACAAACTGACATTGGATAATAAACATTTGTAGTAGATTTCTCCTTTGTCTGGGGGAGGGGGTGAACAATGCATTAGGATACCTGGTCTTGTAGATGCTTGGTATATAATTGAAGGCCCAACATGCCCAATTTTTTCATCTCAGATAAACCTCCCAAGTTCCACAATGTGTGGTCACCACTGGACAAGGATTTAGTCAGCACCTTCAATCCTCTTTCCTTCTTCCTATTAGTGATTCTCTTTATTTTTCTTGTGGACACAAGAAAAATGTCCCTCTGAGGCCCTGTGGCTTTTTCCTACTATCTCAGACTTACCCCCATTCATCACTGTTCCTGGTTCTTTCTCTCTAGATGCTTACACTCCTATGCTGGAAGCATCAAGGCTGTTATTTTAGCTAGTTCTTCTCCAGGACAAATTGAGAAGGGATTCGTGTTCCAATACAGTCTGTGGGTACCTGGTCTGGTGTTGGTGTACTCTCCAATCCAATTACTTGTGGCCAGAGTTCAGAATTACTTGTTACACAGCTGTGGCAATATGTTTATTTAAATAATCAAACAGCTTCCAGAGGTTCTTCTCTTGAATAGAACCAGGGTGTGGAGGGAACGCCACATTTTACATGCCCCCCCCACCATAATTAGACTCCAGACTTGGTTAAATGGAATGTTTTGAAGATTTAACAAAATACTTTCAGAAAACCTACATTCAGTGTCTCATTTAATAATGGAAATTTCTGCCAACTTTTTGAGCTTTCATTTTTCTATAGTCAAAAGGAGAGGACAGCAAAGAAAAATTTCCTCTGCCTTTGTTCTCTGGAAAAAGCAAGCCTTCTGGAAGTGAAGGCTCTGACAGAGGTGTGAAGAGGGGGGAGGCAGTGAGAAGCAAGGTTTGGGGCAGGTGCTAAAGAGAGTCAAGAGCAGGATGGGATGGCTTTCCTCCACAATGTTAGCTTCCTATGTTCCTGGAGAGCGGAGGGGCACCTCCACAGACACTGAGAGTTATTAGAGAGACTAACCAAGGAGATTCTGCTGCACGTTCCCTGTCCTCCAAAGCAGGGAAGAGTGTTCTGTGTGGATCAGGAAGGCTGGTGACTGAGACCCCAAGGCAGTGTAGATGGACTCTTGAAAACATGGACTATACACATCTGCTAAATGATGCTGCTAAGTCCCATGACAGGATGTCATAATCAGATCTGTCTTGAGTTTCCTTTCTTTCTCAATACTCTGAACCAATTCTAAGCACATTGGCACTGTCTCTAATTTAAGGTTAGCAGAAACACAGTATGAAATACAGAGGAACAAATTTTAGCAGAACGTTCATTGTTGTGACTTCAGAAAACAGAAGGCAGAGGTCTCCACCTATGTCTATAAATAGAGACTTCAGACAGATGGCATCAATGTGTAAGCCTGTCATTATCAGAAACTTATGGATTTGGCCTTGAGCCCAAGGGAAAGACTACTGCTTTGTTTCTACACATGTAGCCTTGCCTTACTGGTCAAAGCAACACTAGTGACCTGAAGTTCTCTCCTGGCATGAACTTGCCTCTTGTATACTTTAGAATTTAGAGAAACAGAGAGGAGCATGATGTTGTAGGCTGGAGTCAAAGTCTGCCTGCTAAGGGTTGAGCCACAGCTGCCCTGTCTCCTCTCAGATCCACTAAGAGGTAAATGTTACTTCTCTGTGAACAATGAGTGAAGCCTAGACAGGGTCATTCTTTCTTGTAAAGATCTAAGAAATTTCCTTCTGGGACTTAATCATAGTACTGTTTGAGAGGCCTGTGTAAATATCTCATCTATGCAGTCTCTTCAGAAGGCTAAAAGATGAGGGAAGTGAGAATATAACTTGAGGTGCAGGTTACCCCATGAGCATGTGAGGCTGGTGAGACGGTGGGCACTGCTGAGTGGCTCTCAGTGGTCAGAGGGCCAGGGGAAAGGGAGGCGTTCAGAAGTCAGAGTGAAACAGATCTGTGTTTCCCCTTGGCTGTATGTCTTAACTAGCTCTATACCACAGAGAAAGGACACCCCGTTTCTACTGCCGCTCCTCTGGCCTGCAGATCCCATTAGTGTTTAGACTGCACTGCGGATCTATTGCAACTACTGGTGCTCTTTCTCACACTGTCCGCTGGAAGGACAATAGTGTTAGCTCATCGTCTTTACTACAAAGGTCATGGGACCTGGGGGGCAGTGTCGTTGCCACCCTTGTCCTGCCAATGCAGTATGATGCACACGTGCCCATCAGTCTGAAGGTGACTGTCGCTAGGTAGTGTTTTGGCTAATCTATGCTTCTTGACCAAAATAGCTTCTAAGATGAGATTATGATTTTAAAACATCACTCTCGATGTATAAATATATTACTTACCAACTTTTTGAAAAACTGGATGTATTATCACAGCGATGCACATGTTACCACTGTGATTGCTTTTTAAAAGCTTTTGTATATAATTTTTATTTAATTAACATATAATTATATAGTTTTTCTTCCCCTTCTCCTCCCGTCAAGCCCTACCCCCATATTACCCATTTCCAAATCCACCCCCCATTTTAATGATTGTTGTTAAATATACACGTAAATGAATATGTCACAGGTACAGCCTGCTGAGTCTGCTCAGTTTTGCCTGCATGTATATTAGACAGTTGGTATTGTATAATCAATAAAGAGCCTCATATCTGGGGAAACCCACTTCTCCCACTCAGCAGTTGTTAATTGCTTGGAGTTCTTCATCTATTGGCAGGGCCCTGTGCTTTCCCCTATCTACTTTGGGATGTCAAATGTTACTCATTTATTTATTTATCGATTAATTGATTGATTGATTGATTGATTTTAAACTCCAGATTTTATTCCTATCCTGGTCCACCCTCTGACTATTCCATATCCCATACCTCCTCCCCAACCCCATCTCCACGCGGATGTCCCCACCCTCCAACTCCACCCCACCAGACCTCTAAACTCCCTGGGGCCTCCAATCTCTTGAGGGTTAGGTGCATCCCTCTGACTAAACCTAGACCCAGCAGTCCTCCATGTGTCATGGGCCCCATATCAGCTTGTGTATGCTGCCTGGTCAGTGTTCCAGTATCTGAGAGATCTCTGGGGTCCAGGTTAATTGAGACTGTTGGTCCTCCCACAGGGCCGCCTTCCTCCCCAGCCTTTTAAGCAGCCATGTTGTTGAGCTTTCATGGGTCAGCTCTGTTACTGCTGGAAGACACAATCTCACATCAGACTTCCTGGTCCTCTGACTATTACATTCCAAGCTGTTTTCAAAATTCTTGATAGTGATTTTCACTTTTTTTAAAAAAAGTAAAACCTAACAAATCCATAATGTCTCCTCCTATATTTAAGGAACTTAAATAATGAAAAATAAAACATCAAATGTAAAATAAACATTCAGGCCTAAATGTTTCAAAATGAACTTTTTACCACACTTCAAGGTTGTTCTTTAAACATTTGCTTTTAGCGAACACATAGAAATCTCTTTACTGAAAAGTATTCAAACTCTTTGTCAATGTGGACCGATTTCCTTGTCACAAAGTGCAAGTTACCTTTATGTCCTGTGAAGTGATGGTGTACATAGGACTGCATAGTGTCACCAAGGCTTAAGAGTGAAGGGCCTTTGAAAGAATCTGTGCATGAGCAGTGTTGTGTGACAGATAGGACTGACTTTTCCCCTTTGGTAGGAAACTGTATAAACCATCTCTGCCTTATCTTCTCAATACCGAGCTATCTAATATTTGGATAAGGAGATACTGGCACACCACACCCTGTTGCTGCTTCTCAGCTTATCGTGTGTATGTTCACAAGGCAGTGTAAAAGGTTGTTTCTCCTAATATATATGTTAGATTTCCCACGTGGTTTAGAAAGTCATATCTTGATTTTCAAGCATGGGAGCTGGACTCAGAAGACAGGTTTGATGACTTTGAGGTAACTCTGATACAAGGCTATTTTGTAAAAAGTGCATCTTTTAAAACTGCCTTTTTTTTTTTTTTTTTTTAAAGTATTTTGCTAGCACTTTGCCTTGTGAATTGTCAGGACTCTAAGCACCATGCAGTTCAGTGAAGAAGACTTCACTGCTTAAATTGCATCATGGCTAGAAGCAACCCTGACTCCTGCCTCACTCTAATTTTCCTTGTCTTATTACATTTTAAATGTACTTATTCTGTGTGGGAATATGTGAAGTGGCATCCGTGGAGCTCAGAGGACAACGTGGTGGCCTACCTACCATGTCTGTGACAAAAGTCAGACTCAGGTCGTCATGCTCCGCTGCAGGCACCTTTTCCTGCTCATTGCTCTTGCCAACTCTACTCTTGGTGCCTTAGGGACTTACCAAAAACTTGTAGCTCTCAAGCTGTATGAGTCTCTTTTACATTTTCCTAAACATAATTACCATGTTCTTATACAAATTCACCTAGCTGGTCCTGTATTTCCATATCTTAAAAATGGAGCTGATCATAAATCCTGTCTCATAAGGTTGTTAGGAGTATTAAATATGTAATCGTATATCCTTATCCTTTGAAGTATCTACTCTTTATTTAAAAATTAATTCAGTTAACTCCGTGTATATGAGAGATTTTCCTACCCATATGTCTGTGCACAGCATGTGTGCCTAGTGCCCATAGAGGCCAGAGGAGTGCATTAGATCTTCTGGAGCTGGAGTTACAGATGGTCTGGGAACTGCCGTGTGGGTTCTGAGAATCAAACCCTGGTCACCTACAAGAGAAGCAAGTGCTTCTAAACACTTAGCCATCTTTCGAAGTCCCAGCATCTAATTTTTAATGTCAGTTTCTGAGAGATTGAAATCAATTAGATAAACTAGCACCATCATTTATTTCATTCCTCATGTTAAAGCACAGATGCATTCACATGATCTCAAGCATCATGTACAGTGTTTGTGGTTCTTACCACAGTGCCTACCACAGTGGAGTATTACCGCTATTGTGGGTGAAGCATGAGGCACCATACTTATAGCTGAAAAGCACCTATACCTGCCTACCCTGCACTGTCAAGCAGATAGGCTTAGAATTCCTGCCCTTTACTTGAGAAAACCTAGAGGACTTCCCATAGAGCACACACTAAAATAACTAGATTGTGGTGGGTTTTTTTTTTCTGTATTTTCTGTACTGTTTACTTAGTTCTCAGATTTCCCAAGTTTTATAATGACACATAGTATTACTAATATCTACTTGACTCTCATATCTACTTAGATGTCAGTTTTAGAGAACTTTTTAAAGTTTCAAATCTTCTAAATCCAAATTTCTAATGCTACCGATCCTTAAGTGAGTATTTCTATACACTATGGAATGATTCCATTGGTGAGATCACTGTGGCTTGTCCAACTCCTATAATTCCTTGTATTACTTCTTTTGACACCTGCTCTTTGGAAATTTCACTTCTGCCTTGAAATAAGTTATCTCACATCAAACCAAGATATTTCCGTTTCTCTTCTAATGAATATCAGTCCTTGGCGCTGGAGAGATAGATGGCTCAGACATTAAGAGAATGGGCTCCTCTTCCTGAGGATACAGGCTGGATTCCCAACACTCACACAATGTCTCACAACTGATGTTAACTCCAGAAGAAGATCTGATGTCCTCTTCTTGCCTGCACATGCGTCAGACAGGCACACTGTACACAGACGTAACACATACAATTAGAAAAATAAAAACAAGCCGGGCAGTGGTGGCGCACACCTTTAATCCCAGCACTTGGGAGGCAGAGGCAGGCGGATTTCTGAGTTCGAGGCCAGCCTGGTCTACAGAGTGAGTTCCAGGACAGCCAGAGCTACACAGAGAAATCCTGTCTCGAAAAACCAAAAAAACAAAAAACAAAAACAAAAACAAAAACAAAAAAACAAAACCAAAAACAATAAGAAGAAAAAGAAAAACAATAGGTCACCTATGTTTTCCTCATATAACTTTTAGGAACATTGCCAGAACTTAGACTTTGCTCATACCCCTACTCCTAATTTCAAAGATTAGATGGTTTACATTCTGAGGTATTGATATAAAGGAGAAGGCCTGCCTTTGAGAGTCTATTGGTTTTAGTTCGCTCCCCTTGAGGAACCAGTTCCTCTAAGTCACTGATTGTTGGAGTGAATCTTGTAGTTACACATATTTCTGATATTACTATTATTTTACCTGTGCAAGAACTTCATATATATTAGTCCTTTTCAGGAAGCAGACACGTACATAATTTTTCTTACATAGTATCGAGCATAATTGGACACCTTTGGGTAACCAGGCTCCACAGTAGAGTCAAAACATATAATATCTTTGTCAAACACAAAAATGATTTGAGAAATTAAATTATAAGGAGATAATTTGATAACTAAGGTTTTCGTTTGTCTGTATTTTCAGTGTGCAATACACTTTACTTTTACTTCTGTAAATCAAAGTAGCTTTGAAGACTTGATCAATACATTGAATTAACAAGTACTTATTGAGGACCTGCCATGAGCTAGAGACATTGTATGTACTAGACATAAAACACAACTTGTAATGACATTTACAGTTTTCTGTGCCGTGATAAAGCAAGTGCTGAGGGACAGTTGTGATTCCTTTGTGTTCATGTTGGAAGCTCAGGGAAGGCAATTGTTGGCAAGTGGAGGAGATCTTTGGAAAGTCTCTTCTAAAAGATTATGGTGACGTCTGCCATCTGGAAGTCTGTGGCCTGGAGAAAGAGGTGCTTTTCTGGGGGAAAGTGTGCTAAGGCTCAAAGTAGCTCAAGCTGTCTGAAGAAGAAGGGACAGTAGCTTTGTGAGCAGAGAGTCTTTCTTCTCTCCAGGTATGTGTTGACTGTGCCCTCTATGAGGTCACAGAGAAGGTGGAGGCCAGCTACAGGTTATGTCCCGGTTGACAGATCAGAGAGTTTGCCACAGTTAAGCTAGGCAGTTGACGCCTGCCAAGTTGGCTCAAGGTCCTGTAGTTTTAAGAGTAAGATGTGTATAAAAGACTGGCGTTCCCAGCTTCCTGAAGAATTTGAAGGGCTTAGAAAATGGAGTAAGTGGAAAGAAAAAATGTGTCTGAAAGAATGCATTGGTGATGGTTCAGTGCAGTGCAGTGACTCTGTGTATTGTGCACCCTGTCCTATAGGCTGCTGGGGAAAGTAGGGGCATGCCTGAAGAGGAGCACGGGAACACTGAAGGTTTGTGATAACAGCGTGTGGATAAGAGCACTGACTTGTGATGTGCTGAGACTGCAGAGGCCTCGTGTTGTAACGAAATCCGGTTGTGTCCGCCGTATGGGCATAGGTAGTACATATCCAGGTAGAATGTGAGATAAAGTCCTGTTGATTTAGCCGTTCTGCAGCTGAAGCTAATTCGTTCTTCTGTTAGGAAGTTATACTTAAACAGCTCATCAAACAATAACTGACATTTTCCAACAATTTTCAATGGCTTTCATCAGTTAAATCTCTCATAAGAATGTGATAGATTATCATTTTTCACTAGTTTACAGTTAGGATAATTGTAACAGAAAGGTTTAACCCAATGTTCTGATTATGGGCACAGATGTGGTCTTTGAGCCTAGACAGTATGGCTCAGATACTATGGCAAACATGAATTGGCAACTCAATATATACTTAAAAATAGTGATACTCTCTATATACTAGGGAAGAGTGATTCAGGGCAAAGACATATTATATGCAGAGAGAGAGAGAGAGAGAGAGAGAGAGAGAGAGAGAGAGAGAGAGAGAGAGAGAGAGAGAGAGAGAGAGAGGGAGAGAGAGAGAGAGAGGAGAGAGAAACACTTTTCAACAGGTCATGGATTATAATACGATGATAAATTCATGCAATGCTTACCTCATTCTAGCTGTAAAAACATTTATAAATATGCTCATTCACTCTAGTTCTTACACCAGCCCTACAGACCTTCATCTGTAATAATAAGCTTTTAAATCCATGCTTTCAGTTTAATTCCAGTTTTATTTTTGCATTGCTGTAATCTAATAACCATACTAATTCAAGGGTTTCCTGTGATATGAGCTTCTGATTCTAATCTGGATGAAATCAGTTGCCTGCTACATAATTTAGTGTAAGGAAGTAGGAAAGGTGTTATGTCCTTTGTTAAGTGATTAAAAATATCTGAGTAAGCATGCCCTAGACCTCGTGGGTTCTCTGCACATCTTATAGGTAAGGCAGAGACCTAGAAGAGAATTCCTGTATGACCTTTTTGCAGTTTTTTTGAGATTATAATTGTATCATTTCCTTCTTTATTTTCCTTTTTCCAAAACATCTCTTGTGCCCCACCCCCTGGTTCAAACTTACGGCTTCTTTATGCTTTTGTTGTTCACGGTGGTGGTTGTTGTTTATGTGTGTGTATTCCTAAATACATAAATATCACTTGTTCAATTTGTGTAATGTCAAATATGTGTCTTCAGAGTCCTGTGAAATCTTTGTATGTTTGTTAAAAGGCCTGTTTTCTTGGGTTGTTTTGTTATTCTAGAAGCCACAGATATTTTTATATTTAGTATATTTAAAATGAAATGTTTGCCATTTTAAGATTAAATCTTCAAAAGTTAAAGTAAAATAATGTTCTCCATAAATAGCAGAGAAGTAATTGCCCAGTATGAAGAATGTATGCTGCAGAGGCCTCGGTGGACAGTTGGTCTCAGGCAGGGAGCATCAGACAGGACCCTGAAAAGTCACTGCAGGTCCTGAGTCGCTGAGCCTGCTTGGCAGCACAGAGATCTGGAATGCCTTAAGATAAAAACCGCAAAGGCAACAGATTTAATCAATCCTAGTGTTCTTCTCTTTTATTCTCCCAGTCCCAAGTTAAAAATAAAATTCGCCTGCCTTATTTTCCTACATGCTAGTTAGTGGGATTAGCTGGAGCTCTCAACAGGAAAGCAATAGAGTAGACACCATTGTGTGGTGGGTGAAAGCCCGGTAGAGATAATTACACAGTCACTCCCACTATATTACCCTTCAAAGAAACTGAGCCTAATATTCTCCTCCTAAGCAATTTAACCAACTTCTAAAAAAAAAAAAAAAAGTACAAGATATTATTTAGAGAATGAAATAGCTACTGTATATAATCAGGAGGGAGAATTCTAGCAAATTATTACACTCATTTGATAAGTACAGAAAGAGGTACATTCAAAGCTTTGCATTGCGCCTCCTCAGTAATTGCTCATTTCTGCTACGTGTCCTGTGCAAAGGGCAGTTGAAGAAGTGCTAAAAAGAAGAAGGGAACGGTCTCATCCCATGCTCCATGGGGTCAAGCTCATTTTGTCATCAGATGTCAAAAGTGATGACTTTTTTTTTGCATCTCCAAGGAAAATGTTCATGTATAATCACAGAAAATAATTTAAAAGTTCAATAAATCTGGTTTACTCTCTTGTGTGAATGCACATGTGTGTGTTTGTTGGCATGACTGTGACAAAAGCCTTATTCTCTGTGTGTAGACAGCACTCCAAAACACCAGTATTTTCCAAGCGTAGCAGTGTATGCAGAACTTACCAGAATAAGAACATCCCCAGATTCCCCAAATTGTTCACCCACTTGACCAACAAGCTGGCAGTAATATTGGGATTATATATTTTTGATTTTCTTTAAACAGAATAAAAACGTGTATAAATGTTGACACTTCAAAGATTGAGGAATTACATTTGTGTTTGCTATGATTTTTTTTCTCCCCCAAGCCAAACAAAAACAAAAGTAGAAGAATAAAAGTTGAATTAATTGCTATTAAGAGAAGCTCCCCAATATAATTTTTAAGCCAGATAGCCATTACAAGCAGTGTTAAAGATGTCAAATACCCATGGAGAAACACTGTCCATCACTGGACAGCAGTATTCAACAAATGTCTTCATCTCTAGATGCTTCATGAAGGAGTTCGTGAACGTACAGAGTGTAAGGCTGTATTACCTACCCAAACAGTTGTGGGAGTGAGCCTCGGCATTCGTGATCCTGGAGAGAACAGTGCCCCTCTCATGCTCACACTTCAGCAATTATAAACCTTTCTTGAGTTTCTTCATATTTCCAACTGGTTTCTACCAGTCAGGTGCCAAAAATCACCTAGAAGTCACCGTCTGCAAGACCATCAACATTGATCATGAAGGTCAACCTGGAAGACAGTCCTGGTGACTGTGGGAGATCTTGTAATTGTTCCTGCTGGCCTTGATGACAATGTTAAAAAGTAAAATAGAATTACTGTGACTCTTGGTTAAAACTCGACTCCAGGGCTGAACTCTAACTGTGAAGACTTCTTTACAACACCAAGAAAGCCGTGGGTTGCTTTGTTTCTGTATTTATTCATAAAAAGGGAGTGACATGTGATTTAATAAAACCAACATGAGTAAATAATTTCAAGCCATGTGTTTCAACAAGAATATAATAAAAATTTAATGAAGAAACATTAAATTTTCTTCATTTAAGTCATGACTTACATTGTACTGATTGTTTTGAGAACAGTAATAGCTAAGAGCACATTTTATAGTAAGCAGTGCCTTTCATTTGATGAATTATTGCAATAATCACCCAAAATGTTAAGTTCTTTATTACAGATAAATGTTGGTAGGTACATCATCAGGAAGTAGGGACCTTTGGCCTTCAACTCTAAGTAGAGTGCTACAAAAGGAGGTTTGGAGTTATCAGAAGTCTGAAGAACTTGAATTATGACTATATCAATATGATTTGCCCTAAATATATTTTCCTACCTAGGGCTGAAATTCATTTCATACAAATGTGCATTTTTTTCCCCAGATGTAATTTCCCAAGTGTTTCAAATTATTCAAATATAAAATGTAACCATCAGGACACAAAGCATTATTCCTGACCAATTTTCATATCCCTTTCCCATTACCTTACTTTTTTTTTTCTTTTCTATTCTTTTTTTGAATATTTACTTTATTTACATTTTAAATGTTTTCCCTGTCCAAGTCTCCCCTTCAGAAACCCCCGACCCCATCCCTCCAACACCTGCCTCGATGAGGGTGCTCCCCCACCCACCCACCCACTCCCGTTTTCCCTCCCTGGCATTCCCCTACACTGGGGCATCTAACATGCTCAGGTCCAAGGGCCTCTCCTCCCAGTGATGGCCAACAAGGGTCCCTCCATGTGTATTCTTAGGTTGGTGGTCCAGTCTCCAGGAGCTCAGGGAGGTCTGGCCAGTTGACACTGTTGCTTCCTACTTGGGGCTGCAACACCAACCCTTCTCCAACTCCTCCATCTGGGACCCCACACTCAGTCCGATGGTTGGCCGTGAGCATCCACCTCTGTATTTGTCAGACTCTGCCAGAGCCTCTCAGGAGACAGCTTATCATGCTTCCATCAGCAAGCACTTCCCAGCATCCACAATAACATCCGGGTTTGGTGGCTGTATATGGCATGTATCCCCAGGTGGGACAGTCTCTGAATGACCTTTCCTTGAGTCTCTGCTCCACACTGTGTCTCAGTATTTCCTCCTGTGAGTATTTTGTTCACCCTCCTAAGAAACACTGAAGCATCCAAGTTTTGGTCTTCCTTCTTCTTAGGCTTCATATGGTCTGTGAATTGAATCTTGGGTATTCCCAACTTTTGGGCTAATATCCACTTATCAGTGAGTACATACTGTGATTGGTTTTTTTTTTGTGCCTGAATTACCTCACTTGGGATAATATTTTCAAGTTCCATCCATTTGCCTAAGAATTTCATGAAGTCGTTGTTTTTAATAGCTGAGTAGCATTCCATTGTGTAAATGTACCGCATTTTCTGTATCCATTCCTCTGCTGAGGGACATCTGGGTTGTTTCCAGCTTCTGGCTATTATAAATATGGCTGCTATGAACATAGTGGAGCATGTATCCTCATTACATGTTGGAGCAACTTTTGGGTATATGCCCAGGAGTGGTATAGCTGGGTCCTCAGGTAGTACTATGTCCAATTTTTTGAGGAACTGCCAAACTGATTTCCAGAGTGATTGTACCAGCTTGCAATCCCACCAGCAATGGAGGAGTGTTCCTCTTTCTCCACATCCTTGACAGCATCTGCTATCACCTGAGTTTTTTATCTTAGCCATTCTGACTGGTGTGATGTGGAATCTCAGGGTTGTTTTGATGTGCATTTTCCTGATGACTAAGGATGTTGAACATTTCTTTAGGTGTTTCTAAGTCCTTCGAGTTTCCTCAGTGGAGAATTCTCTGTTTAGCTCTGTTCCCCATTTTTTGATAGGGTTATTTAGTTCTCTGGAGTATAACTTCTTGAGTTCTCTGTATACCTTGGATATTATTGGATATATTGGATGTGAGGTTGGTAAAGATCTTTTCCCAATCTGTTGGTTGCCTTTATGTCCTATTGACAGTGTCCTTTGCCTTACAGAAGCTTTGCAATTTCATGAGGTCCCATTTGTTGATTCTTGATCTTAGAGCATAAGTCATTGGTGTTCTGTTCAGGAACTTTTCCCCTGCGCCCATGTGATCAAGTCTTTTCCCCACTTTCCCTTCTATTAGATTCAGTGTATCTGGTTTTGTGTGGAGGTCCTTGATCCACTTGGACTTGAGCTTTGTACAGGGAGATAGGAGTGGATCAATTTGCATTCTTCTACATGTAGACCGCCAATTGAACCAGCACCATTTGTTCAAAATGGTGTCTTTTCCACTGGATGGTTTTAGCTCCTTTGTCAAAGATCAAGTGACTATAGGTGTGCACATTTCTTTGACATTTTTTTTTTTGCTGGATTATGAAATTGAATGATAGATGGAAGTCATGCTTTAAACTGAAGTAGAGAATCGGAGTCTGAGCCCAAGTGACTCCACTAATAAAAGCTGTACATATCTGCCTACAGCACATGGCATCCTTTTCTTTTATAGCTTGCTCATCAATATTGAGAAAAGGCCTTACCATGTTGTCTAAGTAGCCACCATTTTGAAAAGTTCATCTCTGTCCCAAGCAAAAGTTCACTAGCTGGAATTTGCAGTAGCTTGGGCTACTCACATATAGTAATTGTCCCTTTGGCTCACAGCTCTTAGGCTACATATACTTATGTGGCTCCACCTAGCCATAAAGATGTAAGGAAGCTAGAAATATTTTCAATGGAGCATCCATAGTTTCTAGCTAGTTAATTTTAACCATAGCTAGCAGCCTAGGGCATTTTCTCTATATGTATACTATCATGATACCTGAACATGACTCACAGAATCAACTAAGTAGTGCTCATAGGGCTCACAGAGACTGAAGCAGCAATCACAAAGCCTGCACAGGTCTGTGATAGGTTCTCTTCTTATATGCTATGGTTGTTGGCTTGGTGTTTGTGTGGGACTTCCAACAGTGCAAGGGGAGAGGATCTCTGAGTCTTTCCTGTGTTCTTGGGACCCTTTACCCCCTTACTCGGTTGCCTCGACCAGCCTTGATGCAAGGCTTTGGTCCTAATTTTATTTTATTTGTTATGTTCTGTTTAGCTGATATTATCCCTGGGAGGCAAGCTCTTTTCTGAAGGGAAATAGAGGAGGGTGGATCTGGGGGAGGAGGAGATGGCTAGGATGAGTGGAGGGAAGGAAACTGTAGTCAGGATATATTGAAAATAACAAAAAGAATAGAAAATTTAAAAATAAAATAGGATATCAAGAATGGACGCATGGCACCTTTCTGGCATCATTGGGTCCTGAGAGAAACCAGGGTCCAACTGACTTGCCTGAGAGAGTAGTGGGCAGTGAGTTGCACATTTACTGCAAAGTTTTATGCTTCACTGTAGGCTTAGGCTTTTCAAAACCCACTTTAATTACTGTTTGCCAATGCTTTGATCCCCCTGTGACCCACTGCTTAAAGGTAGGGGAGGAAAGGTGGGTAATAGGACAATGGAGATGTGGACCTGTGTAGATGTAGTTCTGTGGGTGCTTTCCATGTTCACTGTTAGGATACCAGCAGTGCAGTTTAGTAGTGTCAGGATACCAACAGTCCTATTCAAAAAGTGTCACCAAATGTGAGTCAGCAGTGGTGGCACAATCCAGCATAAACAGCCAAGCCTCCACCAAACCAGCATGAGTCAGCAGGAGGGACCAGAAGTTCTCTGCCATGCCTCTCTCAACAATGTGAAGATCAGCAAAGACACCCGACCGACAAAGCATCCATGGCTAGCAATACAAGTGCCCCGTCACTGTCTGCTGGTCCCACTTAGACTCTCTCCGAACATCACGTCACGTGCCATCTTATGAGTCTGCTTCAGCAAGCATCACATTTGTCTGCGTCACGTGACACAACCAGAAATTTCCTCTTCACCTCACTTTACAATGGACCAGAATTTTTGTGTTATGTTTGTTTGTTTTTCTTATTTCAATGCTGGTAGTCAATCTAGAGCCTAGGGAATGTTAGCATGCTACGGAGCTGTGTCTAAATACACAGAGGTTCTCTTTAATTCTCTTTCTGGCATTCATGTTTAACCATAAAAATAAACAAATACAGTTGAAAGTTCTTTCTGAAAAATATAACAGTGAGCTATGTGGTTCCCATAGTCTTCTGAGAAAGTCCATTTGTCTTGAGCCTGGAATGAACACTTAAAGGGTGACATGTGTGACTCTTCACTTGATCTCAACCAGAGGCTGAGAAGCACTAACCATTTATTTGCTAGATTTGTATCATCTTCTGGGGTCTTCCTTTAGCTAGGACAGTGGTCAGTCTCTATACTCTCATAATAGATGAAGTTATTCAGATTTCCATTTAAATGTTCAATTCAGGGAATTTCTAACACATGTAAATGTAGAAAGAGTACAGCACCTGCACTGACAGCTGAACTGGGCTCAGTAATCAGTGTGCTCTCCCTTACTTTAGTGAATTTGTGGGGTCATCTGACCTCTTGTCAAGCAGAGTTGTGGATACTGACACATCCCTTGGCTTTGAGAGACAGGGCTAACAGAGCAGGCAGCCAGTGATCACCTCGTCACAATGTTGAAGTGTTGAGAGAAATGAGGGCAGTATTGAAGAGGATCTATCACCTAAGATAGAAATGTCCATCAATATCTAGAGAAGCTTTTAACCTGAGATGAAAGACCGAGAAGGTCCAGTCCCTTATGGGCTACTTTTCTGTTGGAAAAGGGAAAGCCAGACATGTTCTTAATGTGCAGAGAGAGGATCCTGCTCCCATCTAAAAGTTTAGTATTTTCTTCTGGTTTGTCAGATAATAAACAGAGATATCTGAAATCTGCAGTAGCTGCACACTAGGTAAAGAAGTCTCTCCAGGCCCTAATGCCCAAAAAGACCCTTCCCAGCTGTACTGAAAGTAAGCCTCCAGCATCTTTAGGCGCATGTAGCAGCATCCAAAGGTCCAAAGGATCCTAGGCCACTTTACATCCCAAACCAGAATAAAAGGCGGACATAGTAGCTGCATGTCTTCCTCACAAATCTCTTGCAGCATTTAATTAACAAATGTTCCTCAAGTGCTTTGGGCTCCCTGTTTGGGTAGATGTGACTGAAATGCAAAGTACCTTTCGTGCCTTATTTATTGCTCCAGCGAGCACGCTCTATGCTGGCAGCATTTATCTTCATTTTAATTTTATCTCCCACAAATATAGGCATTAATTTAAATCACATACAGAACATAACAGTTTTTATAGAGGCAAACTTATTCCAGCGTGCTGCATTTTAATATCGCACTTCACCATCTTTTCTCACTTGATGCAAGAATAGTATCTCTTCCTGCTTCAGCGTTTAATCTCAGGACAACAGAAACTTTGACTGTGGATATTCTTGCTCTCAAACTTTATCTGCCTCTCTGCCTGGCTGTTGCTGACTGAAAGCTGTGTGTTTTGAGCACAGGTAGAAGCTTCTTCTATGCTATATCCCTTTGTCTTCCTAATTCTTGATCTGGGGGTGGAGAGTGGAGGATAAAGGATCTTATGGCTGCAGGTGAGCCAGCTTTCAGGTATCTTTCCTGATAGTGACAGGCAGAGCAGGGAGGCCCCACTCCTATGATGCTTATTTCAAAGAAACTCTTGGGCATCTCCCATGCCCTCTCTGTCCTTTTCATCAAATGAGGGTTTTCTGTCTTACTCATCTCTACTCGTGAAGCCATCTTATGTAGCTTGAGTCTTTGCCCCCAGAGAACATGTACTCAATGGGCTCTGTGTTTGACTATGAAACATTCCAGTTAGCTCTCACACCCTCAGCAAGGATGCTCTCCCTAGCCTTAATTTCTTGCCTGAAAAACTGTGACCTTCCTCAGTTCAGTTTCACAGAACTGGCCCTGTTAGACAACCTGTTCCCAGAAGTTGGCCTCAGACACAGGGAAAAAGTCGGCCTCAGCAAAGAAGACAAGGCTTTCTGAGGCACTTCAGGCTCTCTCTACAGGAGCCTTCTTCCCAGTAATTTGTACCAAAGAAAATGTATAACTTGTTTTCCTTTCTGCAGGCTACTGGATATCTAGACTTGGCTTTTGGATTGTTTGCTTATTTTTATAATTAGTCTGCTTTCAAAAATGTACTGGCAACATCCTTGAGTTCCCTGTTTTATTACCATCTCTTGTTCATTTTATAGATGCAGAAGTGAGGTCTTGAGAAGTTTATTTTCCCAGATCACATAGCTAGCATGTGACAGGCCTGGGATTTGTAGACTCTGTCTGTGCTAACTAATGTACTTTTGGAAAAGCTCTTTTCAGCCTAAAATCTTGACCTCTTGTTTGTTGCTGACGCTTCCCGAGCCCTTCATTTTTGTGCTCTCAGGTGGGTTTTTATCTGTGGTAAGAACATGGTTACCCTGGAAACTCACTCGTTAGAACAGGAATCCAATTATAGCACCGTCACCCGGGTTTATTAAATTGTTGCTAATGACGTAGACTTTTGATTGAAAGATGCTGAGAATTGGGTTCTTTCCATGTCTCAAGCCAGGTGGTGTCACATTAATCTATACTTCCAATACAAAGAAAGACATGTTCTTTATCTAATGGGTTTGGTTTAGAGCCTGAACTGGGTATCCATTTGGCCCATTGGTTTCTGCAGTGGAGCTACCTATATGGGAAAAGAGGTTGAGGGCACTCTGTCTCTCCTCCAGCTGCATCTGTCCCCAACCCAAAGGCCTGATGACACTGGCCATGCTTGCCACCGTGGAGGCTATAGCTCCCTGTGCAGTTCATTTCTTTTCATGCTTTCAGTTGAAGGTTATATTTGGCTCAGGAGGGTCATTGCTCTCTCATAGGATTTAGGCCTTCAGAGACTTCCCACGCACCAAGAATTTTCTTGGGTTCAGACTGATAAGTTGACTTTAAATTACATGAGCTAAGCAATCAGGTCTATGTGGATAGAGTTTTGTCTGGTATTACCAGCCTGCTAGAAGTGCTTGAGTCATGCTAGTGGTGTGTGAGCTTACTCCTGGAGCATGAAGCAGGCCTGTAACTGATTGAGCCCTTTACATCTGTATAACAAGGCAACATCACCTGCCACCTGGTAATGGCATCAGGTTCATATTACTTACTCCTCACAAACTAAAGGTAGAGCTGGAGGCAGAGTCCTGCTCACCTACAGGGATATTCAGGGATGAGTCTGGACAGGTTCCTGTGAGAGTATTAGTGTTTCAACGATTGACACTCACATCTCAGAGAAGGAGGACAACCATTGCCTTGAACCCCTTGAAGCTGTTACAGGTGTCTAGAGCCATTATCATCCTGCAGACTGCATCTTTAGCAATGCCTTGTATAAAATGATGGGAACTGGGGAAGAGAGAAGCAAGGCTGCCTCTCCCTGTGGCCTGGAGAGTAATGGTTCTGTGTTTATCATCACTGACTAGACACAGCAATTTGGGTTGGTAAAGAGGATCACTTACCTTCAGAGAGCATTCTGCTTTCTGCGTTAACCTTCTTTTCTCAGGATAACGTGAAATCCTCATTCAGGAGCTGGGGAAGTGACTCCTAACTCTGTTCATTCCCCCAGTATTCCCTACCAGACTGAAAGATCACTAGCTGTCTCTCTCACAATTCCCTCTTGACTTACATTTTCTATCTGTATAAGATTTAGTCAGCTTTTACTCTTTTTTTGATGCAAAAGCAAGAGGAATTTATTTTTCCAGTGTGCTGGGGTTGTCCCAAACCCAAAGGAAAGGTGGTGATCCCAGGCGCCCCATTTGACAATTTTTATATAGTTTCCCTGGGTGGAAAAGAGCATCAGCAACTAGGCACAATATGATTGGTGGAACAGTGCGCCCTTTAAACTGATTGGTCTTTAGGGATTGAGGTAGTAGGGGCTTACTCAGTTTCTTCCTTCCGGCCTATGTGCTCCACCTACCTCTTCCTTCTGGGAGGGGAGGAGTGCCTATGTGCTCTGGGGCCCAGTGGAATTTTCCAACAGTCTTTAGTTAACTGACCTTTCCCCCCCTTTCCTTTGTGCATTCTTCAATCTTGAAGCTATTGCTGGTATTCTGTTAGCTCATACTCCTGTTCTTCTGTATCTAGCTCTTTGTATTTCTGCTTTAAGATCATTTGGTGTGCTGTGCCTATTCATTCCTTAACAAAAGCGACCAAGTGGTTCAAAATGCAGGGGCCAAAAGTCAACAATAGCAGGAGAACAATTAGGGGTCTTAACAGGGTAGATATGAGGGTGGTTAACCAAGGGGAGGAGTTAAACCAAGACTCAAACCAGCCCTGACTCTGCTCGCTCTCTCTCTCTCTCTCTCTCTCTCTCTGTCTCTCTTCCACTTGGCTAACCTTACTCTCACCTTGGCCATTGAATCTTTAACAACCTCAGAATGTTGAGGTTGTTAAAAGCAACACTCTTCAGCTAAGGCAGCACATAGCCCTCCTTGCTGGAGGAAAAATTAAGTCTAATCTCCTCCTATTCTGTAGTCCTACTTCTGATAACAAAGTCAGTGATTCTTTAAGGTGACTGATGGAAGTTTCTATTCTCTCTATATCTAAATCAATGGCTGCCCTTAGACTATCACAATGTTTCCTTTGTAAGACCAAAGCAGAGGTCCTGGTGGCTGCCCCAGCCACCCCCAACCACAAGAGAAGGGAGACAGTGAGTGTTGTCTAAAGGCACCACCAGGCAGTCATCATCAAGGTCGAGTGATCTTGAGCTTGAGTAGATTGTCCATGTTCTGTACCATCCAGCAGGAGTCTCTGGGGAGTGGGGCATCTGTAGGTATCACATGGGAAGTATGCACTCAGGCTATAATACTACCCACCTTGAGGGCTGTAGGATTGGCTAGCAGCACCAGAAAGGGTCCCTTCCACTGGTGTTCCTTTTTTAAAAAAATTATTTATTTATGTGTATGAGTACACTGTAGCTGTCTTTAGACACACCAAAAGAGTACATTAGATCCCATTACAGATGGTTGTGAGACCATGTGGTTGCTGGGATTTGAATTCAGCACCTCTGGAAGAGCAGTCAGTGCTCTTATCCGCTGAGCCATCTCTCCAGCCCATAGCTCTTACTTTTTAAACTCATCTCATCTGTAATTGTTGAAACTTGAACTAAAGATTCAAATTCTGTTATTTTTCTGATTGTAGCAAATTACTGTTTGAATGAAATGAGAACTAACATGTAATATATGTCCTTATAAAAATCTCTGTGGCATCTGACTTGTATCCATATTTGGAAACACATGTGTGTATTACACAATAATATGCTTAACACCTGTGGAGAAAATACTTGCTTATCGATGTAAGATTTGGGAGCATAGAGTCCTTTATGTCTGTCCGTACACCTAACGATTCTATAATGTGCCTGTTTGGTTGCCATTCTGAATGCATAATTTTTACAGACTTTTTAATACATTTCCACATAAGTGTTGTGTTAGTGGGGTTTCTGTCACTGTAACGATATACCTGAGACGAGCAGCCTAGGAAGAGGAGTTTGAGTTCATCACAGGTTAGTTCTATTGCTTGGGACCTGTCATAATGGCAAGGTAACGTCATAGAGAACACATGGAGAAAGCTGCTTGCCTCAGATGCCTGAGATGGAAAGGGAGACTGATTTCCCAGGATGCCCTACTCAGCCCATGCTTTCAAGAGATCACCTCACTCCCAATGCTCTGCTGCCAGATGACTCTCCCAGCGGCGCCATCTTTAGGGTCATGCTTTAATATATGCAATGTTTGTGGACTTTCTAGATCCAAGCTATAGCATATTGTAGGTATATTAAAATATGCAATTTAACATTACTTATCAATTTTATAAGTATCATTATATGTGCCATTTATATATATAAAATATACATACATATATACATATTTGGATACTTGCAGTATATATGACAATGTAGCAATCACAATATTTATAAAGATACAAAGTATAATTTTTTCCTCTCTAGGTCCTTTCCTTCCTCTCTGCCTAAATCTCTCCCTGCCAACTTACTGCTCTACCTCTCTCTTCCTTTCCCTTCCTTCCCTTCTCTCCCCTCCCTGTCCTACTCTCCTAGAGTCCCTCTCCCTCCCTCCCCCTCCCTCCCCCATCCCTCCCTCCCTCCCTGCCTCCCTTTTTTCCTTCCCTCCCTGCTCCCTCTCTTCCTTTCTTTCATTTGTTCATTCGTTCTTTCTAATCTTTCCAGAAAATCATTCCCTGGTATCGTTCACAGCTGAAACTGTGAAACCTAGACCTTAAATATAGTATGGTTGAAAGCTAAGGTGAGATTCTGTTTTAAAGGAAGTGGTTTGTCCTTGCATATATAAATCCTTGACCTAGTCCATTTAAAACGGAGGAATCGTTATGATTTTAAACATTAATGTCAGTATTTTGGGGAGTAGTTCTTTCTACTTCCCCAGAGGTAACAGTTCCTCCCCCATCCCCTCCCCCTCTTATCCTCTCTTCTCTTCCCCTCCCTCACTCCCTTCCCTTCTCTTCCCATTTCCTTTCCTATTATATTTTCACTTTTACTTGTTTGAAAATGTTGTTTGGCTTGCTTCTTCTCAGTCGGGATACTGCTCACCAGTAGCTAAAACTAATAATTTATTTTTTATTTTCTCTAAATATCTGCTATGATGTGAGTTAATTTTCTTCCTTCCTGGGACCCTCTCTGATCATTTAAATGCAGACCCTGCCCCCCTGCACACACTTTGAATGCTTTGATAACCAGTCCATGCTAGGTGTGCAACAGCTTGCATTAAGTCCCTGTATTGCAGAGTATATGACAGCTCCCTGAACTATCATTGCCTGCAGCACAGGCTCAGCATTGGGGGTGTTTTTGGGAAAAGGTAGATGTGCCTTCCAGGGCTCAGTGAAGCTGCCATTAATGTTATAAATGATCGTCCCTTTGTCTCAGTTCCAGCCTAGATGGAGTCTTGACTTTGCAAAATTTATTCAGTGACATGTTCTTCCTGTGTCTAGTAGTCAATCACTTCCCAAAAGGGGAGAGGTGATAAGAGAGTAAGAATAATGCTATCATAATTCATATGCACTTGGCCTTCTCTGAGTATTACCAAAAAGCAGACAAGGCAGGCTTTGCTGAGCGGCATTCCTACATGGATTCCTGTACATTGAGCAATCTCCAAACCCTGCCAAAAGCATCCCTTGGGCATTTCCAAAGACTATGTTGGTGTGTCTGTGGTTGTCCTTTAAACCTTTTTGTGTAGAAGTATGTAGAGGAAAGAACAAAAGGAGGAAAGAGGGTAGGAAGCCTGCATTTTAAACCTGGTTCTGACCAATCTCAGCCCTACGATGTCATAGTAGGCTCTTAAATCCTTTACATTCTCTGTTTGCAGTTATTTGAGTACAGGGAAAAAAGTATATTTGTCATGTCTCTGTGATCAAGAAAAAATGTTAAGAAAACTAAATCAATCAAATAAAAAATGGAAAAATAGTAATTTCAATTAATCAGAATCTAATTTTATTACTTCTAAATATCATGAAATTTAAAAACCACAATGAGGTAAGTACTTAGGTTTAAAAGTTGTTATCAACCATAGTACTACTGTGCAACCACTGGCTAGAAGATGCCAATTGTGTTAAAAACAACAAACAGCAAAAAGCACTCTCCTGTTTTACTGTCCGTAAGAATGATGCTGGTGAGACCAAGTACTTTTGGTTTGGGGGAAGAATTCTGTTTTGTGATCTGGCTTCCCTCTACTTTGTGGCCCCTGGGGATTCATGCTCCTACCTTGTCGACGCCCTCGGGAGATAAGTCCCTGCAGAAAGCTCAGAAGACATCATGTTTCTTTAGAAGTATCTGACCTATTTTACTCACATGGTGAAAATGTTTATGTAGCAGGAGAGCATATTTGTCTTGGGACATCAGTGTATGTGGTATGGTTTGTTTTCTACCCAAGTCAATGATCAGTAGGCTTGATAATGTCTACAGAAGTTTTGTCAAAGAAACAACCAGCAGAAAGTATGTATTGAGGTTAGCTTTGAAGGATTCTGTGGGCTGGCTAGGAAATCAGAGGTCTACACAGTAGGGTGTTAAAAACAGCAGGTTAGCTTACAACTGGTTCAGTCAGATCCTGCCAGCCTACCACTTTTTTTAAAGCCAGTTGATTGAATTTTAATCAAATCTAGAAGATGTCTCCAATAACTGTTTGGCCCCAGGGACAATAAGTGAAATTGGTGATCTACTTCCAACATGCCAGGACCTGAGAGGAAATGGAAACATGGCTTGTCAGAGAGCGCCTGCCTGTCCTCAGTTGCAGACTGCTGCGCTGGCTGTTGCCTCTTGAGTATTCTTAGCAGTATTCTTACATTCTGCTTTAGATTATAGCAACTGAACTAAAAGACTATCTTTTTAAAAAATCTCTAATAAATTTTTAATTTAAATAGTATTATTTCATCTTTCCCTTCCCTGTTCTCTCAGCTCCTCCCAGATAGCTTCCCTCCAGCCCCTTTCATGACCCCATTATTAAACTGATGACCTCTTTTTATTTGACTATTACTCTTGCACACACAGAGACACATGTATATGGATACATCTTGCTGAATCCATGTATTATTTCTGTGTATGTGGTTTCATGGCTGACCAATCTTACTGAAGGGCTCATTCTGAGAGATGCTAATCTCTGTCCCAGCAGCCTATCGATTTTGCCTTGGTGTAGGAACCTATGAAGGTTTTCCCCTTCCACATTAGCATTTCAGCCCATTTCCTGGTATTTGGACTCTTCGAGTCTTACCACCCCCTCTCGCTCCAAGTTCCTGGAGTCCTAGATTCAGGAGTCGTGATGTAAGTGTATCCATCTTCCACGCTGTTATCATTGGTATCCTGTGCTAACAGTGTCTCCTTTACTTCTCTCACCACAGGGCGTATGGCTTGCTCTCCTGTCTGCATCCAGTCCTGTTAGCGCATTTCAGGGCCCTGGTTGATGGATGTAAAAGCAGCCATAAGCCCTGATTGATGGGCTCTTGACTACTGTTCTCCCATTCCCGTGTCTCTCCAGCTATAGTCAACAGAGTCTTGTAATTGCTTGTCCATAGTTTAAGTGTGTACTCATCAAGTTAACATCATGAACAGCACACTCCTGTGTTTCTCCAGCTCTCTCTTTCCCTCCCTCCCTCCCTCCTTCCCTCCATCCATCCTGCCGCCCCCTCTGGCATCTCCCAGCTTCTAGAGCAGGTCTACCTCCACTCAACTATGGTTCTAGCTCCCAAAAGTTCTTGTCTGTTTCTTGTCCAGTCAGGACTCTGCAGCTCAGTTCTTCTGGCCCTTCTCATCCTCATTTGGTAGGCCCCTTTCAGAGTTCCACAGCAGGCCTGCCCAGTACCAAACCTGAGGCTCCTTCAGTCCTCACTGACCACTGAAGGTTATTACATGCTACACTCTTGCTTTTCTTTCCACCTTTCTGAACAGTTCCACTTTAGGAATCTCCTTAGCTGTTCCTCTTGTGCCTCTCAAATGTTCTTTTCCTTTGAGTCAGGACATCCTTTGTCAGGCCTATTGGTGACCTCAGCTACCAGGGTTGCTGTGGTGTTACAGGACTATGTTCTACTCCTTTTCTCACACTTCAAATGCAGATGATTTGATGTGCTTATTCTCAGCCTCCAAGTGTCTGAGAGAAAGCCAGTCTCTCTCCAGAGTCTGTTCTGTGTTGGTTAACATGATGTCACTGACTAGCCAGTTTCCTTAGCATTTAGGTTTTTTTTCTAGGCTCCTCCATCCCTGACAGAATCTCCTTTTCTAACTAGTTTATGTCTTGCTTCCCTCTCTCTGTCTTCACCTTTCAGATGACTGCAACTTCCCATGGACCATGGGCACATTTGTTAGCTTTTTGTCACGAGGATAAAATACCTGAAACAAAGGAGCAGGAAGACGTTTTGCCACATCACTTCACAGGTTGTCTGACCACAGGGCTGTAGGCCTGTACTGGGTCAGAACATCATAGCAACAGGAAGGCATGGTGGGGCAAAGCTTCTCAGAGGAAGACTGGGAAGGTGAGGGCTGTGGGGGTGAAGGACAGGTCAGTCTCCCTAACACCCCATATGACCTACTCCTTGTTGCTAGGCCCCACTTCTTAGTTGTGCATTCAGCTATGCACCAAAAGATCAATCCTTGCATTTCGATGGCATTTTTGTGATCTTGTCACCTCTCATAACCAGTAAGCTAGGCTTTCAGCACAAGAGCTTTCTGGGAAAGCAGTTCCTACAGAGCGTACCTTTCTAAATGAATCCGTTGTAATCAACTGCCTATCCTCAGCTCCATCCTGTTCAGGTCCCAGTCTGTTCTCCACGAGCAGTTTCTCGTATGCCGCCTCTTGCACTTTATCCTAGCCCAGTAACACACTACAGTGGTCAGGAAAGCAGGCTCTGAAATCCATAGAAACAAGTTTGGATTTCACTTGAGCGCATCTCTTCTTAGGCAGAACGCCTCTGTGGATTCTTCCCCTCCTGCCACAGACACCCTGGGCTGATGCTGTGCCTTCACACGCTCATCTCTGTGCAAGGAACCCTGTTTATGCCCCCAGCTTTTCATTGTCACCATCAGAGATGGCAGTTCCCTTAAAACTCTTCAGCAAGCTGTCGTGTTCTCTATCCTTGCTCTTACACTTCCCAAGCACACAGGTTCTGTCTTGTGGGTATTTTGTCTTCTGCTTTTTAGGATCTTTCTCCCTGCAGCCATTGTAAGTTCCAGAGGACCCTTGGCCTATTGACCCTGCCCTCTGTGCATATGTTGTTGCTGAGTGCCTTGGCTGTGTTTGGCATTAGTGAATGTCTGAGAACTGATCATACTGTGACTGTCTCACTTCCTGCACGTGAGTTCCCTAAGCTGACCACAGCTTTCATTTTGTAGAAGAAGACATAAAATATAAAGCTCTTGTTTCTGTGATGGCTCCTTGAGAAGCTGCCTCCTTCTGGAGGGCGGTTTGTGCAATCAAGTGGCATTTTACAAGGAGGGACAGCCCCAGGCCAATTCCCTTCTCTTGGGGAACTCAAAATGGTATGGTTTGTCTTTCCTCTTTTAAATCCTGATCTCAGCAAAGCTAACCTAATCCCTTCCACTAACCTCCTCATGGTTTTATCACTTTAGCATGGGGAATGAGAATTCTAGCCCCTGCCTCAGGTGTTTGCAGAAGTATGTCTTGGGTGGTGGCAGGCAAGCACGCTTGCCTTAGTAGGACTGACAGAAGTTTCTAGGTGCGTAAGTGTGCACAATCGTGGAAAGAGGCTGTACTTCACTGTCAAGCTTTGGGGATTTTTTTTAACAGTTCTACATGCTGAAAGTCAGTTGACAGTTTTTAAAAGGAAGCTTGCCCTTTTTCATTAGCTCCTTTTACCTCATGCTGAGTCATGGATGAGAGAGAATTTGTAGGCAGCTGAGCTGCAGGAAGAAGAATCCTGTCATTTACACTTGCAGGTTGTTATGCTTTCCAGAAAACTCTTTCAGTGGGTTGCAAAAGTGATTAATCTCCCCTTGAAACTGACAAAGAGGCTCTCTGATAACGGAGGAAATTGAAGGGGTGGGATTTCTTTAAAGAACAGGCTACTCTTTCCAAGTTTAGATTAGGAAAAGCGTCTACATGCCATTTTGGGATTGGAGTGAGTTGGGGGGGGTGCTCGCTCCTGTGCGTGCACACCTGCCTGAATCTGGTCATGACCTGAAAGGATGCAAGGAGTTTCTGGTAGAACTGCACCTTTTGTGGACTAGTTTAGCTAATTGTTCATGTCGCATTTAAACTATTACTTTTGCATCTCATTCTCTTGTTTAGTTCTCACTCTGTTTCAGTCCTTACTTTGTAGTCCCAGATCTCTTGGGCAGACATCCTTTCTAATATGACAGACAAGCGGTAAAGATACTCACGCTCCTGCCTTGGGTAAACTCTGTGGGTTGCAAAACCAAACCAAAGACGTGAATCTGGAAAGGGTCTGTGGTGACTGGGGGCTGTCAGACAGGGGTGGGAGTGAAAATAAGTAGAATACATTTTATCCATGTATAGAAATGTCAAAGAACAAACTGTATTATTTTTCAAAAAATGGACTGTGGTCCTCCTGTTGTATAAATTGCCCCCTCAGTGGGAAATTTTGTTCCTATGGTGTTTCTGCAGCATATAACTTGGAAAGAAGTTGTTAATATAACTGAAATACAGTATACCTTCTTAGAGCATAAAAATTTTTCTTCATATTTTTGTTTTAAAAGTCACATTTCCTCTCAGAACTAGCAAACAGTTGCTTGGTCTTTTACTGGACATGCCATCAGTTTACCTCCAACTTAAAAAGATAATTTTAAAAAAGATGTTAAATCTAACCCGTATGTAACCCAGCACAAAGCCTTTGGCCTTGAGTGGGTTTTATTTGTTTTAAAGCTGGGCTGTATTGCCCATGCTAGCCAAGAACTCCCAGGCTTGGCCTACCTGTTCTTTTCCTCCAGACTCTGCAGTAGTGTAGACATCTGACACCGTGCCCATGTTTGCCTGTGGTTTTAGAAATGGTTTGATATTTAAGACAAGTTCCTCTGGATTCTCAACAAGCATTGTCTTTGTTCTGGGAGCTTTCCACTGCTCAGGACGCCATTTTATTTGGGGCTATGTCAGGCTGCTTTCCTTTCTTGCTCCTGCACCCCTCATTCTGAAGGTCGTTCCCAGCCATCCCCTTGAGGACTGAGTGCATTCCCTGTGAATAGGTGACTGAGGATTTTCTCTCACGTCTCCCAGCACTGATCCCCCCCAGAAGAGAAGCCATGCCAATGTCCTTCATCAGAATGGATCTGCTTTGGGGATCCAGGGCCTCTTTTAGAGCTAAAGTTAACTACCCTACCACTTTTACCCTGAGGCTTCATATCAAGGTTTTGAATTCTGAAGTAAAAAGTGTCAATCCATTTACTGTTGCAAACTTGCTAATCCTCAGTGCATACTACCTGGATAGAGTGGGGAAAGAAAGGGAGAGAAAACTCAAATGCTTATGTTTCATATACGGATTGCAAAGATCATTGTATTAAATGTTTTCAGAGTTAATATGTAAACACATTGGTATATATACATCTGAATATTTATATAGGTGCTTGCACTGCTGGCAAGCACCATTTAAGTGACATTACTGGACGTTCTCCTTGTCCATATTACGGGAGCTGTCAAGCCCATCTGTGGCAGCATCTTCAGTAAAGGATACAGTATTTGGGAGATGGTCCACTGGAGCAAGAGGGATGTGAAGGCATTTGATGTTTTTTAAAGTAGAACGAGGTGATTGCAACTAACAGGTATCTGTCTACAGCTGTGTTTTAAGTTTTTATAGCCTGAGTGAAACAACTTTTATACCAGTAGGCAGTAGGGCCCTCGTTGTCACAGTATTATTTATTATTGCCATGGAGATTAGCTGTCTTAATTTAAATTGCCTACAGTGTTTTTAAGTTGGAGACATTTTGATTTGATATTTTTAAGAGAGAAAGGTTCTATACATATTATGGAAGAGCCTTTTTCATAGCTAAATGCCAACAGCAAAATTTAAACCAAAAAGTATTCATGAAGCAATGGTAATGAGATAGAATTGTGGTTTAGTAGGGAAGAGGACTCCCTGTCGGGAACAGTCCACGTGCAGTGCGTGTGTCGCGCTGCTGTGGAGAGAGCTCTCATACGGACGGCTGTGCTTTACTGACGTGAGGAAACTTTAGGGATTACATAGAACACACCTTGCTGTTGAAGTAGTGAATGTCATAACGGTCTCCATTTTGAAAATTGAAACAGTTGTTGTGAAGGGTCCCCAAAGCAGCTCCCCTCCCTCTCACACCTGCCTCTTAACTGTCTGCTTAGAGAATGAACTACAGAATGCCGGGCAGTGGGATATGTGACATTACCAGTTTGTACCCTCATTCTAGATATTTTCAGGAAAAGAGAAGGAGCTATAAATATTACAAAGCTAGTTGACTCACTGGAGGATCGGCGCACAGGAGGCCATGTAGAGTAATTGTTTATTTCCAGTACCCTACTCTGTCTGCAAACCAGAGGACCAGATGCTAAATTCTACCAGATAATGCATCTTTAATTAAATATTTTATTTGCAATACAATTAATAATGTGGTCTGTTACTTTAACCTTATTAAGAAATTAACATAATTTTCATATAATAGGCTCATAAAAAGGCAATGTGCTTTGAAACAGCCTTTACTAAAGCAGTTGTGTGCTTTGTGCTGTTGAGTTCTGAATTTAGATTAATTGGTTGTGGGCAAGAATTACCTGGTACAGTGAACTCGTAACTCCAAATCAGAAAGAGATCTAGTATTAATGTTTTCTTTAGAATGAACTAGGCTTCTCATTCCTCAGTGTGCTCACTTTTTCAGAGGCTCAGAGAATAATTCCCTGACTTGCTTTGTGCTTCTGCCCTCCTCTGACTCTTTTTAGAAACTCGGTGTAATATAAACAGTGATAATCCCAAGTATACAGTACATTGGACTGTGATGGCTCCTAATGAATGGGAGGTCATGCTTCTGGTTTTGTGCTGCTCTTGATGTTGTTTTAATTTTCACAAAGTGTTAACATGATAATTAAATTTCTCTAGCTGTCCTGTGAAGAAAGAATTTTAAATTGCGATACATGTAGAAAAAATGTTAGTGTTAAAAAATAATATCTGTTAAACTGAGATCATCTGTTGGTTCAGAACAATGTCTATAGCTATGACAATGGGGCTTTAATAAATTAACATTTACCAAGCTGTCCTTTTAAAGACTGTTTGAAATGTCACCCCCACCTTCAGCTGAATAGAAATAATTTGCATGAGAAGTGTGTGTGCCCTTAACTCTTAATGAAGTAAGGAGCCCCTCTCTTCAGAGGGTAATTGCTGTCCCTGTGAAGTGTTTATTTCAGCACTGTCTTTTGCTTGACCTTCCTTTACCCTGTGATGTGTCCCTTAATTGTATCAGATTAGTTATCAACTAAAATTAAAGGCAGCCCTTACCCTTCACAACTGGTCCTGCTGTAATTGCATAGTCTTGCTTCTGTACTGCAGAGGGGTGGCTGACAGCACAGAGTTGAATCCACAGTCTAGCATATGAGCCACACACTAGCCGTGTCTTTGGACAACTTGCACCAAACGGGCAAAACTTCATTGCTTCATAGAGACAAAAATAGGGTCTCAATCACCTCTATGTGAATGATTTTGATAAGATTTGGCATAGCATGCATCCATTGTGATTAAAGTTTATCACATTTGAGTGTTCTCCAATTGTACCCTCTGCTTTTCTCTGTGACTCTGACCACAGTGTGTGCTGAAAACAAGATTCCTTCCCTCAATTCCAGAGAAGGTGTACACAGGGACAGGAGACTATCCCAACAGATGGAGCTCCGAAAGCTCATCTTACCTTCTCAACAGAGAACAATCCATCCGAAACTTTAATGCACTAATGGATTTCTCTATGCCACGTAGCATTCTGAGTTGTATGTTGCAGGTATTTAGAAGTATTCTGTGTGGCTTTTGTTGCATATAGACTCTCAAGGCCAAGAATATCTGTGCTGAATTTCTCCCAACTCCAAAAATCCCCACACCTTAAGATAAACTGCTATCCTTGTTTGATAAGGTGAGAAAGGGGTCATTTTATATGCATTCATATTCTTATTTGATATGTGTTTATGAATATGTGCTACTGTCTGGTTTTTAATTTTAATTTATTTTTATTTTAATGGGAATTTAATGACGCCACTTCCTCCTTCCCTTTCCTCACTCTAGCCCCACCCCCGTGTCCCTCATTCCCTCTAAAATGTAGTGTTGAGTTTTGTCTGTGTGCATGTGGTCATGGCTTACCCCTTTGCATTGGATAACTATGGGGATAATCCCTGAGAAAGACTAATTCCCCTTCTCTCAGGTGTCATGATTTGTCTACCAGTGAGGCTATGTGAGGTTTCCCCTGTATACATTAGTATGTTGTGATTTCTTCCATTTTTTCAAGCCACCATATTGTTAAAGTTCCATGGGTGTAGCCTGCCTGTCATCTCTCAGAGACAGTAGCTTACCTCCTGGTCCTCCGACTCTTATAATCTCTTTGACCTCTCTCCTGCAGTGTTCCCTGAGCTGTAGTATAACAACCCCCCACTACCTGTCATGTGAAACCTCAACCCAAGTAGTTGCCCATGGTAGTCCAGGTGACTCCCAGAACAACGTAGGCTATTAGTTTTGGCCATGGTTGCCTCTCAGAGGTTGAAGTTACACTTCAGCCACAGAACTTGGAAGACTCAGACTGTCTCTAACCTGCAAACTTCCTTAGGGCCTCACTTTTATAGCACCAGAAGGGGCTGTGCAAGCTGCCATGGAATGAGGCACCAGTGCCGTCCAGTTGTGATGCCTTTGATCCACAATGGCTAGCGTGGCAAAATGTCCCTAACAGGACAGGAATGGTGCTTATAACTTGGGGATCACCAAAAGCAGTCTAAACGGGCTTAGGGCTCACTCAAAAAGAGGGAAATTGTGCCTGATGTCAGACCATAAGGTCATCAGAGAAACTACTCCCGCCACTTTACTAGAGCAGCATAATCCCTAACTGCATTATGGAGCTTAACTTTATACCCGCAAAGAAGTCTAGCTATCACCCTGCATCCAACAAGCGTCCCTTTGCAGCAGTTGGAGACAATTACAAAAACCCATGGCTGGTCAGAAACACTAAGGGCAATCATGGTGTGCCCAGCCCCAAGCAACAACACAGTTCTTCTACCTATGTTTACTGAGGTGGTCTCTTCTTTTCACATTCCCACTTGACTTCTGGGTGGCTGGCAAGATTGCTTAGTGGGTAGAGTACACCCCAAACAAGCATGAAGCCCTGAGTTTGCATCCACAGAACTCATGTAAATGCCAGGTTTGCACATGGGGTTACAGGCAATGGGGTTGAGATACATGGATTCTAGGCATTTTAAGCAGTCTAGCTAAAATGTTGCATTTGAGGCATACTGAGAGACTATACAAGGCTTCAGAATGATAGAGAAACACATACATATGTGAGCACATACATGCACACACAGTTGGGTGAGCATATCGCACAGACACTTACAGACATAATATTTCCTTTTCCAAAACACACACAAGAGACCACATTTTCTTGGAGTAGGAGGATACAAAATAAAAAAAATATAGCCTTAATTTATGCAATAGGTAAGTTACTTTGGTTGTCTTTCCTCCTTATCTTAGCTCTAAATTCTGCAAGAAAATGACACATTCCTTGTTTAAAGGTAAATGAAAGCAAATTTGCTATTTCCAACATATGTGTGGCCATCTTTATCGGAAGCAAGTTGAAATCTACATTTACAGGAATTTGGCTTATGCACATGGATACTACATATACAAACAGCATAAAAGAAACCTTTCCTGTATATTTTTATTGGTAATGATTAAATAAACATTGTTTCTTATTGAACAATGGCTCTATGCTTATAATCTAAAAATCAAAAGCTTGTATGTCTATAAAAATGTTATGCTCTTAAATGAAGTTTTAATGCCATTTATAAAAGTTGTAGTTTTTCTTTATTGAAATTTTCTCTTGAGGCTTGTTTTTTTTTCTAACCTACATATATTGAAACTATTCAGTTTACTGTAAATAAATAAAAAGTAAATAAATAATAGGCTTTGTGAAGTCCACTGTGTAATGCTGTACTTTAAAATGTAGACTCATTAAAAAACCATAACTTTAAATTTATGCAAAAAATGGTTTCTATAACAGTTTGAAAGGATGAAATTCTTCGTTCTTTTACAAAGCACTGTCAGGCTTTCTTTTCTTTCTGTTATTGTAGTTGATGCTTTAGGGTTTTTTTTTTTTTCTGTTTGTACTGTTAGCAATGTCTCTTTTCTTGTACGTTATACAGCACTGTTTTACATAGGTAAAAATCATTTAGCCTTTAGTGCTGAAAGGCTCCCTTAATTGGTGGTTGTAACTGTAATGTCACATATCTAGATAAGTATATTTCAGAAGGAATCTAATAAACATATGGCTGTTATATGATAGTATTTGTAGGTTATGTTGCTCTTTACAAATTTTATATATACATATATATATACACACACACACACATACAGATATATATGTTGTGTATTATATGTGTATGTGTGTGTGTAATCATTTGTGCTTCTGCATAGTCATTTAGTACATCCATAGTGTGGAACCAGAGCTGGCCACTGGTAAGGAAACTCTACGGAGTGACAAGTGTGGCAAACTGGAAGACTCCTCCATTCTCCATCTTGAACTTAGGCTTATGGTGCATGTGTAGACTCCAGTGACTAGATCCACAGAACTGCATTCTATTACCTTGGCACATCATGCTCGAAATTCCATACCACTGAATTCTTGTGAGGTTAGCAGTTTAACAAATATAATCCAATAGCATTTTCTGCCATTAAGAGAAACTATTTTTGGTAAGTCAACGAAGTATTAAGCAAATATAGGTTGGTACCTGTTGTTGATCTTCTCTGATATTTCTCCTTCCTGTCTACGTACTCAGATAGGAATTCCCTCAGACAGACAAGTCAGAGGTGAGATTACCTCTTATTTTTTTTCCAGGAATAAAAGTGTTCAGGTTACACAGACACCTATGTGTACCTTTGAGTGAACTGTCTAGCTGCATTGCTAAGGCATATGTGTAGATACCACATTGCTCGTATTTCTCCCAGTGAAAGATACCAGTCACTTTTCCAGAGATCCATGATTGTGAGTATCAATTAATTCGCCAACCTGTATTTAGGCCTCCTGTTCTGTCATGAAATTATTTCTGATTCCTTTTCTCCACCCCCCCTTTTTTTTCTAATGCTCCAGTTTAATATTTTTCATAACAAAGATTTTTAAACATATGTGCTCAACTTCTGTCTAATCTGCCACATTAATGGATCTCATTTGCTCTGACCTATTCAAATGAGGAAATATCATTCCATGATGTGAAAAATGTCAATAAGAGTTTGCCAGACAGATCCTTTCCATTTCTCAGCATGTTTGCTAATTCCCCAGTTGCTTCTCCTTTAGTGTGTCTTCCTTTCTTGCCTAGATTTTCTAATCTCTTTCTGGTGTACATGACATCGGGCTCCAGAGGAACGTTCTAAAATACACCTCATCCTATATACAACTTCAATAGCAGTTGGCTCCCTGATAATGGGTCTTTTAAGGAGAGTGATTAATGGGAAACAGAAACAACAAGAATAATACCAGTAATAAAATCAGTAGTAAGTGACTACTCTGTGATGTTTATCCCGAAATATCACTGTTTTGAGATTAGAAACTTTTGGAATTCAATATTAAAGAGTTTAATAGTGAGATATATAGCCCGTGTCTGGCTTCATGTACATTGGGGGCTGATATAACCATTTCTGTAGTGCACAGAAGTAAGGTTGATGGTAGTTTGACATTTTGTTAGAAGTGTGTTTCTGGCATTTTGATATGCTGTTGAACCGTTTCATTCTTTGTTTTCACCAACAACCTTTTGAAGAGAATGAAGCGTAATTCATAGCTTTGCAAAAAGTATCTTTATGGTCCTCATATGTTTGAAACATTGGAAATGATTGCCCTAGACTGAATATATCTGTTAATGCCACCTGAGGTCTTACTTAGAACAATATAAATAGCTTTTTCAAGAGCTGTAAAATTTGTGCATCTATGGGCCTTGGGCCTGAGAGTGTTCGATGCCCCTGTGTAGGAGAATGCTAGGGAGGGAAGACGGGAATGGGCGGGTGGGTGGGGGAGCACTCTCCTAGAGGCACGGGGAGGGGGGATGACATAGGGGGTTTCCGAATGGGTGACGTGAAAAGGGGAAAACATTTGAAATGTAAATAAAGTAAATATCCAAAAATATATAAAACTTTATATAAATGGGGGTTTCTATATAAACACTGACACACGTCCCTGCCACACACATTCATACATCACACATAAAAACAGAAGATCAGGGAAAGTCTGGGAAACGGGATGAATCAAAGGTTATCACTAAAGATTTTATTGATCTGTTTGCTGGTGCTTCTAATACCCATACTGACAGCATTAAAGTAAATTTTATTTTTTAAGAAAATCTCAAAAAGAACTTTTTTCTATTCTGTAGATCATCTTTATGGAGAAATCATACATTTAGCTCTTTCGTTGCTCTTTTTACTGACTTTTTCCCACTGGCATCGTAGAGGAAGAACCGTACCCGTAAAGAGTATGTATGTACTATGGACACGTGATCCCAGGCAACACTGGGCGGTCCCGCCTTCTCTTGGCTTTTCCTTTTCACCCCTGCACTAGTTCTGTTTTCAGTCTGTAACAAACATTGTCATAGTTGTTGCTGTGTCTGTTACTTTTCTATTTCTGTCAAGCTCCCCATAGAGTTCACCCACAGAGAGGCACAAATCAGAGAATATCGAGCAAATTAGGATGAAATTTATGCCTGAGTATATTTATTCATTTTAACAATTATTCATTCACTTCTTTGAGATGCTTTGATGTTTAATTTTATCTGCACCTTGTGCTAATGTGCTTTAAGGATCATAAGGTAGAAAGAGGAACATTGAGACTCATGAGTTTCACAGTTAGAATAATTTAATATCAGGATTTGAAAGGGAACAATGTTCCCCCCCATAAGCTCTTGTGCTTTTATAAACTTCTTCCCCATCTGGTAGCGTGGTTTGGGGAGGTTTTTGAATCCCTGAGTTATGGGGCCTGGCTGCCTGTGGTAGGTCACAGGAATAGTAATGGCCACTTCTGGTTTTGGCTTGAGTAGTCTGCCAACTGCTCATCCCTTTTCGAATCACACTCTATTCTGCTGCCATGGAAGCACACATACCATGCTTTTCAATGGATGGTGCCTTCTGAAACTGTAAGCCAACATTCTCCCTCCTCCTTAAGTAGGCTTTGTCAGTCATTTTAGTCACCGCAAATGCACCTATAACTAATACAAATGCTGCTTTTGGAGCATGAGACTATATAAACATCCTGCTTAAACACACGCATCTGAGAAACATGGAGGAATATGCTACTGTTTGAAATTAGTTGTTGTGTAAAATTAAGAAGCATTTTTAATTATAATTTTGAGAAGGAGCCAAGTTATAAAGACAGCATAGTTAAAGACATTTGCCAAGTCAGCATAGAATGGAAGCCTGTCCTTTGCTTCTGAGTTCAGTATGCTTTGGCTGGGGGTATCTGGCAGGTATCTAGAGCCTAAGTGGGTTGGCATGCAAGCAGACCAACTTCTGGGAATCGAGACATTTCCATTGGTTTTCTGTTGCTTTTGACTACCTGTGGCTCCCTGGGGTGAGCAGTGACTCCCCCCCCCCCCCCCCCGGGGGCAGGCTGCATCCCTGACATTTAGAAGGTAGCAGGGAATGGTGGCTGACTATGAAAGGGGAATTGTAAAGTCATACAATGTATTTCTTCGCTTTCTGGTAGTTTGTGCTCTCTGAAGGAACTATGTGGCGATATGATTGGTTTTCCTTGTAAATAGCTATATTGTTTTTCATATGTTTATGCCAATTTTATAACAAGAAAATTATGGAAGAAAAAGCATAATATCTGGATTTCTACTTCACACTGTCACAACCCAAACATTTTGTTTTGTTGTCTTTCTTGGTACTGGATTTTAATCATGGTGTATGTATAAGTTTAAATTCTTTTGCTTTCTTACGATGTTATAGCATACAGGGAATAAGTGTTTTATAGCCAGTGTAGTTTGAGATTTGGAAAAAGCAAATTTTGAAAATACAGTCAAAATGAGGATTTTTTTTTTTAATGTTCTGTTTCAGAGGATCTTAGGTACCAGAATTTATCTATGATAAAAGGTGTCCCTCAGAAACTTTAAGCTATCAAGAATCTTTCAGTTTTAACAAATCATTTATTTTTATAAAGAGGAAATTGAAACCCTAAAATTAGCATGAGTGCATGTGTTAGGCTCTGTATTTTCTTGCATTGTTCCAAGCTAAAAGTGTGCCCAGAGACATTATGTCTGGATTTGCTATTGTTCATTATTGTGAAAATGGGTAGAAAAGAGATGAGCCAATTCACTTCTTTGGAAAAATTAATGCCAAATAGTTGAGTTCAGCTGTTCACGTCCCCATTGATGTAAACCACCTACCACCTTGTGGTTAATCCATCAATTATGGCCAAGTCTCCAGTACCTTGTTCTCCACCACTCCCTGTTACTTGGATCATGGCCAACATTATGGCAGTGTGCCCCACTAAACATCCTTGGATTCCTGGCTAACAGTGGGCATCAGTTATATGAAGATCTCTTAATTCTGCAAGTTCTGTTACTACAACGCATGGTCTAAATTGTCAAATAGGCTTCATCAGAGAAATTTTCAGAAAATAGAGGTAAAACAGCAAAGGTGTTTGGAGGGCCTGTCTAGGAGTGGCTGCCTTTCTGATCTGTTGTTGTTGTTTAAGAATACTGTCTGGTCTCTTTCCCTCTGGTGCACCACCGACAATTCTATTTGTCATCATGGGCCGCCACCCCGCCTGGTGGTACCGGTATTGTAAGAACAAGCCATACCCAAAGTCTCGTTTCTGCCGTGGTGTTCCTGATGCCAAGATCCGCGTCTTTGACTTGGGATGGAAGAAAGCGAAAGTTGATGAATTCCCACTTTGTGGTCACATGGTGTCAGATGAATATGAACAGCTCTCTTCTGAAGCACTGGAGGCTGCCTGTATTTGTGCTAACTAATACATGGTAAAGAGTTGTGGCAAGGATGGCTTTCACATCCGCGTGAGGCACCACCCTTTCCATGTCATCCGTATCAACAAGATGTTGTCCTGTGCTGGGGCTGACAGGCTCCAGACAGGTATGCGTGGTGCTTTTGGGAAGCCCCAGGGCACAGCGGCCAGGGTTCACATCGCCAGGTCATTGTGTCCATCCGCACCAAGCTGCAGAATAAGGAACATGTGATTGAGGCTCTGCACAGAGCCAAGTTCAAGTTCCCTGGCCGCCAGAAGATCCACATCTCAAAGAAGTGTGGCTTCACCAAGTTTAATGCAGATGAATTTGAAGACATGGTTACTGAGAAGCAGCTCATTCCTGATGGCTGTGGTGTCAAGTATATCCCCAATCGTGGTCCTCTGGACAAGTGGAGAGCCCTGCATTCTTGAAGGCTTCCACAGTCCTCTCCTATATCCTACCAAATCATGTTCAATAATAAATCTCGCATCAAGTTCAATTTATAAAAAAAAAACAATACTGTCTGTATATTACAAATCATGTAGTCAAGTCCTGTTTCCCTCTGAGACTATAACGGAGGCAGTCTGATTACTCACATAGTGTGGAGGAGGTTGATACTGCTGGGGCTTGCACTTTCATCAGTTTCTTTTAGTTCAGTGATTGACAGACACAAAAAGTCCTTGCTTCCAGATCCTTCTGCCCTCTATAACCCATCCACGTGGGCACTCCAGCGTCTCCATGTGGTCACTGCAGGGTTGTCTGGGCATTTGCTGACCCTGCTTCTTTATACTTTATTGTTGTTTCTTCTGGTAGACATGGACTCGGCATGGGACAGTGTCTTCTTTCTGGCATGGCAGATGTGCCTGGTACACTCTTGCTGTAACCATGTGTGCTGTGGTTGACAGAAAAATGAAGAGTACATGATTGTTGTCGGGGAGGGTTAAGAACAGAGCCATTTCTGTGATTATACGGAGTGAGAATGTGAGCAGTTTTGCTGCATTTGCTCACTGTGTGCTTCCCTGGCTTGTTTCACAAGGATAAAGGGATGCGGACAGGTTTGCTGAATAGAGCTCTTCTGTGTCCAGTAGTGGCTCTTTATGAAAACATTCCCCTGTTCCTCCTACTCTGTGGCAGAAGTCCTCTGTCCTCAGGAACCCTGCCCCTCTCAGTCCGGCCTCTTTATCCATCCAGAGCAAATGGACCAGGTACTTGTTTTTCTCGGAACAAATATGTTAACAGACAAAAACAACAACAACAACAACAACAACTTACTTTGCCATTGAATATATAATGGAATTGACAGATTCAAATCGTAATAATACAGTGATCATTTTGAAATGAGTTTTTTTTTCCTCTGGGGGGAAAACTGAACAAATGTCTTGTGACTCTACTGGGAGTATAGCATGCTCTTTAAATAATTTGTCTTTTACTGTTTTATAGTTTCAATAAGGATCTGAATATAGTTTCAGGGTCTGAAACCTACCACCTATTGCTCTTTTGCTTTGCTTTTTGGCACCCAAATTCCTCTGGAAATATGTGTGCGGGTAGGGTGGGTCTGTTTATTTCCTCAGAGCATGGCTACTTCTTCACTTGCATGGACATAGCAACCCAACTCATGCCTCTGATTCTTGTTGATAGGTTTTCACATTGCTGCCTGGTATCCGAGCCCAGATGTCTGCTTTTGTGGGAAGCATAAACATGACTTGTGGCCTTTCTTTCGATTTTTAGAAGGTCTGGTCATTTAGAGTGATGGTAGGAACTTTGCTCTTCAGTTCTGGAGAAGTGAAGTTCTAACCCTGATGTTCATTGGCCTTCTGTAAGTCAGTTTTGCACAGCATTGTTTCATTAAAGAGATGTGGTAGAGATATGTGGTCTTCATCTTCTGTTTGGCTCTAATAAGCCACGCTTCTATGAAGAATAGAATCTGGTTTAGTTATGCACAGATAAATTGCCTTTATTTCTTCCTTCGGGAAAATCCCTCTCTAATGTACTATTTCCAGTGACCCTTTTCAAACTCTGGCTTCAGTGGCTCTCATGGCTTAACCTCTAATGCGATAAAGCATGCACTTCCACAAAGCCCTGGAGGACTTGCGTTTTCCCGCCTGACAGAATCAGGACCGTTTTATCATCTTTCTTTTGAGTACACTGAAATGCTCAGTTCTTTTACTATAGTAGGTTAAACAGTGTATTGCTGTTGGTTAAAAAAAAAAAAAAAATCTAATTGCCAAACTACTTACGATGTCCAGCAAGAAACAGAATTCATATACTCCTTAAATATTAAATGGAGTCACAACAGTTTTTATTATACCCAGTGTCCTTAGATTAGTGTCTAAGTTGTTGGCCTAGCAAATGAGGTACAAGGTAGAGAAGAATTCGAGACAGTTATGATGTAGCTAGCTACCAGCAGTAGTTTATTTGATTGGCTTCTCATGGAATTTGTCATTGATACATTATTGAAGTGACGTTGAATCTCTAAACAGGATTTTATGGGCATCTGTTCTTAAGATCATGAGACGGAATGCTGAACTTGAAGGACCAAGTCCTGAGCCCCTGAGCTCAGGGTAAAAGTGCTTTTTAAGTAATAATTGCAAAAACCTTGGACCAGAGATGCCCTAAAGGAGTATCCTGTGACAGGATGGTATTAGCGGAGGGTACCTTGACCAATCAGGATAATCAGTACTGGCTTCCCAGAAATGTCATTTTGTTTAAAACCTAAGGATGGTGAAGTTCTCTCATCAGGCAGCATGTAGGGCTGAGTCCCTTGTCACCAGAGGTAAGACTGTGACGGTGGTGCACCTGAACCGCTCTCCCTCCTTCCAACAGTGTGGTTCTTCCAGGGAAAGACAAGGGCATTTGAAATAGTCTGCTTTCGGTATACAGTTTTGTACTATAGAACAACAACAACAACAAAAAGTCAGTTACTTTAAAACAATCCATATATTTGGGGCCAGTGAGATGACTCTAAGCTTAAAAAGCCTAGTTTAATCCAAAGAGCCCACGTGGTTGGAGGAGAGAACTGATTTCCTCAAGCTGTACTCTGATCTCCGAGTGTATCCTGTGGCCTGGGAACACCTATGCACACAGTGCGGGTGTGGGGTGACAGAGCAAATGCCATTACAAATAAGACTCTAAGTCATTGGGGATAGTGGGCCAGATTTGCATATCCAGAGTTTCATATTGAGAACAAGGAACAGAAGCACATAAAAATGTCAAGCAGAGACACGGTGGCTTTCTATCACATCACTACGCTTCAGGGTATCTGTCCTCAATCAAAACAGGTTTTCATATTTTGGTCAGCCCACATAGACACTCCTTGCTTCACATATTCCTGATACATGCCCTTTCTCTTAAGCTTTATAGAATTCCCCATTATCTGTGCGTCAGGATTTCCCCAGTCTCACTTTTCATTTTTTATTCACGTAAACAATAATTTATCAATATTTTAAAGCTCTCCTGGCAAGGTTGCTCACTGAAAGAATCCTGCTAGTATTCTTTGCTGCAAGTCATGCAAAATCGTGCCTTTCTGTTCTTATTCTGAACTGGCTTTTTATATTTTCTTGGCCTGATTAGGTTGGGGAATAAAGGCTCAGATAACAGAACTGCTTGATATCCAAATAGGCTCTTTTCTGATTAGATTCCTAGACTATTGCACTCTCAGTTTGAATAACCGGTCTTGTCAATGGTGTTCTGTCCAGTTCCAGACACATGTGTGCTAGGGACATAGTTGACTGGACAGTATGCATATTTATTCCAACAGGAGACTTGGAGACTTAAGAAGTTCAAACTGATGACATTCTATCTCTTTTGAAAGTTGTTCAGGATAGGTGGGAGACACTCTTTACAATGCTGGCTCCTTGGACTTAGAAGATGCCCCCTTTACAAGTGTAAGTGTGTAGGGCTCATGTGGCTTGTCTGTTTAATCATCAGGGAGGGAAAAAAATGAACAATTTCAAGACAACACCTGAGTGCTCCCACTTGCTTTTATTTCTGAGAAAGAACTTGACATGCATGCATTTGTGCCATCCTTAGTCAGGGGAGCTGCCTGTCTTCACAGTATTTTGTACCCACTCAGAAGTGATGTGGGAATTAATTAAATGGCAAAGCGTCTACAACCAGCTGCTCTAGAGTGCCACAGCAGACCATACTGTTGCTGCTATTCCTGCCTCCGAAGTTATTAAGAATAGCCCGTCAGTAGCTGGAGTATGTGTTTGCAGAGCACAGCACTGTGAAATGAACAAGTGTGGATGTGCTGAACAGAAGTAAGATATTTATGCCTGCATCTCTATGACAGGAAAGCTGTAGAGGTATTGGAGGGCATATATGTATGTCTGGTGTGTGTGTGTGTGTGTGTGTGTGTGTGTGTGTGTGTGTGTGTGTGTGTGTTATGGTGTATGCATGTGTGTGTTCATATGCACGTACTTTGAATATTAGTCTTGTCCCCATCTTGGGAATGATCTTTTGAATTCAGGACACCAGTTGAAAGCATGTGATTTGATTCTGACAGAAACATTTGCAGTTATTTTAACTTATCATTAAGGAACCAGCTATGAGGTTGCTTTCCCTGTAATATACAGAACACTGGAAAGAGTGGCTGAGCTTCTCTTGAGTGTATTACCCAAAGTAAAACCGAATCAATTCAAATGTATTAAACCTTTGTTTTTGCTGGGTTTCTTCATTTATTGTTTTTATACATGGAAATTGAAATGTTATAGCATTTCAGTATTTATTTTTGATATACTAGTATTTATGTCAGCTTTTTATTAAGCATAGACTTGTTTATATTTACAGATGAGAAATATGTGTTACACAGGTTAGATATGTTGATAGATGACATTAATATTCCTAAACAAAAATATAATAAGTAATTGTTTCAGGATTTAGGTATATAAAATATGCGAGATTACCTCCTTCAGTGTTACTGGTTTAGGGATAGATCTTTCAGTGTTTCATATGTTTATATATCAATGGTGTTGTATCTATAAACAGATGGGAACTATTGATTCTTAACTTGATCTTAAAAATATGAAATTATTCCTATGCTTTTATATTTTTCATTCACTCTGGTATATTGATTGGTCGATTAATTGATTGATTAATTGATTGATTGATTGATGGTATTCAACAGAGTTTACCTCATATATAATATTTAGTGTAAAACAACATTCTTTGGCTTCCCCTTGTTTACAACAACCAAGAATCTTGATGAAACTTTTAAGACAGAAGAGCGATGTTGGCTCTGCCATTTGCAGGTAGCAGTCAGCTTGTATGATTCAGCAGGTGGATCTGTGGGCAGGTGTGAGCTTGAGGCTTCTGCTTTTTTCTAGACCCTGGCAGTGAGTATCATTGTCCTCCTGTTCTACTTACTTGGTTCTTCTCAGAGGGAAAAGAAATGGTTTCTGTGTCTGTGTCTTGATCACAGAAGATGTTGAACTAAGAAAATCATAAATAGTCTGCAAAGACCTTATGAAATTTTGGTGGTGGTGGTGGTGGTGGTGGTGGTAGTGGTGGTGTGTGCGTGCGTGCGTGCGTGCGTGCGTGCGTGTGTGTGTGTGTGTGTGTGTGTGTCTTTTAATTTAGTCTTATTTTTTATCAGAAGATGGTATGGTTTGTTGTTAGTTTTGGTTTTGATTGTTTTGTTCAATTTTGAGACCAAGGTCTCTCTCTGTAGGCCAGGCTTGCTTTTATCTCATAATTCTTTGCCCCAGTCCACTGGGAATTGGAATTACAGGTGTACATCACCAAGCCTGGCTCAGAATAATAGTCTTGAAGACATCATACTGCAGTCTTAGATAACCTGGGCTTAACTACCAGCATCCAGAATGTACATAGCCATATTTCCTGCCTCAGTTGTAATTGTGAGGATTGTTTATGAAATGCACTTGAGAGATGCTCACATGAAGGAAGTGCTGTATAAATGCTTGTTGTTATAATACATTCATTAATTTCCAGTGCGTACTCTACTTTCTGCCACACAGGGGAACATGGATAGGCACAGTGGAAAACATCATGTCTGTCAAATAGTGTACGACACTTACCATGGAATGTGGCTGAAATGGCAATACCCAGCATCCCCATTGTTTAACAAGTCAATTATCAGTCTGTACATATTTTTCTGTTTCTTGTCTATATGGAAATATTATTGTGTCACTTCAACCTTATTGCATAGATGGCTGATCGCACAGTTTACTTTCCATGTAGCAGTTAGACTGGGGCATTTTCAACGGCATTACATACATAATTTGGGGAGTTGATCTTTCTGCTACTGCTTAGGTGTGCATCATTAGGTTTTACCATTGTCCCCTGTTGTCTTAAAAAATCTCCATTCCAAATAGGAGCCATTTTAGATTCATGTCAATAACTCATCACAATCTTCATATCCTGCTGAGTAAGGATGTATTTTCCACGTATTTCTACCTCCCTTGTCTTACTGTGGCTATAGCAGTTAGGTGTACCTGACATGGAGCTGACTTACAATAGATGCCTTCTTAATTAAAAAACTGACTTGTATTTGCTTGAATATACATGGAATATATTATTTTAATATTTTAGTTATTGGTTGCTCTTTTGTTTGTTTTGTTTGTTTGATTTTTTTACTTTTTAGGCAGGGTTTCTCCATGTAGCTCTGGCTGTCCTGGAATTCTCTGTGTAGACTAGGCTGGCTTTGAACTCAGAGTTCCTCCTGCCTCTGCCTCTAGAGTACTTTTTTTATAAAAAAAAAAAAAAAAATGTTTTCAGTATGAACCCCAAAATGACCTTAAAATTCCTGTGGCTCTTGGGCTGCCTCTGAATTTGTAGTAATCCTGTTGCTTCAGCTTTTCCCTCAGTACCCTGATGAATGCATTTAACACAAGAATTGAAAACTTACATTTACAAAACCATTCTCAAAAGGAAAACAAGTAGCTCAGTGTGCTGGCATATGCCTTGTGAACCTAGCACTCAGACGTCTGACATAAGTTCAAGGCCAGCCTCAGCTATTTGGTGAGACTCCCATCTAAACCAAACAAACAAAAAGAAACAGCACTGCAAATGCTTCTTGGAATGATAACAATGCTATGATTTGTAGTCATTCACCTGGAGAAAAGGAACTGAGGGCAGCACTACAATTAAGCAAGTATCCAGTGTATCCATGCGTTTGTTGTCAGTTCTATGAGGAAAACTGGATATTGGTATGTTGCAGTTTTCATAAGGGGACAACTATTCATTCACTGATCAATGCCTTTCTAAATTTCTTCTGTGGGCTCTGATGTTGTAAACTATTCGGGGTATCTTGTTGAGTAAAAGTGAATGGTTTGAGAAAGCACACACGTGATAATAAAGACCAGGAGAAATGAGATACACTCAGAGAGAGGTCAGGCCAGGGTTTTTTGAACTTAAGAATTGGACTGGTAATCTGAGAGAGGGTTCAGGCCAACATGTTCTTTAAGAACATACTTGTTTAACCAAAATCAATGTCTGAAATATGAGAGGGCCTGGTAACTTGGACTCGGATGAAAGCTTGTACGTGGCATGTGGGTCAGACAAGAAATGGCAGGGGTATAGTACATTATCCTATTATCTTAGTGAAGACTTTTAAATAACAGAATAGTGAGACTGTATGTGTGTGAGGGAGACATCCCTCCAGCTACAGGCAGAAGGGTTTTCTGGGGGGTGCACCAACAGTCTGGATCGTGCTGGAGAAGAGCACGTGCTTTCTTAGTAGATACGGTGAAATGTGGAAGTACCCGAGCCAGAAAGTAGTAACAGAATTCGATGTCTAAGCAGTAACAAGGGAGAGGCTCGGCAGCCCAGATCCACATCTGTTATGGAAGGTTTTTTTATTGATCCTGAAAAAGCATATAAGACATTCAAGCCGATAGTTGAAATTAATCAATTGATCATGCAAGTCTAGGGTTCAGAATACAGATGAACCATGGAGAAAGAAACTGTTGAGCATTTTTTGTGATATTGATCATGTTTTAAGCTGTAGATATGGAACTAAATAGAGAATGTACAGAAAAGAGATTGTGTGGCAGATTAAGGGCCCACGGGCAGCATGGTGCCTGTTTTCATTGTTACTAATTTATGTTAAGATTAGAAAATTATTTGTAATAACATGAAACTATGTTGAATCCAGATAATGTAGCTTTCTGTACCCTTAGCCTGAATAAGAGATAAAGATGAAAACGTCCTGGGCAATAGATTACTGTCTCGTTTTCAGTGGTTCTCAACTGGAATGGATATACTCAGTGACCACGGGGAGATTGGAAAGTAATTGAGACCTGTTGGTTATCGTCATTATTATGGGCCACTATCAACATTGAATGAGCCAAAAGCCAACGTATCTATTGTAAGCCCAAGGGCACAGGTAGTGCTCCTTGAGTCAATGTCAATTGCTCTTGGACACAGATCTTCCTCTGGGTCACTGACAGGATGATACCCGGGTCTCTGCGGGCTCACCACTCACTAGTCCAATCCTGCTTAGAGGAGATGATAGTTCTCTCTGTGCAGGTTGCAAATCTCTTTTCTGAGTCTGGTGGCTCACCTTATGGAGCCTAGACATGAAGCGTGTCCTTTTTATTGTTCTGTCTGTTTTGGGCGATTCTGACCTAAGGCTACCTTCCTCACATATCATTTGTCTCAAATATAGTTTCCTGAGAAACTTGTAATTCTAAGATACAAGATTTAATTTTAAATTCCTAATCTCATTCTCTATTAAGTTTCAATATTATATTGAATATGGAATTTTTGGTTTAATTTTATACTGACCTTTTAGGAGGCAAACTTCTTATTTATTTTTATAAACTAAGCATCTTGGATGTTGCTAAATGGGTGGAGGATCTCTTTTCTTTCAGGCTGAAGGTGGCCCTCAGAGTTTCCAATAGATGTGTGTGTGTGTGTGTGTGTGTGTGTGTGTGTGTGTTAATCAGTGTATTATTAAAACACATATACTATACATATTGATAAATATATGCCCAGTTAAGTAAGACCTTGACATTATATAACAGACCACATTGAAAAGTAAATAGAACCTAGAAAAATCAATTGTACCATTAGACATTTATCCTAGTCAATAATGCCAATGTAACATGTACAAAGGTGAAACTGATTGTACACGGGATCCGCTCTGCTTTCTTTGATGATGCATCAGCAGAAAAACATAGAGCTCATACTTTGAATGTCTCACAGACTCAACTATGAATGTATGTAGTGTCTGAGTAACTAGACTAATAGATAGAAGTCACTTTCCCTATCATAGCTGTGAAGCCACACCCCAGGACCAAGGTTTATAACCACGCCATTTAAAAAGTAACACCAACCATAATTGCATTTAGAAAGGAAATTAGTGTAGCCCTCACTTCTTAGAAATAATTTTCCTCTTGATAAGCACAGATACACACACACACACACACACGCACACAAACATGCAAAGTCCTTGAATGACAGTTGTTTCAGGGCCCCAACTCCAGAGGCATTGCATCCATATTGGAAATACCACATGATCTCTCCTTATATGCAAAACCTCAGTTTGAGTTTTTATGTACATTTGCATGCATGTAGGTGTGACTGTGGGTATCAGTCATGTAGCTAGAAAGGTGACTGAACAAGAGGGTTTTAGGAAAGGAATTGAGAAGATAATAGACCGTGCTTGACATCAAAGTGGAAAGGATTCGGGAGTTGAAGGATACAGCCAGGGATGGGGGGTGGTAGAAAAGGAACCCCACCCAACGAGAAGCGTGTATGAAAATGCCAAATGGGATCCATTACTTTGCTAAACACTTAAAAAGAAAAACATTCCCAGGCATGCTCTCCCACTCTTCCCTTATTTCTGCTGTGTGTTCTGTTGCATGTACACTGGCACATGTTTGGATATTTTTATCGTAAGTGTTGTTAAAACGAGTATATTTTGGTATATATGATTTTTCTCCAAAGTTTTACATATTTTATCTGATTGGACATGAGAGGAAAAAGAGCAGGAATCATTATCTTGAAGTGTATATATTTATGTTCTTCATAGTTTAAGAAAACTGTGCCAGTGCTTATCTGGTCCACATATTCAGTTAACTGAAGAGTCATATTGCTGAATATTTTCATTTATTGGATTATTGGGTGGTTCAAAGAATATATTTTTGACATTTCATTTTATTTTTTGATTTTGTATGAATTTGTGAATTTTCGTCATAATTTAACATTTTCATTTTGAAAATTGAGCACATTTAAATATCACACTCATCTATACATACATGTATGTGTGATTTTCTGGGAGTCAAGTCTTTTTAGGTGCTAGTTTTCTGCCATTCGTTTTCCGAGCGCCTTCAGTGTATATTAATGAAGCTCTGGCATGCTACATGGGAGGGAGGTGGATCCCTTCACCCTAGGACACAGTGAGAATCACTGTACAAATGAGAGAAGACAACACAGGGTTCAGCTCCTACGCACTATCTGTGAGGAGCAGGGCATCATCTTCCCTTTTGCTTGATCTGGATAGCTTCATGTTTCCTTTCCGTACTGATAAAACTTTCCGGTATAGTACATTATTGATGATTATAAGTGAACTGTTAAACAGTTAACCTTCACAGCTTATCTTGCTTGACTGAGAACAAATCAACTGATCAGGAACTTTGTGCTGGCTAGTTTTATGTCAGCTTCACACAAGCTACAATCATATGAAAGGAGGTAGTCTCACTCAGTTGATGAAAAATGCCTCCATAAGACTGTGTTGTAGGCAGACCTGTACGGCATCTTCTCAATTAGTGATTGGTAGGTAGAGGGGACAGCCCATTGCTGGTGGTGCCATCCCTGGGCTGGTAGTCCTGGGTGCTGTAAGAAAGCAGGCTGAGCCAGACATGTGGAACAAGCAAGTAAGCAGCATTCTTCCATGACCTCTGCATCAGCTCCTGCCTTGTCTGAGTTCTTGGCCTGACTTCCGTCAGCGATGAACAGTCATGTGAAGGTGTAAGCCGAATAATCCCTTTCCTCCCCAACTTATTTTGGTCATAGTATTTCCTCAAAATAATAGAAACCCTATCAGCTCTTTGCCACTATAATCCCAATTCTTGATTTTGTAAGTCTTAACTATTTCCATTCAACATTTCATGTAAAATAATATAGTATTTATATTGTAACTAGGTTGTTTTTCATGCTCTAATGTCTTCAAGGTTCATTCATGTTACTACACGATGTAGAATTTCCTTTTCAAGGAACAAATAATATTGCATTATATGCACATTTTCTTTATCTGTCACCTTCTGATGGACATCTAAGTTTTGTCTTGTTGTAAATCGTGGTACAATGAACAAGGAAAGAATAATCTCTCTCTGAAATCCATAGTTCAGTAACACTGGATGCTAGGTCGTATGTTTGCTGTTTTAATGTGTTCAAGAACGTTCGCACTGTTCCCCATCAGCTCTGTTGCTTTGCCTTCCCAACAACGTTGTGAGACGCCCTACTGTCCTTGCTAGTGATGCTCTTCCAGTTCTCCTTGCTCAGCATCACTGGTCCTCACACGGATGTGATTCCTCATTTGGATTTTGTGTGCATTTCTCTGTTATAGGAGCAGTATTCTTAATGTTTTGTCTTTTGTATATCTTTTTAAAAAGTGTTGTTATTGTCATTTTCAAATCTAAACTTGTTTTAAAAGTATCTTTTCTTTGTTTTATGTTTATTTTTATGGGCATTTGTCTGCATGCCTACATGTATACAAGTACACCTTGTGTGTTCCTGGTGTCCATGGGTGCCAGGAGAGGGTATCAGACGCCCTGAAACTGGAGGCATAGGTGCTTGGGAGCAGACTTGAGCATCCTAGGAACTAAACCCAAGTCCTCTGAATGAGCAAAAAAATGCTGTAACCACGGAGCCATCTCTTTGTCTCTCTTTACTTCTTCATGGTAAGGCTTTCTTAGAACTTGGAGGATTGGCCCGTTACTGGGTATGCAACCATTCAGTACTTTTCTTTCACTCTCCTGTTCTTGCTGTGAGAACATTTCAGTATGATGTTGTTGCTATTACTGTGTAGAGCTTTACAATATGATGTCATTGTGCTTGCTGTGTATAGCATTTCAATATGTCAATTCTCTTGTTGTGTAGAGCATTTCAATATAATGTCACTGATCTTGCTCTGCAGAGCTTTTCAAGATGATATCATTGCTCTTGCTGTATAGAACATTTCAATATGATGTCATTGCTATTGCTGTTCAGAGATTTTCAATATGTTGTCATTGCTCTTGCGGTCTAGAGCATTGCAATATGATGTCATTGCTCTTGCTGTGTAGAGCATTGCAATATGATGTCATTGTTCTTGCCGTGTAGAGCTTTTCAATATGATGTCATTGCTCTGCTTCATTTTGTTTCTGTTGTCTGTACTTCTGGTGCTATGTTTATTAAATTATAACCAAGACTGTTCTCATGAAGTTTCTGTTTTCTTTCCTAGAGAATTTACATCTTTAGATTTACATTTTTAGTTGGTGGTATATGGCCCCCTCTAACTTGCTTCCTTGCTTGTTGAAATACAGATTTTCAGCATAACTTATGAAAGACACTTTACCTTATCCACTGTTTGTTCTTGGCAGTCAGGTAGAAAATACTTGATCTTTAGTATAGGTGTTTCTTTATTTGCAGACCACCTTTCCTGTTCCATCTTACCTCTGTCTTTTTGTTGTTGCTACATTGTTTTGATTGTTAAAATTTCAACGTAGTTTTGAATCAGCAATGTAATCTACCTGGGTTCTTTCTTTTCATGACCAATTTAGCCAAGCACTTTTCTGTTTCCATTTGAGTTTGAAATAGTTAAGTGTTCTGTTTCTGTATAGTATCGCTCTAGATCCGAAGACTGTTTGAGTGATCTAGGCTCTTCTAGTCCACAGACACAACCTACATTTATTTTTATTTGTTCATCACTCCTTTCATCCCTGTCTTTGTTTTCAGTCTGTATGGAGCTTATGCCTTGGTTAGGCTTATTCCTGCTGTCACAGTCTTGTGGATGCTATTGTAAATGAATTTGTTCCCTTACCTGTTCTATTCAGTTCTTTATTGGTAGTGCACAGAACAACCAACTTTGGGGTTAGTGAACTCCTTAAGGGAAGGACCAAAACTTATTTGTATTTTACACCTTAATACACAAGCAATAATTAAACATACTCCCTATTTGCTCATTTATGTATTTTTTATTTTCTTTTATTGCTGATCATCTTTGTCATTTTTCTCTTCTATTTTAGGGCTCTGGTAGTTCAATAGCCTCTCCTCCAGTTTCTACTCCTGTCACAGGACATAAGAGAATGGTCATTCCACACCAGCCACCCCTAACAGCAACCAAGAGGTCTGCAACGAAACCACATATTACATCCCAGACTGTACCCATCCCAGTGACTCCAGTTGGAACACTAAAACCCCAGCCTCAGCCAGTTCCAGCCTCCTACACTACAGCATCCACATCTTCAAGGCCCACTTTCAATGTGCAAGTGAAGTCAGCTCAGCCCAGCCCTCATTACATGCCTTGTCCATCCTCTGGACAAACATATGGTCCAGCACCTCGTGGCTATAACACTCAGCCGGTTCCTGTATCGGGACAGTGTCCCCCGCCTCCAACTTGTGTTGGCAGCGACTATGCATATATTTCACCCTCAGGACATCAGCCTGAGTCTGGATATGGGTACACCTCCAACCAAGGACGCTATTATGAACCCTACTATGCAGCAGGTCCTCCCTACGGGGGCAGAACTGATGGTGACCCTGCTTATGGGCAACAGGTTCAACTTAATACCTGGAAGCGAGAACCTGGATATGCCGCTCCTGGAGCCGGGAATCATAACCATCCTGGCATGTATCCAGTCAGTGGTCCCAAGAAGACCTATGTCACAGAGCCTGTCTCAGCTCCCTGTGCACCACCACTGCAGCCAAAGGTAAGAAATCTACTAACATGGAATAGGGAAAAGGAAATGACTGCTTTCCCTAGAGAACACCATTAAAGACAGACATGGTTCTTCCATAGCAGATGCCATCACAGAGGAAAACAGAGGGAAAAAAAGGGTGAGTGTGGTCCTATTTGCACAGGGCCAGTATCACTACTCTTCAGCATCCAGTGCAACCAGCTGCTCAGTAAGGAAGTATTATCTTCCCAAAAGCTGAATGAACACAATCTAGAAAGTCTGATCTAAGGGCGTGATCAAGAACAATGTATCTTCCCACTGTTACATTTTGATTTTTACAGCAAACCTTTCTTTGTTAGTGCAGAAATGACTTCATATATGTTGCACTTGCATGGAACCTGGATATATTTGCAGTATCTCATGTAAGGTACAAGAAATTCCCAGATCTGTAGAAGAGAAGTGTCTAAGGCAATCATATAAGCTACATATGTTGCTACATAAGCAACCTTGGTACCACAGAGACTGCTAGGGTCAAACAAGTAGCCAAAGCCTCCAGATACAGATGCAGGCAAGTGGATCTAAGACACACAGGCTACTTCCCTTTGGGAAGAAGCAGAGACCTTGGGGCTGTAGTAGGAAATATTAAAAATGAGAGCCCGCATGTTCCTGTACTCAGGCTGTGCAGCCCGTGGGCCATAGCAGATCTCCTGCTGGGGATCTCACTCTCTCTGCCTGCCAACTCTCTGGAGCTATGTCCCTTGGCTGAGCTCTGCTGCCAGGCTTACACAATAACTTCCTGCCCCACGGTCAGCCATCCCAACATCTAATTACCCAGTAGAATTAAAACTTTTTTTTTTTTTTTTTTTTTTTTTTTTTTTTTTTTTGGTTTTTTCAAGACAGGGTTTCTCTGTGTAGCCCTGGCTGTCCTGGAACTCACTCTGTAGACCAGGCTGACCTCAAACTCAGAAATCCGCCTGCCTCTGCCTCCCAAGTGCTGGGATTAAAGGTGTGCGCCACCACTGCCCGGCGAATTAAAACTCTCAAGCATATAGTTAACCAATCAGATTTATGTATCAATAAAAACGCAATTTACAAGATGCCAGTACAATAATTTCAGAGCCAATTGATAATGATAAAAGCTGCCCACCTAGATTAGACAACTTATTCCAAGCTTCTAACCTTTATGACAACATAACTATCGGTGGCGCTCTGCCAGTTCATGTCCACTGCCATCTTCCTTCTCCTCTTCTCTCTCCCAAGATCCTCTCCTGTGCAACTCTTAGCTCTGCCTCCCTGTTCCCTGTCGAATCACAGGGCTCCTGTTGCCCTAATGTAATTGGACAGGGAAAATCCTGTAACATATCACCCTTTCTGTTTAATTAAATTAAAAAAAATTCTCTCAAAATATAAATTGAGCACAACTATTACCATTTTGTAAATTATGAAGTACAAGATACACCTCATTTTTGTCACTAAGACAGAACATTGTCATCTATCTTAAATTAAAAGACTGTGATTCAACCTTGACTTAATGTCCTGGCTTTAGATTGTATGCCATCTGAAAACCATCCTCTCAAATCTGTTCTCTCAAAGTAAATAGCCTGGGTTGGCTATGAGACTACAAGTAGTTTTTCAACCTTGTCAGAAATCCGAGAATGACCAACATTATCTGAAGATATAGGAAGCCTAACACAGCTTCCAGAACTGAGATAAGTTGTGAGACAGCTGCCTACCTATACAGCCCCAGTCAGTCAGGAAGTTGGAGCATCTGTCTTCAGGCTTCTGGCCCAGGATCACCTGACAGACCTTTGTGAAACAGGAATTACTAAGGACGAGCCTATTCTGTCTCTGCAGAACTAAGCTGTCCTAACCTGTAAATTGTGTTCTTTCAAGAACAGTACAGGTCTGCAGGAGAGACTGGCAATTTCTGCCCAGTGGCGACCCAGCCACGAAGTGCAGCCTCCCCTGGAGGTGAGATGCTCAGCTGCTTCTGTGAATCCATGAATGGGAAGCTGTTAGGAGCAGATTTGTCTCAACCACAAGTGAATAAATAACATCAAATGTCACATTCTGTGAATTTCTGATGTTTTTGAAAACCAACTATCTCTGTAAAGTAAACTGGACTGTTGTCTGTTAATTACCCTCAGCTATTTCTAAATAAAATATCTGAAAACACCCTAACAATAAACTCAGAGCCATGAATTTGCGATTTGGCTCTTAAAAGGCTTACTTATCTCAGGTCAGTTGATAATAACAGTTATAGAAGGACTGGGTCTAAGCCCCGTACTTTTAAAATATTTGTATCAACAGATGAAATTTATACCAATTGAAACCTTGATTTTGCCCCAAAATAAATTCTGTACCAAAATAAAAGATTATTACTTCAACTTGGTAACAAATATAAACATTTCTACTACCAATACAATCAATCCTAGCTATTTCTTCCCTGTTCCAATTATGACCATTTCTACATTCCCTAGAAAGACAGCCTATAATAACCACCTCCAGCCCAAAAGTCCAGGGAACTGGGATGATGACTCTCCATAACTTCTTCAAGCTGAATATGGGCATTGAAATATTTTTGAAGGGGATGGGGGAAGGATTGATTTAGTCTCCGATGCCTGTGTCCTGACTGGATCTGGCTGAGAGTCCAAAACATCAGAAGTTCAAGCAGGTCAGTTCAGCATGTCTGATGAGGAGACTCATCAAGGCTGTGTATTCTGTAATATACAAATGTCAAAACAAAATTTTAGCATCATCAAGATAACTTTTTTGTTTGATTCTCTGGAATCTAGTTCTCTGGGGGCCTCCCTCTATCAAATCTGATCCATATAATTCTGGAAGGTGTAAATACCTTAATCACCTTTTCCAAAAACACAAAGATAAAACCTTTTTCCCAAATCAGCATACCCTTGAGCCATTAACCAGAAAAACCTTTATATTGACCTCTCTCCCAGAGGAATAATATAACCACGTACTCTTCTGTCTTTAACTCTGTTAAGAATGTTGGAAGTCTTTTGTGAATGGAGGTTCTCAGTGTGTATGGACTCCTTTTCATTCAGTAGACCATTCCTACTTCTGACTGCATAGGTTATACTGTACTCCCTCCTCATCACAACTTGGGTTTTCCCCTGCTCCTGGGACAGCATGTGTGTTCCCTCTCAGTATGAAATGAAAAACAAATGAGAATTACTATACAAAGGGTAAATGCGGACAGGGAAGGAGCTTTGAGTCCCTGGGTTGGAATCAAGTTCCCCTTTCCATTTAGTCAGAGCTGTGAAGAGCTCAGGAGCCTTTGTTTACCCTGAAGCAGAATGGTAATTTGAAGTGGTGGACTGGGTAGAAGAGTAAACCATGTTTTTCTCAGTCATTTCCAAATTTTGATCAGAGTGTCAGTTTTATAACAGATCATTCTCATACTTAATTTTGGAACAACAACCAAAACAAAAAGTCCTTTTTTGATATGTACTGACACTGGCTCATTGGTCTAACCTTTCGAGTATAAGGCTCTCTCGCTCTCTCTCTCTCTCTCTCTCTCTCTCTCTCTCTCACACACACACACACACACACACACACACACACACACACACACACACACACACACACACAAAGACAAGTGGATTTTGGAATATGAGTAAAGTCACCTAATGCAAAGGGAAGCTCCTCAGTGGCTAGGAAGATGGTTCTGTGGGTAAAGTGTAAGGACCACAATTTGAATCTTCAAACCCACTTAAAACTAGGTGTGCATGCTGGGATTCCTGCAATCCTAGCAGCAAGGAAGCAGAGACCAAGAGAGATAGGCTAGACCAACCGGCAACAGTACAAGTTCCAGATTAGCAAGAGAGACCCAGTGTTGAGACCCTGCCTTAATCTATGAGGAATGTACTGTGATGTTTAGAAAATCTGTGTCTGTGTAACTTTGCGGTATAGTTTAACCATCTTTCAAAACAAACACAAAACCTAGCCCTTTTTTCGGCGGGAGCAGTATATACATGCATGTAGTATGCGTATGCACTTGCATGGATGTTTCCATGCGGGAACATGACAGGAGGGGTTGATTTCTGGTGTTTTTCTCCATAACTCCACGCCTTATGTATAGAGGCCCACTAGACAGCTAAGTGACATTACTCAGAGAAAGAGCTAGTGTCAGAATGTTTTGAGAGTGCTGTTCTACCACTGGGGAATCAGAGAAAACAAAAGTACTTCTACAAGCAAGACATGGTTTGACCCTGGATATTATAAGTCCCAGCTGCACATTTGAAACTGTCGATAGGGAAGGCTGGGCCCTTGATCCACTGGTGTTGATTTGACTTCACCCACCTACTTAGGCCATGGGAGAATTTTATTAACTACTCACTGGAAGGTGTAAAACTTTTGTGTGCTTATTATTTGAGGAAGTTAATTACTCAAAATGACTAATTCCATTATTTTTGATCTTGGGTGTCAGTGGATGGCATATCACCTTTTTGAAAACTGAAATATTTGTTTTTCAGCACAATTATGTATTTTCGCATTGTATTCAATTTGCAAGTTAAAAATGAAAGCCCAGCCATGTCCTTTTCATTGTGATTACGAAGAGGGTAGTTTGAGTTTGAGGTTTAGCCATGTGTCTGTGCTGTAGAAAGGGAAAGGGACTGAGGAGCACCATGGCATCTTCAGTCTGTGCTATGGGGATCTGCTGATGGAGAGTGGGCCCTGCTCAGATGCACTCTGAGCAGAACATTGGTAAATCCAACGCACCTGTGGGGAGAGGTCTTGATTCTCATTGTGTCTGCTTGGCTCAAGGATGTGATTTCAGCCATCAGAAATGAGCTCCCAGTGCCTCTCTGCATTCTTCCTTAATATCCTGTAATCAGTTTGAGTAAAAACTGGACTTCTTTGTCACACATTCAGCCATGGTAAAGAAGAGTGTCATTTTCTAATTAATTAGGGAATGCAAAGAGTTGGAGATTTCCATAGCCTGAATAACTGCTGAGGGGGGCTGTTCAGTATCTCCGTTGGCTTTGGTTTGTTTTTATTTATTGAGGAGCTAATGGAAAAGATGCTTTTACATCTTTAAACAGTGACCTTTCTGGACACTGAGGATTTCAGAACATTTGACATCTAAACTACTGGGGGTGTTTGTTTCTCCCCTGTGTTTTAGATCAATGGCTTTAATTTTCCTACATTGTAGAACAGAAAAAAGAGAAAAAGAATGGAAGAAGAAATACAAGGGAAAGAAGGGGGAAGAAAGAGAAAGAAAGTCATAACATGGAGACCAACAGGGTCAGGATTGGATTTGTGTTCTCACAATGTGCGGAGCAGTTAGTTTGCATACTACAGAGGCCACAGTGTGCACCCTGTATTAGCTGAGCTTAGTTCCTTGGGAAACACTGTTATAAGCAGGGCTTTGTAGAGAGAAAACATTCCCTTCTCACCAGAAGTCTGTTTAAGATACACTAGGATCTTTTCTTCCATGCTGATTTATACAAGCAAACGTTAACTTTGTGTTTATGTATGGGTGTTATTTTACAAGTGTTTTTCCTGCAACAGTCAGATAAGGTGGCATGACTTAATGGATGCCAGGGTCTTGAATAATGAATGCCAGGGTCTTGAAGGACTTAAAGGCATTATGATTCTTAAACATATAGTGATAAAGTTATTTTGGCATCCATTTCCTGGTCATCTATGTAGGGACAGATATTTGCCACAGTGTGTGAAGACCCTGCTGCTATGTACCCAAGAAGAGTGTGGGATTCATTCCCCTAGTGTAATACCTATGTTAAATTCTAAAATCAGCAATCTATTAATGTGCCTTTGAAATGCCCTGCAGGATGATGCAGCCTCAAAGAATGTCAAGCTGTCCCTCCGTTCATCTAACAGAGGGCTTAGCTACCAGAGCACAACAGATGAGTGCTTTTTCATTTAAATTTGGGACTTGGGAGATACATAATAGCTCAGGAAATAAAAAGTATGGAAGGAATTCCCAGACCTACAGTTTCTATAATGCGTAAGGAAACATCTGAGAGTGGCATAGTGGCATTCCATATATCCCAGTGGACTCAGCATGTGTACATTTCTTTAGCTTCTTACAATGGCATGCATCAAGTGTGCTGCAAGGAATTGCTGGTCTGTTAAAGAGAGCCATCCCTATTGAAATCCTAATGCCTCTCCTTCCTAGGAGCTGAGGAACAGTAAGGTAGCATTGAAAGCAGGTGGAAGGGTGGGCTTACACCTGCACCTGGGCTCTGCTGCTGCCAGCAGATAGTGCATGATGGTAAGAGTGGAACCAACTGGAGGCCAGTGGGAGTCCCATCAGTAACTCCTCTTTGGGCACTGGCCGGTTTATAAAGCACGTTGTAACCTTTATGAATCCGTGAATGTCAGGCGAACACAGGACCAAGCTCTCCTTTTTGCTCATTCATAAATCACTAGCCTCGTATCACGTGGCCACCTCTGGAAAGCCATGTCAAATATCTTGAAGATTACCTCTGTTCTCTGGGTAGCAGGCGCCTGGATCTTGGCATCTTTGAGTGTCTGAATAGCAGGCGCTGCACATCCGTGCTGTTTCAGATGGACCTTCCGCAGCCTATGCTATGCACAGGCAGCAGCCCACACATCTGTGGTGCAGTGAGTGAGGTCAGCAGCTGGACAGGAAGAGGGGAAATACCCCTTAAATCCCTGTAACCAGACTTCCCCTTCTCTGGCACTCATTGTCACACATGACCCTGAAAATGATACATGATGGCCATACTTCAGGTTTGAAAGAGGGAGTTAATTATATGTTTAGCAAGCAAAAGTAGGAGGAGAGAAGATGGGAACCTAAATGAACAAATTATCAAATCAGTAGCTCAGAACATCCAACAAAAATTGCCTGGGGCCTTTAAGACAGCCAGCTGGAGTTCCCAGTAGAGAGCCCGGGACACAGCAGAATGCCCCCATGGGCAAAGCCTATAAGAAAAAGAACAAATAACAGCAGGGGAGATCGTCATCAAACTAGGGACTTACAGACTTCCAGTAGAAATGTCTGCAAGCTGAGGCAAGAGGCTAGAGTACCCAGTGAAGGGTACGCAGTGCAGCGCAGTGTCCTCTGACTCTATCCCCAGCCCCTGGGCCCCACAGACACTTTCTTTTCAAGAATAAAGAACAGGAACCTCACTTGGAAATGCTTTTTCTTCTAACTTTTCTCAAGGTCACTGTTTGACATCATGATCTGGTTGTCCCATCTCCACTGCTGCCCAGCTTGTCACAGAGGAGGGGTGTATTAGTCAGGGTTCTCTAGAGTCACAGAACTTAGAGCTAGTCTCCATACAGTAAGGGAATTTGTTAATGACTTACAATCTCTAGTCCAACTCCCCAACAATTCACAGCTGTTAGCAGCAGCTGTGAATGATAATCCGAGAATCTAGCAGTTGTTTAATCCCACAAGGCTCGCAGGGAAGAAGAGTGAATCTTCCTTCTTCCAGTGTCCTTATGTAGGTCTCCAGCAGCAGGTGTGGCCCAGATCAGAGGTGTGCGGACCACCACACCTGAAACTTGTGTTTTCTAGACGCAAGATCTGGATCACAGGTGAGCCTTCTAATTCTGGATTGTAATTCACTCCATATATAGTCAAGTTGACAATCAGAAATAGTCACTACAAGGGGGATCAGTCCACCTCACACATGGGGACTGGGAACACTTGACCACAAGCATGCTTAGGTCTGAAAGTGAGGACAACACCATTTCAGTTACCGCTGAGTTCCTTTCTTTGTATTTCTCAGCTGCATCCCTAAAGCTGTTTGTGTGTGTATCTGTGTGTTCTGAGATCTTTCCAAGTGTGCTCCAGGTCCTGACTTTGTTCTCCAGCTCTGGCGGGGGGAAAAAAGAAAGAGTTAAAGTTTTTTCCTAGGTATACTGTTGACACTCATATCAGGATGCCTGAGAGGGAGAGAAACCTCTGACTTTCTCTGTGCATGGTGTCTTCAGCCTTCTGGTTTTAGCCATTCTTATGGTATTTAGTCTTACCTCGTGTTTTTAATTTACATTTTTCTTATTACCCATGTGTTTAACACATGTGCTGGCCATTCATTTTTATTTGTCTTAAGTGCCATCAAACATTTTCCAATTTTAATTGTAATATAACCTGAACAAGGAAGAATAACTATTAGCTCATGAAGAAAGATTAAATCTAAGTGGTGGACATAGGAGTCATATGAAACTGTTGTTTCTATCATTTTAACTTAATTTTATGGTTTTGTTGTTTTTGTTTGTTTGCATGTTTGTGCTATGATTTGTAATGAAAGTGTAAATGTGGCTCTCCCTTCTCCCTGGGGATAGCTGGCCACTGGCCTGCGTAGACAGGGGAGCAGAGATGGTGAGCAGGGTTCAGGCTGCTGTTACACTAAGGAACTCTACTTCGTTGTTCTAGGAATAGGGTCTAGAAGGACTTTTAGGGGTACAGGTGGAAAGAGCTAATCGGTCATGATAATCCGGCACCTAATTGTCATGCAGGCAGGAAGCCAGAGCGGGACTTGTATGCTGAGTTATGCTACTCCACACAAGGATAAGATAAGGCCAGGCAGCTTTGTGCAGGAATACTCTGTAGACAAAGTCAGGCAGGGAAAGGGAAAACCTATTGAGACAGGGAGTCCTTCATTTTCCACCAAGCTCAGAGAGTCATCTTGTCATTAGTAGCGGGCTTCTCCAACATGTAAACCCCAGTGTGAAACTCCACAGCTTCAGAAATGGCTGTTCTAACTGATGCTCTTAACAGAACTACAGGTCCTGCGCCACTCCACAGCAGCCCCACGTACTCACAGAATGAAGCGCCGTTATGGCTTAAGCATGGTTTGTGAGCATTTGTTTTCATCTAAACTTTTTATGTGTTGCAATGGTTTTGATAAACTAAATAACATCAGATTTTGTGTGTTGACAGTAAAAACACATTTCAAAATTCTTAATTTTATCCTCTGGTTTCATTTAATTCTATATCAAAACAAATCCCTCGCTTACTGACATGCACCTTTGAAATCTTGTTCTTGGCCAAGGTAAACCTTAAGTTTCAGAGGCGAATCTAGCGTTGTCTTCTTCTTAGACAACTGAAATGTGACCTTTATTGATCAGTAGTGAATATACAAACTAAATAATTTAAATAAAAACTATTAGGATTTTTCCCACAGTAGGAGAACTTTTAGGGGAATATGAAGGTCAAAGATGGGGGCAATAAGACAAGGTCTTATCATGTCGCTCAGGCTGGCCTTGAACTTGCAGAGTTTCATTTGCCTCAGTGTTCCAAATGCTAGGATTTATAGGTGGGAGGTGCTATGCCCAGTTAAGTTAGCTGTTTTTAGCTAGTATAATTCCAAAAGTGTCACTGTTCCAAAAATGAAGATTTGCTTGTTATTTTAGATCTTTGATTTTCTGAAAGATGGAAAATTCAACTTTTATAAATACTCTTAGCCAATAATATGGTGCTTGCTCGATTTCCTACTTGGAATTTAAGGAATGTTCTTTAGAAAATATGGCACTTTTTCTTTTTTTTGAATTAATTAATTTTTTTGCTGGAGTGTACTTAAAATTTAACTGTATAAAATTACATGTAACTTTTGAAAAGCATACCATATAAAAGTATACAAAGCATGTTTGTATACAGTGAGCATTACAGCATGCTCAGCATTAACTTTTCTAGCGTTGTGCCAACCCTAAACACAGAAGAGATGTGACGTCACCCCCTGAGGCCTGCCCAGGGTTCTTTCCGCTATGAAGTTTGCCTGCCTTCCTGATGTCTTTGTTTATGTAATTAGCTCATTGTACAGTTGTCTAAACATAAAATATTTCTTAGGCCTAGTGATCTAGACACTTACATTTAGAGTTATATTTTGGGGACCTAGCACAATATTCTGTTCAAAATAATAGGTCCTACTTTTATTGAGTCTTTATAAATATTTGGCATATTTTTATCTGTTCTTGTGTGTCTATGGACTATGGAGAAGTCAAAGTGTCAAGTATGTGTTGGAATCTTTGTGTTCTTCCTTTATTACTCTTCATGGTCCATACATGTATTTTTTAACATCAGTTTGCATAGAATTACCTAAGGTAATGTCTTAACATTCCATTATAAAAATACCAAAGATCATCAACTTACTGAGAAACCCCTGATTTTTGACTCAGGGTTTCGAAGGTTTACTTTGACCTCTTAAGCATCATAGCAGAGAGATGCTTCCAAAACAAAGCTTGATCACTTCATGGCCAGAACCTGAGGGGGAGAAAAAAGACTTGGGTTTGACTCTTCAAAGAGGTGACTCTCAGGACTGAAACACTTTCCAATAGGCCCCAGCCATTAGATGTTCTCTCACCTCTGAATAGCGTCAAACTAGGTACCAAACCTGTAATAAGCAGCCTTTAGAGCGTCTTCAACATCTGGACTAAAGAAGATGTCACTTACACTTTTATCTGAGGAAACCCCATTTATAACCCTGCTACCCAATCCTCCTTTAGACAAGCATAAGCTAACAGTTACCTTGGAGAGAGCTGATGCAGGCAGTCTCTAAAAGGCCAATGAATAGCAGGTTGCTAAGAATTCCTGGAGAGCTGCCTTGAGAAGAAGGAAAATGACCATGCTACTGTGACCTAGGGGCTAAAGCTCTCCTTGGCTTTGTTTTGTAAATTGCTTTTAAGTCCAGCCATCCTTACTTGTCAACATAATGTCTATGGCTGCTTTATACCACAACAGGGAAATGAGTTATCATGGGATCCTCATGCCCTAAATCACTCAACATGATTTTAATGGCACATAAACACATGCACACTCACACACACACACACACACACACACACACACACACACACACACACAAATAAATAAATGTAATAAAAGTTTTAAGTAAATGAAATTATTTGAAGCTCTGATAATTCTTCTTGTGTATTTGTTTGGTTTGGTTTGGTTTTTTTTTTTTTTTTTGGTGTTTTCATTTTGTTTTGTTTCTGTTTTAAGTCTTGAGTTAAAATGTGCTGCCATTGAACATTTTAGGGAGAAGAGAAGTAAATATATAAAATTTCAAAATTGGAGCTGGGGAGATGGCTCAGAGGTTAAAAGCACTTGTTCCTCTGGAGGACCAGAAGACCCAGGGACTGAGTCTCAGCAGCAAAGTGGTGGCTCTCAACCCTCTGTGACTCCAGTTCCAGGGCGCCTGATGCCCTCATGTTCATGGGAATCAATCATGCATGTGGTGCCCATACACACATGCAAGCAAATACTCACATATAAAATGACGGAATGTAATAAAATTGAATCCACTGCTTGCAGAATGGTTCCTGTAGACCTCCTCTTGCTCCAAGCCCATGACCTACTATTCTTCAAATTCTCTATGTAGGTGTTGATGAAGGTTGTCCACTCACCCAACTTCCATATGGTTAGCTTAGTCTCTGGCGTTGTTCATAGCGTCACTTTTATTCTTTGCTAAGATATGTGCCTCATTGGACATATTTAATGTATACTATCTGTATTAAGATCATTTGCATTTTAAGGCTTCTTTAAATGGTGTGTGTGTATGTGTGTTAAAAGTTGTGTTATCAGCACAGTCACTTCCTTGCCCCTTTAAGGAAGCCCCATATCTTTAGCAGTCTTCTCCCAAGTTTAGCAACTGTAGATAGTAACTAATCTGTTACCTTCAATGCATATACCAGTTTCTGACATGGAATCATAGACTGCCTTATATAACTGTATCATTAGCCTGGTATTTTCAAATACCATCCATTTTTTATGTACTTAAATAATTCTTTCCTTTCTTATTACTGAATAATATCTCACAGGTTTGCCAAATCATATTTATCCTTTAAGGAGTTGATGGCATTGGAAGTTTATCAACTTCCTGTGTGCATTTCTGGGGCAGAACTTTCCAGCTGTCTGGCTCTCATGCCCAGCCTTAGAATTGCCTTGTGAGGGACTGCTACACTGGGTTCCAATGGCCTGATGAGGTTTGCAAGACTGTTGTTATGTCCACAAAAGAAATATATGAGGGTCTTGACTTCTCTACATTTGTCAAACTCCATTTGATTTTGAAAAATATCTGCCTTTTTAGTTAATTGACTACTTTTTAGTGAGGTCATGCTATGCAGCTCAGGTAAGGCCTCAAACTTGTGGTCCTCCTGCCTCTGCCTCCCAAGTGCCGGGCTTATCTCTTTGATCTAAATTCTGTTGTGTGACTTTCTGTTCGGGTAGAAATGCCTGTTTTTCTGGAGCAGGGAGTATGTACGTGCTCTCTTCCTAATTCTGCTACAATGAAAACCTAGCACGAGTCAGGCACTCCTGGCAAATCAATAAGGCAATCATAAGTGAAATAGTATTTATTGATTGTCATGGATTTGTGAGTTGTTTACATGGCTTGTAATGTACATTTTTAATGAATGTCCTGTGTTTTAATTGTAGTTATTTTGGCTCTGGTCTTCTCCTCAGATCCTACTTTGTATCATAACAGACTAATCTTCAGTTGGACACAGTCTGTTTTAGTCACTGAAGTGAATTACCCAGCTCTGTATTGTTGCAGTTTTTCTGCCTTTGGCTATGGTTCACTTGAGATGTTTTACTCCTGGGCTGGCATGATGAAACTTGATACATACTCAAGGATCAGTATGGAAATATTACTTCCCACTCTTCCTGAAGTCACGCCTGCTCCTCCTACACACAGCTTTCAAGTCTTCAAAATTGTTGGCTTTTCTCATCCAGAAGCTCAGGTCTGAATCCTGAAGCCACTTTTCACGATTTCTTTTCTCATGCATTTATTCCTTAAAACGATAGATAAAATGGGTAACTGCCTTGTTCTCTGGTGCCCGTGGGCTGACCACACCCCGTGGGCTGACCACGCCCCATCACATCACCTGAATCGTGGTTGACTTTCACCGCTTTGTTACTTCTGCAGCTCTCTGTGCTCATCCCATCCTCCCTCAGAGTGATTTTATCGGAACCCTGCCAGCTTACTGCTGTCTTAGCTTATTGATGAGGTTCCTCTAACAGTATCCCTGGAGAAAATTAAAACAAGCAGAACTATGCTTGTAAGTCTCTGTCCACTTACGACTCTCAAGACCGCACTCATGTCTGCAGCAGTCACCTTACGTTCAGCCATGCACAGGAATCCAGGCCTTGGCTTTGCCTCAGTCTTCTTAGCTCCCCAGTTATCAACATGGCTCATTGTTTTACTTCATGTAGGACATCACTCGTATGGTACTTAGTAGGAAGAAGGCTTTCTCACCTCTCCATCAAGATAGCCTCCAAAGACTCTATCCACTTTTACTGTTTTCCTTTCCCCTGTAATATCAATGCTGAACATGGTTTATTCATGTATATATGTGTATGTGTGTGCGTGTATGATGTTTATAATATATTGCATATGTAAAATGTCATATGTGTATATAATTTCTGTGTATATATACAAATGTGTGTATGTGCATGTGCAGACCAGAGGTCATCCTTGCGTGGTGTTATTCAGGAGATATCCATATTGCTTTTGTGTGACAGTCTTTCACTGGGTCCTAGGGCTTCATATTTTGCTAAAATGAATAGACAGCAAACCCCCAGGGACCCTCCTTTCCTGTACTGGGCTTCATAAGCTCTCACATACCATGCTTGTATGTGTGTGCTGGGTATAACTGATGTCCTCCAGCATGTGGGAAACAACACTTCACTGGCTGAACCATCTCCCTAGCCCCTTGTTAAGTATTTTAATCATTTATTCTTTTTTCCCTTTCCTTAGGAGTGTGTCATGAGAGCACATTTTTTGTCTGTTGAACTGCTACATAGCAAATAGTGACTTAAATATAACAAGTTCTCAATAAAAATGTGTTTCTAACAAAAGAATGAGCAAGTTTTGATTTCAAAATCATCCCTCCTGAAAGTGATTTATACAGATATCTGTGACATGTCCTGACAGTGTCTTCTGATAAGTGGGAAAGGCCCCAAGCCCTGATGTCACCTTCCATGATACCCACTTCCTGGAGGAGTTGCCTACGTTTTCATAATTTGTCTTTCACTATGAGTTTTGACTGTAACTCCATGTGTTGTCTGCTTGGCCTTGAATTTCCAAGTCAGAGACAAGTTGTGCCCTCCAGTTAGTGACAAGTGTGGAGGTTCTGTTTGTTATGAAATGTTCTTCAGCGTGACAAATTGTTCTCAGACTTTGCTGGGCTTAGGCTAAAAATAGGGACTGAGATTTTAAATGATAGACAATCTTGTTGACTGTTTCAAAGCTCTGTGGATTAATAGCTGCCAATATTGATTATTTTTGTCAGGCCCATTGCTAAGAGCTTATATGGATTGACTCTTGCTATCTCATTAACATGCTCACTAGATATGATTTTCCTTCTACCGATAACAAAACTGACAGAGATCAAGTACTTTACTGGGTTTTGTTTTATGAGCTCTCATAAATATAAACAGAGATGAGCATTAAAACAAAGGGGCCAACTTGATCATGTGACAGCAGGCACCTTGCAAGATCACGCCTGGCAAAAGCTGAACATGCAACTGTGTTTGGATGCCAGGATTACACAGGAAATGGTAAAATTTCTCTTCTATTTAAGCTTCTACTCTATTGTTAATATTAATTTGTTTATTGTAGAGAGACAGTAAGACAATGATAACCAGTGATCCCCGCTCTGATTCATGTAAATAGTCTAATGATAAATTGTCTGGTCATCCTGACTCTCCTTTGCCCTTGGCCCTCTGCCTTCTCCAAATCAGACTCCTTGACTGCATTTGCTTTGGTAATTCTTTCCGTGGCTGTGGTGTCAGGAGTTAAGGATTAAAGTGGTCCACTGAGGGAGAGTCTTTGAAGAAATGACATTTGGTCCAGCACAGAAAGGATAGGGTGAGTTATTTCTAAGTTGGGAATGAAAATTGTCAAAAGTAAAAGAAACAAGTTGATGTCAGGTCCCCTGGGCTTGGCATTTACAGGGAGGGACAGAAGGCTAGAGGATGAAGCATTGTTATCAGAGGAGAATAGAGTAAAATGGTGGGGCATGCCCCACCCCCAACCCCAGCCCCATGCACAGAGTTCTCTACAGGGGACAGCTTAACTGGGAAGAGCAGTGTGCTAGTGTGCTTAGACTAGATTTGGCACACTTTCAGGATTCCAGCCTCTGCTCACCTGTCCCCCTCCTGATTCATTAATGACATTTTCCCTCCTAGAATCTCCACTTTTTAAGGAGATGGATCCTTTCTACCAGAATCAGATATGATAGACTTTAGAGCATGCTAAGCAAGAAACCGGAGTACAGAGGCGAGCACCTCTCAGGGACAAGGCTGAAGAGCACCCAGATGGGCTAGGACTTTCCTGTGTGATCCCTTCTCCTGCTCTGGACCTTTAGTCACACTAAAAGTGTGTGTGGATTCTATTTAGACCCTGAATTTTTACTTTGTAGAATGCTGAGACTCAGGATGGAATCTGACCAAAGACTGTTTGCCCTGCATTACCTATTACATTTTTACTGCCTTTTTTTAAAAAAAGCTAAAGAAATGCTCACTAATGTGCAGTGATTCTGAAATCAGTTCTCTTTTGATTTCAGACAGGCCTCTTGCATTAGGCTACTGAGGGTCCTACTTAATCTGAGGATGCTGAGTGATAGCCAGGCAGGCTTACTAGTTGCTTTTCTAGCAGAGGACGTCGGAACATCTCCTTTTCTTCTTGTCGAGTCCAGTGGTTCTCAAGCTTCCGATGCTGCAACCCTGTAATACAGTTTCTCATGCTATGGTGACCCCCAACCATAAAATTATTTTTGTTGCTTCCTAGTAACTGTAATTTTGCTACTGTTATGAATTGTAATGTAAATATTTGATATGCAGGAAATCTGATATGTGATCTCCTCCCCTAATGAAAAGGGTCACGACACAAAGATTGAGAACCACTGGTCTAGTCTGCCTTTACCAGGCAGTTAAGAACTGTGCATTGCATGTGATTGGTAGGCCGTGGGATAGAGGGAGCAGAAGGGCAGAGAGAAGAATGATGCTGGTCACCTGGAAGCCCAGGGAGTACTACTGAGCTGTGAGATTCATAAGACAACCTGACACTTTGCAGCCTGTGTCCTGAATCACAGCATCTCCAAGCGAGGAGCAACAACTTGTACCAAAGCCCCAAATGACCACAAAATCAAGATAATTTCACCCAAACACTTAGAATTTTTTTCCAAAAGCCAGAAGTATAACCCTGCTTTGTGCCTTTGCATGATTTTTTAAAATATGTATTTAAAGAACAAATCATAAAAAGGCAAGGGAAAAGGAAATGTTAAAATACGGTGTGAAATCCCGGCCATTTATATCTGAAATTTAGAGTCAGTTGAGCAAATAAATGTTGCATTTACTAATCACATTTCCTATTAATACAAAACAAATCTGGCTTGAAAGAGAATTAAATAAATGGTTACGTATCCAAACTATCATTTATGAAACCTTTGACTAGAACATGGAGTTACTTTCCTATAGGAGAAACGCCAAGAAAGGGAGCCTTGGCCAGGTGTGTTGGGAAGCTCTGGGGAGAAAGCATGGAGTATGTAAAGCTAATCACATGACAAGGCCTGGGCTGCTCAGCCTTCTGTGGCAGTTCTGAGTTCTCTGGCAAGGCTGCTTGCTGAGTCAAACAACAGCATTCTTGCCCTCCTTCCCCCCTCTGTCATCCTCCCCCCTTCTCTCATAGTTCCACAAATACTTATTTTCAAAAGAAATAGCCAGGTATGGTGGTGTATAACTGTAACCCAGCACTCAGGAGGCAGAAGCAGACAGATCCCTGAACTCAAGGCTAGCCTTGTTTCTATCAAGAATCACAGGTCAGCCAGAACTATACTATGACACCCTATCTCAGAAAGAAAAACAGAGGGGGGCTCTCTCTTTAGCAAGAGGAGGGAGTCATTGGTTTCCCACTCTATCTTAGAGGTAGGATTTCTGATTCAAACACAGAATCAGGGCTGAGGATTTCCTATTCAAAGACAGAATCAGGGTTGAAGGGTTCATTTAATTGGTCAAGTACTTGTCTTAAAAGTATAAGGACCAAGGTTGAATTCCCAGCCCCAACATAAGATAGGCATGGCACTGTTGGGCAGGCAGAGTCAGGAGCACCTCTGAAGCTTGTATACTTGAGCCAATGTGTAGCTGAGGTCTAGCTACAGATGTTATGAGAGCTCAAGTCTCAAAAAGTAACGTGATCAATAGAGGAAGACACCTGACATTGACCTCTAGTGTAAACACGTTCAAGCATGTATATGCACATGCACACACATACTTAAGCATACACATACACACAGATACACACACCCAGCAGAATTCTATAGTTCTGTTTTGATCATTAACTAATTACATGGTCATAAAGAATTCCTGGAAATTGAAACAGTTTTCTCAGGGAAATGCTAGAACACAACAGTTATCTCAAATGTTATTTCAGTGATAAATTCATGACATTTTAGGTTCTCAGACAACACAGAAGTGTTGACTCTGGTTTTTAAAGAAGCCATTGTATCCATTTACAAGAAGCTTGAGACCCAGGAGAATGACTGTCCAAGGCCTCACAGCATAGGAGACATTGCAGAACGACCCTGAAACCTCCCAGGTTGAGAGAGCACTTGTGTGTTCAGATTGGTGGGTATTTTATCATTCTCACTGATGAAACAACCACAGATTTTGTATAAGCTCATTCTTCTCATGTCTCTTACTCCTCAGTGAAGTTTGAATTGAGGTGTTGTATTGTCAGGCTGCTATAAGAAACACTACAGTCTGCTGGGCCAAGGGACTTACATGGTGGATGTTTACTTTCTCACACACCTAGAGGTTGGCCATCCTGCGTTCAAGGTTTTTCAAATCATAACTGAGTGCCTCTTGATATTTTCATACATATTGTGACTACACTTTTCCTGACCACTTTTCGACACAGCTTAATGTTGTAAGTGCTTTCTGTAGAGAAAAAGCAGAGACTTAGTCTTTCTTCTAGTAAAGTTGATTTTTAAAATATGTTGGTGTTATCATTATTAAAATTTTGGAAAATTTCCTTGCAGACTGTCCAAGATTTATTAATGTCACATAAAATGTAAGATTATCCTTAAATGGGAGGAAATTTCTATCAAGTTTCTTTTACTTGTGAGTTTAGCAATTTATACCATTAGCAGAGGAGCAGAAACATGTGAATTCGACTTTGTGTGGTTCACATTGGAATGAATTGTGTGGGACTGCATCTGTAATTATTCCTAGCCCAGTACTGAACACTTTCTTGGTAAGAGAAATGATCTCTTTATGTGTCACAGACATGGTCCTCCATGTACACGCTGTGGATATGCATGTAAACTTGACCTCAGTTCTAATGTTGGTTTCTCGGTCTTCACTCTGCCTGCTGTCTCCTCTTGCAGCATACTCCCTGTGCTGGGAGTTCTAGTACACACTCCTATCCCATGACTTTTGACTCTGTGGGTCAATGAACTCAATGGGAGTAGAACCAGGAACATTAGAAATAGTCTAGGAACTCATCCCTGTGACATGATAACTGGCAGAGACATGAACTGACATTTGTAGTGTCACCAAACCATGTTAAAGTAGGTTGTTACATTCAGCTAAATGTGCCTGAGCCAGCGAAATAGCTCAGTGGATAAAGTGACTTGCCACCAAGACTGGCAACCTGACTTAATTCCTGGGACATGGTAGAAGGAAAGGGCTGATTGCTACAAGTTGTTCTCTGATCTCCATGTGTGCAATATGGCATATTTGAGTGTGTCTGCCCTCTCTGTCTCTATCTCTCTGTCTCTCTCTCTCTCTCTCACACACACACACATACATACACACACACACACACACACACACACACACACACACACACACACACACACACGCATGTACTTAGACATATGTAGTAAATAAAAAAATACATTGAAAGAAACACACCCCAGTCGTGTTCCTTATTAAACGCACACATTCTCATGAGCATGTGGCCAAATGCAGTGAGCATGGAAGGGCCCTCATGGCCACACTTTTCAGCCCCCACTCAGAATTTCATAAGCAACCATAGCGCCCCCCCCCCATGCTTCCGTTCCTTTCTTCTCCATCCATATCTGTTTAAAGGGTTTGTGCTCCTCTGGGTACTCGCTTTGAAGCCATTCCTTCCCTGACTTACGCCTTCCTGCTCGCTTTTATTGCTTCATTACACTTTGGAGTTTTTTATTTTTAGTGCATACAATATTGCACACCCCATTTGAGGGCTGAGACGTATATTACGGTGTTGGCTGCAGAGGGGGAGAATGAATAATGGCAGAGTGCTAGACAGCCCTCAGATTTCATGCTCATTCAGATGAGTGGTCGGAGAAGACCTCTCCAGGAAGCTCTCTTTATTCTGATCTAAAGGGAGTCTGGCTGATGTTTTGGAGACTCAGAAGAGGAGAATGCTGCCCAGTACTGTTGTGCCAGATGTCACAGCACTTCTTGGGGACTTATTCTGCAGTTGTTAACAGTTTCGTTCTCTCGGCTAAGACAATTGCAAGACAAATGAGAGGGGGCGCCCATCACTTGTGACACCTCATTGCCTAGACTGATCCGCCTCCTGCTTTCACCATTTGAGAATATCCAATCTGATACCTGTTCTGAGGGCTCTGAGTTATTTCTTTAACAATCTGAAGAAGCTTCTCCCAAGCTCTCGCGCCTCAGCACTGACACAGTGGAGAACAGGTACTTCTCAGCCCCACTACTCATCTCTCCCCATTCTCTCCCTCCCATGCTGACCGTGGAATATGCTGCCCTTTTCCCATTGCCCATTTACTCTTACCTACTGACTCATCCCCTCAGTCAGCCTGTTGCTGAGCTTTCCTTGACACAGAGGCAGGACAGCCTAGCAATGTATCTCATTTGCATGCATCCCAGGCAAGTCATTGGCTAAGCATTACCCAGTGTGACCAGAACCAATAGGGACATCTGAATATTTATACTTTGCATAATTATTCCTACTCAGACCAGTCTGTTTGTATTTTAATTTTTATGAATGAGATATCTGCAACTGCCAGCTTATTGAATTTTGAGCCACTTAGGGCAGGGGAGGACAGGAATGCATAGAGTCTCTGATGTCTGGTAATACAAGGACACCCACCAATCTACAAAGGAGCCATTGAGGTCATGGCCCACTATACTGTTAAGTACAATTCATCACAGTGGCTCTCCAAGTGTTCCCGAATTGATAGTGACCTGGTTTCTACGGCTGGTCTCACTGAAACTTGATGAGAACAGATAAGCGTAGGCAGCCCTGTGCGTGACTCCCCATCAAAGTGCAGTGGTGGCGAAGCAAGCCTGTAACCGTATGAGCATAGCCCTCTGTGCGAATGACTGTCTACACTGAGTTACTCAAAGGAGTTATGGGCAAGACTATCCCAAACCAGGCCATCTACTGAAACTGAAAGGATGCCCTCAATTTAAACCTGAGACTTCACAGATTTTGCTTCCCACAGTGACTCTTTTTTCTGATCAGCTTACCCCAGTGGTGTAGATATATTAAAACAAAATTAGATTGGATGAGGACCAGTAGCACAAAGAATCTGCCAACCTTTTGACAGAGGCAGGTATATACAGTTATAAAGTGTGCAAGTGAAATGACAAAAATATAAGTGAAACATTCATGTGCATATATATCTTTGCTGTGTGCTTGCCGGTCTGTCTTACAGATCTGTCTTTGGTGGGTGTATCCTTGAAGATTGTAGACTGTAACGCTTTTTCTGGTTGTTTTTTTTTCTTTTTTTCTTCTGGTCTTGAGCATTAATTTGGAGGCCTTTGACTTTTTTTTTTTTTTTTTCCTTTTTGAGACAATGTTTCTCTGTGTGACAGTCCTGGCTGTCCTGGCATCCTAGAACCTACTCTGTAGACCTGGCTGGCCTCTTAACTCACCAAGATCTGTCTGTCTCTGTTGATTAACAGTGTTCGCCACCATGCCTGGCCAGCTGTTAACCTTTGGATACCATGTTTTGTATGGTTCCTAGCACAGCTTACTAACTCTGGTGGGAGTGTCAGAGAAGCTTCCTAGTTTGATTAGTTGAGAAGAGAACACTACCCACTGAAACCAAGATACAGCTTCAGAGGTACTGTACAAAGACTGAATGGAAGTGTTCCATATAAAGTATGGTCATATAATCCATAATAAAAAGCAAGTTCCAGGAAGCACTTAATGCTTCAGATTCAGTTCCGTTTTAGATTTGGACCCATTTTCTCAGGCATTCAAGAGGCCATCCTGAGGTTTTCTTTAGCCATACTTAGCATTATCCCTGAGGAGGGGGAGCTTATGCAGAGTATTCCTCGCATCCCTTACCTTCCTCTTACTCCCACAGACACTCATGGGTACCTATATGCCATGCCTTTTTCTTGTGGGGTAGATCAAATGCAGAAGATGTGGCGCCAGCCCTCAAAGATGGTGGGAAAGGAAATCTGTGGAGAAATTAGCTCTTGGATCATATACATAAGTACTCCTGGGTGTGGGAGATGGGATAGACTAGAACAGAAGCAGCAGCATCCCCTTATGGTCTGCCACCTTGAGCAGTGCTTGGGGCTCCTTCCACCCAACCTACAGCAGGCAGAGCACTGAGATAGAAATCATCTCTGCCCGCTGTTGCAAACGTCATAGATCCAAGTGTTCACTCTGCTCAGGTTAAGAGATTTTGAATAAGGCCACTGACATCTGGATGAAGAAGGAGTGAACATCTGCCATCTCTAAGCTTGCAATAGAAGCGTCATTCTTCCGCTCTGGGCTGCTCGGGAGGCTTTGGGTTTTTTTCGGGGGGGGGGGGGTTGGTTGGGTTTTTTTTGTTTTTTTGATGCTGCCTCTAGTCCTTTGCATGGGCATTGTAGGGAAGGCTGCTTGCAGCAACATCAGCCCTGAGCTTTGCTTTTGTCTCTAATCTCCTTTCATTGGAACTGTGGAGCATAACTCTCCTAAGACAGCTTGTTCCCAAGAGCTCACCAGGACGTTTGGTTCCACTCTCCCCACAAATAATGTGCGAACAGGCTTTGCCAGATTGTTTGGACGAGCCCAGACAGGGTGTTCTGAACCGTGTGGAGTTGTGTGCACAAGCACAAGGGAGATACAGATAATTTTGTGTGAGTATCAAAGAGGCTCTGTCTCTTTGCAGGGTGGGGTGAGTTTGGAAATTGCCCCGCAAATCAGCTTTCTATTTACCAGATCCAGAAATTCTGTGTTTTGTAACTTGTTACAGTGAGAAATGAGATGATATCCTGGGGTGTGGAGAAATGATGGAGCCTTCACTTGAAATGGTGAACATTCATTTCCTCCTGTCTCTCAAAAGACACAATAGGCTCTTAGTAAGTGTTGAAGTGAATGCTAATTACTGACTTGAGTTCAGTACTAAAGAGATTTCAGTGGCCAGGATGATGCTGGTGGGGTGCAGAGAGAAGACAGATGGGGGCATGGGGGGAAGGGGGCACTTGTCTAGGATACAGGAAAGCTACAGCAAGTATGATGTGGGGATTACATGGGAAGTTGCTTTTAAGTAAAGACCCTGTTTTTATTTCATTGGTTGCTTGGTTGCTTGGTTGCTTGGTTGTTTGGTTGTTTGGGTGAATGGTTGGTTGGTTGTGTTTTTTAGGCCCAGTATATCTTCAGAGTCACCTGTTCACTCAGAAATGAAAGTTGACTATTTTAATAGATTTAGGAATAGACTACACTAAAATTTTATGCTAAAAACCAGACACTGGAAGGATTTAAGTCAGACCTACCTGTGGGCACAGGTGTGCCTCTTATGTAGTTTGCATCGGATGTCCAGCCGACGCAGGTTATCATTGGCTTTTCATGTATCTCTTATATGCTATTCTGTTTTCTTCTGACCTGTATTAGTCAAAATAACAGAAAGCTGCCAAGGCAAGAGGAGAAGCTCTGACCTCAAGGAAAGAACAGGATTGTTTTCTATTCCATGACAAAGAATAATTACAGAATTTTGAAATCACACCTTCCCACACATAAATTTCTGAGATTTGTGTTATTCCTGAGCAAGTAAGTTATACTGTATTCTTTAAGTAATTGCCCATACTGTTAACATTATATACACATAGGCTTCTGCTCATGACAGTTTATTCTAAATGAGTAATCTGCGGTGAATTTTCCACAGCTCAAGGGTCTCCAGGGATCAGGGCAGTTTGTAGTGGATTCATCCCAGCAGGTGATATCTAAGGAAGTAATGAAGGGTCACATTGCTGATTTGCAGCATACAGTGCTATGTCTGTCCCTTAGACGAGAATCAGCGAGAGGATAAAGGAAGACTCTCACCCTGCAGTCTGTGTGACCTGTTTTTATATAAACATTGTCATATTCCACAGTCAATTATCTCCAGAGTACATTGTGTTCTCTAGCCAGATAGAGAGGGGAAAGAGAAAGAGAGACACTGTCTGTTGGAAGTGGTTAAAGAAAAGGACACATGATTTGAAGTGTACATTATTCTTTTGTCCTCTGAATAATTTTATATAATTTTGAGGGGTGGAAGATTATATAGCATTCTTGTATGATTTCATAAATATCAAATTGTAGTATTCAGTGAGAGAGATGAGCACAGTTAAGAAAACCAAATGAGGCATGCTATGTTCAACACAGCAGTAATAGACCTCAAAACACCAAAGGACAAACAAGTCCTTAGTCAGCCCTACTGAATGGAAGTGGCCTAATAGTAGCAGCGGCGTAAGTGTCCCATTGTATTGTGGCTTCGTTATATGTTTTGTGAGACTCGGCTGTGCCAGTAGCAACATTATTTTTTGTAGTAGCCCGGCAAGTGTTCCGATTCTAGGAACATAACAATTATTTTTGTTTATACCCTGCAGCTCCCAGGAAAGTAAATAGTGTTTTTGCTAGTATTTCTTTTATCCATTCTGTTCTTTTCACTTATGAAAAGATCAAAATTGTAGAAAAATATGTGTTGGGGGTATGATCATTAAAAAGCTTGGGTTTCATCAAACTGGTGTTGGCCACAATGAAGACAAGTATTTACACGGAATCGGTAATCAGTGGGGGATGTTTTGTTTTTATTTGTCTTTGTGTTTTACCCTGCTTTGAGGTAAAATTGGAAGCAAAGGAGCTTTCAGATGCCCAAAGTACAGACGGACTTCTGTTAGTTCCCAGTCTCCCACAATCGCCCTGACATTTTGGCTGTTCTGATAGAAACCTTTTTGTGTGGCCTGGGGTTTGAATTCAGGGCCCTTTGACCCTCACCCTGTCTCCTGATTGGATACTAGCTGGGGTGGCCCTGATTGTTCTTCCTCCAGAGGCCTTGTGCTGTCAGAAGCAAGCCACATCCTTGCTTGACAGCAGTTAACCCTGATCAGTATTGCTGACACTGGCCCATGCTTCTTTCCCCATTCATTAGCCCAGAGTAACACTTAAACCAAATCTAACAACACTACCACCCTCGTTAGAGTGTTACCCCCATAAGGTTGACTGTGGAACACCAATGGTAGAACACCCTCCTCATCATACCAACCCGTCCTCAGAAATTATTTATTTCCCATTTTAGACACTGGAAAGTGACTCATTGTGCCCTGGAAATATTATCACTGTAGTAATTTTCTTATGTGGCTTAGCTTAATGTCAGAGAAATGGCTAGTTACAAATCCAGACACTATAAAGGTTGAGCTAAATATTCTAAAAATGGGATGTTTGGTTAACGTTTGCTAGTCAACAACTTTCCTTCAGCCACACAGAGTGCAGGCCGAAGAAATGGAATCAATGCCCTCATGCAGTTCTTGGTAAAGTCATGCTGTAGGAGAGTAGCCTGTCAATGCTCAGGGTTTAAAGTATGTGGGACCCATCTTTCAGGGCTGTTGAGTGGTATGAATCAGTTTTTAACTGAAAAGATTAATATCTGGAAGGAAATTTCATACTTGTAGTTAATAAATGGCATAAAAATTTGTCCCAAAAATTCAGTTTCAGTTATAATAAAATTCAAACATCAGAAAAACTGATGGATTTTTGACCACTGAAGGAATTCTCTAGCTTAGGTATGAACGTTGGGAGTTAAGAATGGGGAAGAGGGAAATTTTTATCTCCGCGACATTTATTCCTTTTTAATTTTTTTAGAGACAGAAGTTGATGGCCATTTAGGTTAAGATTTTGTAGAGGAAAAAAAAATCAAAAGATCAGAAAATTAAGATCTATCCAGGGTTAATACGGCCATATTGTGGCAAACTTTTATGAGTTTACTATGCTTGGTTCTATTCATTTTTATTCTATTGATCCAGAGACCAGAACATTTTAGTATCTAAGACTGATATCTCGTATCTTCATCTTCATTATGCTGTCAGATTCCGTTAAATAAATACTACAGTATTGACAACAGGATCTAGAATCACCTGAGACTAACATCCTTGGAAATGCTGAGAAATATCATCTTGATTAGGTTAACTAAGGTGAGAGAACCAGGACCAGCCCTAAAGTTCTTGAACTGCATTAGAGAGAGAGAGAGAGAGAGAGAAAAAGGAGAGAGAGAGAGATGAGTGCTAGAGTTCCAGCACTCTCTGCTTCCCAGTTGAGGCAGTGTGACCAGCTGCCTCATATTCCTCTTGCTGGGACTTCCCTTCTGTGATGAACTGCACCACAGAACTCACCACACACTGTGAGTCAAGACAAACCCTTTCTCCTCTAAGTTGTTTTAGTCACAGTATTTATCACAGCCATGGAAACGATAGCTAATGCAAGGGTCTGACCTGGGAGTCTCGTCCCACTAGACGATCATCTAGGGAAGCTGTGCCGTATTGCCATGTGTATACTGTATAACCCTGAGAATGAATTTCGAGACACCTTCATTAGGAATGTAATTAGTTGTGAATTCCTCCAAAAGAAATCGGATTCCTTAAATGCACTGTTTGATACAGTATTCATAGCCTAGGGGTTTAGAATGAAAGCTTCAAGTCTGTATTTCCATAGCTTGGGATCCTGAGCATCTTGCAGAACATATCTGAACTATTGCTCTAAACCACTCAGAATTTGTACCAAATTTAGTACTTATTCATGTGCCAGGCTCTATGTTTAGACACACACACACACACACACACACACACACACACACACACACACACACACACACACACACACAGAGAGAGAGAGAGAGAGAGAGAGAGAGAGAGACACACAGAGAGAGAGGGAGGAGAGAGAGAACAATGAGCCAGTTGGATTATTTCCATTAAACAGCTATAACTAATGCAAATAGCCATAACACAGACAGAAAATAGTGCCAAGTTAGAGATAAAATCTTTAATATCTGTAGTAAAATAGGCTACTGTCTTACTAAATATATATATATATACATATATATATATATCTCCAATAACAATTGATCACTTAACTCTAAGACAATGTTCATATTAAGAAAGAGAAATTAGATAGTTTGTCCCATTGAAATATTTATATTTTATGAACAGATAAATAAGATACTAACTTCTTCCATTTTTCAATGGAATATATGAAAAATAAATTTCCAAGCTGGAGTTTAGTAGATCAGAGTTCAGTAGAGGAAAAATTATAGTTTGATTTTTGAGCAAATGAAGGCAAGGAGAGGGAAATAGAAATTCACCTTCATGATTGGCAAGAGTGAAAAGCGTAGGTACCAGAAAATGCTCTAGTCAGAGGACTATGGAAAATTGGTTAACGGATCCCACCGTGCAACACACAATGTGTCGCAAGACTCACATGCTCTTTAGAAAGTTGAAGAGTGTGGGCCTCTGAACACAGAAATAACTTACGTTGGGAAGTGATATTCTTCTAGGTTTGGAGGAACCCCTGAATTTAGTGACTTCTCAGTATAACAAAGCATGGTCGACTTGGCTGGTATATACCCTAATAAGAGTTCAGTGTTCTCCCTGGGAGTCTTTTATTTCTTATTCCAAGTTTATATTTCTTAAATGTTTCTAAAATAGAATTTGTAGTTGAGCATTGCAAAATGCTATATATGTCTAATGTGGAATTAAAATTTTCTGAGTTTTGTTATGAGAAAAGAATCATAAAGGAAAAATTCTATGCTCAGTGAGAATAGTAAGCTACTGAACATATTTATAACTCAGTAAGACATAGTTCTCTTGAACCTTATGCTCAGTGGATGTATCCACTTCAAGGTGACTATTAATTGATGGGATTTAAAATCACCATGGAAACAAGGCCTGTGGGCTTATCTGTGAGGAACTTCCTAGATAAGGTAAACTGAGGCTGAAAGACCCATCCTAATTGTGGGCGGCAGCATTGCCATTGGCTGGGCCTGGATTGAGCCAGAAGGAGCAGGCAGCACAAGCAGGCTCACAGTTCCTGCTTTAGGATGGAATGTGACCAACCATCTAGATCTAGCTGTCAGGACTGCCCACCATGATGGACTGTACCCTCAAAATGTAAACCAAAAGAAGCCCCTTTGCCCTTAAGTAGCTTTTGTCAGGGTACTTTACTACAGTACCAGGAAGTGAGGGATACAAAGGGGAACAGAGAAAGGTCAAAAAAGTTTGTAGTCAGACAGTACTGGGTTCAATACATGGCTCTGGCTTCTGTTAACTGTGTGGCCCTGAATTGACCATTTCTCTTAATTTCAGCTTTCATATTTGCAAAATGATAGAGTGGCATCTTCTGACTGGAACGTAGTAACGAATAAACAATAAGTATATTCACACAGAAAATACACTACTGGAGAGGAGTGTAGAGTGTGCAGTGCTTCCTTTTAAGCTATAAACATCATCCTAAAATTAATGATGTAATACCCAGTGCCTTCCAAAGCAAGTCACTCCAGCCGTAGTCGGTTAGCTTTTGAACCTCCCCCCAAAACACAATGGAATAAAAAAGAAAGCGAGGGCAAGGGTAAAAAGGAGAGAGGGTACCATTTTCTGTATGGCTTTCTTTAGAAATATTTCAGAAAGAAATGTCAAATCCCTTCCGTCTTTGCTTCATTTAGATGGCCATTCTGCAACATTAACAATTTTCCATTATCAGCTTTGAGAGCCATAGGCATTCAGCGACTCTCTCCTTGACTTGTGACTTTACCAATTCAACAAATGGGCATTTTATGAGGAGCCAAGTCCCAAGAGGAGCTGGGCCCTAGGAGCTTGGTTACATACTTGCTAAAGTCAAGTGTGCATGCGACACACTTTGAAATGGAAAGTATATTGCCCTTCCCTGCTTGTTCATGAGAAAATATTTGTAGAATACCCCATTTAGAAGAAAACTTGTTTATGCATTCTCTTCTGATAGGACTGGAAGTCTGACATGGTCTTGTCAGTTCATGGTCCCCACCTGCTCAGAGGAGAAAGGGAGGGGTATGGGAGAAGGACTGTGGGAGGGGGTGACTGGGAGGGGGCCATGAGTGGGATGTAAAGTGAATAAGTAAAACAATTAAATTTAATTTAAAAATAAATAAAAGAAAGAAGAGAGAAAAAAGATTTGCAAAGGATACTTAAAATAATTTATATCAGATTAATGACTGTAAACTAAATTTTGTAGGCAAATGTTTCAAGCCATTAGGTTGTGATAAAACTAAAGTTAATGTAACTTCAGATACCTTCTGATTTTTACACTATGTGCAGGGCCTACTTTAATACAGAACAGATTTTTTCCTGATATCAGGTTTGTTGCCCAAAGGGAATATTATGGGTAAGATACGGTGTTGTGCTTGGTCATTCATCTAGGCATTAAGTCTTTCCTCAGTTTTCCTTCAAGGTTCTGCCTACAAAGGTGTGTCAGTTGGTTGGCTGCAATAGTGATATCATGCAAAACCAATCCTAGAGGTCTATATACTGAGAAAATTCTGGTGACTAGAACCACAATCCTACAGGCTAGCCCTTCAAAAAATAAAAATGCTAATAACATTTTCTAAAATAATTTATTATATGGGGTCATATAAATTCATTTGATCTAATCTATAACTCTGTGTTGAGGCAAAGTTTCTATAGTCTCAGTTTCACTAGTGAGCCTACTGACCTGAGGAAGTAAGACTGCATGAAAGTAGAGGTACCCAGGTAGCGTTATCTCTGGTAACCTGGTTTGTTGTGAGCAATCACAAAGCCACTATCTTACACATTTAGAGAGCAGAAACCCTGGAGTTGCCTAGACATAGAAGCCTTACTACATCTGAAATCTCCCTTAGCTTGTTCCATCTCTAATGCCCCATTTGATAAAGCCCAAATGAACAAAACATGGTCTCCCACACACCTAGCAAGCCATTATAAGAGGAACACTCCTCCATTGTTGGTGGGACTGCAAGCTGGTACAACCACTCTGGAAATCAGTTTGGCGGACCCTCAGAAAAATGGACATAATACTACCTGAGGACCCAGCTATACCACTCCTGGGCACATACCCAGAAGATGCTCCAACATGTAATAAAGACACATGCTCCACTATGTTCATAGCATATTTATAATAGCCAGAAGCTGGAAACAACCCAGATGTCCCTCATCAGAGGAATGGATACAGAAAATGTGGTACATTTACACAATGGAGTACTATTCAACTATTAAAAACAATGATTTAATGAAATTTGCAGG
>CM052713.1:17167618-17189082 GCA_028551405.1 Uromys caudimaculatus
GGGACCCATGGTTCGGACCACATAAGTAGCAGAGGATGGCCTTGTTGGCCATCGGGGAGGAGAGGCCCTTGGGCCTGAGGGTGTTAGAGGCCCCAGTAAAGGGGAATGTCAAGGTGGGAATAAGGGAGTGGGTGGGCCGGTGGGTGGGAGGTGGAATACCCTCATAGAGGCGGAGACGGGGATTGGATGGGGTTTTCCAAAGAGGAGACCTAGAAAGGGGGAAACATTGGAAATGTAAATAAAGTATCTAAAAATAAAAAAATAAAAAATTTAAAAAAACAAAAACAAATCTGGGATGGTTTGAATACCATATTCTCTGGCATTTGAATACTTGGTCCCCAGTTGGTGGTGATATTTGAGATGTATAGGAGATGGGGTCTTGTTAGAGGAAGTATTCACAGGAGGTGGAGCTTAAAGTCTGGTGCTCTTTCCAAAGTCCTCTCTCTGCTTCATACTTTCTGCTGGAGATGATAGCTGTCAGTCACTTCAGCCATTATGCTGCTGGTTGGCATGCTTTCCAGCATGATTTGATGGACTTTTCTCCTCTGGAAGCCTGAATTCCTTCTACAAGGTGCTCAGTCACGGGATTTTATCACTGCAATACAAAAGTACCTAACACAGAAACTATAAAATGGCCCCAAGATGCACCATTGTTTTTAAATTAGTTCAGACTCCGTTCAGATCTCCTCGCCACGTCCTGTGCTTTTGTGTGTGATTCAGTCCTTCCCGTCCCTGGATCTCATAGTGAATACCGTGTACCTAGCTGGGTACCGACATCTATTAAACAAAGACATCATGTTAGTGTCTCACTTAATGCTTGGCCTTTACTGGATCTTCAACTAATATTGACTTTTTCATGCATTTGCCTTTCTTCTCATACAACTGGAATGCTAGTTTCACACTGTTTACTTCTGGGCTTGCTAATGCTGACTCACTCCCTAGCAGAGGGGAGTGGCATTGAACACAGGCCTTTGCCATCCATCTGACTCCATGTTGATGTCTCCAGTCCTGTTGTCCTATGAATGATAAAGCTTACCTTGGGATGTCAGTAGTAGTCCCTATACAATGGTAACTGTATATACATGGTCCCTGGCACAATTAACTAAGGGGCTTGACATGCTGTGTGTCAGTCATGGCCTCCCCAGTTGCAAGATAGGACTTATAAATGGATCTTTTATTAGCAACAGATTATTTCCCAGAAAGGACTATTCATTAGAAACGAAGCTTTGATTCTTTCACTCTCTTTCTCTTTCCCTCTGTTGGGTTTGCTTTGATTTACTGTGTTTCTATCTCAGGACATGGTCAGTACTGAATGCCCTTCCAAGTTTAAGAGAAACTTTCCCTCCAAGCCCCACCTCCTCAGACTCTTTGGACACCTTTAGGTGTAAACAAAAGGGGTGTAGATGTGAGACAGGGAGGCATTCACATTTGTCCTGGTTACTATGGGGACCACAGAGCAGTCATCAAGTCCATCCTGTCCACACGGGATTAACTCAGACCATCTGAGCCCTGAGTTTACCTCAAACACATTCCTTCAAGAATAGGGTCACTGCCGGTCATTTCCCTAAAATATCACTGCTGTCCTGACCTGATCCTTCTCAGCTTTGCCTTGGATACACTAGCATACTTTCCACTCGTCGAAAAGTGTCACTGTTTTATAATTAAGCATGAGGTGGCACCAGGTGAAGGGCCTGTGTAATGTGGTCAGCACACAGAGCGTGCGGTCAAAGATAGGATTGCAGTTGTCGTTTGGTGTTTTGGAGTCTCAATGTTTTGATACTTACGTCTGTTATAAATATATCAGATCTTTTTCCTTCTGGTGTGGCGAGGCTCAAAAGTTAGCCTCCTGAGGAAATTCTCTGTGGACCATAACTTACAAGATAAATAGGGAAACACTTATTGAACCTTCCTTGTGTCCTGTGCATTATAGTAGTATTTGCTCTAAACATATGGTCTATAGGTGGTGTTAAAATAAGCTTGACTAAAATATCTCCAGGACAGTCTAGAGCTACTAGTGTGATCTTAGGTTTTGCAGGGCATACAAAAGATGACTTCTTTAGACTCCTTCCTAGATGTGTAAAGGATTCTGCCTTATTCACATAGGTGGCTCAAGGCCTCCCCGATGAACTCTGTGTCTAAAGTCTTCCTTTCGAATGGTATTCCCTCACCAAGCGGGCTCAGTGGGGAACTTTGAGATATTCACTTATGGCCAGAAGTCAGGCATCTCTTTGGCCCATGGCAGCGAGAGCCCTGCCCACTGTACTCTTGTTTTTCTTACCCCCTTAGTGTACTCCTGTGTCTTGAGTTCATGATCCTGTAGCCAGTTCTCATTTGGTACTCAGGGAAAATCTCCAATTTGTGTAGACACTGGTGTTCAAGCACTGAGAAGTTTCTACTTGGGATGGTTCTGACACCGAAGGTATATATTTTCTTCTATTTTATTGGTGGCCAGCTCGGACCAGCATGTTGCTAGGAGGTTTCTTGGCTCTTGTAACCAAGCTAAGTTGCACATGTCAAAACAATTCTGTCTTCTCTGTAAAAGTCTTTCCTCCTTTCTATAATGCCTCAAAAGAAGTAAGGGGTACTTGAGACATAGTCTCATACTACCTCCTGACAAAATAAGGTATTGTTTTCTGACATTGCATGCTTCTTCATGTGAATAGCATTGTCTTTGTGCCTGTCATGGATGAACGATGTTCATAATGGCTCTCAGTACCTGCCTTTCTATTACCCTCTCCTCTTGTGCATGGGTTTCAATGGATGTGTGTCTGATGCCCTCATCAAGTGAGATGTGGAAAATCGGGGTGCTTAAACATTTTCAGATGTCTGAAATATTAATGGCAATTTGTGATTGGTCATTGGGAAAAAAACCTGATGCTTAGTGTTTTCACCTTATCTTGAGCATATTAGGAATAGGAGAAAGGTAGTTTTGTGATACATCTTAGTTGCAGATTGCTTCGTTATCACCTTCTGTAGAAAAATAAAATAAAATAAAAAACACCAAATCATCTAAAACTGTCAAATGAGATAGAAGCCAGCATCCTATGTGCCAAGGCGAGCTTATGACAGTGACTATAGACACAGCTGTCCTGGAGTGCAGCCACAATCTTTTGTTTGTTTATGGGTTGTCTAGAGTTGATCTTTGTACATTCAGAGCAGAGCAGTTGTAAAAGATTAGATGGCCCACCACCCCTGTAGTATTAACTGTTATTTGGCTCTTTATTTTAAAAAGTTTACGAGTCTTTAAATACTTACTAATCAGTGGAAAGCAAAGGAAAATTTTGTTGTATCATATTTCCATCTATAAATTTTATCTCTCAATAAAATTTAGAAAAAGAAAAAGAAAAAAAACCCACCCAGAAGACATGCATACCTTAGCTAAAAGATGATGAACAAAGAGCATGTACCATCCCCTCGTCCCCAGTTAGCTTTTTCTATAGACATCCTGTGCCTTAGCAATTCTGTAAGATGCAAGGGTACTGAGCCAAGGCAACAGAATGTACATCTGGAAGGTTCCTCACCTCGAGTAAAGATGGACTGCACATCAGTAATTCTTTGTCATTCTATGCCAGTAAAGAAGCCGAGTAGAGGAAGGGTTCCATGTGGACTAACTTTGAGTTCTAGGAAAGATCTCACAGGAAAAGTAGAATAAGCCTCTGTAGATGGGCAAGATTAGAAACAAATGTTTTATGTCAAGGCACTTCATATGTCTATATTAAAATAATTTGACATGGAATAATGGATTCACAGTAAATGTAGTACTGTTGCAACATTTGTTTCTTTTGTCTTTTCAATAGAGTTTTGTAGTAATCATTATGTCCATTTTATTAAGAACATGTCTTGTTCTTGACAGTTATTTGATTTGCTCAAGGTTTTGGTGCCTATAAAGAGAGAAACTAGCCCTCCAAAGGTATAGAACTGTCCCCTTGGTCAAAATCTCCTGGCCTCAATCTACAGATTGGGTCTTCAGTCCAGGAGAGAAAGGCCTTTGACTTTGACTGAACTGGAAGGAACTGTCTAGTTTTAAGACACTGCCTTGATTTCTATTTTTTCACCTGATGCCACCACACTTTCTCCTGGCTGTTAACATTAGTCTGGATGTCAACAGCTTTCGGCTTACTCACTGCCCTTGTTAATGTCATAAGACTCTCGCTGTACCTGTCTTTGCTGATTTCTCTACTTTGCCTTTTCTTGTTGCTGTTATGGCAGCCCATTGGACCCTCAGCTGCTGGTTACATCTCCTCCTTGCAGTTTTTCTCCCATAGCAGAACTTGCATAAGAGGAGGAGAAGGTTTCAGTGCTAACATTTCCTAATGTGTGAGCAAAAAGAAGAAACAGCCCAAGCCACACCATTCACTGAGAGCCATAGTGTTGAGTGCTCAGGCCTCTACCTGGCAGCGCTGCCTGTTTGCCAGATGTATTTTCCACATATATGAGCTGTACTGTCAATCTCATATCCCAAAATCAGGCTTTTTACCCATCTCAGAGCCTCTGTTCTCTGCAATGGGTCCTAGAAGCTTCCAACTATGGTTTGGAAGTGTGCCACCTTTCCTAGTGCCCTTACTGCAGTTAGAGGAAGGACTGATCAGGCTGCCTATAATTCTGCAACCCTGAGTGTGGTCTAGAGAAAGTAAGGTGGGGATTTCAGCTCTTTGTTAGTAAGACAGGAGAGTTCAGAGGCTTTGAGAGTCTGACTTCTCAGGGATTCTGCAATAAGGATTCTGTTTTTCCAGCTTCATTCTTTTCTGAACCTCGAGCACCTCTCCTAACCTCAGTGGGTCTCAACTATGACAGGATTAAACATAGCCTTTCTTCACTCAGCTGTTGTAAGGATCAAATGGGCACATGTTTGCGCTCTTAGAACCATTTTTAACTGTACATTTTAGTTATTATCATTATTATCACTTTCCTCTTGTGATTGAACTCATCATACCATGTCTCTATTTTGGGTTCCAAAAACATGGTTAACGTAATTATGGGTTTAATAGAATTTTTGGATTAACTTGTGAACCCAACATCCAATTATAGTGCTTTTTTATGAGAGGATGAATTCCCAAGTTCATTCCAAGCAGATGAGTTTTAAGGAATGTCTCAGAGATCGTCTGAGTTGAGGAGACAGATGAGGAAAGCGAATTGAACATCGGATGCTATGTGTTTAATTGATTGTTTGATAGTTCCACGAAATATGATAAAATATTTGATCACATTTACCCTAACTTCTTCCAGAGCTATCCTTACCCTACCCATCCAATTTGTGGTCTTTGTATTTAATAATCCTGTTTCACTCCAGTCTGTGCTGCCCATTTAACGGGGAACTTCCCTGGAGCACGATCAACCTTCCAGAAGCCACACCCTTAAAGGAAACTGACTCTTCCTCATTTAGGGTTGTGAACCCTTCAGCATCCCATGCTGCGCTGGCTTTATCTTGTGCACATTTTATACAGGCAAACATAGCACCCATGAGCGCCTGAGTGCAGTGATCTGTCGTATCCAGAAGACATTTTATTACTCTGGTGTGTCATCCTTACTGTGGTGCCAGTGATTGAACTTGGGGCTTCATGCATGCTAGGCATGTGTTGGACAGTTCAGCTATGCTACCAGTCCCATTCAAAGATAAATTCATTTTACTCTGCAGTAGCATTCATGGGTATTTCTTTGTATTTGGGGGATGTTTAGTCTCTTTCACTCTGTAGTCCAGGGTGACCTGGAATTAATAGGTAGCTCAGGCTATTTAAACCTTATAATATTGTGTTAGAGTGGACATAGCCTCATCTAATAAATCTGAACTATGTAAGCTATTGAGGTTATGTATATAAGCTTCATTCACTTAATATTTGTAGTCAATTTGTCTTGATATTACTTTCTTGCATTTGACATTGTCTATTTGTTCATGAGTAAAACTGACCATATTTAATTGCCTGTGTTACATCAGGGATTGTCTACTTTCCTCATTGCTTGGTTCTGTAATAACATGAAGGATTGCTATCCAGCTCCCAGTCATATTGGTAAGCTTGATCTCTATACAGCAATTTTACAGTTTGCTTTAATGTCTGACCCCAGTTTTCTACTTGTAAAAGTCATGCAGGGTTTTTCTGATGACTTCATCATACCTGGGACAAGAAAAGCACCCTAGTTAATGTAAAAAATAAATCCAAAATGTATGGGCACTGATTTGCAAATCTGTTTACAGATGGGTCTAGAAAGGAGAGAGTACGGAAGGCTGAGAGAAAGAACAGTGCCCTCTGGGATCGGAGAGGGGCTTCTGAAGCTCTGTGCTTCCCCTGGGGCTCAGGACTCCTCACAGGATTCTCAAGGACCATTCATGGCGAGGAGATAATGAGAAGACAGGGAGTGTGGGAGTTATAGAGATTTATTCTGTTTGTTTGTTAGAATGCCTTAAAGTGGTATATGTTACTGATTTAGCCATATTTTACTTCAAGATTCCCACATACTTTCTGGTGAAAATCAACAAAACCCTTAAAATTCAGATGATTAAACTCTTTCTGGCTGAGTTGTGTCTGTGTGTGTACACATATACCCCACATGTCTTCACAAATCAATGGCAATGCCAAATGGAGCAATTTTCCACAATTTTTCTCAAATGACTGTGTGCTTAAACACTGCACTCAACCAAATGATGAAGTCCATCAGTATCTCCTGGTCCTGGTGAGTTGCTGCACCATGGCCTGGAGGAGCGCCTGGCCCTTTGGGATGCTGAAGACTGTAGGTCGTACTTCTCCGCCTATCTAGATAGATCCCTGCATGAGTAACTTTTCTCTCACCACAGCCTTTGCTAAGTGTAGTAAGTCGGAAATTAGAAAATAGTTCCAATTTGGGTATGCCCAGCAGAGAGAAAGCATTTTAGGCAATCTTTCTATTCATGCCCAGAGTTGAGACCAGAAGAGCTCAGTCGAAGAATTACATGAGGTGGAGCAACCTGTAGAGGGGTAATTGCAAAAAGTGCATAATTTACATAGGAACAAAGCCTTATATATACAGAAAACAAAAGACGATAATTGTTGATCATATAAAGGCAGCTGCGACTTTGCGAGGCCAACTGGCAATGGTAGGTACGTAATACATAATTTTTAGGCTCACTATTTCCTGAGTGAAAACTGGGACGGTCTGCTCCATTAGCGAATGGGCCACACACATTTTTCATGCCCCTACAGGTCCCCATCCAGCCCTATTCTGTTCTTAGTTTCAGAATCCAAAGCTGCCTAAAGAAGAATGTCCCAAACCTAGCAACACGTAGAATATGCTCCAGAGTTTGCTTTGGAAGTGCCCTTGTGTTTAGAATGGAAGAGGAATTTTCTATTCTTTCAAAAGCATAGAATTATCCTGCCTAGCTCTGAGGTCTAAACAAAGCATAAGCAAAGCATACATATGTGTTCGTGCATGCATGCACGAATCCACATACATATACAGGCACAGATGAACACACACACACAATTTTTAAATACACAAGGCCATGAATTTGAAAGTAATGTGTTGATACATAGAAATATTTGGAGGGAGAAAAGATAAAAAAGTGTTGCAATTATATCACGATTTCAAAAATTAAAAACTTATTTTAAAAATTCCAGATCAGCCAGGCAGGGGTGGCACATACCATTAATCCCAGCACTCAGGAGGCAGAGGCAAGTGGATCTCTGTGAGTTCAAGGAGAGCTTGGTCTACAGAGCAAGTTCAGGACAGCAAAGCATACACAGAGAAATGCTGTCTTGAAAAAACAATTACAGATGGTTGTGCAAGCAGCAAGTAAGAATCATGGTGTAATAGATGAAGTGCATCAGGAAACATAGGAGCAGTTCAGTGGTAGGAGTCCCAAAATTCACTTCTCAAAGACTCCACTGCTTTGAAAGCAGTGCGATCAGCTTCCTGAACAGGCTAGAACAGTGCAGTGCTGACTCCTGTTATGAAATGGACTATACTTGTAGGTTGAATGCTTCACCATGGAGATTGTTTCGTCTTTATAATCCTAAAATTTTGGTAATGCACACAAGTGCTTCCCGAAGGAGAGGATATGTTTAATAGTATTAGGGAGAACTGCTAGTCCATCCACGAGTTTAGGTAAGTGGGTCAAACCAATGTTTTGAATTTTTCAGTATTATATTCATCTTTGAACGGTGACTTTATTCTGGTACAATAGCAAGCAATGAAAGTCTTCTATCTATAGAACTCTTGGATTTTTAAGATGGCCCAGAGATGCATGGGCCTCAAACACTAAGTCCTGGGGACATATTATAAAAGACCTCCATAAGCATTCTACATTTAGATGCTGGCTATCTTGATTATGTGACAGCAGGTTTTATTCTTTAAAGTAGATTTCAAAGCCATGAAGTAATTGCAAACCAAATCAGAGAGCAGGTTGGGTAGATGGGATGGGGTGGGGAAGGCAAATAATTAAATGTACACACACAGTACTGGAAAAGCCAGGAACAACCATTTGGTCTACCTGCCAAGGCCTCAAGGCAAAGCTGTCAGTTTAGCAAAATTGCAAGCAAGTGACACCAGGCAGTGTCCTTAAACTGCCAACAGGTGAATTATTTCTTGTGACTAAATCTGGAGGGGCTCTGGAGCCCTCACTCTTGATGTGGCTTTCCCACTATCTAAACCTATAATGTTGAGCAAATCTGCCTCCTTTGCTCCCTGTAGATTGAAGAGTCTAGGAGAGCTACCTGCTTAAGCAAGTAACAGTGCATAAGAGGTAGCAAGAACCCTGTACAGTCTCCCATAGTGTTCTGAGGGGGCAGGGGTTCCCAGCAGCTCGGGGAAATAGAAGATTACAGGAGAAAGCACCTCATCGCAAGACCAGGCTTTATGAGGTGAGAATACAAATCCAAGCTTCCCGGCACTGTGTGCTCTCTAGTACATGATCCTTCTTCTTGCTGCTTACTCACTCAGTGGCTCTTGAAAAGGGGATTATTTATGTGCTTTGTGGGGAATACTTGATCCCTCCTTTCTCACAGGGCTTTCCAAATAAAGTCCACACTGACCTATTTTTTTCCACGAATATTTTGCAAGCCTTCTGGTATTTTGTTAACGACTGAATTGTTTGAGGGATTTTTGATTGTCTGAGGCTACCATATCAAATATTCCTCTGTTCTAGTATTTCCTCCCCTTTCGCTTCCAGTGTGCATGTCCTTACTAGTACTGGAGCATTGCAAAAGCTCCCAAGAACTACCAGGGTCTGGATCCCGAGAAGCAGGGGTACGGTCTGTTCCGACTGTTGTGCTTCGACTGGGTGACTGTCTTGTAGTCACAGCTCTTCCACTGTTACACTTGGATTTCTTTGCTATTGTAAATCATCGATCGTCGATGGCTATCAGCAGGCGTTGCCACCAGTTGCATGCATTTTGTTTTCTGTTTTCATTTTGGTTTCTCCACTTTGCTATATGTCAGCCTATCTTCTGATGGCTTCCTTTGCCCGTAGAATCCTGTCTGTCTTTGGGGGAGGCTATCACTTTGGCAGAAATTTCTCCCGATATTCCTTCACAGTTTGCACAGTCCAGCCATTCCAAATGAAAACCTTGTCTTCATGTTCTTTATCCCATTGTATCCTTCTTTCTGCTTTAATAAATTGTTGCTCCATAGAGACACCTTTTAAAAGATCTAAGTTTAACTAATCAAAAAATCCCGCGTGTATGCCTTCTGCAGAATCCCGTAAATAGAAATGACAGTGTCTGCCTTGCATGCCACAGCACTCTCTTTTTCTGCCACAAGGGCATCATGGGAGTGGTTCTGCACATGCGAAATAGTGTAGCTATATGCAGTCTCTGTATCCTGATTAACCTTGACCATCCCAGAGTTTCTCAAGTATTTGCTTGTTAATCAGCACAGTGACAGTAGTGACGAATGAGAAACCAGTGTTCCTGTCACTTCGCCGTCAATGAGTGTTCCATGTTTCTCAAGCCGTTTCCTAATTAAAGTAATGTGTGTTTTTGTCGTACAAGGCCAGTAGAAATAAATAATACGGAATACACATCAAGCCTTCAGTACCGCTCCTGCTCCACCCACTGAGTCCTAGTTCATGAAGAACACTCATAGTTGCAATTCCCTGGACATGCACAGCTCCATGTTCCTATAAAGCTATAAATCTATATGTTCTGTCTTTACATTCTGACAGAACTGTTATCTATAGATTTAATAATATAAAGCTGTGAATGTGAGATCAATATATATTTTTGCCTTTGGAGAGTCTTCCTTGGGGAATAGTTGTACATTCCTGGCTTCAGTCACTTTATTTATTTATTTATTTATTTATTTATTTATTTATTTATTTATTTATTTATTATTTTTACTTGTTCACCTTACATCCCACTCACTGCTCCCCTCCTGGTCATTCCCTCCTACATTCCTTCACCCCATAGCCCCTCCCCTTCTCTGAGCAGGTAGCGCTCCCCCTGGGTGTTCCCCTATCCAGGTAGGTACTTCAAGTCTCTGCAAAGCTAGGTGCTTCCTCTCCCACTAAGGCCAGAAGAGGCAGCCCAGCTAGCATAACATATCCCACAGACAGGCAATAGCTTTGGGGATAGCCCCTGCTCCAGTTGCTTGGGACCCACATGAAGACCAAGTTGCATATGAGTGGGGAGGCCTAGGTGCAGTCCATGTATGATCTTTGGTTGGTAACTCAGGCTCTGAGAGCCCCAAGGGTCCACGTTAGTTGACTCTGTTGGTCTTCCTGTGGAGTTCCTATCCCCTTTGGAGCCTGCAGTCCTTCCTCCTATTCTTCCATAGGAGTCCCCAAGCTCCATCCACTGTTTAGCTGTGGATCTGAGACAGCTGCTGGGTGGAGCCTCTCAGAACACAGCAACACTAGACTCCTGTCTGCAAGCATAACAGAGTATCATCATTAATAATATCAGCGATTACTGTTTGCCCATGGGATGAGTATCACCTCGGGCCAGTTATTGGTTGGCCATTCCCACAGTCTCGGCCGTCCCCCATCCCTGTGTTTCTGGTAGACAGGATAAGTTTTACATCAAAAGTTTTGTGGGTGGGTTTGTGTCTCTATTGCTTCATTGAGGCCTGGCTACTAGAGGTAGCCTCTTCAGGTACCACATCCCCAGTGCTGGGAGTCACAGCTAAGGACACCCCTCATTGAGTCTTGGGTTCCTCCCTTATCCTAGGTCTGTGTCTTTTCCTAGAGATGCCCCTACCTCCCCACGCCTATCAGCTGCAGATTTCCGTTCATTCTTATGGCCATCTAGCCATCCCTCCTGTCCCTCCCCACCTCTGACCCTGAACCCCACCCCCTCCATTCCCCTCCCCATCCCCTCAGCTACTTGTCTATTGCTGTCATAAAATATCATGACCAAAAGGAACTTACTAATGAAGAAAGGGTTCCAGAGTGTTAATGTCCCTCATTCACGAACAGTGTGGCACAGTGGCAGTAACATGTCATGTTCCATCAGCACAAAGGAAGCAGATAGAGGAGACAAAACCTGCAAAACCACCCCACTGAGGAACTTTCTTCAGCTAGGTTCCTTCTTCTAGAGTTTCAATAACTTCTCAATACAGTGCCAGCATCTGGTCCCAAGTGTTTCAAACGCAGGAACCTGTAAAGGACTTTTTGTTGTGTTGTGTTGTGTTGTGTTTTGTTTTTTATGCTAACCCCTGCACCCTCCCAACTTAGGACGGTGACATTGTGATCCTTTACGCTGGCTCTATTGCTGGACTGATGAACTGGTATTTGAGGTTACCCGTGTTACCCTGAAGACAAAAGAGTCACTTGATAATCCCTTGGGGCCTCATTTCCACATAGCACTTAGGTTTGAAAGCTGCAAGAGGATTTAGTGAAATAATGATGGAACAATTTGGAGATTTGTGTTCTTTCAGGAAATACAAAGTGTTTCCGCACTTTAGTAACCGCAGAGCTGGCAGTCAACTGCGCGTTTCTGCTTTGTATGTCCAAATGTAAACTAGATGTTTAATAATGTTTACCAATAGCAGTATCCTAATGAACTGCTTATGGTATAAAGTAATGTATTCTATATTAGTCAAAGTTCTTTCTATAGCATTGTACTGGTTATATACGTCTGGTATCTCTTGTAGGAGGGCTTTGACATCTAAAGTATATTGCCTGGGATATGTTATGGTAGATGGAGAACGTGGTCACAGCCAGGAGCCATAGAGCCTGCACTGCAGTCTAACAAGGCAACCTTCACACACTGTCTGATTTGAAGTCTTGCATCTCTAAGATAAGAGCCTAGTGTTACACACAGCTATCTGTGTAGATGAATAGTTCACATGTTTACTAGAAAAGGAACCAGGGTAACTTTAGTATAGTTCTATGCCATTCATTTATTTAAGGAATGTTTCTTTGGGTGTGCTCCAAAGTAGATTTGTATAGTAGAAGTCTTATCAGGCAAGCGGGCAAACTAGTTGCTTGGGGCCCCAATAGAAGAGGAACACAGCCCTATGGGTCTTGCTGATCAATTCTTCTAGATTTCCTTCAAATCTCTGTTCCCTTGCATAGCCTGGCAATACTTCTCACAAAAGCTCATTACACAGATCAATGTCTGACTGGTTTATGTCATCTCAATTTTGTGCAATGGGCTTCGCTTGTGGTTTGGGTCTTGTGGCACGCAAACACATTTTCCTGTGCACAACCCCAGCACTGGAAAGCTGGAAGAATCTTTTTACTCTTAACATTCTTTCCCCCCGTAGTCTTCATTGATTCCCACCTTATTTTTCTCTTTCCTATCATAGGATAAGTGTATTATGGACTGTACTGATGGTGTCTTTTAAAACTAATGAAGTTAAAAGAGATACCTCAGCTCCATGCAGCTGTCTGCGTGGTCTGTGTTGCTTTTTTTTTTTTTTTTTTTTTTTTTTTGACCTCCTCAGCTGCTCATGAAGCGTGGCGCACGGTCCTCTGGTCCAGATTATCCTTTCTTACTCAGATTATTTCCCCCAACAATGTATTTATTTGTTCTGCATTTGCATATGAAAAGAGAGAACCTGAGATTCTTGTCACAGTTCTTTAAGAAAGCTCCTGTCCAAATTTGCGTCATTCACTAATGTGTACATGCGGTCAAGTGTATAGAGCAAATATGTCTATTGTTTAATTCTCTTGCTCACAAGCTCCTCCTAAGTACTTAGTACTCTTTTATACATGTATAAGATGACTGTAGGAGTTGTTAAGTGGCTAAAAGTCAAAGCACAATAATAAAATTCAGCATTTCTGTTAGATTTTTCATTCAGTTATTTTAGGTCCCAAAAATAAGCATCACAGAATGTCCTTTCTGACATGAAGTGGAGTTCTCATGTGTGAGTGTGTGCGTGAGTGTGTGTGTGTGTGTGTGTGTGTGTGTGCCACATTTTTCCAGTCATTCACTAAGAATACAACTATTGTATCCTATGAGAGAGAGTGGTTGGTTCTCAGTGAGCTGCCTGACTGTCTTCTAAAGGGCTTGAGCCATTGTATTACTGCCCGCAGTGAACCGCCATTCCCTTTATCTCTCTGCCATGTGTCCTGGTGAGCATTGTCTTTTTACTTGTTAAAATGCATGGTAAGGACGCATTGCTGCTGCTCTGGGTCACGGGATGCTATTGATGAGCGCCATTTTCTACTAGACAGCTATATATTCATTCATCAGTGAAATGTCTGCCTACCTCATGGTCCATTCTAAATGTATTTTCTTTAGTGTCAAATTTTACTTGTGTGTTTTGAATAACAGTTCCCTATTAGATGTATTTTTGCAATTATTTCATACGAATCTATCTTCCCATTCCCTCAACAAAAATGTGGTTTTGACCAACCAGATCTGCTTCATTGTCCCACATCTCCACTACAGCATCTCTTCAAACGACTGTGGACATTGAAGGCTTTGGGCTAGTGAGATGTTTTAGATGAAAAAGCACTCGCTGCACAACCTGAGGACCTGAGGTCAGTCCCTAATTCCTGGATCCCACTCAGAGGTGGGGTTAAAGAACCAAAGCACAATCGTCCCCTCGACCTCACTCCCCTGCTGTCACGTGCACTTCCATGCAGCAGAGAAGCAGACGATGAATAGCGTCCTATAAAGTTGACAGCAGCTGCTCTTATCTGCTGGAGAGCATGGCATTTCTTTGCTTTCTTCCATGTTATAGATGACAGTGGGGGCTGGAGGAAGGGCTACTGGCTAGGAGCACTTGCGGCTGGAGTGACCACTCAGTGGTCGGGAGCACTGGTTCCTCTTGCAGACAGCCTGGGCTCTGTTCCCAGCTACCACACTGGCTTTCAACCATCCATAACTCTAGTTCTGATGGAATCTAGCCCCCTCCTCTGGCTCCTGCAGGCACCAGGTTTGCAAGCAGTGTGCTTTCATGCTTCCAGTCAAAACACTTGTTCATACACATAAATAAAAGTGAATCTATAATAAATAATAAAATACTTCTTTTTAAATAGAAAAAGGATAGTATTATGGTCATTATTGAATAGTAAAACATATGTTTTCAAAACTTAAGTAAAATTTTTGACATGTAGATGGACACACTAACATGTGAGAATTTGTGGTCGAGCCAGAGAACACAGCGAAGGGAAATCAAAAAGAAAGCCATTGTCTCAGTCCTCTGTCTGTAACAATGCAAACACTTGAATAAATCGCTCCTGTTGCACATACATTTCCAGTTCAGTTCCTCCTAACCTGAGAGCCCCCTAAAATAGATTCGTGTCTTGGATGTAGGAGTGTTCAGTAGGTGGTAGGCCCGTAAGCTGTGCCCCCTGAATGAGGCTCACTAGCCTTATTATCCATCCTGCCGTGACTGAACACTGGTCGGCTCCTTATCTTTAATGGGGGCAGTTGTACTTCCTGTGCTTGCTTTTCTATTAGTTTATTTTTTGGTTTCAGCCTTTTCCTGTCATGCACTTGGAGCCTTGCCCTGCCAGGGAGACCAGATGAATGACGGAGGTCTGATTAATTAGTATTTACTTCATATGTGTTTGTTTTTATTCTTCTCTAAAGCTCTACTGGAAAAAAATTCTTCCTAATTAGATAACAAAGAGTGGAAAATACTTGAAAACGCACTTACTATTTAAATGTAAAGGTCAATATTATTGTAGCTGTTAGTAACCACAAACATCATATTAAAACCCTAAGCTTAATTGCATAAAACTGCCCTGTTTCTCCCTCCTTCTACCCCAGCCCCATAATCCGGGCACAAAAAATTAAAGCTATTTAGGGATGTTTGAATCAGCATATTGCCTATACATGGTTTATCTTCCTGCAATACACACTTTCCTGAATTTCTCAAAGGCAAGTGACTTCAAGAAATCTTGAAATATGTAAATAATATTATAAGCCTCTGATGAATTGCAGATGAACTGTATTATTCTGATGTCTGAGTGATGCAACAAAAAGCTCAAATCCCTGCTGGATTATTCCTGTCACATTTTACATTAATAAACATCCGTCAGCCTGCAAGAATGGTGTGTTATCTGAATTTAATGAACTTCTGTACTGAATGGAATGCATCTAATTGACAAAGTGTCATCAAACAGAACAGAAGAGAGTACAAATCTCCTGAATACAGGAAGGAAAGGACAAATAAGAGAGCAGAGAGAGAAGGGAAAAAACCCATGGCACACTGTCCATGCAGGGCCGGAGTGCGCACAGAAATCCTTGAAAGGCAAGTGTCTGTCGGAGGACAGCAGTGGTAGGCTCCTGCTGGGAGTCATAAATCTGTGGCATTAATGTTGCCTTTCCTTTTATTGTAGATATGAACTCAAGATCAAACAGAAGAAAGTGTCTGTTAGAAAATAATCCAGAGTAAATCGGTCAAGCTGTTGGGTAAACGCACTCCTTCACAGGCGGCTCTGCTTTCAGCCTCATAATCTTGTACCCAATAAACTAAAGATAAAACTCCTTTAAATGACTTTCACTACCGGGTTCCCCGCCTTCTTTTTCTCTAGTACATCAACATGGCAGCATGGCTGTCTACATTTGGTATGTTTATACATATAGTATGTGGATTTTTAAAACACAGGGCTATAACACCATTTTTTTTAACACAATCAGAAAAACAAAGTGGGAGCTTGCAAATACTGCCTTTTATGTTGTTCTTGAGCTATTTTCAGGACCACGATTGGAGGAATTGATCATACAAGGAAACTGATATATAGAATTTGTATAATTAGATAGAACCTGGAGTGCACACCAAATTGTTACCAGCCGTGTATGCTGGGACAGTTGGACAGAGCCATGGTGGTCACATGTTCCTTTTAATGGTAGGGAGGCCTCGTCTCTGAGCCTTTTCAGGTTCTAGAGCAGGTTGGTCGCTTAGTCACTGAATTCCTCCCGTCTTTTATCCTGACTTTGAATGGAAATTTTACTCTTCTCCTTCATGTTAATTTGGGTTGCTGGTCTCAGCACCCCTCTTCACTTTGGGGTTCTGTAAGATGGGTTTATTACAGCCTTGCTTGGATACGCTGCTAAATGCATAAATCCTAGAAAGTCGCCCTGGACCTTTTGAGAATGAAAAAACGAACAGTGACTAGTGGTGTTTCAATTTTTCCTATGTTTTTGTCTGTCATTGTTACAGCTTTGGTTTTGACAAGGGCACTCTTAGAACACATTATTACATTTATTGAAATAACTGTGAACTTAAAAGTCTTTTATATTTTTTAATTAACTCAGTGGCCTAATTTTTTAAAAAAGTAATAGATATATTGATCATTTTACGAATGTTGTCATTATTTCTTAGGCAGGGAAGAGGAAGAGAAAGAAAAGAGAGGGTAAGAGGAGATGGGGGGGGGTGAGAAATCCTTGAGTCATTGGTTCAATCTCTAGCTGTGTGAAGCAGGTAAAATGCTGGAATATTTCTGAGGCTGTCAGTATCTTCTGTTTTGGATTCTGTGCAAGTGATCTTTATGTCAAAAGATTTGATCTTCTGTCATTAGGAATAGAAACATTCGCAGAGCTCACATAGAGAAAACTGATGAATAAGTTAGGATCTACTCTGCTGATTTCCAGCTAATAACTTGGGTATCTAAGGCTAATTTCTCACTGAGAGGGAGTGCCCCTTGCAGGTAAGATGCACACATGCCTAGTTTCTACCTCATGGCTCCAGTGTCCCACGGCCTCCGGTACTTTAACACCCTGTGAAGGTGTCGGCTCCTCAGACCTGTTTGTTTTCTTCTGAGAAATACTGTTTAGATTTGTAATAAGCTGAGATGGACTGGAGATGATGCTTCACTACTCTTTTGTTGGGGGTGGGGCTGGGGTGGGGTTGCTTCATGTCTATTCTTTGGCCTTCATGACTTTGATTTATGCTGGAGCAGAGCATCAGGGATTGTTGTCATTTGCCCCTTTCTGTGCCAGGGGGAACACAAACATTTAGTATTTCATAGCACTCAACAGTGTTGCTTTCTAAAAATGTAAGATTTCCAGACAATCTAAAGCATGGAGTTTTAGCATGAAAGATCAGAGGGGCTCTGATTAATCACTTAAGTTTATTGTTTTCCAATTACTCTTACCAGAATAATATTTATTTTAGTAAAAATTTGTGATTTCCTTGCTAAACATTCTTAACATCTTTTTGTTACTAAACACACTTTTAAAAAAAAGTCTTAAGTCCAGTTTAACTTAATAACACAAGCTATTTTTTAAGAAGTAAGGAATTATGAATTCTGCATTTTAGGGAAATTTTGAATTTATAGAACGATTACGTCACCTGGTGTAACTATGTTAGCAGGACCTGACCCACCGAACTGAAATTAATGTTTTAGCAGAAACTTAGTCATTTGCATTTATGTTCCTCAAGAGTTTCTTATCATTTCATTCATCCGTCCAGACATCCCATCCCAGAATGCCAACTTCATCAGCCTCTAGCAAGATTAGCAAATTTATCCATAAGTTTAGGACAAGCTTAGCGTGCTGGTTCAAGAAGCTTATAAACTAATCATATTAGTAAATGTTAATATTTCTATAATATTTTATAATTTACTAAACAAATTCCATGTCTGTATCTCCTACTCTGAAGACTTAAGGCCAAATTCTTACTTCTTGATGCTGACTTCATCTCACGCAGTCCAGTCACTGGTTGAGTATTTTATTATCTACGCCCTTTCCTTACAAGAGAGAATCTTGAAGCACCAGCAAGTCTTTGTTCATGATCACGTTTGTGGACTTAGAAGGGGCAGTACAGAGGCATGGATTAGTGGAGAAACCACTGGCCATTAAGTGCTTCCTGGCTGTGCAAGCCTAGCTAAGACTCAAAACACAGGATTTCCTTACTTGGGCAATAGATCCTGTTGCACAGGGCTCTTGAGAACGATGATTTCTGAACAAGACAGGTAGAAAGGGGTATGCTCAAATGGACCTGCCATTAGCCACCCATATATTTCTGGTGGCCCACTATGAATCCATCTCTCCTCTAGAACCTGGGACCAAGTATTGAACACTGTATAATAAATAGCCCTGCTGTCTGGATGCTTACATGCTAATTGTGCGACATTGGAAGGGGAAGGGGAAATAGTGCCTGATACCTTGACAATGTTGTCAAACATCTGTCCTGTCCTTATCTGGCCCATCCCTCCATATTAGAGAAGCCTTGCCTAAGAAGTAGCCATAAGAGCTATGTTACATCCCTTAGGTGGCTGTATGCACACAGGGAAGGCATCCAGAGAAGTTGCCATCCCTTAAGCCTCCTTAACATTTCTTTGAAATTACTGCACATGCCCTCTTTTGTGAATGAACACAAAGACAATTTTGCACTGGTTATATAAGGTTTATTTAAAGTCTGTGAGTTAGTAGAAGTCAGTTAGAGGTCACCAAGCCCTCCCATCCACATAAGCAAGTGAATTTGCTCTGGCGTAAGAAAAGAAGACTGTAAACCCTGAACTCTGCAGTCAGTGTTGACACGTGCGATTTTCTCCACTTGCCATGCCAACAATTCTAATGCTTATTAGGAGGCATGTATTCCAGACGTGGGATCAGTGCCTTGAGGATTTAATGGAGCCAGTCCGTAGAACTGCTACAGTAACTATCCTTGCTGTCTGACTGCAGGTAGCAGGTTTGATTCCCATCCTCCTCACCTCATACTTCTGGGTGTTAACTGCAGGACACATATCATTCCCGACCTGTCCGCAGAGTCTGAGTGAGTCCACCGTGCGAATGAGATACTTTGCCGGCTGTTGTCTTCTCCCTTTGTTAATGGCCATGTAAAGATCCATGCATGAATCTGGAAAAAAAAAAAAAAGAGATCTTAAAAATCAGTACAGTTCCTGTTTCAAAGAAAAGATAGACTTGTCTTGATGAAGTCTTGACGGCAGCAAATTGAGACGAACTGAAAGCAAAACAGCCTACTCAAGGTTAGACAGTGACTGGAGTCATTTCGTGCACTTAAACAATATTTAGGATGACCCTATGTAAACTCGTATTATCACTTAAAGCCGGTGTAAAAATATACCCCATCTGCTGTGCTAGGCCTGCTGTTGCTTGCCACATTTCTCTGACAAGCTGTTACCTCAGTATAGAGAGAGAGTATACATTTTGGAATCCGGAATTTGAGCTTGAAAAAAAAAATGGTATCTGGTGCATATGGACTAGATTCTGTTCTTCCAAATGTGGATTTGTAACCTCATTTATTCTTAAAGATGATGTGTTAAATTGGGGCTTTTTTTCTGTTTTTCTTTTCTTTCTTTTTCCCCCAGTATCCTGGGTTGTTGGGATTTGGATTTTTTTTTTTTTTTTACATTTTTTTCCCTTTACTCTGAAGACTGGAGTTCTCATAATTTTATGCCTTTGACATGGACAATATGCAATAAGAGATTGTTTAGTTTACATCTATCACGTGACACGCAGAATTGGTGCTGGGAGTTGTGAGTAGCAAATAGCATAACTGAGTTCCAAGCCACCCCATGTAGTCCGGTGTCGTTAAATTTGCAGGTATTAAGGAAAGATTTAGGAAGTATAGTTTGTATAATTGCTTCTAAACAAGTGAATTTGGAGCTTAAGGACTCTAATTCCAGGCTTTCTAGTGGCATAGAAGCAGCCATGAGATAATCTGCTTTCTTAGAGCGTAAGAGGCAAGACTAGGCGCGAGATCCTTGGCTGGCATGCTTTTTTCTCTGCTGCGTGGACCTGGGAGTAGCGCCCTGAGCTGGGAACTGCAGTCTAGCACAGCAGTGCCAGGTCACTGAGCAGTTTGCTCTTGTTGCCATGGGTCAGCCACTTCTGGCTCTCCTGCTGAAATGCTACGAAATAAGCAAAAGTTTAAAAAGAAAAGAAAACAGAACAGCTGTGAAGGATCCTTCTTGAAATGTAGTATTACTATTTCTCAAGATCTTTGTAGACTTAGTTTTGTTTGTTCGCTTATAGTTTTATAGGGGATTTTTCCATTATTTTGTTTGATTGGTTGGTTTGGTTTTGATTTTGTTTTGTTTCTGTTAAATATAACATAGTAGCTTGCTCAAACAATGACATTTTTATTATTGTATCCCACTATTATTCATTAAGTGACTACTGTTCTCTAAAATTTGGGATATAACATCTGCAGAAATGCAAACATGAGTCCAGCAGAACCTTCAAGGAACGTCTATACAGTTGATTGTACAGAAGCTCTAAGCATTAAGAAAATACTCAGATAAAACTCATGTTTCTTTCTCCTGCTAAGAGACCTTATACTCTAGTTTGACGTATATGGCCACGGTTATCCAAGGCTACTTGAGACTGGTATTTAGGGTCTGAACAAATCCCAGACAAGCATTTTTGACACTGGAATCTCATGTTAAACTAGCTTCACCTCTGCATTGGCATGCATGCTGCTTTCTCCTGCCCTTTATAAGTTTGCTATTGGATTGAACACATGTGGTCAGTGCTGAAGCTTTGACCACAAGCGTATTTGAAGGTTCCACTTATTTTTTAATGTAGTTAACTTAGGTAACTAGAAATTTGGGGTAACAAAATGTTGTTAAGACTGTAAGCTGCCCCATCTCCTGACAACAGCTTTTTGTCCTGGTCAGTGCCATGGTTAACACTGTCCCTTTGTGGTCCTCAGTCCCTGGTATTTTCTTCCATCGTCTTTTTGGCCTTAGCTGTCATTGATACTTCTTGGCAGTTGTGGGTTTCTAACCAATTGCAATTCCTCCCACAGACTTCGCATAACTTGTCATTTTTCCACGTACTAATGCAGTTTAGCTCCTCCTGCTTCATCTCCTCCTCCCATTAAGTCATTCCAGTTTTCCAGTGTTGGGTCAAGGATCACTGTAGCCTGTGTTTGCTACTTTGTGAGTTCTTCCACCTTTCTCTGCTCTTTTTCTTCTAGCCTTTAACCCTCTAACACTAGATAAGCTAGAGAAAAGGAAAGAGATCCATGAATAAAAGTCAGTAGTCAGAAAGGGGGCAACTTTATCATTAGGTCCTGCTGATTAGGGCATCAAGCTCCTTGGGGCAAGTTTGATCTTTGCCTTCAAGATGTCAATTTCAACACCTTCTTTTTCTTCTTCTTCTTCCTCTTCTTCTTCCTTTTCTTCTCCT
>CM052713.1:17189182-17214868 GCA_028551405.1 Uromys caudimaculatus
TCCTCCTCCCTCCTCCCTCCTCGTTTCTTCTTTGCGCTCAACTCCTTAACTGCTACCAACAACCCCCTACCTCTCACAGCCCGAGCATCTAGACACCCTCAGAAAAGTTCCCAGAATTGCAAACATCACACAATTGCAGAAACTATCTTCAGCTAGCAGAATCACACTCCTGCTAGAACATGAGACAAATCATAATCAGCTGGTGTGGACAATCTGACACAGTCCCGTATCTTCACCTCTGTGATCAAAATGGAAACACATGCTTATAATAGTTGTGTTTTTCGAAGAAACCAAAATTCCAAAATTTCACTACAGTACCACACAGCTGAAACAAGGCTCCTGCCTACTTTATGGCACTTACTGAGTTTCCCCTGACCTATGATCACATCTCAGCACATTATAATTGACAGTGTAGTAAGGTAACTGTTCATATTTACCTACAAATTATCTCTTTTCCTTAATAGATATATAAGGAACAAGTTATTTTGGTTTAGTGTTTCTTATCCCTTGACAAGTTTCATGAGTACATTGGCAATCACATTGACATCTCTAAGAGTTGACAGTAAATGAGTAAGAATTGTCAGTGTTGCCTTCAGTTTATAAGGTTTCAATATTTATTGACATTTTTCTTTTGTTTTTAAGAAAAGAGTTCTATCATTTCTCCCTGTCCTTTTTTCCTTCCAAAGGCAACTATGCAGTCTACGAAAAACATTAAATTCAGTTGACTAATGCCTTCTGATCCTTCAACAGGAAATTTATATGTTGAAATGATAAAGGAGAAACATTAATTAATTAACATTAATTTCAGAATTATCCCATTGCCCTCTTTGCTTATGAAGTCATAGATTCAGAGACTTATTCTTTGGGGAAAGCCAACTTCTCTTCTACCCATTTCTCTTATTGTATTTTGAAGTGTGACTGTTAAATAGCCATTGGTTCATGTTCCATTGATACCCACAGGTGTGTTTTTGATATATTGCTGAGATAGACCCAAGTGTTCATGAAGCATAGAAAACTCCAAGCCTGAACTGGCTGTAATACATGCAGTAGCATTTGAATATGACACACACTGATCATTCACTAGCAAATAGCAGCTCTGGAAATTACAGTATTTTACATTATTTACTTCATTTGGGGGACATATAATTGAGAAATAAATGTTCTTCAGTGGTCTTAATTAACACTGCCGCAGGGGATGAGAAGATAATCTGTACAATTGTTCAAATAACATGTACCTGAGAAGCCTCCATTCATCTTCATCTTCGCATTTTAAATGTTTTGCTGCTCATACTTTAGGTTTAAAGGGACGGAACAAGTCTGAACTGCCTGTACACAAAGTACACTAGGGACTAGGAGGAGGGGAAATGAGGGAGCTATGTGTGTTCTTGGAAGGCAGACTTCGGGTTTATAATCTTCCATGTGCTAATAGGCAGTTTCTCCAGTGTTCCTTGTTGTAGCATTTGTCTTTCATTTTTGAATTGTTATAGACATCATTATTTTAAATCACCAGATAGAGCATGAAGAGAGAAACAGGAAGTGTGGCCATATCTACATTTACCCCCGCATGCCTCAGCCTCCTGGGTTTGGTACATTGTCTTCCTAGGCTCTAGATTGGTAAGGATTTTGTTAGGTTTTAGTACTGTGGCTGTTATTAGTTAGACAGATGGAGAGTTAAAGAATCTTGGAAAAGGTTCCTTTAATCTTTCCCTTGCTCTCCTGTGGAGGGAGCAAAGGGGGATTTTTATGTGTACCAATTGCTCCTACTGGCAGCTGTTTCCTACACCACATCCCAGGTAGAGATGCCCCCTGTGGGCAGCAGTGTGTTATCTGTGCCTCTGTACCTCTTTGGGCTCTTGAGTTGCTTGTTCTGTTCACAAATTTGCTGTCTGTTCAGCTGCTTAGACAGCACAGTAGAGAGTTACTTCTGGAGCTGCTGCTAAAACAATAGCCATTTCCTTGTCTCAAGCTGGGTTTGAGAAGAGTAGACCCATAGTCACTGAATCACCATACAAGGAGCCACTTCTTGCTTCATAAAATCTACATTCTAGCTTCTATACCTGTAGCTTAAACTAAATTCATTTAGTTAATTCATGGATATTTTTGCCTCCTCTCCATTCGCCTTCTTTGCTGAGAACCCATAATATGTGATATATAGATACAGTGGGATGTCTCCTTTCCAGGAAAGGAAGTAACTTGCAAATAACTTTCATATGAATGACAAACATGTTTCAAGGTATCATGGGGTTTTGGGCTTATTTTGTGTTTGTTATTTTTTTTTCCAAGTTGAAGGATGTATATTTCTAACCAGGAGAAATGCAATGTGAACTGGGAAAATGCTAAAAAAAATGTCCTTTCTTTTATAGCTTGAGGGCCTCCTGTGGCTTCAGTAAATTGCATAATCCCATAAATGACTGGGGATTTGTATAATAATGGTAGAGAAAGGTGAAGACAGCATCCACCCACATCAACATTAGATAAGTTACTAAATAGTTATGAATGGCTCAATACTCTGCAGTCTCAGTACATGTCATACGACTTTATATTCCCTCACTTAAACTTATATTGAAAATAATGAGACCTATATTTTAGGTCTTCGTGTGGTTTTAAAATCTCTGTAGTGTTTGGGCCATTGGGCAGGGTCGCCATGCCAGCTGCTGTGTGAACCCACAGATAGTGCCTGTTCATTCTTTCCCTCCTGAATCTGTAGTTCTGCGTTCTGTGGCCCTTCTTGTCCTGTTGGCAGAGGGGAAAAGTACCACCTTGCTCTTCTGCCTATAAGGATGGGACGTGGAAGGGATCTGTGCCTTTGCTGAAGTGGAACAGACTGGAACACAACCCAGTCTCAGTGGAGTGTCATGAGCAATAGCAGAGACTCTTGCTCACTCTTTGTTTATTGTGATTTTCTTATCTTGCGTGCATGGAAGATTGAGTGATATTCTCTCACTAGGAAATGATTAACAAAATGACCGCCCTTGCATGTTGTCTCTGTATGTTGTGGAAAGAAGGATTCACAGGTCAGTATAGACGTATTATATTCACGAGGCATGCCATAACAAACACTGTTGCTTCCTGAAATATATGTAGGTACCTTTGTTCTTCTGAATTTACCTACAAGGTCTCACACCAACTGTATGACCCCATTCGTGAGCAGTGATCCTTGGTTAGTGTACCTACAGTAAGGGCTCTCGGGGACATCAGAGGTACAGTGATTTTACAAAGTGTCTCTGGAAGGGTTGTTCCCCAGCTGTTGCCTAAAGTGTCCCCTGCCCCTGAGGCTCCTAATAATCTTTACTCCCACCCTCAAACACAGTGTTCCCCCACTTCATTTTTGTGAACCCTTAAGGTAAATGTTCACTAATTTTTGAAGTGTTGGCGATTTAATTCAGGACCATTGACTCATTCATTAGGCCAACCACTCTCTCTCTCTCTGAGCTACATCTCCAGCCCCATACTTCAACATTTCCTGAGTAGCCTTAGTCTCCTTATCCTCTCCCTTTTTATTCATAGAAAAATGCCCTGGCTTTCCACTCTTGCTGCCTGCCTTGGGTACAGAGTCATGCATTTACATACCACAGTGTGCAGTGAAATTTACTTCAGGAAGCTTTTCATTTTGAAACCTCCATTGGTTTTGGTAATGCTGAGGTACCCCAACACCAGCTGAATGAACTAAATATTGGGCTATTGGTAAAAATAAGAAGGAGAGGTAACAAAGTGAACAGCTGTTTTGTATCAAATGCTGGGTAAGCATTCTTCACGTATAAATTCCAATTTACTTGCTAAGTGGAGTGCCATCTCATCTTGTAATGTCAAATATGTAGCCAGCAATACTCAACACATTGCCATTGTGAGCAGCAAGACTAAACTGGGAACTCTTGAGTATTATTGATGCAAGGTCTGTATTCTTTCTTTTCATAGAAAGGCAAGATGACTCTTCAATGCCCTCCTGATATTAATGGCTGGAACTGTTATGCTTATGGGCTTGCAGATGTAATCTAGAAGTATTAGGCAGCATCTATATACCAGCATGCTAAACTTGGGTTCTCCTTTGATCTCTTTGATATGTTGTGATGAACACAACAACCAAAAGCAACGTAGAACAGAAAGGGGTTATCTCATCTTAGAAATCACAGTCCTTCCATCAAGGGAAGAAAAGAGGGGAGCTTAAAACAGAAACTACAGAGGAGTACTGCTCTCGGATTGCCTCGGGCATGCTTACAGCAACCATTCTTCTATAGCCTGAGCCCACCTACCCAGGAATGGTAGTGCATGCAGGAGTCTGGACCCTCCTATGCCAAATAACAATCAAGGAAAGCCCTCACAGACATACCAACAGGTCAGTGTGATGGAGGCATGTCTTCCGTGCAGGTTCCCTCTTCCAGGTATGTCAAGGTTTAGCCATCAGAGATGAGTAACTTGTTCAGCATGAAGGGAGAGGACTTATCCTGCTCTGCCTTAGTTAAAAGGATGCAAGGATTGCAAATAGCACTTCCGACTGTGGTACTGTTGGTCGCAGGACCCTGAGCATGCCTTGCTGCCAGAGCAGCGCAAGTGACTACGTGGGGACCTGTGGCCTGGATCTAGAGTCTCATCAATCAGCTGTATTTTCTGTTCAAAAAACTAAGCATCAAAAACGAACCTGGAGGGGGCACCGGGGGAGTTGGTAGGAGGGACAGAGTAAAGAGGTGGAGGTGTAGTGCTTAACTATGACGGTCCTAACAAAAGTCCTTTTTATAAAAACTAAAGGAACGTGAATCCAGGAGGGGAAAAGAGGAAGAAAAAGACAAGCTGACCCTGAATGGCCCCAACCAATTAGACACGCGTCAGGCCTGTGTCATGGATCCTCCGTTCAGAGTGCTGTGGTAAAATGTGTCAAGCTTTAGAAGCCAATATGCCAAAACTGTAGCTCTGCCTCCACAACAGAGTCTACAGCAGCATGCCCTGTAGGCATTAGACTTAACATTCAAGCTGCTTTCTATGGGACAGAAGGGTTCTAAAGCTCTTAGTAGGCTTTCCGTTTACATTACCTGAGAATGTTAGCCAATAGGCATTGGAAGACATGTAGCCTTCTCATCGAGGTGTGGAAGCCTCACCTTGTTACACAAACTCCCAAGAATCATACATTTCAATCCTCCACTTCGGGTTTTTCTCCTTTGTGCACTTTGTGTCCAGTGCTACAGGCTTCTGTCCATACTCAAAGCCAGTTTCAGGTTGAATCATTGCCTTCGGTTTTGCTCATAGGAGAAGAGTGCAAGGAGCAAAGGCTTACTGGCTCCTGGGTTGGAATTCCATTCGGGTTACATGGATGAACAGGAAATAATGTTCAGGGATAAGCATTAGAAAAGGCAGGGTAGCCAGGTGTGGCGGCACGCGTCTCTAAGCCTCGCACTTGGAAGGCAGCAGCAGGTGGGTATCTGTGAGTCGGAGGCCAGCATGGTCTATATAGAGAGTTCTAGGACAACCAGGGCTGCATAGAGAGGTCCTGCCTCAAAACAACAACAAAGGCAGCGTATTTGGGAGAAAAGGTGGCCTTGACTACCATATTCTGGTGGGAGCAGCATATGGTATATCTCTTGAAGATATCTATTCAAAGACAGAATCCTATCCTATAATTACTCAGAGGGAACTGTAAATTATTGGAACAGCTACAGATTGTTTAGGTAATTCAGGACACCCAGACAAGAGGCAGGTTATGCCAAACCTGAAGAATGTTCAGTCTCCTACTGTTTGCTCCCATTTCTTAGGTAGTTTTGCAAGCAGAGGACACACAGCAGTTACTACTCACATTGATCAGGGTTGATCACACTGTGAGCTCAGACAGGTCTCTCACTAATCAGGGTCCAGGTAAGATTCTGGGATAGTACGAAGAGACCAGGGCATGTTTGGGGAATGACAGACTCAGACTCTCCTGTACCTAACTCTGAACTGTTACCATTCAACCAACTGGAATATGAAAAGCTACTGGAAAGCTTCCCAGAAACAGCTCTTGACCCTGTTCGTTGTGTCCAGTGTACCGTTCTATAGTTCAGTTCTAGGATCAGCACGAGCACAGGTCCTCTCTTCCGAGCCTCTGCACCACCCCCTTGCTGCCTTGAAACAACAGGCCTTTCCTCTGAATGAAGGACTGAATGACTGGGTAACTGAGACACTTTATTCAATAATGTAGCAAATGAATCTCTATTTTATATATAGGAGTACACTGTAGCTGTCTTCAGACACACCAGAAGAGGACATTGGGTCCCATTACAGATGGTTGTGAGCCACCATGTGGTTGCTGGGAATTGAACTCAGGACCTCTGGAAGAGCAGTGGGAGCTCTTAACCGCTGAGCCATCTCCCCAGCCCCACATTATACATTATTTAGCTGTAGACATGTTAAGAGTAAGTTAGATCCTGAATCTTAGGGGAAGAGAAAGATACATGAAGGATGACTAGGACCAAAGGAGAGGGATTAATTTGTGAGTCATCTGTTGGAGGAAGGTAACTTTTCCTCCCAGGAAACGTGGGGGCTGGTCAGTTTTTGGCTTGGTTAAAATGAGTGGGAAAACATATAAAGTTGTGACTTCTAACTGTAACACTGAGGAGCAGGTGGATTTACATATTTACCATAAATGTGTTACATTTATGTACTCCACGTGGTCACTTTATACATGATGTTCAAGCTGTCTCATCCATGAGACACAAAGTTACATTAGTAATGGCTGTGGATGGGCTTTGTTAAATACATTGCATTCTCTGCTCTCTCCAGCAGGGGCGTTCTGAGCATCCTCAGCCCTTGCTCTCTCAAGGTCAGCACCGTGACCATCTGTTAATACGCTCTGCCGAGATTCAGTCATTCTTCTTGTCTCCCCTCAGGCTGTCAGCTGTCCTCTCTGCTGTGACTAAGCAGCCCCTTGCAGTCTTCCCCACCACCTTCAAATGCTGATTGGTTCCAATATCCTCTGGCATGAGGAGAACTAACAAAATGGGCATTAGGCTCATTGGTGAACAGGAGCCTGGCAGCATGGAGAAGCCTGGCAGAGCGTCTGTCACAGAGGCAGGCTTTTGCTTTCGCCATTTTACAGAGAGAGCTGCGGAGGCTGTGCTCCCACTGCTTCACCTTCTCCGCCCCCATCCACATCCCCACCATCCTCCTCCTCCTCTTCCCAGTTCTCTAGAATATCTCAAAATGTGGAAACAGCTACATACTGTCACCCGCGCTCCACACAGATTGGTTTTCCATCATAACAATTAGAAGGCCGCCTCTAAATCAGATCATTTTAGATTGTCTCAGTTCTCCGTGACTTTAACAACACACTGATTCAAAGCTGCATACAGTTGGCAGCTTTCAGCCATTTATTTGGACTACCAAGCAAGAATGCTCACAGCCTTTCTGATGAACGAAGACATCTTTATTTCCAGTTCACACCCTTCATCTTAAGAAGAGTGTGTGAAGGGAAGCCAAAAAGCATACTTCTCAAACTTCATGCTTCACATGCTTGCAGGATTGGGAGAATATTTCCTTACCCCAGTGTGTTCCCAATTGTGCTGTAGAAATTGACAGTAATGTACTCGCGCTCCACCAACAAAAAGAAATATATATATATATATATATATATATATATATATATATATATATATACTTCATTTACTTTATAGAAAAAGCTTCAGTTTCCCAAATTGTGTTTTTAGGAAGTAACTAGAGTAGGTACACCATGAAGGGGAACGAACTTTTTTTTTTTTTCATTTTATTTCCTTACTGTCTTTGAAAGGGTCTCCATGCTGTTAGCCAAAATAGAACCTCTGTAATAGTTACCAGAAACATTTTTGAAATTGGAGAAACTATGTCCAAGAAACACGGATCTTGCTCCATGATAGTTAAGACTAGAACTTGGGGGCTGGAGCGAGGAGGTTTCCTGCATTGGCCCAGACTTCCTGTTAAAGAGAGCTAAACTGAGAACCGACGTCATCGCTGCTGTCTGCATTTCCCTTTTGTGCACTGGGAGCCACCCAGGGTCTCCAGCCCTCCTTCCTTCATGCCCTGGACAAGCTTCCCTGCTCCTGGATGTGCACTTTCTCCCCAGAAGCCTCCCCTCCGAGTCCAGGAATGTGCATGTGTTTGCATACTCCTTGAGATGCTTTTTCTTGTATCAGAATTATATAGCACAGGTGATATGAATTTGTTAAGCACCTTGTCTTCATACCATCTATAAACCCTCTGAAGGCCACAGCTACTTCTAACTTACCTGTCTCATTTATGGATCTGCCCCCCTAATATAGGTTCAATAAAAAAAAAAAAAAATATTTATGGAAAAAGGATGGAGAGAAGATGGATTACTCCTAGAAAAATTATATTGTAAGCCCTAATATAACAATATTTATTAATATCATTTGTCACAGGATGGCATGTAGCCCAGGCTGGACCTGATTTCATAATTTTTAAACCTCTGCCTCTCAACGATACAGGCCTGTCCTACTATGTGGAGCTGAATAGGCACTTTGGACATGAATGCCTTTGTTGTTTACAAAGTGTTTTTACATGTATTTCCATGTAGCTTAGCAGTATCCTGACACTGTGCACATAAATGTGTAATATGTATGTGTGTGTGTACCCATTTTGTGTCTGTGTGTTGCTTATATTGAACAAACTCACACATTCATACACAAACTGAATTCTGTATGGGAGAAGCTGCTATGTTGGCTGTTGGAGCCTCACTTCAGCACTTGGCAAGAAGGAAAAGCTCAAAGAAGATTTGTTAGCTGAAGGAATGAAGTTATTACCTTGTGCAGGCTTCACCGTAACCATCCAAAGTGCATAAAAGTCCGTACTGTCTCGTGTGTCTTTTCAAGTTGAGGACCTGCTCAAGGTCTTGAAGGTAGACAGTGGCCAAAGGAAAACTTGAACTCCAGCTTTCTAGTTCTGTACTCTTTCTTCTGGGAATTTTCTATATTAACAGCAAGGCACGAAATATCTCACGAGGAAAAATTGCTTCCAAATTTAAATTCATGATGCATATGGAGGAAATCACTGACTTTCCGATCCAAGGGTAATGCGGTTGGTGTAACTTTCGGGGATAGGGCTTTCTTTCCCCCCTCTTGCCTGATTGGCGTGTGTCAGTGCACACGCACGCACACCATACAGCTCTCACTTCATACTTTGCCAGGCTTGATAAATCCTCCCCAGGTTCCCCATGCTCTGACCTTACTGGTGTCTTTTATAGCCTCTGCTGGACCAGGCACCCACATGACATTTGTTATTGGGATGTCAGCAAGTGAAAAGGCTGAGGGAAGAGAGAAGGCTGGCCCATCTAGTGTAGAACTAGGGCCAGGTAGTTGTAGAAGTTTGCTTTCATCCTGATTGTAGCTCATGCCAGGAAGCAGAGTTAAAACATTTACTGATGACTAAGTTGAATTGAATATTCCAGCATGTCACTAATCACCACGAGGTCCTAATGGAATACCATTCTTATTGAGATGTGAGCCAAGGTACAGCCCTATGTCCTACTGCCTAGAAGAACACACAAACACTTACACTGAAATTGGCTGCAGAGTGGGTATGTTAGCACAGTCACTTCCTCTTCTCAGGAACCTCGCTCTTGTTTTCTTGAACTTAACACATCTTTGTAAATGAGAACAAGGCATACAGTGCCCTGAGATCACAAAATAAAATAAAGGGAACTGCACTCATTTCCCATATCCCCATATTTAGACACACACAGGCACAGACGCACACACACATTCACACATTTATGCGCGCGCGTGCGCGCGCGCACACACACACACACACACACACACAATTGAAAATCTTCAAGAGGATTGCTGTGAGGAAAAGAGATGACTTAGGTGGCTCAGCAGTTAAGAGCTCGCTGCTCTTGAAGGAGATCTGAGTTTGGGTCCTAGCACCCAGGTGGTGGCTCATAGCTGCCAGAACTGCATTCCCAAGGGGATCTGAGGCCCTCTTCTGGATTCTATGAGCATCTGCACCCATAGATCCCTCCCAACCTGAGTCTGTGTCCTTGCCTCTCTCCCTGTCTCTTTCTCTGTCTCTCACAGGCAATATAAAAATAATATGATAAAATACGAGAAAAGTAACATTAGCTTTTAATCTACAGTGCATGTGGGTAGGATGAGTCACTGAAAATTGTACAAGAAAGATCTTAAATTCTGTAAGATGTTGCGAAGTCTGTGGCAATGCAGTGAGTAGCCTAGGAACTCTGTAAAAGCCTATTTTGGGGCTCATGTAGACAGATGGTAATAAGGTAATGGGATGTCTAGTCTATGCAGATTCACAAGTCTGGTTCTGCATTTGACCATGAGTCAAGCCTTGAACATGGTTTCTCCGTGTAGACATCTCTTTCTTGTTTCGTTTCTCATAAAGGGCTGAAACTTGCTGAAAGCTGTATGTGGGTCTTTTTACTGAAATTATCATTTGAGGAAACACTTGTTCTCTAAGACTTACTGAAATCCACCCCACAAAACGTGCCCCCTACTCAGATGTCACCTCCTGTACATCATTTGGAAGATGGATTATTGGAGTTTCCCTCAGTGCACAGCTCAGTTTCTATTTCCAAATTCTGGCTGCCAGTTCCATATTTGGTTAAGATCCTGCTTCTGCCTGGTTTCCTAGGGAAACAGTTTGTAAGGGCTGCTGTGTCCATCTGCCTTCCTGACTATATACCCTGATTATTTCCTAACTGAACTGAATCACAAAACTGCAAATGCAGGGAAAACCCCTGAAATGGGGTCAGAGTGGGAGCACCTACAGAGTTATGCCTGAGAGTGGGGAGCAGGGTGCTGGCTTTTGTGACTCTACTGTTTCTCTATGTATAGCCACTTTGATAAAGCCAATGTAAATGCAGAGTTGGGCTGTGTGTCAAGAAATCTTAATCTATAAATGCAAAGATATCACCCTTACAGTGTGAACATGAACCTGGAAACCTCCCTGCACACCCTTCCCAGTCAGCAGTGACATGGCTGAAGGGACCCTTGGCTTGAAGTTGTCAAGATAACATGGGTCAGTTAACTTCAGGCTGTATCTTTCCGTCTACAAGAGGTCATCCTCCACTTGGCATGGGAATTGTGAACCTTTGTCCTAGAGTTTTGTGACCAAACTGACTTATTAAATAATTATACATTCCATTGTCTGGGTTCTATACTCCTAGATACATTGGAATTAGACCACCAGAATTATAGTTTGGGGCGTAGTGGTGAATGTTTGAAATTCCAGGCAGAAGGATCCAGAGGTCAAGACCGTTCTTGATTATAAAACAAGATCATATCCCCAAAGCAAACAACGTAGATTAATCTAAGCAATATCCAATACTGATTTGATTTTTATATCAATAACCAGTCTTCTCCCAGATAAATCTGTATAGTTTTCCAACTTTGAAAGGTTTGAAACTTACTCCTAAATTTCCATCCAGCACACTCAATATGGACAGCAGGTTATTAAAATTTGACCTATCTGTCTCCTAAAACTTTGGATCCTAGTTGCTAAATTAACCTTTGAACACTGTTGGAGGTCAAAGATGAGCAGAGAAGAAAAAAGCATAGGTTTTGATATTTTGAGCATACTCACTTTGCTCTTGTAGTTATACTGGCCAGTCTAGTGCTAAGTAAGATCCAGAAGGTGTAGGTGAGTTAGGTGAGCTGGGCCTCTCACTGGAAGCTCTTGACTAAAGAATGTTTGGTGGGGGTAGACAGCCTAGGTCTTATCACATGCCTAGAGTTAAAGATGGAGCCCTTAGCAGCTAGAATCTGGTGTTTCATTTAATTACTTTTCAAAATGCCATTACCAGAATTTTTATGTAAATACATATTTTATTCCCTGAGGCATGTTAATATGAAATCAAAATTATACAACACTGAAAGGAAAACACAATTTCCTTTCTTTTTACTAGGTCTCTCTAATGTGTTGTTGAAAACACGCTATAGGATAAGGAAGATGTTCAGACATGGCCAAAGACTCCTTCTGAGGTATTTATACTACAGAATCGTAGGACTCAGCCATCATGGTGATCATTAGGCAGCTCATAGCATGCAGTTCAGTAGACTCTGGGGTTAGCAGTGATCCTGAGCTCGCACTGTAGGAAGTGCAGGCAGCCTTAGGGAACCAAGCCCTTAATTGACAGGCCAGAGCTACGCTATGTGCTCTTCAGTGGTTGAGGCCTCAGAGAGATGTGATTATTTCTTATTAAGTGTTTACATATCAAACATTGTTCATCTGACTTGTTACTCACATCATTCCTAGAACAGACCATCATGTGTGGCTGCTACAATTATCTTCATTTTTAGAGGGTGCTTAACCATAAAGAAAGTGAGTTATTTGTCCAAGGCTATACAGTTAACAATAATTGAGTTCTAGGATAATGTTCTCTTGTTCTATTCTCTAAAAACAAGTTGAAAAATAAAATAAGGTATATTGGGTTTGGAAGGGTAAGGGACAAGAACCTGAAGACTAGTGGAACAAATCTGCAAAGGGGGCGGGTTGCAGAATGCCTGGTGTTCATATTACTAGGCATTACATGAGCAATGAGTGGCCTGGGGTCAAAATGGTCTCTGAGATGGTGTTGAGAGCACAGGGTGAACTGATCTGGAACACACCGGGTAGGTGGTAAATGGGATGTAAAGAAAGTTTAGTGGTGGAATATGAGAGCCTTCCCGAGTCAGGCCAGCAAAGCCTCCCTCCGCTTCCGTGGTTTGTCTAAGTGGTATCACTAGGCAGACCTTACTACACGACTAGCTTAGCAGAGAGATTATGTCCTGTGTCCACAATAGGATTCAATTTGTGGTCAGAAAGCAAGTGCTTCAAGATGCCATCACAAGAGGTGTTACCATGTACAAACCCAAATAAGCCGGAGCGTTTCCCGGCCAGTCTTCTCTTGCTTAGCCCTGTGTGCCTTAACAGGCAATGATTCAGGCTGCCATCATCTTCCATCTCCTCTTGGGATACTTTCTTGGCTTTTCTTTCAATAATTTCTGGTTTGTCACTTCCTAGAGCCTTTATCCATGCACGATTCTCTATATGGTGATGATTTTGATAGAGTCAGGGTAATATCCCCTTCGCCTTATATGTCTAGGGCTGGGGTCAGACAGCCTTGAGCCAAAATATGATCATTCATGACCTATGTAATGCTCAATTTCCTCATCCATATTATGGGGACATTAACTGCATTTGCTTCGCAGAAGTTCTAATTATTAAATAAAATATTTGGTCCAGTGCCCTACACAGAAGTGCCAGTAAATGTAGTCTTTGTGATTGTGATAATAGCATGAAACACTGATAATGAATCTTGGCAAAAAAGCACCTCCTATGGCCGGCTTTCTATAGCTTCTGGCCTCTGCCAAGGCAGAGAAAATTCTAGGTTCCTTTAAGTTGAAACTCTCAATTATCACCATGCCTTATTTTGCAGACTGACCTGTGATGAATGTTTCTGTAGGGAAACCATAAAATATTTTGATACAGTCAGGGCAACAACCCACTCAGCCTAGGATGTCCAGGCCTGGGATCAGATAGCCTTGAACCAAAGTGTTGACATTCCTGACCAGTGTAATGCTACCTTTCTTAATCCATATTATGGGATGATACCCATGGGGATAGCAATCCATAATGAAGAAACAAAAGGTGACATAGCTCATGCCTTCGGTTGGTTAAGTAGCAGCTGTTCTTGTCCCTGGTCACCCTTCAGAACTTGCTGGGAAGTCATCTAATACTGTTACCTTCCTGGTCCTCACCTAGAGACAGATGCAATGGTCTTTGGGGAAGAATCGCTGTGAATTCAGTCCCCAGTAATTCTGGTAAGCAGGTAGCATAAACAACTTGTGGAGTTTATAGACCAGATTGGAGAGTGTGGGAAAGTACTCATGGTGGCACACATGGTCTTCACGTAGTGAGGTCTGCACAAGACTGCAACTAGTTACATCTTGGCTTCTTCTGGGTTTCTTATCTATGTGGTATTTGCAGGAAGTTTGAAACAGAGCAGGGGAAAGGGGAACCACAACATCAAGGATGTGAAAGCTGCCAAATTCAAGCAGCTATTAGGCATCAGACTTAAGCTAAGGGGGAAACCAAAGGAAGCTAGCTTGTGTGTGGTTAGGAGAAACAGGGGTGCTAACTGAGAGCCTCAGAGTCAAGCTCTCCAACAGGCCCTCTCTTAGCTTTGTCTTTAGGTGTGTGCCCACTCTTGAACCCACCAGGCCACAGGGGATAATTCCAAAGCTACGGTCATACACATAGCCCTGGTCAATCTCAGTGTATCACAAACAATACAAACAAACATCCACTTATTTATGCTTAGTCTTTCTTTCCCATGCTTCCTCCTAATTTCTCGGTTCTAAGAGAAATGTTCTAGTTCCATTCTGCCTTGTTTATTCTGCAGATGAGCAAACAGTGATGCCAAGTTCTCATCCCAGTGGAGCCCAGTCTCCTAGCTGCCTGTGCCCTACACCATAGTCAGACTCTTGAGTTCAACTTTGGAATGGTTCAAGACCAACTTTGGAATGTCATCAACTTCCTTGCTGACCCTTGAGTTCTCCACCAAAGCTTAGAATAAGCAAGCACACGAACTGGTGTTCTTACCCTCAACAATACCTGATGTCTCTTCTTTTTGTTGACAAAGTTCTTCGCTTAACTGCCCCACATAACTACTGTAGAAGGACCCATGACCTTGCTGAGAACTGCTGCATGCCAAGGAAGACTTAATTTCCTCTAAGTACTTGAGAGGAGAAAAACAATAATCTCTATGATGGGCTTTTGGCTGAAAACCATATCCTCTAGAAGGTAGAACTTGGCATAACTCATGTTCTAGTTTAAAGAAAAATGTTTTGTTCTGATGTCATCTGCCTAATTAATGTAAAAGAGGATTGAATTTTTCCTATGCAATGTCATTTAGCCTTAGATTTTAGAGTTAAGAGGCCCAGATCAATCGTCTTTTAAGGCCAAATAGATGTCCTCAGTTGGAGTTGCCTGCCCCTAGTGTTTATAAGGTGGTGTACTCATGACTCTGGTGCAGTACAGGAATGTCCCTTCTCACATTTGCTTGTCCATGCCATCATATGTTGAACAGTTTCTACATGCCAGGACAATTGGAGGAGGAAGTTAGAATATATAGAACATGGAACAGAAGATTGCGGAGCAGTGGTGTCGTGCACTTACTCGTAATCAGTGGGCTGATGAAGAGAGGAAGCTTGAGATAAGATAAGCTGGTACTCTGGCTGGATTTGTGGGTTTTAAATATAAATTTTTCCTATGTCTCATGTTTTCAATAAGAGTGTATTGAAAGCCTGCTTTCATGGCAGACGTCCCACTTAATGACAAGATGAGAAAGCATAGAGGTGGTCCCTACCCTCAAGGAGCTCACAGTCTATTGAGTTGCCTTTCTGATTCTCCCACTAGATTGTGAGCTCCTAGAGGGCAGGCACTTGAATTCATCTGAAAAAGTATCGGATTCAGAATGAAGCTTGCATGGAATCCTAGCTCTGTTGCTTGTTGATGATCACTACAGCTACTTGATCACTTTAGGGGAATGAAATGCAGAAAGATTGAATGAGCAAAAGAAGAGACAGGTTGGCAAAGTTTTCTACCTTAGCGTTGGGACTCAGTGAATTTCTGCTGCCTGACTATCCCTTGATCCTTGGGATTGGGAGGCGTTAAGGCTGAGATCCGACATCTAGGTTGGATTAGCAGCAGACCCATTCTTGGCTTGGTCAATACTTATAGTCCAGGCTATAAGCTAATAGCCAGGGAAAGCTTTGGACTCTGCTGCTCAATCACAGGAATGCACCTAGCAAAAGTCAGAACCAAAGTCAAAAGAAAATGATGAAATTTACTCTCTGGCCAAAATGCTATTATTTCACCAAGGAGAACCAAGTCTCTTGGCAGGACATGTTGATTTGATTGCACTTATGTAATCAATTGTATTTGCAAGTGACATACTCATTCTCACAAGTGTCTTAAAGGGGAGGTGTTGGCTATCTCTGGTCTGTGCTTGAAACTTTTCAGAGCATTTTTACAATTCATTACTCACTCGTTCCAAATAAAGTCTCTGAAGTCCCTGTGGTAGGAGTTGTCACCCTTCACGATAGTCACTGTTTCATGAGGCATGACTAAGTCCCAGAGGAGTTGGTGACTAGCCTGAAGTTCGGTAGCACATTGAGCTTCTACCTGTTTATGGATGATATGCTAATGGCTCAGAGAAACAGAAAGAGAGAAGTGCTAATCATTTTTATCTGGCTAACACATCGGGAACTCTGAGCTTCTCTTCTGGCTTATGGTTTAGAAAAGTCAGAACAGAGTGTTAACGATTGCTTCTTTGGCTTATGAAATACTGTCTTCTATTCCTGTGACTTTGACAAGGGAAACCTTGTCAGTTACAAGCATTATCTCCTATTCAGGGTATTGTCAATATTTATGTTTAACAAGGCTTAAGTAGTCACATATTGTCCCTAGCAGCCATTCATGTCCAAAGCTACTTTATCCAAAAATAGAAGCTGTACTCGAGAATAGGAAGGTGACATGTGGGCAGGTTAGAATGTGGTCTTCTGATTTCTGAGTCCAATTTTCTTGTACGACAGAGCATCTCAGTCCCAAGATCTGGTCTCCCTGCTGTTGCTGTTTAGGAATTAGAGCTTGGAAAAATTGAGTCTAAGGTTGCTGTAGTAGCATGAAGTCTCTGTGGATGTAAAAAGAAAATCACACATTATTCAAAGGCTCTGCTCATTTGTCTACAGAAACTTATCAGCAGGGTTTACCTCCGATTTCTCAAAAAAAAAAAAAAAAAAAATCTACTCAGTGATTCTTCAATGCACATGTTGAGAAGGAGAAGCTGGCCTATTTCCACATTCCCTTCTCTCACAAGTAATAACACATTCTAAAGGATGCTAAATAGGTTGTCAGAGACATAGATGGGTTCTATAAATACGACCCAAATCTCAACAGTCTAAATCATATACAGAGAAAGGCCTGCCTCTGTGACCTTGCTTGCTGCATCTCCTCTCCTTCCAGAAGCTCTTTGGTTGTTAAGAACATAGAGGCCCAGGGCCAGACAGACTTGGATGAATCTTGTTCTTCCTGCATTCCTAGTTAGACTTCAGGTGGCTGCTTGAAGACCTTGGTCTGTGTTTCTTCATTTCAGTAACATCTTTCTATGTGACTCTTTATCTTCACTTAAGCTTCTTGAATTTATGTATTTCTTAGAGAGTAACAGTATCAACTTCACCTTAATGTCAGTTTGAACTGTTGGAACCATGGGGTGGTCTATAGCACTCACTTCTACATTTAGGTGCTTACCAGCGCAGTATTTGCCAGTGTCTGACCAGTTCCTGCTATTTGGGCTAACAAATGCTCACCTTTAGTGATGCATGGACTGTCAGAGCATGGCCTGGAGCTTGGAGAGAAAGGAAGGGACATACCAACAGTGATGCACTTTTAAGTTCCTCACATTGCGGTAAGGCAAAGGACTAGGGATAGGCTCTGGCTTGGCTCCAGTAGCTAGCATTCTCTGCTTACACCTTGGTGCTTCCTGTCCCCATTGCTGAATGTGGGCAAAGGGGAAATACCTAAGCAGGGAAAATGGATTCATTGCAAGTATTTAGACTGAGCTTGCCTTAGCAAATTTTAGCTGTCATGGTTCTGGGTAGGTGGCTCAGCAGTTAAGAGCACTTAGCTCTTAAGCTCTTGCAGAGGACCCTGGTTCAGGTTCCAGTACCCACATGGTGGCTCACAGCCATCTGTAACCCCAGTAACAGTATCTTCTGACACCCACAGGCACCAGGCGAGAGCATGGTACGTGGTGCACAAACATACATGCAGGCAAGACACTCGTGCACATAAAATAAATGCATCTTAAAACATTTAGCTGCCATGCTGAAGGATGCCAGGCATGCGTGGTAGGGGGTTGTAACTGCATCTTATATGCTTGGCTGATGTTGCTTCTGCTTCATAGTTTGCTGAAAAAGAAAAAAAAAAAAGTGTGTGAAACAGAGGAACATTAAACCCAGGGAAATGGGACCTCAAGAAGCAAAACGACTGTCTAATAGCATTTGGAAAATTTATGGAGAAAAATCTAGAGTTCTTCCTGGCCAGGTTGCTGTGTCCTTGGTTTATATATTTCTATACTTTTCTTGTTAAGAAGAGGAGGAGAAAGAGGAGGGAGGAGGGAAGAAATCCCTGACTCGTGGTCACTCCATATAATTGTAGATCAAGTCATAGAGGCAGTCAATATTGAATTCTTTCAGTCGTCTATATGACAGTGTCAGCGTTGTATCAAGGTGCCTCATGTACTGGAATGTGGGTGCCTAGGCAGTGGATGGGGAGTGCTGCAGCTAAGCTCTTATCTAAAGTCAGCACATAATACTTCCACAGGTCTATGTAAAGTAACAAAGGAAAAGATAAAACTAACCCAGCTTCTATGCTGTCCTCTCCCTCTCCCTCTCCTCTTCCGCCCCCTCCCCCTCCCCACTCACATGTGGAAGCACGGCCATCTCAGTGCAGACCCAGGGCACCCAGATTTCTCCAGCCCGGCCTTCCTCCTGCAAGCTTAGTTGTTGGCATGCTCATTTTCTCCAGCCTCTCATTAAAGTAATCACTTTAAAAAATCAGCAGCAAGAGCGTGCATTTCAGTGAGTAATGTTTGGTCTCATCGGGAACAGCTGGCCTGCTGTGCCACGGTCCTGAGGTGATCTGCAGACAGCTCACTCAGCAGCCTCCTGCGGTTGATGCTATCAGCGGACACTTTCCACCCCTTCACTAAAACACACTGCTGTCTTTCTACTCAGTGTGAACAGTAGAGCAAATGGGGAGCAGAGAGACCATGAGAGGCCTGACCCTGCGCTGACCTGAAGCAAATAGGCTGCGAGCCTGATGCACGTGTTCGTCCTCAGGTCTTCGCCTGAGATGCCATGTGTCTACATGCCCAGGTGTCCTACTTCCACCTGTACTCAAGATGTAATTCAGATGTTACTTTCTCTTATGAGTGTCTCCCCATGACCCCAACTGCAAGACCCCTTTTGCTGTGGAGAAGAGTAACACTTCGTTACATTTTGCTTTGGCTTTGTAGATTTTTCTCTGATTTTTCTTTACCTTTTTTTTTTTCTCTCCACGAGGACAGGGCCCATATCTCATTAGCCTCTTCTGTAAACCACCTGCTAGGCATTTGGTTAATACTCTTATAATGATTGTGTTATTTACAATCATCTTGCTGTAATTACGACTGTGCCAAGTGAAAGCAGTGTGCTCTCCACATTTCATGTTTCCTGCTCGTCTCCAAAGTCTCCGTGGAGAGTCAAGCAGCACCGGGAGCCAAAGCCTCAACATGAAGCATGCTCAGTGGGTTGTAAGAATGCCCAATGACCTGGGCCAGTGGCTGAACTACATTTGTAAATCAGAAACCTAATAAAGCCAGTGATAACATGGTTTCTACCTGTTACTCCGAGTGGAATGATGGAGCTAGTGAAACATCCAGAGCTCTGGGTTGTTCATGATTAGGATGGAAGACTACATTTGTGTCTGTAGGATTGTTACAGCAAATACATGTCATTCCGCGTATCCCGAGGCCCGGGGTTACCTTCTCGGTCTCCAGGAGTGAGAGGTCCCAGGATCACTGTGGTTTGTTATAAACCCTATCTCCTCCTTACTCCAGCTCTGTGATCTTCAGCACTTTTTGTAACTTCATCATATCTCAGCTGCTCATTTGTGAAGAAGTGTCAAAGTACTTCTCATGGGAGATGGAGCCATGGAGAAAGAAAGCTGACGGGCAGAATAGCAACAGGAACATTATTATGGGGCTAGAGAGGGCCCTCGGCAAGGAGGGACACAGCTGCTTTATGGAGAGCCTGAGTTCAGGTCCTAGCACCCACCAATGGCAGCACACAGCCTCTGTACCTCAGGCGTAGAGCAGCGGTTCCCAGCCTTCCCAGTGCTGTGACCTTTAATACAGTTCCATATGTTGTGCTGACCCCAACCATAACATTATTTTGTTGCTACTTCATAACTGTAATTTTGCTACTGTTATGAATCATAATGTAAATGTGTAATATTCAAGTTTTTTGATATGTGACCTCCCCAAGGGGTCACGACCCTCAGATTGAAAATCACTGCTCCTGAGGGACCTGGCACCGCTCTCTCATCTCCATACGCGCGCGCGAGCACACACACACACACACACACACACACACACACACACACCACGTGTGGGCACATACACACAAATAAACAGATAATTAATTAATATTGAGAAAAGAGGGAGAAAGAACCAGCTGGAGGGAAGAAACTAATAAACTTAAATTGTAAGGATATAAACGTGTGAGGATGCTGTAATGGCGTTTATTTGCTTGCTAACTTAAAGCATACTTTTTAAAAGCCACAAAAACAAATATAATGAAACCTCAAAAGTACTTCCTTTGCTAACTTATTTCAAAGGTTAAAGGGACAATTCATCCACAAAATAGTGATTTTATAAATATTACTGTTGCAACTCCCAGGCATTCATAAAGTCTCGAATGAAGAAGAATCTTTCCATAAAACAGTAGTAGTGTTCTTAGAAAGTCAAGTCGTTGGGAAATAGCAATAGAGACAGAAAGGAGAGGCCTCAGTGCTGGCTTATTAAGGCTTTAACCTCACCTTGATGGCATTCAGCCCATGGGGTGCATGGACTGAGGAGGAACGCCCCTTGTTGGTCCAGAAAAAGAACTCTGTGGAGGGCTGGCATCAGCACAGCCAGACGTGGAATTCGCTATAGACCACATCTGTCTGGACCAGCTGTTGCCAGTCTGTGTACACTCGCCAAGAATAACAGCGATGATTTTCGCTTTATAGCAACTTCCATCTTGGGATCTCAGGATAATGCATCGGTGTAGATTAGGGCTCCCGGGATTCTTGACAGGAATGGGCACGCTCTAGAGAGCATCCAGAGAATGCGGCCGTTCTGAGGGAGCCTTCTGGGGCGGAAAGAGGAATAAGCCAGTTTTGAGTTAGATCTGCTTTTCTGATCTGAGTTGTCCTCCATTGCAGCTTCTGTTTTCAGATAACCTTGAGCAGCACAGCTTCCCTCCTCAGTGCTCCCTTTTTTAATTATAAATCAAAGGATTCATCAACTACCAAATGATCTCCAGTGTGCTTTGTTTCTGTAGAAGCCATAAAGTATGGCAAGCGTAGGAATGCCTCCTGAGTTGTAGAGTGGGCCTGGTTCTTACCGAGAGGAGGGTAGTTCCCTAATATTTTACCCATGCTTAGGACAGAACCCAGCAGGGAATCTTCTCACAACGGTCATTAGGAGATGGCCCTGAACTTGAGCGCTTAATATAAAAGACTTTATGGTTTTTATTTCCTTCTGTTCTGAAGTTTAGCGTTGACCCTTGTGTCTGACATTGGTAAAGGAGACAGCTTTTGAAAAGCAGTTTGTGCTTAATTTTGAATGAAATTATTAACACTGAGGATGTTTCTCAGCATTGGGGGCTTACTCTTCTGCCTCAAACCTTCACAGATGCTTTTTCATTCTTGGCTGTCATCTTCATGCAGGAAAAAAATAGTATTTTCACCGAAGAAAATTCCCATTGATGTTACTTTATAATATATAATTTTAGAATGAAGGGTTATAACATCCCTACTGTGGGGAAAATGTAGATGGGTTGAAAGGCTGGGTATTCTTGTTGTGGTAAGCATCAGTCTCAAGAACACCCAAGCCTGAGTTAAATCCCAAGTTCTTCACTTACTATCAAGATACTTGTGCCTCAGTTTCCCCCCGTGGCAAATCAATATGATTGCCTATCAAAGTTGCTTGGTGATTAAATGAGTTATTTAATGTGAAATATTTCAAATAATATCTGGTACCTGCAAACTAATGCACCTTAACTACTTTCAGTTTCCCAAGTTATAAATCAATAAATTACAGAAATGAGACACTAGTGTATGCCCAGCTCTGAGAACTCATGAAGACATTCCTTTGGGAGGTTACATTGCATGGCTGATTGATCAGACGTGGCAGTGCCCCTTGTCTTTACATTCAGGATCAGATCCTGCCCCCTCCCACCCCCTGCAGTGTTGATGAATGACACTTAAGTCCTTCATGTTCTCTCATCCACCCTCCTGCCACATTTGAAAGACATCCATAGCTCAGATTTGACAGGTTGTGTGAACATTTAACACAAATAATCACGAGCCACTGTTAAATACAACACATGCCATGTATCATCTGCGTACCACTCAGGACGGCTTTGAGGCGCCTGTTCCTCATGTCACTTATACTTGGAAAAGCTAATGGAAAGTCTAACCCCCCCCAAAAAAAATATCCAAAATAAAATAAAAATAAATAAATAAGAATCGTCCAGAGTAAGTGGTGTGACTTCGCCTTGCTCTGCCCCGAAGCCAACACTTTCTTTCTCTATTACATCACAGTCAGTGTTTCTGAAAGCAAGAAGGACCGCATTAGTCTCCAGCCTCTGGTGTAATTAGCATCAACGCTTTAATCAGCAAGGTTGACTGTCTTGATTAACCTTTATGATAGATCATGTAAGTTTCATATGTCTAAGTGAATATATAAAGATAGCTGTAAATCAGTGGAAAAACACTGAGCTAAGATCAGAAGGCTCACACTTAACTTGTGCCTCTGCCACTCATGGGTGTGGCTTTATCCAAATCACTCCCTATAGCTCGTTAAAAAAACACTGATTTGATTTACTTCTTCATACTGAGTAAGGGAAGGTAGGGGTGGGGAAGAGGATAGAAGGGAAAAGGAAACCCCAGGGTCATGATGTGACAGGAAAACTCTGATGCTTGTCAGTATTGGACCAGCTTGCTTACAGGAGCAGGGGAATCCAAAGGAAATGTAACCGTACAGTGCATTCTCCTGAATTCCATCACGCCAAGACCTAATTCAAGCCCCTGATCCTCTTGTCTTGTTGAGGCCACAAGGACATTCTGTCCTCTTGAATCCACGTTCCATCCAATGATAGTTTCCCAAAATTCACACAGCCTGGCACATTTAATACAGACACTGAGTTCTAATCTGCCACAAGGATGCCGTTGCTTATATGCAGCATCTTACTTAATTCATAAGGTCTATTAACACACATTTATATTTTAAGTAACTAATACATATTTATCTTAATAGCTAAATGTCTTGCCCCGGGTGCCAATTGTTGATTAGTGGGTGTGGAATTAAAGCAGAAATGAGAGAGTCTAGAACGCAGGCATTAAGCACCTCAGCTACACTGATTGCCTTTTCTCTGTCCTTTTGTTTTTCCTTCACATGCCTTGATCTCCTGACCGCATCATAAATTGTCGAGCGAGACGTATCACAGCCATCATGATGATGGCCCTAACACCGCGTCCGTCCCTAATGTTTGTGCAGTCTTAAATCACTAATTTAATGCAGATTGAGTTGGGCCTGCAGTTTTCCTACTGCATGGATACCTCAGACAGGGACTTTTCCCTACTTCCTCATGTTCTCTCTGTCCGGTTGCTTATCTCCCTACCGTGCTAAACTTCTGTGATTTGATTTTCATCAGTCAAACAACAACAAAAAATTTTTCCTGTTATTCCTTCTTAGACACCTTGCTTACATCCCTACAGTCTCAGGCATCCAGCAGGCTCACCTGTCAGAGCTCAAACTTGTTTGTAGATGGTGGCATTTTCACAGAACAAAGCATTGACCTTTCTTTGTCTCCCAGGTGCCTTGGATTGCTGAGCAAGACACCCATCTGACTCAAATGAAAACCACCTCATGTTAGGTGAAATGTGGGGGGTTAACCATTTGTTTGCTGGTTTGCATTTCCCACGAAAAACTCAAAAACAGAAATTTACCTCAGCCATGGAAAGTGATGTGCCAAGCACCGTATTTGCATGTTAAAACTGAAAACGGATTTGCATGTTATTTCAGTGTCTTGTGTCACATTGAGGCATCTGTCAGTCCCACTAGCTAGAAACAGCTTGGGCAGTGGGAAAGTGTTTCTGTGCATGGAAGACTGAAAAGCTCAGGCCTTTCACTTTCTCAACCTGTCCTCTGTCTGCATTCCCCTGGCTCGCCTTGTCTCATACTGAAAACACTGAAGAGGAGACTAGAACCTTGTGTTTTGAAAAGTCAATTTGTTATTTTCCAAAAGCCATTCACTTTACTGCATTCTAATTAAATTATTTTAAAATAAACTACTTATATTCCATCATTGACACTTTGCTGGACTGCTCCTAGTATTTTGTTTTGTTTTGATGTTCACAGTCAGTTTCTCATGTATGCTATACACTGGTTTAATATACTCGGAAAATTAGAGTAGCAAGAAATTTGGGCAATCTAAGTGCCTAACAAGTGACTGGGGAAACCTCATATTGAACAGACAGGAAGTTAGAAACAAAGTCAAGGCTACTGGACAGGTAACAGACAAACAATGGTGTCTGTCTCTTAAAAGTGTAGTTTCTTACAAGGTACAGTGGTACACACTTGTCATGCCTGCACTGGAGCATTGGGCGATAGAGGAAGGAGGATCAGGAGTTCAAGGCCAGGCTCAGTACATGACAAGTACAATATCAGCCTAGATTGTATGAGACCCTGTTTCAAGGAAGGAAGGAAGGAAGGAAGGAAGGAAGGAAGGAAGGAAGGAAGGAAGGAAGGAAGGAAGGAAGGAAGGAAGGAAGGAAGGAAGGAAGGAAGGAAGGAGTGAGTGTATCTTCAAATCAGGACCCCACCCCCACCCCCACGTCCCCAATGGAACAACACATGCCATGAAATCTTTCTTCACAACAAAGGAGCAAATAACTACTGCACTCTTCCAGGCCACCAAATTAAGATGAGACCTTTTCTTCTAGGAAGCCATTGCCACCTAGGTAGGACATACGCAAGGAAATGCTTGAATTTGAAAATACAACCACAGGCAGTTCATTCCGTTCATCAGAATTCTGTGTCATCCATCTTTGGGGGTAAAAATCAATAAAGAGTTGTCCAACATTCTTCTGCCCTTGTTAATGGCAAATCTGTTTATATCAGGTTTAAAGCCTAACTGGTAGGCTAGAGACCATAGAGATTTTCACCATCATGGTTTTATAGGAGTAGATTCCCCCACTAGCCTCTTGTAGAACAAATTGAGAGGGATCCTCTCACTCCCAGGGAGGGCTTGCTTTCTCCTCAGGAGCCACCCTGGGAGGCAGAAGAACAGGAGCATCAGGGTGATTCCTGTGACACAGGGCTGTGGTATCAAGTTCCCTGCCTCTGTCAGTGGAGGTACCTACTAGTTTTTTCTAGCTCTTACTTATATCCTGGGTGGTGTGACATCACTATTGTCACTTGTATACCTGGAAAGGCGAGAAAGGGAGAGAAAGGTTACTGAGTCCCCATCCAGCATGAGCCTTATGTGACCGCTGTACGTTTCAGGGTCAAAGGTACTATATTGGAAGGTTAACAGTTCGGAGGTCCAACAAAACATGCATTTACTAACATCGTTATTGGGAGGCCTCTTTTCAAATGTACTCATAATTATTATGTAAATTGATAAAACATTATCTGAAAATCAAGAAGACCACACTGATAGAAAGGTGGTGGTCACTGCAAAGATCAGTAAATAAGCATTCCACTTGGTTCTTCAAATATCTTGTTCTCTAATGTCTTCTATACTAGCTGTAACAGCTAGACTTAGTATTTTTTTTTTTGATACTTTATTTACATTTCCGATGTTTCCCCTTTTCTGGGTCTCCTCTTTGGAAACCCCCTATCCCCTCCCACTCCCCGCT
>CM052713.1:17214968-17229868 GCA_028551405.1 Uromys caudimaculatus
TCGTTCTTTTGTGACTGAGTTACCTTGCTCAGGATGATATTTTCAAGTTCCATCCATTTGCCTGCAAATTTCATTAAGTCATTGTTTTTTATAGCTGAGTAGTACTCCATTGTGTAAATGTACCACATTTTCTGTATCCATTCCTCTGATGAGGGACATCTGGGTTGTTTCCAGCTTCTGGCTATTATAAATATGGCTGACCCAGCTATACCTCTCCTGGGTATATACCCAGAAGATGCCCCAACATGTAACAAAGATACATGCTCCACTATGTTCATAGACTTAGTATTATACAGTGTGTCTTTGCATGAATTAGATAAATTACTCTTCCGCTTATAGCTGAGAAAATCATGATAGAAAATCAAACTCCTAGGGGATTAAAAGATATCAGGAGTCAACATCAGCAAGCATAGGCACTCTTGAGGCTATTCCATCTGACATGGGAGATGAAGGGTGGTAACTATGGAGGGTGGAAGACACTTTGGCTTGTTAGAGCTTCCTAAAACCTTGGTGTGCTAGCACTGCAGCTTCCTCGTGGCTGCCCAGCCTTGGGCTTGGTTGTAGTAGCTTTTCAACAAGCCGGCCATGCTGAAACACAGATTCATCAGTCCTCTCCTGTGGCTGCAGCTTTGGCTTAGGAACTGTGGTATAGAGGCGGCAGCCTACAGCGTGAGAGCAAGAGTATGACAAAGGGATTGTGGGTTCTCCCTGGCAATGATCACACGTCCCGCTCCTACCACATGACTTCTGTGACCTATCACTGAAACACAGCAGGTATCCCAGCGGACCTTCTGCCCTTGGCCAGAAAGGGTTCTTCATCCCTTTACACAGTGAGGCATTAAGAGTCGAATGGGACACTCAGTAAGAATCTGGAAATGGAAGCAGTTACCGGAAACTGAAAAATGAAAACTTGACACAGCTAAATGCTGTGTGTGTAGGGGGTGGCTATCAGAAATATAGATATATTTTTTTTTCTGGCAGGCTTTCAGCTCTAAAATGGGGCTAATTCTACCTTTTGAAAAGGAGATAATTTCCATGTTTCTTTTTACAAGAACACATAATTGAAGTCATTTTCCTTCTGAGAGAAGGAACCTCTTGTACATCATTACAAACGGACAAGAAAAAATGAGCATCTTTGCTACCCAAAATGATAGAGTATTCATTATCATGGAATCTTTCAGTGTATTTTGGCTGCTTTTTCCTACAGCTTTATTTGCCTGGGAAGTGCTGTTCTGATAAGATTCAGACTCAGTAAGTTCAATTGCATAGTACTTTGTAGATAAGAAATCAACAGCAGGTAAGGACACAGAGGAAGCATGACCCAAAGCCAGGTCATCCTCAGTAACGTGAGAGGCCGACACAGTGATGGTTACTGAGTGACCACTTCATCACATGGATTGTTTGAGCATTGAACTATGCTGCTGGAAGGAAGCTCCATTGAAGGGAGTGGGTACTGGCCTGGGAACTTCCAGTCTTTGCATCTTATTTAGGGCTCTTTATCCTGCACCCCCTTTCTTCAGAAGAGATGGGTCCGAGTTGCTCATATCTATAATCTACCACTTCTGAGGCCAAGGCAGGAGGGGGAGAGCTTTGAGCTCAGTTTGGGCTGCATAGATAGGTTCAGGTCAGTTTGGCTATATAGCAAACTCTGCCACCCCCACCCCCCAAATAGGTGTTGGTGGAAACTTTCCTTCTCTATGTAAGAAAAGGACATGGAGGATAAAGTGGTTAACCTTCCTAGGTTCTTGATTTCGTAACCCAAGTGAAGTGAAAGTTCAGTAGGCTGCAGGAGCCCTGCAAGCTGCCCGCTGCTTACTCAGACTCGGAACACTGAATGAAGCCCTGAGATGCTTCAAAGGATGCTGACAAGTGGTTTATGTCCTCTTATGATGGAAACCTCTGTACTAATGAGGTTTCCACTGACTCAGTGTGCATCTATTTTTGCAGACTACAAATATTTCTAAATATAGAGACAGGTTATTTTACTCTCAAGGTGGACCATAACACATGCTATATTATGGTCACAAACACATGGTTTAAAAGAATCAAGGAATCTTTGAAACTGTATTTTTATACATGAAGAAACTGAGGACCAGGAAATGAAAATAATTACATGAAGATCTTTAGTCATGTTAAAAACAAAAAAATATTAAAGGTGCTCCAAATAGATATTTTGTGACTATGTAATAATATACTTCCATCCTGCATAAGACAATACAATATGCTTCAAGCCTAATAAAGTGCAATGTGACTGTGCTGGGTAGCAGTTGCTGTTTGCCTTTTTAGTATTGTGGCAAATTTTCCTTGTTCAGCAAGGATTCTGTCCTTTTGTGTTTTCTCATTATTGTGCAATACCATCCATAACACTTAGCAAAAAAGTAGACTTGCATATGACTGTACATTTGACAGTTACCTGGGCAACAGTTTAGCAATGCAGACCAGACCAAATAGATAGATGGGTCCTTTATCTGATACACACACACACACACACACACACACACACACACACACACACACACACACACAAAATTGGAAATACACAAATGCCACTCAGTTTCCCATGACTTTCAGTGCTGGCCTTTTAATTTGTCAGTCTCCATTTTTCCTCTTAAAGTGTGAAGCAATTCAGCCTATAAGTAGAAGACTCTTCATTTCCCAGTAACTGAAGGACTAGGACTAAGCCCCTACCTTTTTGTGCCTCACATGGCAACTTCAAATTGGGAATCAGCAATGCTTCCTATGTGCCTAGAGATAAGAATGAAATCAGTAGTTAACTACACTAAGTAAATATCAAAGACCTTTAAAATTGTATTAGTTATAGATTGTGTGTGTTAAAACAGTGGGAATTAGCCCATCCCAGGGACTCAAATATTTCAATTGTATGTTTTTACCCAAAACTGTGATGTGAATTGCTCATTTGAAAATTAATGCGTTGGTCACAGTTGTTCAGTTTCCTTAAGACATTATGAGCGCTAATCTCTATTGGAAGGGAGAAATCACAGAGATAATCTGCCTATCAGAGTGAGAAGTAAAATACCAAACTTCTTACAGGATTGAACCCAGCATCTCTTCCTCAGGGTAAAACCCCACTCTTACCTAAAGAGTCTTGTGGGTTCCCAGCATTAGTTCCACAGTGGTCAGTAATATACACTGGATGGGAAGGTAGAAGAGTTTCAGACAAAATTCAGAAATACTAGGAAATCACCTAGGTCTGTCGTCATAACAACTAATAGTACAAATTTCATTCCCAGCTTAACTGGGATTCCACTGGCAGGTTTTCAGGTTTGTTTTGTAAACATGGCATTCATTTTGTAGAAAGCACACAAATCTAGGGTGTTTTTTTTTTTTTTTTAATCTCTCTCCAAAGCTAATAACTCCCATGATGCTGTGCAGTGGCACTAGGCTACAACTCTCATTGAGCCACATATCACATGACAAACAGCCAATGCTTATACTGCATTGTCATGCTATGATGATCAATAAGAAAGGTGCATCAAAGGCTCCTTTGGTTTATAATGTTTTCTTAATGTTTTCAATTTACAAATGAGTTATCAGAACACATCACCATGATAAGTCGGATAGCACCAATATACAAAAAGTAGAATTTAAATGGAAAAGAGTCTTTCTAGATTTGGCAAAATAAGCAAGAATATTTGAAGAATAAAAAAAAATGATCTTTCCACATCTGTGAAATACTGACAAGAGTACTTTGACATTAGTCTTTTTTGAAATGTAAGTGCTAAGGGTGGAAAATCTAAATTTCTGGATTAGTGTCATGGAAGATGGATTTATATTTTTACTTCTTGTTTAATTGGAGAAAATAGGAAGGATACATAGTCTATAACAATAGTAAATCTAGTCCTTTGGAAGCAGGATTATCGTGTGTTCTTTAATAACTATTGAATGAATTGAAACAGCTAGCATTGCTGCTGTTAGCGGTGACAGTTGATGCTTTCTCGGTGCTTCTCTGTTGGAAGCTGTGTGCAATACCTGGTTGGCAGGAAAGTACATGGGTAGAATTTGTGTTTAGATGCCAGCATAATCTGGGTTCAGCCTCCCCTATTATTGCACACCCGAAGGAAAGCAACTGGCCCCTTTCCCATTTTCACTGTTTAACTGTGTAGGCCATGGGAGGTGAGTCATACTCCCGTTGTAGACCAGACATCCAAGGATTATGGGTAGCACAGGTTTACTTGATGGGTTTCTGTAAAAAGGGGTATACAAAGTCAGATGGATAGGGAAGTGGGATGAATCTGGGGGGATTTGGGGTGGGATAAACAAGATCAAAACTAAATTCTCAAAGAACTAATCAAAATGGGGGGAAACAAATGAAAGGGTAATCTAAAAAGCCAGCAACTCAATAGTTTCTTTAAGGTATACTGCAACCCTTTTAGGGCAAAATAATTTCTGCAGTTAAGACGTTGCTCTAAATTTAATGTTTAATGTCTGTTGGATAGATGCGTTAGTCCAGCATGGTGTCTGTCCTGATGTCACCATAACTAGCCCTGCCCTGACCTTTTGGCATTTCAGCTTTCTTGTCTCACAAAGAAAAGGGCAGCTGACACGGGTCATGGTCTGTCCACCTCTTTCCTGTCTCTAAAGTAAATATTCTAACAGGGAATAAAATCCTCCGAGAACCAGAGTAGTGGCCAACCAAAGTGTTTCTTGGACTCTTTACTTTCAACATGTCTCTACTCCACATTTATGTATATTTCAAACACTAGAAAAATACTATAGACAAAAGACTAAAACATCACCAATGAAGTCTTATTCAGGTCGAGAAGGCATTGCATGCCTTAGACATCACTCAAATAGGTAAAACTCGAGTTAAGCATGATAACATCTTGAAGGCATGTCTAGTTTACAGAATTTTCATGCCTGATAACTCCTTGTACCCACTGAACACAGCGGGAGAATGAATACACAGCTTTGGGCTTTGTAGGATTTACTCTTATGTGATGCTGAAGACAGAAAGTCTCAGCCAACTGTTGCAAGAGTGTAAACACCAAGTGACCACACTCTCTACCTCTCTTCCCATTGACAGTGGCCAGTGCCATCCCCATTTCTAAACTGTTAACAAATGCATTTTTCTTTTTTTTTTATTTCCTAATTAAAGATTCTGGGTTGACAACGACATAATAAAATATAGGAAAGGAGCCGGGCAGTGGTGGCGCATGCCTTTAATCCCAGCACTTGGGAGGCAGAGACAGGCGGATTTCTGGGTTCGAGGCCAGCCTGGTCTACAGAGTGAGTTCCAGGACAGCCAGGGCTACACAGAGAAACCCTGTCTTGAAAAACAAAAAAAAAAAAAAGAAAAAAAAAATGTAGGAAAGGGAAGGGAAGACTCATGAGCTCCCTTCCGTGGATGTAGCATGGAGCTACTTTGCTCTAGCGTCTGACCCTCCTTCCTTTGCACACACTGGGATTTTGATTGTTCGCCTCACATCCGTTCTTGCCTGAATTCCCGTCCTCTGACACTGCAGTTCTTGGCTCTCCGGCCTACTTGAGCATTACTGCCTACCTCATCCTACCTCATGTCTGCCTACTGACAGCGCTGGGAAGGAAAATTACATGGCTTTCTTAACTGGGATAAAATCTCTTTGCTTTCTAGATCCCAAGAACCACTAAGACTCATCTTATTCCCCATCTTAAATGTCTTTGAAAAGGAAAACACAATGGCTGAGAGCTTTTTTATTGTACCTGAGGTTTTTCCCTTGGGTGTAAGAAGTCCTATGTATTTTTTTCTCTTTCTCTACATTCTTCCCTAGGCAACTTCCCTTAATCCCTACCAGTGTACTTTATACAGATGTTCTGTCTCTATGGGTTTGCCTGCAGACTTTATTCTGGATTGTATTGGTCACCTTGCTAATTAATACACAAGTGATAACATGGCAATTTCTTAGCATTTATTGAAATATTAGATTCCTACTATTGGAAACACAGAATTTAAAGTGTGATAGACTCATCCAAAACGAGAAGTCGATAAAGTGAAAAGCTAAAGGTCAGACACTGACTAAGTAATAAATCTTAGTGTACAGCACAAGTCCACAAATGGATGTACCTGTCTTGCTTCTTTCCTAGGACAAATACTCCTTCGTTAAGTTGATTACTGTAGTGGATGTCTAGACTACAATTAAGGGGTTATGCGCTTTCTTCCTTTCAGAGTGGATACGCTGGGCCTATGGGGCCTCCTTCGGTTCCCCCATCGTTCCGCCCAGAAGATGAGCTCGAACACCTGACCAAGAAGATGCTGTATGACATGGAAAATCCACCTGCTGACGATTACTTTGGTGAGTAGGGCCTAGAGCTGACGTCTAAAGTAAATGCCTTGTTCCCTTTTCCCTAATGAGCAATGAGGATTGTTCTCAGCTCCTCTAGTGCAGTGTTTGTGTCTGCTGCATGGAGGTAGTGTTAGCCACACACCAGTGTGCATGTCTAAGTAGACTACCATGAGTAGGGAATACAGTGAGCTTGTCCTAAACCTCAGGGGTTCGTAGAGTGACTACACATGTAAAACCAACACACAATTTTGACAATGTATTAGCTGGGCACGAGGCAAAAATAGATCATCTTGTGTCCAAGTAGGTCTAAATATATTTAAGTATAATACTTGGAATCTGATGTTGCCTATCAGTATTTTCAAGTCTTATTATGACTGAATTGAGGAGGGAAAAATATCTTTCTGCTTTCTACTTCTTTTTTCTTCAAAACCATGAAAAATTATGAATAGCGATGTTTCTGCCCAGTCTGCTAGTATAAATTGGAAGTACATGTCCTTTGTAAGATGCTGTGGACACAACTTGTCCAGGGAATTGTGATGCAGAAGGGAGGAGGGAAACACACAAGCGATTGTGAGTGTGTAGAGGAGAAAATGAGAGTCCTTTGAATGAATGCTCAGGTCAGGTTGGACAGATCTTCAACACAGTAAAGAACAGGAGTGCTTTATTAATGAGATGTTCACCCTTCAACCTGAACCCTTTAAAACAATCTCAAACGTAGAGATTGTTTGACATCCAGTCTCATAAAGAATGATATTTTTGTAGCATCTAAGTAAATTTATTTCTTGGAAAATAAGTTTAAAACTGCAACCTATTAAAGCATGTGAAATAGGAGACCAAGTTCTATCATTACGTTGAAGAGATGCTGAATTACCCATTACGTTGGTATAATAGTTTCTAAACATTCATTCTTTGTTTTGTGATAGTCTTAGCACCTAGTGCTTTCTGATTAGGTTCTTGAAGGATGTGTAGACAAACACCATGTGGGTCACAGTAATGAGTAAAGGCTCCGCTGAGGTAGAGAACTAATCAGACTTTTGCATCCTCAAGTATTTCCTGTTTTCATTCTTCTCTTTAACTTGCTGTTCTGAACACATAATGACAGGAAAAGTAAGACCTGTGGAGTGGACGGAGTAAGAGTTAGTGGATGGAGCAGGGGTTAGTGAGATATGAAAAGCATACACTTCCCGTACACAGAAGTCATTGTAATTTAGCTAAAACAATATGAAGTAAGGATAAAGAACTGAATCTAGAGCCAGGGAGATGGCTCAGTGGTGTTCTAGTTTGCTTTTCTGTTACTGTGATAGGGCCATGACCACAAACAACTTTCGGAGAAAATGGCTTCTTTTACTTTTCGGGGCAGTCCGCCATGGGAATGAAGCCAGGTCAAAAACTCAAGGCCAGACTCTTGAAGCAGAAAACATGGAGGAATGCTGCTTTTTAGCTTGCTCCAAGACTTACAGCCACCTTTCTCATACAACCCAAGAAATACCACCTGCCTAGAGGCCGTGCCACCAATAAGTGGGCTAGTCCCTCCTATGTCAACTAGCAGTCGAGAAGATTACCCATAGACAAATCGGTCGTGTATGGGCACATAGGCCAATCCAATGGAAGGCAGTGGTTTTAGGGACATTGTTCAGGCACAACAGTGTCAGTCTCCAGCCTGCACAGCCAGATGCAGGACTGAGTTGACCTGCAGGTTGTGTGCACCCTTGCTTATACACGTAGGAACACACAAAGAGCAGTTGCCTTCCATCTTGGGTCAGCAGTCCATGAGTCCTGGAGCTATTAGAGCCAGCCTTACCTTCCAGACCTTGGAACAAGCCTGTAATCTATCTGTCTGACAGTCTGACACCAGTCAAGATGACAACAGGTTAAAGGTACATGCCACCAAGCCTGGTGACTATTTATTCCCTAGAGCCCACACAATGAAATAGAATTGACTCCTGTGAGTTGTTCTCTGACCTCCACAAGCATACTGTGGCTTACACGTGCCCACTCTCTACACCTCTGCACCACAAAATAAGGAAGTAAATATTTAAAAGGTAATTTTTAAAAATGAATCTGATTCTGGTCCCTTCTGTGCCCCTGATTAGCTCAGTATTGCTGGCAGTTCCCTGGATCACCTGAACCCATTTTCCCAGCCTGGTGACTCGAAGATGTGGAACCAGTGTTCCTTAGCATTCTTTCAACACTAGGAATTCACTGTGGAAACAACATTAACCCAAAGAAAGAAAATCTTAAGGCTTAACATGAAGATTATGAGAATTGGCAGAAATGCATGGAAAATAGTAAGACAGACTCCAAAGCTTATAGCAGAGTATAGTAAAAGTTTAGTGTGCTCTCTTCATTGTAATAGGAGGAGGGTGTATATTAGAATTCAAGATAAACTAAAAAAAAAAAACTTAACGATGAAAAATAAGGTGTCTGTAATTAAAGAATATTAAAAGAGAAAAGCTGAATTCTGAGCATATGTGCTTCAGATATCAAGCAACAATATCTGCAGTAATAAACTGAGCAACTGTAATGCTGGATAAGTGTTCCACACTCAGGAAAACAGATAAAAACGATCCCTTAGAACTACCTTAGCTTTATGACATAGGAGCTTCGAAAACCGGAGCAAAGTGTTCCCTGAGCCTCTGCTGTACCGTTTTATCTACAGTATGGAACAATAGCTATCTTATACTGTGACTGTGAGCAATGCATGAAATATTTATGGAAAGCACTCAGCCAAGTTCTTGGCATGTACAGTGTGCTCAATAATCAGAGTTCACCAAAGCTCCAGAGACATGCAGCTTATTTAAGAAAATAAGATATCCGTATTAAAAATCTATCAATAACACTTGATTTAAATTTAACTTGTAGTAACAATAAAAGGTGCATCTCCAGCTGTCAAAGTAATCATTGCTAAGCGGAGACTGCTAACCGTGAGAGAGGAGTAGAGAAGTGTGGTTTTACTGGCTGTTTATGATATGGTAGCACTATTTTATGAACTTTAGAAATGAACTTATTTCATCTTATGGAAGAACGCAATCCCGTGAAATAGATGTTACTATCATGTTCCCATTAGAGAATTAAGGCCCGGGAATGCTAAGCGATTTTGCTCAATATCAACAACTAATGAGCTGCAGAGCCAGTTTTACAGCTGTGCGCCACGCCTGTACTGTTGAGCACCACGCCCTGGGATGAAGGGAGTTAGAGCCGATCCTCAGGGAAGGGTTTATTGGGGAGACAGCCTTTGGAGAGCAGGGCTATGAAGGATAGGGATTCTCTGGTAAATAGATAAAGTAAACAGAATAAAATGAAGCCAGGATTGCTGAAAGGTAACATACTTTATGTGGAAAACCTGGAAGTGGCTCTGCTCAGTCTAATCTGGCAGTGCTTGCTCTGGGCGTGGGTTGTATCTTTGAAAGTGTGTATGTCCCAGAGGGGACTGTGAAAAACTATAGTGTGTTATTCCAACAAGAACACAAAGTGATACATGGCTTCATCCACATTCAGCCAAGGGTCTGAGAAATCTCAGGAAAAGGAGGAAAATCTAGGAGCAGCAATAGAAAGGTATTATGTAGTGATTGAGCTTGCAGGATTATGTAGTGATTGAGCTTGCAGGAGTCTTTAATCTTAGTTCAATTCACTTGGAAATGGGAAGATAATAAAGAAATGAGGCATTTTCTGACCGGGAAACTTTTGATTTGAAAGGGGGAAAATAGTAGAACTGAAGCCGCCGTGTGGAAGTGGAGAATACTGGGCAGCAGGTGGGAGGAGTCCATTGGCACAAGTCTCTGAATGGTTTCTATGCCCGGGCTGAAGCTTTTGCAGTTTGCCTTCTCTAATGAGTTGCATGCTGAAGTCTCATACAGTGTGGATGGCTCCTTGGAGAAGGCTCACGAGCATTGCCACAGAGTATAGCTTCAGTGACATCTCTAACTCTGCTTAGTAACGTCAAGTCGGAGTGGAAGTACTTGGTGTAGACCTGCCTTCAGCATCCCACTCTTTTTTTTTTTTTTTTTTTTCTTTTGGTTTTTCGAGACAGGGTTTCTCTGTGTAGCCCTGGCTGTCCTGGAACTCACTCTGTAGACCAGGCTGGCCTCGAACTCAGAAATCCACCTGCCTCTGCCTCCCAAGTGCTGGGATTAAAGGCATGCGCCACCACTGCCCAGCCAGCATCCCACTCTTTAAATACAGCCGATCACCATCTCGGCTGCAGAGACGCTGTGACGCCATGGGTACAGACAGGAGAAGCCCGAGGATCTCAGTAGAGATGCCAGAAGGCGGTGCTGTGGGAGCAGAAGGAGAGAGGGTCCATAGGCCCACTCAGAGATGGAGGAGGGAAGATGAAATAGCAGTGTTTGCATCAGGGATGTGGACAGGAGAGGGAGATAACGTCATCTCTTGCTTTCCATCCAGAAGGAAGAGAGGGGAAGCAGAAAGAATTTGGAGACTGTAGAAAATTCATTTAACCAGCTGATTAGAAGCCAGGCTGCAAGCTTTCGCTTGAGGTCTTATCCTGGGAATAATCTGTGTGCGTGTAAAACTAGCAAGGTGTGTTTACATTGAAAGGAGCCTCCACGTCAGTGGTAGATGCCTAGAGTGACCAAGGGGCACAGACCGAGAAATCATAACTTCTGACGGATTCCAAACTTTTTTTTAATTCAGTCACCATTATTAGCCTATCAGTGTTACATTTTATACATAATGTCCAGTCATCTTCTCAAAGGCCTCTGTTTTTAGTACATCATGTTAACAGTAAATAGCCAAGTGTGATGGCTGTACCTTAGCCTACCTTTTTAATATTCTCTGGGAAACTAGAAAGCCAATCATTTTACACGCATGTAAGAGTAGTGTTCCAAAAGAATTAGGAATCGGCCACAATTTTAAGCAGGAGAAGAAACAATGTTCATGTCTGTCTTTTTGTGTTTGTATTCCGGAAAATTGTATTTTCAATTAACAGCAACAATGATATCATTAAAAAAAAAAAAAAAACGCTCTGCTTTTTAAATTATTAAACTTCAGTACATTCCAAATTGAAACAAAATAGTATTGTATAGTCTTTTGGGAGGCAATTAGCCATCACTATTAGTGTGGCTGAATCTCCTTATCGATAACCAGGTCCAGGTTGGGTATAGCCTTGACCAAAAGGGGGACGGTTACGAGCATAAGGGTTAGCCCCACTGGAAGGAGGGGTCATGGTACCTGCAGGAGATGGCGTAAAACCTGGTCTTGGATGGTAAGCACCAGGTTGGCTTGGAGCCATTGCAGGCTGAGAGCCAGGGGAACAGTATAGTTAGCAGGTTGAGCACTTTGGGTAGTATATGTTTGTGGGGGTAAGTGCTCGCCTGTGCTGTTGTAGTGGTTGAGCAGACAGTTGTGTGGCTGGCCAGAAAAGGCAGGAGCCAGTGCCTGGGAAATTGGTTGTTGGCCATATCCTGGAACTGCTGAGGGTGTTGGGGTCCAGTCTGCTGGCTGTAACCATCTGAATACTGAATACCGTACTGCTGAGGAGGGTCTTGAGACTGCTGTGCACTGTAGCCAGCCTGTCGCTGGTACTGTTGGTACATCTGACCTTGAATCTGACCTCCTGTATAGGGAGGTTGCTGTGGCTGAACTACTACTGAGTGTGCAGCTGGAGAGGAAGAAGCAGTGCTGTCAGGAGTTCCGGAACGGTCTTCTGTAGGAGCACCGGTCCTGAAACCTGGTCATCTGTTAATCCGAATGCTGACATGACATTTTTGTTGATTTCATCTTGGTTTTTGAGAGGATCAAAAGCTGACGTACTTGCTGCCATAACCTGAGTAGGCTGTTTTCCAAAGGAATCAGAATCATCCTCCCATCCACAATATAATTTTTAGGAATATTGGTGGAAGGTACTTGTTCTCCAGGTGGCTCTAAGCTGTCTAAGCGATTCACTTTATTTCGAAGGTCTATCAGTTCTCAAAGGAGATATTTTACCTGACTTGATTCAAGGGGTCTTGGCTGGCCATTACCAAATAATGTCAGTTTCAGTATTTACTAGACTGAATTGCAAAGGAAAGGTCAGAACTATCAAAAATTGGTATAAGATCTCCATAGGTTCAGAGGTTCTTTCCATTATCATCAAGGCAGGAACATGGCTGCATCCAGGCAGGCATGGTACAGGAGAAGCTGAGAGTTCTACATCTTCATCCGAAGGCTGCTAGCAGAATACTCGAATTCAAAACTTAAAGAGAACTTTAAAATTAGGTATCAAGTGTCAGAACTAAGCAGCAAGCATGGCCGCTGTGCAACTCCGAGCTTACCCTGTTCAAGTAGTTTGCATGAAAATGTAAAGGAAAGGTTGAGTTGTAGAGCATCTTGGAGTGACTCCTCAGGTTATGTAAGAGTCTTCTCTGGTGCCTTACAGCACAGACTTTTGTTTTCATCCATTTTGAAAGGAAGCCTAACTGTAACCGTTGCATATATGTGTGTGTGTGACTTGTGTGTGTGTGTGACTGTGTGTGTGTGACTGTGTGTGTGTGTGACTGTGTGTGTGACTGTGTGTGTGTGTGACTGTGTGTGTGACTGTGTGTGTGTGACTTGTGTGTGTGTGTGACTCTGTGTGTGTGTGACTTGTGTGTGTGTGTGACTGTGTGTGTGAGAATGTGTGTGTGTGTAACTGTGTGTGTGACTCTGTGTGTGTGACTCTCTGTGTGTGTGTCTGTGACTGTGTGTATGTGACTGTGTGTCTGTGTGTGTCTGTTTGTGTGTGTCTGTGTGTCTGTGACTGTGTGTCTGTGTGTGTGACCATAGCATGGTTCCAAATGAAAGTTTTCTGACTGAGCTCTTCCTAGGACTAAACACAAATCTGTTGGACTGCAGAATCTCTGAACGTGGATGTTGCACTATATCTGAGAGTGGATCGAAATATCTGTCAGCATATTTTAAGCATGTAATATAATTATCTTGGCATTGTTTATGTGCTGTTGTCTTATTCCAAAAAAAAAAAAAAAAAAACACTGAAGCGTGTGAATTTCAAAATTGTTTCCTAGGCTATTTGAGGAATCACTCACTCTGCCTGCAGAGCATTACAAGGTAAACTCTTACCTAAGAGAATCTCGTACTGAACTCTAAGAATTGTTAGTGGAGGGTATTAAAAAGTCTTTGCATGGAAACAGGACTTTGATTGGCATTAGGCTTTACTTTTCTTCCAAAAGATGCATGGACAAAAGTAGAAGGCGTGAGGCAGCAAAGACATGAAACTTGTGTTAAACCCCAGAGGAAGAAGTCAGGAATGATAATCTACTGCCATTCCTGAAGTGATGTCGCCTGCTCATCACACTTAGTGATAAGCGTCTTTCCAACTGAGATTGGTAATGTTCATGAAGCAGAACAGCTCTAGAATGGAGGTGCAGCCCCTCCCTGTGCTCACTGGGTCGCTCGGGAACTGACCATAGCCACAAACCTTGACTGTATGGCTTCGGAGGCTGGAAAACATGATTTAGGTGCATTGGAGATTTTGGAGGAAAGAAACTCTGGGGCCCTTCCTGACAATTACTGAAAGAGAGTCGCCTGTGAAATGGACTTCACCAATACTAACAGAGCCATGGGGTGCATTTGTAAGTTCCAATTCGGTGTGGAGAATTAACTTTTTGAACAGACCAAACGAAATCTCTGAGAATCAACTCTTTGATGGGGAAGCCAGTGATGTACACATATGCTGATAGATGACAACATCTTTCATCCACTGTCCACCTCCGACATTGTGTGTCTTAGTTATCTAAAATCACCCTTAGCTGCACCTTCAAAATGAGTCTGTTACATTTAGATTTTATCCTGTGTTAAGATGATTAAATGAGGCTGCTTGTGGCAGCTCACATCTTTATTTTTGTTTTTTTTATTTAATACGTTATTTACATTTCAAATGTTTTCCTCTCTCCAGGTCTCCTCTTTGGAGACCCCCTATCCCATCCCTCTTCCCCCTGCCTATATGACGGTATTCCCCCACCCACCCACCCACTCCCGTCTTCCCTTCCTCGCATTCCCCTATACTGGGTCATCTAACACTCTCAGACCCAAGGGCCTCTCCTCCCACTGATGGTCAACAAGGCCCTCCTTAGCCACTTATGTGGCCAGCACCATGGGCCCCTCCATATGCATTCTTTGGTTGGTGCCCTAGTCTCTGGGAGCACTGGGGGGCCTGACCAGTTGACACTATTGCTCCCTCCCCATGGGTTACAAGCTCTCTCAGTTTCTTCAGTCCTTTCTCCAACTCCTCCATCTGGGAGCCCACACTCAGTCCAACAGTTGCTGTGAATTGAATCATGGGTGTTCCGAACTTTTGGGCTACTATCCACTCATCAGTGAGTACATACCCTGTTTGTTCTTTTGTGACTGAGTTACGTCACTCAGGATGATATTTTCAAGTTCCATCCATTTGCCTGCGAATTTCATGAAGTCATTGTTTTTAATACCTGAGTGGTACTCCATTGTGTAAATGTACCACATTTTCTGTATCCATTCCTTTGTTGAGGGACATTGGGTTGTTTCCAGCTTCTGGCTATTATAAATATGGCTGCTATAAACATAGTGGGGCATGTGTCTTTATTACATGTTGGAGCGTCTTCTGGGTATATGCCCAGGAGTGGTATAGCTGGGTCCTCAGGTAGT
>CM052713.1:17229968-17244781 GCA_028551405.1 Uromys caudimaculatus
TCGCCAGCATCTGCTGTCACCTGAGTTTTGATCTTAGCCATTCTGACTGGTGTAAGGTGGAATCTCAGACTTGTTTTGATGTGCATTTCCCTGATGACTAAGGATGTTGAACATTTCTTTAGGTGCTTCTCAGCCCTACGAGTTTCCTCAGTTGAGAATTCTCTGTTTAGCTCTGTTCCCTATTTTTTGATAGGATTATTTGGTTCTCTGGAGCCTAACTTCTTGAGTTCTTTGTATATATTGGATATTAGCCCTCTATCAGACTTAGGATTGGTAAAGATCTTTTCCCAGTCTGTTGGTTGCCATTTTGTCCTATTGACAGTGTCCTTTGCCTTACAGAAGCTTTGCAATTTTATGAGGTCCCATTTGTCGATTCTTGATCTTAAAGCATAAGCCATTGGTGTTCTGTTCAGGAACTTTTCCCCTGCTCCCATGTGTTCGAGATTTTCCCCACTTTCTCTTCTATTAGATTCAGTGTGTCTGGTTTTATGTGGAGGTCCTTGATCCACTTGGACTTGAGCTTTGTACAGGGAGATAGGAGTGGATCAATTTGCATTCTTCTACATGTTGCCCACCAGTTGAGCCAGCACCATTTGTTGAAAATGCTGTATTTTTTCCAGTGGATGTTTTTAGCTCCTTTGTCAAAGAGCAAGTTACCATAGGTGTGTGGGTTGTTTCTGGCTCTTCAATTCTATTCCATTGATCTACCTGCCTGTCACTGTACCAATACCATGCAGTTTTTATCACTACTGCTCTGTAGTACAGCTTGAAGTCAGGGATGCTGATTCCCCTAGAAGGTCTTTTATTGTTGAGAATAGTTTTTGCTATCCTGGGTTTTGGCAGCTCACATCTTTAATCCCAGCACCTGGGAGGCAGAGGCAGGTGGATCACTTAATTGGAGGCCAGCCTGGTCTTCAGAGTGAGTTCCAGGACAGCCAGGGCTGCACAGAGAAACCTCATCTCAGGGAGATATGTAGCGATAGGGGTAGAGATAGAGATAGAAATATGAGCCAGAGTAAAGTGTTATGGTTTTAAAACACTTGCACACTCCGTGCGTCATCTGAGCCGGACAGCTGGGTAAGGGGTCAGTATGTCCATTTTAATCTGTAGATGAACAAGTACAGGAACCAGTTGATGATGAGCCTCCCTGCTCTGTGGACACTATGCTGCCCTCATCAGTCAGAGAGCCAACAAGAAGCCGCATGGCCCAGGCTCAGACCTGGCTCTGGACTCTCTTCTTTCCACTTCATTGTGCTCTCTTAGCTTGGTCGCGGAGCAGCGAGATCAGTTACCATGCTGTGTTTGAGCTTTCAGATCTGTACCAAGAGCGGAGTGATTGCTTTGGAAATTGCTTAGCAGGTCTTAACTAAGGTGCTGAGTGATTTGAACTTGATTGTCTTTATTGTTGTGTGACAAGAAAACTATTTCCAGAGTGTCCCTGTTGATTATAGATGGAGACTGACTCCAGGTGGGCAGCTCCCTTTAGAAAACCTAGAACCTCAGGCCTTGGGGATCTTGTTTTCACACACAAATAACCTAATTAAGTAAAAACCCAAAAACCACATCGTGGGAGAAAAAGTAGAAAATGGGTGGTTTAGAAAAAGGTGGTATTGATCAGAGGGGAAAGTTGGTTTTCTGGTTTGATTTTTTCCTTTTTTAAGGTAGCTATGGGTCATGAGAGTACAGCGGTTTTTAGTTAGATACATTAGGCGTACTTCCTTTATGGTGATAACTTTTTGTGAAGTATTTGCTTAGTGCAGGCTTATAGCACTAAGTCGATAATCCTAAGTCATTTATGTCTTCCACCATAGCATACATTAATTTTTAGTAAATTCAACCAGTATGCTGTTAAAACATTTATTTGGAACCTAACATTTGTAGTTTTTTGTTGTTGTTGTTGTTGTTTTGTTTTTTTTTGTTTTTTTTAAAGTGATCCTAGGTTTTGTGAGATACTTTTTCATTTTCTAGAAAATTAAAGCTCAAATCATTCATCCAAGATCGTACAACTGAGACTTACTCGAAAACTATGGATAAAATTCTTTTTTTCTGAATAGAGAGTAGAAATTGAAGCTACAGAGATGGCTAGGTTAGTGCTAGTGCCTGCTGAATAGACATGAGGACCTAAGTTTGTGTCCCTAGCAACCATATAAAATTCTGCTCACACTATACATGGTTGTAACCCCAGTGCTGGGTGGTCATACGAAGGTAGAGACAGGAAAAGTAGCAACTTCTAAGTTCAGTGAAAGATCTTATTCAAGGGTGTAAGACAGAAATAAAGGAAGTCACCTAAGATCCTTTTCTGGCCTTCAAGTGTGCCTCTGCATATTCTTGTATACACACACACAAACACACACACACACACACACACACACACACACACACACACACACATTTAATTAAAAATATTTTTTAAAAAATACAAATTGATGGTAAAAAGGGGGAAGGGGCCATTAAAAGGTAAAGAAGTACATTGGACTCAATGTTTTTGCAAACTGAGACCTGGATACACCATTGCTATACTCAGGTATGAATGCATTTGCCCTTAAAAAAATTAATTAATGACTTTCTAGTACCTAAACATGCATTGTCCTGAGCTTTTTAATTTTCAAATATAAAGAAATGTCATTGTCTTTATCTCTCCCTTTACATATACCTGCTGGCACCTTTGCATCCGTCTTCCTCACGAGTGTGTAGATATGAAGGTGGACAGTGCTTCCTTCATGGTACTGCCCCATTCTTAATGGCTTGACAAGTGAGAAATGAGAATGATAGGTTGGCAGTCGCTGCAGAGTAGGGGTATTCATCCACTCATTCATTTATCACCTTTGGATCATAAAATGTTAGCCACGGAAGGTACCTCTACCTAAGAACCTGCTATATATGGGGAGAAGATGAAATTAATCCCCTGGGGTCACAAGGCACTTAGTGACAGAGCTGTGAATTATAACCCAAATTTTATCATTTCTTTCTCTTTAATCACATAAGGGCACAGGAGAATGTGTGAGTAGAGTTAAGATGTCATGGCTACATTCAATGAGCTTAAAATTGGGCTGATAGCCTTGGATTTCATTTCCTTTCCGTGTGTCTTCTGTGAAATCCAGGAGTAAATTGGTAGATGGAAATGTTACATAGTTGAGATTTTATTTTTAAAGTACTATATCATATTTTACTTTATGCTGTTTCCTCTGTAACCTTTAATTCCCACAAGACATTCTTGCCTCTGTAATGTCTTCCTGTTCTAAAAGAATTGGATCAGAAGACAGGGAATCAAATTGAAAGAAGTATTATGTCCCCATGTGTACATAAGCTGTCTATAGCAGCTGTCTAAAAAGCTCATCCTTAAAGGAGCTCCCTCCAATGTCGTGAACCACCATCCAAAACTGCCATTGATATAGGCTTTTATATGTTGATCCAGACAACAGATAGCTACTCATGGGATTACAGTGAGCAGCGTTCACTTTATCAGAATTGTGAAGAAAGTAAAGATACTCCTATTTCCTACTTCAACATCCTTTGATCATAAGCCATGGAAGCCAATTTAACTTTTGGAGGGAGAAAGCACTGGCGGGCCACACATTCCGTGTGGCTACGAAAGTCTTACTTCCTAGACCACACACAGTTTTGTGCTGAAATGAGGGTAAAGCTGAGTCCCGAAGCCACAATGCTAATTATGCATTTTCTGACCTTACCTCACAGCCATGCTTCAATGACAGCACAGCTGTCTTTCCCCTGCAGTTTGTCCTTCTTCACTACAACCTGAACTTTCCCTTTGACTGTCTCTAAAAGCACACAGATGATGATCTCCTTGCAGACTTTGAAGTGGCATCAGATTTTGGAAGACATAATTAATTTACCGTCAGCAAAGCTATTGTTTGAACATCTGTAGAGTTATGCTTAGTAGGCATCTGTTGTGTTTTTAATTCAGCGTGTTCATTCATCTACAAATATTTATTGAGTACCTGCTAAACACCACTACCAAACTGTGTACCTCCAGAGATAATGGAAATTAGGTCCATTAGTGACCAAAGAGAGAGGCATTTGTTAAATCCTCCCTGCCAAAGGCTTTGGTGTAGAACAAAGTTTACAACTGACTAGAGAAAAATCTACTCTTCCCTATCAAATTCATGAGAGTTTGCCACAGCAGTGAATGACCTATGCTAGCAAAACTCAAAAGAAGTCCATAGGAGGAGATGCTTACTCCCAGGCCATAAAATGGCCTGGCAATGTGTTATGTATTGGGAGAATCTCCAAAAAACACTTGAACACTTTTCAAGAACAAGCAGACAGTTCCCAATGCTCCATAGCCCAAAGCCCACAGACAAGTCTAAGTTAATGCCATTGTGTCATCCTCTCGATAATGGTGACTGATGTCAGCCATGTTTCATCAAAATCTTCAACAGTTATTTCATGCTTCACACTGCTGATCTCAGCCCTCATTTGATTCTCTGTCAAACCTTTCGTTTGTATGAGTCCTGTTCCTGGCTCCACTGTTACCTAGTAATAAAAATCATTGTTAGTGTTCAGTACAAGCTAGCAGAAGCATTGTCCAGGAGTGTCTTGCTGATGGAAACCATGAAAATGCAGTAGGGAGGGATCATGGGAACATTTTAAGCATTGGCTGGTTGACCGTATGATCTCAGTTACATTAGCCTGGCACTCAGAAAGCATATAGCTTGTGAACTTCCCACTTTTCATTCTATAGAGGGTATGTTCATAACTTTTGTCATGTGTATAAGCTAAACATTATATTATTTGCCATGTGTTTTTATTTACATCAACAATTTTTAATCTACTTTGTTATTCATATATGTTAATAATATCCATCATTGCCTTTACCCTGATACTGTTACAAATACTGGCTAACATCAGCCATGATGCCTTAAACTCTTCGAGGTTTGCTTCAGTACTTTAAAGCTCTGACCTCAGTCCTCATTTGTTTCTCCAACTCTCAAATGTTAAATAAAATTTAATATAAAGAAAAAATAATAAAGTCAAACTCATTATCTTTATTAGAGGCAATAGAAAGGTTTTGATCCTTCAGAGCCTCAGACTGTCCTGCTGTCCAGGTGATCCATGACAACATGTCAAGCCAGTCTCTTTTCTACTGGTCTTATCTGCAATGTTGGGGCTTATCTGCAACATGACATCTTTAGAGCTTCATGACCCCTTTGCTTCAGATACTTCTCCTAGTTTCTCTGTACACTTCTAAAATGCAGATGGATTAGAAAATTGGCCATTCTATATAACATTACAGCAGTGTTTGCTTCCGAGTTCCAGTGTGACACAAGCCAATTTCCAAGGCCAGTTCTGCTCATTTGGAGCTGCCCACCCCAGCCCCCGTTTCCCTGGGGTTTATGAGGAAGTTCACTGCATTGAAAGATCAAGTGCCAAGTAATCAGAATAAAATAGGATTGTAGACTATGGCAAAGCACAGCACTGATGCCATACGCTTACTCTGCGTAAGGGCTTCTGGGGTCAGTGTTACTAATGGCACTTGGCAAAAATAAGAGATACTAATATTGCTGACCATCAATGTGACATTGGTATTTAATGCAGATGATACAGCACTGTTATAAAAAAGAACAAGTCATCATTTGATGGATGGCTCAGAGGAATGAGCCCTTGAGTTGGATCCACGCGTAAGTCTGGGCACTTTTGTCTGTGGCACTGCTGCCATCTGACTTTCTCTGCTGTCCTTAGAACGTTTTCTTATATGTGGACTGAGAACATGTTAGCAGTCTTCAGATTATTTCTCAGAAAACTAAGTCGCAGATGCAACTCAGCCTGCAGGTATAGCTAATGGTAGAATACATGAGACTCTGAGCCCAGTCTCCAGAACAAGATACAGCTAAAGCAGAGAGGAAGACAATGAAGGATCCAGGGGAGAGGCTAATCTATTTTACACACTTATTGCCAGAATCATATTAAATAAGTAATTGTGGAAATGCGTTCTAAACCATTAGCAGAACCCTCAAAAACTAAAGGGATGTTAGCATTGCCTCCCCAGGCTATCTCTGGTTTGATTTATGCCATTTGCGATTAGCATATAATAGTCTCTCTGATATTTTCATGAATTAATGCTTTGTGATTTTTATGGTGTTATCTTGTTATTGGAATATCATTAGAGGATCTAAGACATGAGTTTTAGTCATTCTGTGTGAGAAAGCAACACCCCAAGATACACCACAATGTTCTCTTTTGCTGAGCAAACTACTCTTGCTTTTGAATGTGGAATGCAGAAAGCTAATTGAACAAAAAGACAAAATGAATTTTGACTCAGATGGTGCAGGATGAATCATAACCTTCTTTCTTATCAAAGATGTAAAGAAAAAAAATAAAGCAAATGCAGTATCATGTAGCCTTCCTGGCTGTGTCAGCGTAATCCAGACAGCCTGGTTTTCAGCAGAACAGAGAGTACATTTCTACCAAGCTTAGCGTTGTAGATAGGACAAAAACCTAGTTCATTATTTTCTTTGTTAATACTTTGATCAAAGGATTTTTATGTCCTTGGTTCAAGCATGCCAATCATAGGGTTCTGTTCCCATCAGCAAATGTTGCCCAGATTGTCAGGAATCCACCTGTAATCTCAACTGAGCCATTAGGAGATAGAAAGTTGGCTGTGTACTTAATGTGTAGTCCCCATATCTCCTGCCAGCTGGTCAGTATGGGGGACAGACCATCAAAAGATGCTTCCTAAGTCATAGCTTTCTTGGAGTAATTATTCAAAATAAAATATAGACTTTATCCTTCTAGAGTCTCAGACACAGAGTTATGATCTAATCAGTTAGCCTGTGAATGTAACATAAAAATATTCTTTACTAATTTAAGGGGCACTTTTAAGGCCTCCATTTTCTCTAATTGTTTTTTCACTTACAATTTTAGTGGGTCTCATCATAATCCTCTGTGTGTGTGTGTGTGTGTGTGTGTGTGTGTGTGTGTGTTTTATATGCCTGTTGGTCTACCTACTGATTTGTAAGATTCTCCAGGAAAGACTAGAAATCCTTATGTTGCTGTTTCTTCTTCAAAAAGCCACGTGAGGGCTAGAACTATGACGTTTTAGAAGCCCCGGTGTCACCCCATCAGGACTTTTGCTCTCAGTAGATGGTCCCTAGAATAGTTCTATTCTAAAAATCTACACTATTGTCTCTGGTTAAATGTGACCAGCATATAGTAAGCACTTAATCTACTTGGCACGCTTTAATTCCCATTGTCCTTGTATCTCTACTGTGACTCTTTGAGACAGATGTTCTTCTTTTACAGATGATAAAATGAAGACATAAGCAAGTTAAAGATGTTTCCTAAGGCCTATCAATTATAGTTGCTATTTGAGCCCATAGCCTGACTTTTGACCCCTACACATACTGAATCTATGACCACAGCTGGCCGAAGGGATACATGTCATGGTGAACCACGACATCTGTGCTAATATCCAACCTGTGGCTCCCTTTGTGTTTTCTGGAGGATGTTTCCTGGAATACTTTTGTTTCCTCTGGTTGAATTGTCCCCCCACTGAACAAGGAAGGAGATGGGAATCCAGACCTGCCATCAGTCTCTCTGCCCTATGCCAAATGTCTGCAGAGACAAAGAGTTAGCTAGTCCATATCAGTCCCAGCTGGACTGCTTAAACAACAAACAAGTGTTCAGTGTTAGGATTCTTGATGTGAATGTACCTGAGATCTGTGTGTCCGTTCCTTTTCTCATCTTAGGCATGACTGAACCTAACTATTCATGTTTCAGCTGAGAAACTCCACACACACTGTCTCAGTCCAGCTCTTTCATAAATGGATATAATTACTTTTGATTTTTAACAGTCCATCTGAATATCTTCTAAGCTGGGGAGCCTTTAAAAAGCTGGTCCAGTTCACAGGCAAACTGGAAAAGAGAGAGAACAAGGCATGAGGAATTCATCTTGAAAATAAGGTTACCCTCTTGACATGTCCTTAGATAAAGGAGTTCAATGCAATAGCTAGCAATTGGCTCACTCAGTCGGAAGTTGATGCTATTTTAGGTCATCAACAGGAGTGTCAATGTATCTGTGAATTTTGGCATTTTGTTTCATTAAGGTGGTTCAGGAAGCCAGACACTGATTAACTGATTATTCAACTTGGTTCCCACTCCTAATTTTGGATGTGTGGTGTCTTCAGGCAGCTGTTGTGACACCCTGCTTCTAAAGAAAACTTTGCTTGTGCCTCTAAAGCAATTCTTGGAATAGTTTACCCCACATCCTACTCCCCTGGATTCTCTGCATCTCTGGTGACAGATGCCATGGAGATGCTGTTGCTTCTGGATCCTGGCATTTCTAGGAAGTACCAGGCATGCGCTGCCAGAGGCCATCCAAACTGCCTTCATTCTCACTGGTAGATTGGGCTCAAGGTGGACTTTCTTATGGAAATTACATAAGAAGATTCCCATGGAAGAAATGGCCTCAACACGAAAGTCCTTTGGAAGGTAAGAGAAATCCTACACAGACCACAGGATGTGTATAGGTAAGACTAGGACGATTCTAGACTCTGCTGGTAAGAATTTGGAATCTGATTGTATCTGTGAGTATGCTTTTAAGTAGGAAGGAAGGGCACTGACTTCTAGTTTGGGAACCTAAGTGTTCTTTGTCCATTTGTTTAATCATTGAGTGGTTATTGTAGGCCTACTATGTGCCAAGCATTTTCACTAAGTATTAGTGTAAAAGTTGAGGGCAGAAATGCCTACAAAAAACTTACAAATATGTTACTAGAGCTTTGTGATAGTATGGAAAGAGAAAACGTTTGCTGGGATTGAAACCACAGGGAAGTGTTAGCTCATGTACATGAGGTCAGAACTAAATACTAACTGAATGTTCCAGGTAACCCATTTCCAAAAATCCAGTAGGAACACAGGGAAAGGACCAACAGAGAATTATAAAGTGTACAGTATGAATAGGGAAAGGTTCATTGAAAAGAGAAATGAGACTAAAAGACTGATCGATGTCTAGATCAGGAGGCCATTCTTGTCCCTGCTGTTTCCTGAGCATCGTGAAGGGCTTAAATAAGGGAAGACCAAGATGTTTTCTTTTTTAAATATGCATAGCTGTGATGGTGTCAGATACCCCAGAACTGGACACTTACAGACAGTTGTGAGCTGCCGTGCCATAAATTGAACTCTGGTCCTCTGAAAAGCAGCCAGTGCTCCTAACCACCAAGCCATCTCTCCAGGCCTAGAGCCAAGATATTAATTAGGGATAATTCTGGAGCCTGTTGCGAAGTTAACTCTGTGGAAACTTGGAGATTGGCACTAATCTAAAGGATCCCAGAGCCTGAACCAAAGCAGTTGAGGTTTAACAATTTTTGCAGGGCCAGGGAGGACATCTGGGTAGGGAGGAGGGACAGGTTAAGGTTTATCCCTAAACTTCTGTCTTAGGTACAAAATACCATTAAGTAAGATGAGAAGACAGACTTAGTAGTGGTTGTGCATGAACCCACTAAGGGCTTCCCTATTTGGAAGTAGTTTAATTTTCATCCATCAGTACTTATTGAGCACCTGCTGTGTACACTCACACATCATTTCATATTGTTACAATAGCAAAGAATAAAGCAAACAAAACCCTTCTGTGATGAGGCTCACATTTTAGTAAGTGGAGAGAGCGGTATAGTGTTGTATTCCTTTAATTGACAGGAAGTTGTAGACAATTAAGTCAAGATAGAGTAATCTGAAATTCTATTCCATAAAAGGAATCCTAACCTTCAAAGATGGAGACATTTCTTGTCCATTTTTTCCTCATTTAGCACAAAATCAGCCCTTAATTTTTGATGACCATGGAACACTGATTATAGACTAAGCACTTCCTTAAATACCTCAGTAACTGATCATGCTTCATCATGCCTGCACAATAGGTAGTCACTCATATCTAGATATTATGGATGAAAAAGTAAATCCTACACCAGTTCTAAACTTGGTCCAAGGTCACACAGATTGTTAAGAGGCATACCTCTTGGTCTTCTTAAGGAAGGTCTCTGTTCCTCCTTGCTTAACAAATAAGTGTTTTAAATGGGGCCACTTTTCCTCATAGCTATAATGTTCTACTGAATTCTATCATCTGTACCTTACACTGCTGTACTTTCTGTCAGTCACACCATTATCTAAGGAACGTAAAATCAAGAGTGTTGGAATGTAAAGGGTCCTGACTTTCTGAGTGCTAAGCATGAACTCTAAGAGTCATCCAAGGGAACAACATCTTCATGAGACAAAGCTTTGTCCCATATGCACTACATATATGTTCATATAGAGAGAGATGATAGATAGACAGATAGATAGATAGATAGATAGATAGATAGATAGATAGATAGAGGATAGATTAAACAGACAGACAGACAGATATCCTTAGACCCATTCCCACTGACAAATTTTAACCGACTATGGCATATTCTTAATTATAATGGAATTAAAAACTAAGTTAAGAATTACTGATCAGGCCGGGCAGTGGTGGCGCATGCCTTTAATCCCAGCACTTGGGAGGCAGAAGCAGGCAGATTTCTGAGTTCGAGGCCAGCCTGGTCTACAGAGTGAGTTCCAGGACAGCCAGGACTACACAGAGAAACCACATCTCGAAAAACCGAAAAAAAAAAAAAAAAATTACTGATCAAGTTTCATCTTGTCACATCATAGACCTGAAAACAGAAACACATTGACAACAGCTTTCAGAAGGTCCTCTGTGACACATCTCTGTAAGGAACCCTGATTCTCTGACTTTCACTGATGGTGATTTTCACCTTTATTTCACAAAACGGTATTTCTGGATTGCATCGTGTCTTGCTTCCTGGTTGCAGTGGAACATAAGGCGGCAAGCACTGGTATTTACTGTGCCTGGGGTCCCATGACAGATCTATTGGTAAGGGAGGATGTGTTCGCTGTTTTCTGCTGAGACTCACCTGTTCACTGGCGACAGGTCCTCAGCACATTTTCCTAGTGGTAGGTCTGTGGGCTGCATAGCTTTTTTGTGTGTTTTCAATTTCAGTTCCTTTGATAACTGAACAAATAACAGAGATGATGAAACGTAACAGAATTAATCTCCTTGATTGTGTGTCATTTCTCCTTTTTAGTGAGTCAGTATGTTTGGTAATGACACAGAAGGTTGCAAGGTGTGCTTCAGTGATTGTGTATGGGAAGCTCATTATGTGTCCATCACAGATTTATGTGGAGTGAATTTATGAGAGTTTTGCTACACAGAATATCTGGGGTAGAGAAAAGATAAATAAATTTGGAGCTCTTTGCCCTCAAGAAACTCATAGACTGTCAGGTTAGACAACCAAAAATGTATAATAACTCTTTCCCTGTGAGGTAAACGTGATAAGGTAACTATTCGTATAACTGAAGGATGTCTTGGCGCACGGAAAACCTTAGTAGGTTAAGGGGTGATACCTGGCTGCATCTGTAAGGAAATAAGAACTTTCCGCCTTGTAGAAAGAGGAAGAAAGGCATGATACAATGAAGAACTTGGTAGAAAGGAAGGCAGGGAAGGTGGGGAGCAGTGTCCCCTCTTGTGGTGATAGCAGAATGTCTCTGGCACTAAGAGAGTGATGAGCCAGCGCTAGGTGCATGGAAGGAGAGACAGTATGGGTCCAGTGAGGAGCGGTCCGTGCCACTAGATCAGTGCTTGACACGGGGGGACAACCATTCCTGTTGCCAAGTAGCACTGCTAATGGCTGAGATGATCTCACAGAGGCACCTCGTGGTGCAGAGTACAGACTCGCCAGGTAAAACAAAAAGACGGCATTGCTATCTTTTTCTCATGCTTCAAAACAGGAAGTGCCTAAGTAAGCAGTTTTTCAAATCAAATTAGCAGTGCTTTTCTTGCCCTTGGGTTCTTGCACATCAGCAGGTCTGTGGGGATACTGCTGTGCAAAGATTCCACCAAATGCAACAGAAAGCAGATCACCCAATCTTTCTGAGTGGAAATGTATATACATCTAGATTTGAATGTCACTTCCAACTTTCAACAAGAGGCGAGCCGTCAGAAAACCCCTTACTTGTGTTTTCTCAACTGTGTGTTCTTGTGTTTGTTTCGGTCCTGCTGCCTACTAAAGAGTTTGTCTGTGTTCACAATGGAAAGGACCTTGGAAGCCATCTCCAAATGTTTTTCACTGTTTGTTTGTTTTAATAAAACCAGGGAGAATGGCTCCAGCTTTGCCATAGTTGGGAATACACGTGATCCCCTCATTCATGTGGAAGCCTGGTTTTCTTTTCATACTGTTATTAAGTGTTCAATAGTCATAAATTAGTGAATTATCCCAAGACATGCCTTGATATCACAATCACTGTTCATCCACGCTTTTATTTAATACCGTTTCCATTACCTAGAATTTACTGTGACTGACATATATTAAGGGGAAAATTCTAGAAAGAAACAACTTGTAACTTTTGAATGACATGTCATTCCGGGAATGTGCTGAAACCTCACACTGTCCTTCTGCATCCAGTCAGGACATGAACCTTCCCTGGGGCCTTCATATCCAACCTCACATGGCACCTACTGTAGCCACTGTGGCACTCTTGATACCAGGAGGGCAGTCCCACTGTGGGAGAGAGTGTGGTCAGTAACCTTACTCCATGTAGTAGTAGCCCCTGAACAAAACCAGAGGTGCTGCTGATACAGACATGCCAGAGGCTGACAGCTGCTTCCGTCAAGTGCAAGGTGAAACTGCTCGTGTTAATAGGGGAAAGGGGAAAACCCAAATGCTGAGACTGCTAAACTCTGCAGAAAAACAAATCTTAATATCCATGAAGAAAGTAATTCATGACAGTTTTTCTATCTTGCCTTAAATTGCAAAAGTTTCGATCCCAGTGAGTAATAAATTATTATATGTTTCTGTACAATCAGTGATTAGGGGCTTCAAAGGGGCACTCCCAGGATGAAAATGGGCATGTACTGGAGAAATATGAAAGACAACAGCTAAATATTTGGTAAGGATGTGTGAATGAATTTATCATCTGTAAGCTCTGTTCCCACTTTTTATAATAATAAAAAAAGACCTTTGTTCTTTATTTTTCCATATATATATATATCAATATTATCATGTCTGCCCCCCATTCCCCTCCTTCAAATCCTTGTATACACCTCCCCAACAAGACCCCTTCCAACTTCATGTCTTTTTTTTTTTAATTCAGTCCAGTTAGTTCTGCCATATGTGTCCAGATTGGGGACAGGGGTCCACTAGTATATGAGGCAACCACCAGCATCCATATCCTCCATAAAGACACACACACACACACACACACACACACACACACACACACACACACACTGCCCAGCAACTATCTTACAAGCTGCCAGTAGTTCCTCAGTAGAGCATAAGGCCTTGAGAAGGCTGGGCTGGATGGTCTCCACTGCTTGTTCAAAGGGGCATTGGAAGGGGAGTTTGGCCCAGTGAGTCCCTGAGGCTTTCTTGCTTCTTCTCACACTGGCTTAATAAAGTGGAGAATGAAACTTATTGATGATGAAGATTGCATCAACATTGCTTTATGATGCCCACAGTAGTTTCCTATTGATAGAGTAAGTTACTACAAATGTGGGGCTTAAAGCAACACATATTTGTTATCTCATTGCATGGCTCAAAATTCAAGGTCTTAGCAAGGCTCCATTCCTTCCTTCAGCTTGCGGGAGTAATTCTGTTTTCCCTTAGCCCTCTCTGGAGGCTGCCCCCAGCCCCCAGCATGACATTTCTGATCATTTGCCCCTAGTCACACGTCCACTGATCACAGCTTGGGAAGATTCTGCAGTTTCTAAGGAACTATGTCATTAGATTGAGTCCATTTGGATCTCCTCAGATACTCTGCCCCACAAGATTACATTTGCCAAATTCCCAGGAACATAACCCAGGTGTCCAGCATTAAGACAAAGTGTTCCTTAGGGGATTTAGGCTTCTGCTGTGGCCTTCCAGTAAATAGGTCAGTAACCTAGAGATAGCAAGAACAATGTGGTCCCTGGAGATGCAGGAGTACCTGTGTTGTTTGTTAAAAGATTGAATTCTTGCTTTAAATGCATCTTGGGAAAATATTTCTGACTTCTGATTTAATAAAATGACTTCTGATTTGATGGCAGGTGTTAATGGAGGTCAGTTATGGAGAACACCATTCTACCTTAACCAGAAGGCCCTGACAGAGTTACAACAAGCTGGTACTTCCAAGTGGATTTATTTTTTAATAGAGCATTGGAAATGAAAAGCCACTGTGATAGAAACCTTGGCATGGCCAGTTCCCCTCCTTCCAGGCTTCCCCCTCCTTTCCTCTGGTCCTAAAATGCCCCTCCCACTTCCTTATTTTTATTAACAAAGAGGTGCTGTGTCCAGGGAAGAACTTCAGGAATAAGGATGTGGGAAGATTAAGTGTGTTAAAGAATGAATGGGTAACTAAAAGCAGTTAGGAAGAAAGATTGCCTGCCCACCCCCAAGCTGTCCTATCAGACAGTTTTGTTTCCCAAGAACTTCTAAGAGGTTCTAGAATTGAGCAGTAGAAAGCTCTAGTTAGACTCTAAAAAACCAAATAACCCTATCAAAAAATGGGAACAGAACTAAACAGAGAATTCTCAACTGAGGAAATTTGCAGGGCTGAGAAGCACCTAAAGAAATGCTCAACATCCCTAGTCATCAGGGAAATGCAAATCAAAACAAGTCTGAGATTCCACCTCACACCAGTCAGAATGGCTAAGATCAAAAACTCAGGTGACAGCAGATGCTGGTGAGGATGTGGAGAAAGAGGAACACTCCTCCACTGTTGGTGGGACTGCAAGTTGGTACAACCACTCTGGAAATCAGTTTGGTGGACCCTCAGAAAAATGGACATAA
>CM052713.1:17245281-17266464 GCA_028551405.1 Uromys caudimaculatus
ATCAGGGAAATGCAAATCAAAACAAGTCTGAGATTCCACCTCACACCAGTCAGAATGGCTAAGATCAAAAACTCAGGTGACAGCAGATGCTGGTGAGGATGTGGAGAAAGAGGAACACTCCTCCACTGTTGGTGGGACTGCAAGTTGGTACAACCACTCTGGAAATCAGTTTGGTGGACCCTCAGAAAAATGGACATAATACTACCTGAGGACCCAGCTATACCTCTCCTGGGCATATACCCAGAAGATGCTCCAACATGTAATAAAGACACATGCTCCACTATGTTCATAACCACCATATTTATAATAACCAGAAGCTGGAAACAACCCAGATGCCCCTCATCAGAGGAATGGATACAGAAAATGTGGTACATTTACACAATGGAGTACTACTCAGCTATTAAAAACAATGACTTAATGAAATTTGCAGGCAAATGGATGGAACTTGAAAACATCATCCTGAGCGAGGTAACTCAGTCACAAAAGAAGGAACATGGTATGAACTCACTGATAAGCGGATATTAGCCCAAAAGTTCAGAATATCCAAGTTTCACTTAACAGTAACAGCTGGACTGAGAGTGAGGTCCCAGATGGAGGAGTTGGAGAAAGATCTGAAGGAGCTGAGGGTATTTGTAGCCCCATGGAGGGAGCAACAGCGCCAATGGGCCTGACCCCCGCCCGGTCATCCTGAAGTTTGGACCACCAACCAAAGAATACACATCTATGGACCCATGGTTCGAACCACATATGAGGCAGAGGACGACCTCGATGGCCATCAGGGAGAGAGGAGAGGCCCTTGGGCCTGAGGGTGTTAGAGGCCCCAGTAAAGGGGAATGTCAAGGTGGGAATAGGGGGATGGGTGGGTGGGTCCGTGGGAGGTGGAATTCCCTCATAGAGGTAGGGATGGGGAGGGGATAGGGAGCTTCCAAAAAGGAGACCCAGAAAAGGGGAAACATTGGAAATGTAAATAAAGTATCAAAAATTTAAAAAAGGAAGAAAAAAAATAAAAAGATCAGTAAGTATTAATAAGATAATATACTGAGATTCTCTGATAGAATATATATGTATGTAAGTATATGTGTATGTATGTATGTATGTATATATATAATTAAATACCATTAAATAAAAACGAACTACAGTAAAAAAAAAAAAAAAAAAAAAGAAAGCTCTGGTCTGGTGGAAGACTAGCAGGAACGGAGGGGTGTAGCTCTCAGAAAGCGCATGAGCTTCCCAGCACAGGTTCTCTCAGATTAGGAACAAACATGGCTCCCTGATGGAACTGTTTCTCTTCAGCAATGGGCACCAGTTCAGATGTAGTTCAGAAATGAAGAATGTTGTGTTAAGATCTAGAAAGGAGATGAGTGGAGTATGTTCTCTTTAAAGAGGAGCTTGAGAGCACACACTCTCCCATGAGCTTCAGTGACTTCGTTACCACCTTATTGCCAATCAAATAGACCATTACATCAAGCAAGATTGGTCATTTAAAAAAAAAAAAGAAAACCTCCTAAGAGGGAAAAGGCCAACTTTTCCAAGCTGCCTGAATCCGATTACATTGTCAGAAAGTAAGAAGACAGTGCATCCGATAGAATGTTACCGCGCAGAGATTAAGCTCTGGGGAATATATGTAGATAAACTATCCTTTAAGGTGGACGCCCAGTGTGGTGGCTGCTCTTCATTCTGGTCCTCTTTACTCTAGTCTGCCTTACAGATAAGGTTTTCCTCTTACTTGGGTGAGGGAAGAGCTTCAGTTTAGTCATGGGTTGTAAAGTGGTTGATTCTGAATTCCTGACCCCTAATGTGACACTGTGTTTTACTCAGCAGCCATCCTAGTCTGCATCTGAGGCTAACTTGTGACCATGAGTAGGTATGGGGGACCTCTCCTGTGTGGCTGTGTTTGAGAATGGGTTTGGAGTCAGGAGTTCACAGTCTACCTTAAGAATTTTTGACTTTTCTTCACCAAAAAGGCAAGCATGTTCAAGTGTGTGTGTGTGTGTGTGTGTGTGTCTACAAAGTGTGATAGTTTCCCAACGTTTAACATTAGTCTTCGTTACTACAATGTATTGCTTAGAATTAGTTCACTATTCAGTTTTGCAACATCATATTCTGGGAGTTAGTTCAAATGGTTTAATTTAATTACATTTGAATTGCACACACCACTCTAGCTTTATATGCAAACCATAGGGTTGTTTTACTAAATTCAAATGTTTTATAACTCATTTTTCCATCTGAGATTTCTTTAAAAATTTGTTTCTAAGTTGTTTCTAATATAACTTCAGTTATATTTTGCACATATGTTAAAATTTTTAAAGTTCCCCTTGAAACTTATTATCAACATACAAATTCTTGACAATGCATTAAGAAAACTTGGTCCAGTTCATTGCTGAGTTCGGGGTTTTGTAAGGTGGGAACACTGAACACCTCCGGTTAACTGGGTATTTGTAAATCTCGGGGCACCATTGGGGTTCCTGTACACTTTGGCAGCTGCCCCATGGCAATTTTTGACAACTTCCAGTTCCTTAGGGACAGACACAAAGTTGCCTCTTTGCCACCTGTGATTAAGTAAATGTTTCCTGGGAGCGATTGGGAGGCATAGACGTTAATTATTGTGGGAACCTCTGGAGACCCCCAAACAGCAAAGAACCATCTGTCGAGGTTAGTGTTAATGCCAAGCCGCCTGAAGACAGGTGTGTGGATTAGATGGCTTGTGAGGACACCATGCCTTTCCAAAGATGCAAACAGCTCTGAAGAAACACCTAGTCTGAGGAGTACAGGGTCAAGAGCCTGACAGGATTGACCCTTTTTGAAATTGTATCTAGTGGGTGCTCCCTGAGAGCCTGAATTCCAGAATCCTTTGTGATCACGATGGTTAGTTATTACTCCCTTGAAACTTATATGCATCCTTCACTCAAACAGGAGTAGTTCAAATCTTCGCTGCTCATAAACCGAATTATCCTTAAACAGGTGGTTTGCCTGACTCAGGTCTAAGAGGCATTGAAACAGGTTGAGCTTGCTTCTTCCCACCATGATAGACTGTATCCTCTCAGAGTAGAAGATGGAAAGAAGACACACTGCTCCTTTAAGTTGGTCCCCATTAGTCATGGTAGCAAGGAAAGCACTGCATGTAATAGATCACCAAAGCACCCAGGAGCCTGGAAGCCGCAGTGCTCAGCTATACTCAACTTTTAAGGAACTCTACTACTATTTACTCTTAAATCTGACGCAGGAATAACTTAAAGACTTTTATTGTTTTGAGATAGAGTCTCTCTGCATAGCTCTGGCTGTCCTGAAACTCACTACATAGATTAAGCTGACCTCAAACATGCAGAGATCCACCTACTTCTGCCTCCCAAGTCCTGGCATTAAATGTGTGCACCACCATCCCCAGCAAGATTGTCTCATTACTTTGCTGAGGCTTTTTAATGTGATGACGCTGTTAAATTTTCACTTCTGCTTGCTGTACATTGGGGACCTTATTGAAAACTGTGGTACCCACTCCTGTATGCTCAAATGCTTCCCCATGCTTTCTTCTGGTAGCTTCATCATTTTAAGTCTTTAATAATGCTCAGTTGACTTTTGTAACTCGGGAGATAGGAGTCTAGCTTCATTCCTATAAATATGGATATACAGTTTCTCAGCAAAATATATTGAAAAGGCTGTCCCTTTTCCAGTGCTTCGTTCTCAGCATCCTTAGGGAAGATGGCCTGTGAGTGTCCTCCTAGATTTTCTAGTCTACTCTCCTGGCTTCTGTTTTGATGTCACTGGTATGCTTCTTTTATTTAATTTTATTTAACTTGCAAGTAGAATATTATCTTTCTTCTTTCTCCTCAAGATTGCTGTGTAACTTGGATTATTTTTGTGGTCCCATCAAACATTAGGGCTACTTTATTTTCAGTATGATGTACTGATGGGGACTGTATAGAACCTGTAGTGTGGACAATGGAAAATATGATTCTAATCCGTAAACGTGGGGTGCGTTTTCGGTTCGTAGAGAAAATCTCCCAAGGAAGGGGAAATACATTATAGTGTTATTGAGAGATAAGAGAAAGGAGAAATTTGAATAGAAGGTGGAAATAAGGGGGTAGAAAGAAGGGTAAAGGAGGGAATGTGAGCAGGGACAACTAACCCTGAAGGCCACCTGTAGAGGTGTATGAAACCTACTAGTGTAAACACCTCCTGAGATACATACTTATATGTATGGAATCTATATTAAAAAAAAATTTAGTGTGTGTGTATGTGTGTGTGTGTGTATGTGCGTTTGTGTGTGCATGTGTTGTGTGTGTGTGTGCATGTGTGTGTGTATGTGTTTGTGTGTGTGTATATGCGTTTGTGTGTGTGTGCGTGTGTATTTGCGTGTGTGTGCATGTGTGTGTGTTTGTGTGTGTGTGCGTGGGTGTGTGTTTGTGTGTGTGTGTGTGCACCTGTGTTTGTGTGTGTGTATGTGCATTTGTGTGTGTGTGTGTGTGTGTGCGTGTGCGTGTGTGTTTGGGGCAGGTACGGGTGCTCTCAGAGGCCAGAAGGCTGCATCAGATACCCTGGGGATGAACTTACAGGTACTTGTTTGATGTGGATGCCTAGAACCAAGCTCCTGGTCTCCTGGCTCAGATCACCGTGCTCAGTGCACACATGCACTGCTGCTTTTGCACCAAGGACTAAGTTGCCTGATAGGCTCTTCAGTTTGTTCATAGCCACCACAGTGAGTAAATGCAGACTTGAAAGTGTTCTCCCTACAGGTTAGGGCTATAAGAAATACTATATCTTATGCTCTGCTCCAATCACATTTTCATTTAAAAAAAATGATCCAAATCAAATACTATATCAGTTGTAACATACATACATACATACATACAACATAGATTCAAAGCAAAAACATACATTTAGTTCTGTGTGTATTCTTCCACATTAACCCACTGTGAATATTTTCTTTCACTATGCTAGGTAAGTTATAATTGTTTATTAACGAAGAACATCACTGCATAAAGAGTGTTCATAATATACAACCATATAACTTAAAGCATTTCAGGCATAATTAATGATAAGAATGAAATGTAAGACTGAGCTTACCTGATAGGGACCACTTCCAGTCTTTTGCCCTCTAGTTGGCATTGGGCAGACTTGCATGCTGTACTCAGCAGGATGTGAGATTTGTAGCTTTCTGGGGTGAACCATGAAAAATGACCTCATTATAACACAATGCTTCTCAGTTTTAGTGACTGTAAGTTACGAACTGATTGGCACTTTTCTACCACTAGAAAAATAGTATGGTATCGCCGAGCACACCACCTACTTAGGCCACGAAAACATGGAAGTACAGGTCTAAGCTGGAGCGTCACCTCTCTCACCAGTGTTCATGGCACTGGAAGGTAATTTACGTGCTACCAGAAGAGAAGTAATCAGCACCGTCACACAACTACAAACCCCATAAGCTGCCTGTGAGCTATAGTCTGCAGTAGTAGCACAAATGCTGTAGGAGTACCCAGTCACTGTCTGATTGGATTTAAGACCCACTCCATGAGATGGAACCCATACCTGACCCTGCTAAAGTAGCCAAGAACCTAAAACTAGATAGGTTATGGGCCCGGGGGGGAGGGTGCCACAACTATATTCAATTATATTTCTGCTAAAGGAATGTAGCAGTAAAACAACTTCTGAATACCTATTGCTATGGTTATGGTTCAGTGCATCACCTGGTCTTGATTAGAGAACCTTCTTGGGGATTGATCTAGTGTATTGCATATAAATGCTAAATTCTGAACCCCAAGATCTGATTGCTGTCCAGATGAATAATTCTCATTTACCCCTGCCTTTGTTGTATGAACCTCACTCCCCAATTTAATTGCTAATTGGTCATTAAAGGTCTGGGCTTATGGCTAAGCAGAAGGGATAGGAATGCAGGCCTTTGAATCGAGTGGAGAGGTCTCTAGAGAGACCACTAGTCAGAAAACTAGAGGAAGAAAACAGAGAGTAGTAGACAGGATGGACCAAGAGCAAGTAGCTAAGAAGAGTGTACCCTGAGGACAAGAAGCTGTAGCAGAAACAGCCTGGGCAAAACTCAAGCAGCAAGTAACAAGGCATATGATTTGGATACAGGTGAGAATAGCACAGAACCTGTTCAGTCTAGACTTACAGCTTGTAGATAAAATTCCAGGATAATATGTCTTTTATAGAGGCTAGCTAGAATAAATAGTTCATTTACATCTTCTTACAATAAACGGTAATTAACATATAGACCAACAACTCCACAGTGTGCAGAAAGTGAGAGAATTTTGGATCACTCAGTCCTAAATGGGATGTCTTTATCAACACCCCCCCCAAAAAAAAAATTACAGGAATATATACGAAAAGGAGGCAGAAAGATTTTAAAAGCCAGAGGTAGTAGATGACTCTTAGGAAGCAGAATCTCCCAGACACAGTAGGCCTGGAATACATATTAACTCACAGAGACTGTGACATCACACACAACAAGACTTGCAGAAGTCATACAAAATCCCAGCACAGAGACCAGAAAGTGAGCACGCGGTCCCATTCTCAACCAAGAAACTATTGGAAATTGATAGCAGCTAGGAGAGTAAAAATCACTCCAATGGAGTGTCACTGGGTATATAAACCATGTCCAAGATGGAACCCATGCTCAGGAGTAGTTGGCCAACACAAAATCAACTCTATTTTTGTGTGTGTGTGTGCTGTTTTGGTTTGGCTTGGTTTTGCTGTGTGAGGAATGGAGGCTCATAGAAGAGCTAGAGAGGGGAAGAATATGCTCAAAATCTATTATATGAAAAAACTTACACCAATAAATAAAAACAGAAAAGAGTAGGATGTATTGTGGTTGTTTAATATAAAACTAAACACTAGTTCTGATCTACTGGTAAAATATAAAATCTGTTTGCAGATCCTCTGCCTAGTCTGTTTTCATGACCATACACAATTATATTTAGGAAATAAACAGATTTGAGACAAAAACATTAATCTTATAAGAGATACACAGATGCCCTTCTGGGGAGAAGTATTATATAATTAAATATGAGACATGTAAGCACACACAGATACTTAAAAAGTATATATATATATACTGTGTGTATATGCATATATATACTTTTAAAGTATTTGTGTTTGTGTACATGCATATATTTGTACCATATGTGTGCCTAGTGCCTACAGAGGCCAGAAGAGGACATCAGATCCCCTGTAAATGAAGTTACAATCAGTTGTTAGCTGCCATGTGTGTGCTAGGAATCGAACATGGTCCTCTTGGAAGAACAATAAGTGTTATTAGTCACTGAGACATCTCTCCAGCCCCAAATAGGTTTTTCCTTTTGTTATTTTTCATCTGTTTGAGACAGGGTTTCACTGGGTAACCCTTGCTTGTCTAGAACTCACCATGAAGATCAGGCTGGCGTCAAACTCAAGGATATCCAACTGGCTTTGCCTCACAAGTACTGGGATTAAAGACATTTGTCCCCATAACCTGTCCAGTCTGAAACTTTTACATGTCTGTGCCAGTCAATGCCCTGTCCCTGAGTTATGGCACCTTACAGCAAACCCTGCTTTCAGACAGTTTACACCCTTCAGCAAGTTGAATATAGTGGTACATGTCTCAGCTACTTTAGAGGCAACAATGTTACAAGTACAGTACCAGCCTCGGCTACACAGCATCTCCTTGTCCTAGTTTCTTTTTAGTGGAGATAGAAACTGAGAACAAAATACCCTCCACCTCTGTTACTATCAAAATTGGTTGGACTGTTTCCCATTCTAGAAGTGATTTGTCAATTCACATTGATAAAACCCACAGGATTACTCATAATTCAAATGAGAAGCATTGATTCCTTCAAAGGACTTCCAAACTATGAACATGATGTATCTGTTCCTTGGTGTAAGTGTTCTTTCGTTTTGCTCAGTGATGTTTTTGACTTTAAATTATAGAAGTCTTATGTATATTTTGAATCAAAAACTAGATATAAAAGCCAAAATTATAAAGTTTTTATGAAAAAAAACTCCCAGAAAGTTCTTATGAATTTAGGGGCAGTCAAAGATTTAATGTAGGACATACCAAAAAAATCTATAGAAAGATAAATTCAATTTCATCAACATTCTAAAAGCTTGTAGTCCCAGGACATGGGACTCTGACAAGAGGACTAAAATTTACATCCATACCAGCCGGGGCTTGAAAGAAGACCCTGTCTTTAAGACAGGAAAAGCAGAAAATTCTAAAACCTGTTCTCAGAAGAAACCACTGAAATATGAAACACCAAGCATGCAACTAGATGCATATGCATGCATCTAGAAGGTGTCCAGTATACAGAAAGATTCTTTATGACTCAATAAAAACAAAGTGGGCAAAAGGTTTAAACAGATACTTTTTGGGGAAAGTAATCAACTAAAAATATGCACGGTATCTGTGGTCTTAGAGGAGCAACTTCCTACAATGTCCTCTTATGTGAGTTAGGACCAAATTCAAAGGGAAGCGATTCGAAACTCTGCCCTGACCAAGTGCGGACTGGGATGTGAAATGGCTGAGATTCATGAGCTGCTGAGGATTGGATCGTACAGTGGAGGCTTTAAAAAGATCTCAGTAGTGTCTTTAAAAATTAAGCACACAGTCAGCATGACCAAGCTTTTCTCCCAAATGTTGGCCTAAAGCAAACAAAACTCCTGTTTTCACACAGACTTGAACATAGAGGTTGATAATCAGCTTTATTTGTAGTTGCCAAAGATTGGCAGTGGCCCAAGACTCCATCTGTAGGTGAAAGGACAAATTACATCATATTCATGCAGTAAGATGGACACATGGGGAAATGAGCTGGTAATATCTGGAGGAAGCCTGGCTTGCTGAGGGTAGGGAGGAATGCCAAGAGAAAGGCATGGGTGCTAGAAGTATTTTCTGGCTTGGGCATGGTGTTAACTATAGCTTTTACATTTATCAAAACTAATCAAAACATTTGCTTAAAATGGGCTCAGTGATTACATGTACAGTATATTCAAAAGTATAGTATGGCTTAGCAACTAAGACTTGCTACTCTTAGAACCAAGATGTGGTTCCAATACCCTCTTCTGGCTTCTGGGAGCACCTGCATGTACACAGTACACACACATGCAAGGAGGCACACATGTGAACACAAAAATAAAACCTAAAGTTTTAGTTTACTGAAGTAAACGCTATGAAATACATTTCTACAATGTTTTTTACATTGGACTGAAGCATGCTTAAGTAAGGGTTAATGAACCACACAAGCTGCGCAGTGTCCTCATTTCCGCATGCCTTTTTGGGCTTCTTTAGAAAACAATAAAAACTTAAAGCCATTCATTAAGTTTTATGAACTTGGCCTGTTTATGCTCTTCCCCTTAATATTTAAAGTTTGTGTGCTCATACTAAATTGAACGATTTACCTTATTTATCTAAGTGAAATATCTTGATTAAACTTTCCCAATGCATTCTACTTAGATTTTAAGAGCCTGAAACATTCTTTCTCTCTCCTCCTCTCAGTCTTTCTTCCCTCCTCCTCCTCCTCCTCCTTCTTCCTCTCCCTCTCTCTCTCTCTCTCTCTCTCTCTCTCTCTCTCTCTCTCTCTCTCTCTCTCTCTCGATCAAGAGTCTTACTTGCTGAGTTCACTCTTTTGATCAGCATTGCAATAGCAACTTCCAGTGGCATGGGCTGATTTGGAATCCAGTGCAGTGCTTCCAGTGGAGTCAGGCAGTGAGCATCAGTTGGTTACGCCCTGTGACAGGCATATGGCCAAAGAAGCCTCTGAGTGGAAGTGGAGTCCGTTCTACTTTTTACTGTGTCAAAGTTGATTTGCTTAGGTCTGCGAAGGAGAAAGTATGCAGATCCACTGAACAGTAGAGTATTAGCCCACCCCCTAATCCTTGTGTTACCGGTGAATTTTGCTAGGTAGTTGGCACGGTGAAATTCTCCAGGACCTCCCTGAGAACCAGCCACTAAAGCACACAGTAGGAGGGCTTTGTCATGGAAATTCAAAAGCTAGAAGAGGCTCCTTCCTATAGCTTTCCTTGGGGCAGCGTCCTACCTGTAGCATTCCTGACCACTCTACCAAACCTCCCCCAGGGCCTGCAAATCCTTCCTTGTGAATTGTGACTAAGAGAGCCAGCCACAAAATATAGGGCATCCAGCAGGCAAGTAACCAGGTTCCCATCCTGATGTAGCCTCATTTTGGGTGCCTAAGCAGTTTTGATGACCAGGTTTCTGTCTGGTCAGGCCAGTCTTTGGTTTAGTGTGTATGTGACTCGATTCTCTCTTTAACATTTGCTAAATATCTAAATATCGGGGTAGCATTTGCATACGACTGGGAACTGAATGATATAAAGCTTGCTTTTTCAATTCATCATCATTCTTCATGATGAGTTTTAATGTTTTACTTACAACTACTTAACTACTACCATGCACAGCAAAGCCACACAGTCATGAATATTCACAGATGTACCTACCTACTTACATACACACACACACACACACACATTTAAAACCATGCCCTTGCATGTAAAGGCACATAAACAAATGCAAAGTAAGGGCCCTTAATTAAACTAACCTGTATGGTCACCCACAAACTATGTCCACAATGGGAATGTGGAAGCCGTCTCCCACATTTTCCTCTTCACCCATTCAGTCTGTTCCTTTATTCTGTATATTTTGAAACACTTTTGAAATCACTTCCCCTTTCCCAGCCATACTGCCAGCTGCTGGTACCATACTTTATAGCCAGGCATAATAGACAGCATGGTTTTTAGCACCGAGTAACAAATGAGCAACTGTTGGCTCTGCTTGTGTTTGTTGTGTGAGAGTTGATGAGACTTAACTTTTCAGAGCCTTTTTGCCTTCGCCTGCAGATTAAAGATAAGGCTTACCTGGTGAGTAGGCAGAGAGAAAGCACAAAAACATTATTCTCTCCTCCTAGCCCCTCCTTTGCAGATATATTCACAGTGGCTTATAAATTCTTTTATCAACCTTTTTGCTCCTCTGGGTCCTTCCTCCACTTTTATCTAGAGATGTTATTATAACATGTATATAGGCATATATGTTTGTGGCATAAAACATATCCACTTGGTTACATGGCAGTGTTTTATTGATTGGTCTTCTGTAGAAAACCCTCCTTGGCCTGCCTTGGGTGCACAGCTGCAGCCTAGCTCCTCCCTCCTCACAGGTTAGTAGGCCCAGACTGCCAGTGCTCTCACTTGCTGGTTGGTTGTGTGTCTTCCATCTTTCCCCTTTACACCTAATTCCCCACTTAGTTTTCAAAGCCTGAATCCACCCTCACCCTTCTAGATCTTACCTGATTGAGTCCTTGTGTTCTGTCGCTGAAAGACCTGACTCCCTTATGAAGAAGGTTAGATCCCTAGCAAACTTAGAGCTGAGACTAGAAAACATGCCCGGGCAAAAAACCCCTAGCAAACTTAGAGCCGAGACTAGAAAGTACATGCCCGGGCAAGTAATAGAAAAAACCCCCACCCAATTACATTCTTTTCCCTAAGACTTTGACCTGACCTCAGGGCCAGAGGCACAATGTTTCAGGAACTAGAAATGTTTGTGCAACTGACTTGTGAATGCAAATTCTTTCCGTTCCCCACCCCTTGCTTTATGGTTTCTCCTTGCTTTATGGTCTTTTTCCTGCTTTGTGGTTCCTTCCTTGCTTTGGGGTTTTTTCTTCCTTTAAATACCCCTGACTTCAGCTGCTGGGGGTCGGACTCCTCTGCCCCAGCGTGGGTTGTGAGCTCGACCCCAGTGCACTGGCCCTGAATAAACCTCGTGTGATTGCAGCAAGGACGGTCTTTTGTGAGTTCTTGGGGGGTCGCGCCGTCCCGAGACTTGAGTGAGGGTCTCCCCAGCTCAGGGGTCTTTCATCGCAACTGTGTCCATGAATTCTAGGGAAGACAAAGGCCAGGTCCCTTTCCTCCGTATCTTTGTAGTGAGTTCCAGTGCCCGTTCGGTGTGGTAATCACTTCACACTTATTTACTTGAACGTTTACATCCTGTGTTACCTGTGCCATCTCCATGTCTTTAAGGTTAGTTGCCACTTGCCCAAGAACTGTTTTATTAAAATGTTTTCAATTTCACTAGAAATCCTCTATTACTCTGTGAATCTTTACCCATCCTGTGTTAAAAGTTGTGTTTTGAATGCAGGTTCTAGGAGGGAAGCAATATGGAGTCACATGAAAAGACTACAAGAGTCAGACCAGAGAGAAAGTCTCTCTATAAGGAGGCTTAGAGGTTCGCACAGGATGCTGCTAAGGTAGCAGGGGGCCAGTGGACTCAGGCTTTGGAAGCTAACTGGGAAATTTCATATACATGTAAAAGGAAGAAAGCCCTTTACCAAGCCATGCGTGGAGGTTACTGTTGTCTCTGCTAGGCCACCACATAAGTAGGTCAAATATTTCATGCAAGTATAACTTCTGTCCCTATTCTAAATGGTCTAGAATCTTTCGACTAAGCATCAATTTTTTTAAAAAATTCTAATACATTGTCCAAACATTTTAACTCAGCAAATCTCTTCTATAATCTTTTGGAGTTAGGAAGTTCCTCAGAAGCTGTCCTAAGGATGGTGATGATATAGACAAGACAGATAAAGGGGCTCATCACTATTATTCATACTTTCTCTCTTTATTGTTTTAGCGCATAGTAGGACCACCCAGTCCTTGGGATTCATCGTTAGAGCAACACAGGAAAACTGCTCCATCTTCCTTGATCATGCACTAATTTACAAAAGCAAGAGTTTGGCTGATGGTGGCCAAGTGCCCGCCTTTCTGAGACTGGTTCTACCACCCATGATTCCTCCTGCCTTGCTCTTGAAGCTGCTCTTCCTGCTTCACTCCAGCATATCTCCTGGGGGACCTCCGAAGTGCCTAAGTTATTCCTTAATAAACATCTTCTCTCTTCTGTGAGACACCATGCCTCCTAGTTGTACCACCTGCCGCAAGCTAAATTATTCCTTAGCTGTTTACACCTTGCGGATATTTATAGCCCATCATCATGGCACCCTTAGTCATGCTCCAGCCTCGGTGTGTTACATATATAGCTCGTTTAATCTTTCTACAAAGTCAGGCTCTTCAATCTCTTAATCATTTGTACCATCCTCTCTCTGGTGCCTATAAGAGAACAGTTTGAATATATCCCAGATGGCAAAAAATAACCCCGACATGTTGTAACTAGGGGAAGAAAAACACGGAGGAGATGAAAGGAGCAATCTCCAGGTTAATTAGTGGGGTGGCCGCAAATATGTGCACAGTTTGTTTCAGAAATAAAGCAAGCTGTATTTGTTGTAACTATCTCCACTTTGAACTCAGTAGAATATTGGTGGAGCCAAGCTGTGTTGATGGTCTAAATAGTCACTAAGGACCTTCGACTTTGCACTCCCTCTCTGTATCTCTTGCCTAAGATGGACTTCAAATAGGATCACATAGCAAGGCAAGAAACTATTATTAGTTTCTGTTTAGTTTTACGGGTTCACATGGTTTCTGAACTTCATATAAGCTCAATAAGGGAGGACCTTTGACTTGTCTCTTTAGTTATTAGGCACATGAGTATTAGTCATCTTATAAAATTAGCTGTATTTACTGAATATGATAGCCTAAATAGGAGAATGACTTTAGTTCAAGACAGATTGCTCGGAAGTGCTCCACTGACATCAGGCGAATATGGCCATTTCTAGGGTTTGTTTTTTTTTCATAATGTTTTGAAAGGCTGTGCAGAAATGTCCACTAAGTGATTTTCTCCACACCTTGAGTCAGTCTTGATTCAGTTTATGTACTTACCTTTCTAAATGTATCTTGGAATGAAAAAGTGAAGTCAGAAGGAGTCCTTAGGCAAAACTCCCGATTCATTTTGGAGGCGGATGACTTAGACAGCTTTGCTCACTGCAGGATGTACCATCTATAAGACAAGTGCGCCTGAGCAGTGTCAGAAAGGCAGCGGGCAAGGCATAGTAGTACATACTTTTAATCACAGCACACAAAGTCCAGACAGAATCCTAAAGCAAAACCATAGACAATGCTGCTTACTGGCTTGCCAGGACAGGAGCTTGATGCAGACACATGGAGGATTCCTGCTTTCTGGCTTGCTCAGTTACTTTTCTTATACAGCCCAGGCCCACCTACCAAAAAATGACACCACCCATGGTATGCTGGGGCCTCTAGCATCAGTCATTAATCAAGAAAATGCCCCATAGATATGCCCACAGGCAAATCTGATGGAGATGGTCCCTCAACTGAGACTTCCTCTTCTCAGAAATGTATGTCTAAGTTTGTGTCAAGATGACAGAAGGTATTCAAGGAAGGTACCTGAGGATGAGCCTGAAGCCAGCTTCTGCCTTAAGCTCCTGTATTGAGTTTTTGCCTTGGCTTTCTTTGATGATCCACTGTGAACTATATGCCTAGATAAGCCCTTTCCTCCCCAAATGCTTCTTGGTCACATTGTTAACCACAGCAACAGGAAGCAGGGCAGAGAGGAGGTGACCAGCCCCCATCTGTGCCTCCTAGGAAATTTTCCTTTTCCCAGGGTCTCACATGGTCCAGAAAGTGTTCCTTCTGACCCAGCCATGTCCCTCCTATAGAATTCTATGCTTTCTTCTGTCTCTGATACTGTTTCAGGTTGATCAACTCTGACAGTTTCTTCCTGTTTTCATATACAAAGCATTTGTCTGCAGCTTAGTAAATGTGCCACCGGAGTTCCTTAGAATAGATTTTTTACTCTGATTCTTATAACCCAGCAACTCTGCCATCTGAAGTGGCAAAGGACAACCATTTCCTCTCACACACGAAGTAAGGTTGTCAAGGGACTTTTTCTCTGAATGAAAGAGGGGAAGAGGGAAGTAGAAACCTTCTCATGTTTTATTCAAATGTTAACAAAGAAATCAAGAAGTGTGTTTCCTTAAAATTGACACCATTTGTATCCCAAAAGTCCCTGTGAGTAATGGTGGATATGCAGGCAGTCACAGCAGGGGGAGCTTTTTCCAGGAGCTCAGTCCCGGTGGGAAGTATTACCTCCAAGTAATACACTAATCGCTTTGAATCCTGCATATTTTCACATACTGTGTGCATACATACAGATATTAATAACTGTTCCCTAGACGTCACTTCAGCACTTGGAGAGCTCAGTGTTGCTAAGCAAGTGCTGGAGATGGAATCAGATGCAGATGGCAGTTCAGCAAAGAGGATTTTACAGAGATGCATGAGGGGAAAGGGTGGAGGTGCTGAGACTCCATCTTCATGGGTCTCCAAGTTCTGATGTGATCATCTTATGTCAGCTATGCCTAGTATTCACCTACCCACTCTACTGAGAGTGGAAATGGCATTGCTCATGTTTAAAGGTATTCATTCACCTCCTCAAACTCCATTCTCTCACACCACACCTGCATTTTATTCAATGGTTTCTGTCTAGTAATTTACAGCATGGAGATATGTGCATTTTCCTGTTTTGTGTATATGTTCCATCTCCATATATATCTTAGAGGAATTCATAATTTATATATATATATGTGTGTGTGTGTGTGTGTGTGTGTGTGTGTATGTATGTCTATGTGTATATCATATAGAAATTCAGAGAAACAGAGACAGAGAGAGGGAGAGAGAGCGGAGAGACGATTTTCCGTACTACCTTTGGTATCTCAGAATAAGGTTGATATTCCTGTATTATATAGGGCTGCAGTAAGTGAAATAGCTTGCCTAAGATCACAGGTGATATGTATGGTATATCTAGGTCAAAACCTAATTCTTCTGTCCAGAAAGTTGCAATTACTCCTTTTACTTTATGTTCATTTAAAAAAAAAATGTCAAATGGAAACCCTTCCATCCAGTGAGTATTGTATTTAGCAACATTGTTTAAAACAATGAGGCCACACCAGATGTGACCACACAGGGCCTGGAACCTTGTGTTCTTCACTCAGATTTGCCTCCGGTCCTGCCACCATCTTTTCAGAAAACAGCAAGTAAGTCTCCAATGTTTCAAACTGTTTCAGAGTACAAGGAAATGATCACACTGGCATGGATGGTGAAGAGTTGAACTTGTTCTGGAATCATCCTTGTAGACAAAGCAGTCTCCCAGGCATTTATTTATTTATTTTTACAAAGAAATGTTTTCATCATAGAGAGGGAGAAAATGCATATGCTCAGGAACTTGTCCCTGATAGTGCAGAGACACTACTACGTGCTGTAGCACATTCGGGAGATTGCGTGCACAGCCTGAAAGAGCATCACTTTGAGTCCCCAAGGGTCTCAGTTTAGACCTTGGCTCTGCCGTTGGCTTTCTATAGGATCTTACTCAAGTCACAGCCTGTCTCTTGACTTTTGTTTTATATTATGAATAATAAAGTTGAATAAAATAATCAGTGCTCTTCACTTTCCGGGCCCTTCTGAATCTCCTCAATAGTGCATTCTGGGCATTTGGGCTCTAAATAGAGAAAAGGACTAATTGGCTTCCTGTGGAGATAGTGCCAATTGAAACTGTCACCTGCCACTGGTCCCAGCCATGTATGTAAGGGACATTAGATGAGTCATAACTGTCTTACAGCTCAAAGTTCAGTTTGGCTACCTATTTCTCAACTCATTCACAAGGTTATTCCTGTGCCAACTCATTGGATAACAGGGAAGGCTGTCTAAATTCACACACGAAACAGAAATTCAAAAGATTATACTTAAAGGATGCATTGCCATCTCCTTATAAGTGTCTGTCTTCCCCCTTGGAGCGGGTACTGTAAGGCAGAATTCTTTAGTAGCCATACTGTATGATAGCCTCTCTTAATGCTGCTATGGCATAATAACTGAGACTATATAATTTGTAGAGAGCAGAGATTTCTTTATAGGTCTAGAAATGGGGATTTCAACATCAAGTCTCTGTCAGGGCTCTGCTGACTCATGAAGGCCTCTGTCTGCTTCAAGGATGGTAACTTGTTAGGATGTTGTCCCACAGTGGTGTGCTGCACGAAACCTCTGTATAGGGGCCTTCTTAAATCCTGGAAGGAGATGCCCTTGTGACTTTACAATCTCTTCAAGGCCTACCTTTTAAAATGATCACATTGGCTACACCTGAGTTTGAGATCCAAAACAGTCAATACATAAAACATAAAAGTCTAAGATTAAAAGGGGGTAAAATGGAAAACAGCTTTGAAGGAGATGAATCAGGAAGCTGGTTTGACAAAATGTGTGTGTGTGTCCGTGTCTGTGTGTGTGTGTGTGTGTGTCTGTGTGTGTCTGTGTGTGTGTGTGTCTGTGTGTGTGTGTGTCTGTGTGTGTGTGTGTGTGTGAGAGAGAGAGAGATCTGGGAGACCTGTAAGTTCTTCTTTCCTTTTATAAAACAGAGTAAAAAGCTCATTTGAGACAACCTGATTCCTTTTAACAAGGCGAGTCCTGGTTTCCCATTTGTAAAGAATGCTCCTGTTCCTCTTGGTCATGCCAGAATGTTTACTATAGATCACATACATGGGTTCTACCTCATTCACAGAATATTCTTTTTCTTAGTTGATTGCTAGAAATGAGTTCAAATAGTCTTATATCCCACATGGACACATAGCTCATTCCATAAGTTACTGAAATTTCAGGCATCTCAGCTTTTTCATTGTTAGGATGAGGATGGCTCTTGGTAATTTGCCATATAAGATTATTGAAAGTTCTGCTGTATCAGTGTGTAAGAAAGTTTCTGAAGATGCAAGGTGCTATATTAATGTAAGGAGCATTTGCTGGTGTCCTGGGTAGATAATGCTGCTATTGTGCCAGCACGCAATACCTTCAGAGACATGTCCCCACAGGTCACCTCAGGGCTAGGCCTGCCCTGAAATAACCAGAATAAACTAGAATATTTTCTACTACAAATCTAAAAGTAAGTGGGCTGATTTAACCTTTGAATGGAACTAAGGGTAAGAGAGATTTTCATGATATAAATCATGGAATAAATTCAACCATACCTCAAAAGTAGACATTCTGGTAGTGGTTGCTGCTATATTTGTTAACATGAATTTTTCTATTAACAGATCAATCATGAAATGAATGCCAATATGGATGGCTACAGAATTAAAAGTGGGACTAAACAATACTGTGTAGAAATTAACTTGAGAAGAAACTTGCATTGGCCAAAAGACAGGGTAATATTTTTAGTAAGTGTATTCTATGTTTCATGAACATTCAATCAGGCCAGATGTCTTTAGGAATTTATATTTCCAAAGTTGTAGGTAGATAGACTCTAAAGCCGACTACCTAGTCAGACATTAAAGTTTCAGTGCTGATCTCTCAAACTAAGAATGCACAATCTGTCCGTGCTACCTTTTCTTAAATATACTGATGGTGCTATAGACATCTGACAGAAGATTAGTATCGGAAACACATAGCCAACTCAAAAAAGCTAAATAATAAGAAATCAAATGACACAATAAATAGGCTAATGAAATGAGCCGACAGTTTTTAAAAAACATAAATACCCAATGCATGTGGAAGAACGTTCACCATCACTAGTCATCACAGAAATTCAAATTAAAACTCCCTTGAGATTCCATTTTGCCCCTGTCAGAATGGCAGTCATTGAGAAAACAAGTAGCACTGCCCCTAGAAACATTGTGGGTGTGGCTGCTGTGTCACATGTGCATCAGTAGGTGGCAGAGAGGAGAGAGGGGATGTCTGTGCCCAGTGCTCTGACCTGTGAGCATCTGAATGTTCCTAACATTCCCTGGCTTGCAGGCCCCAGCAGCTCCCAGGACTGAGAGCAAGCCAGAGACTAGAAGAACCCTGCCTGAGACTGAGGGTTCCAGGGAGGTTCCAGTATTGATAGAATAGCAGAAGCCTGAAGCCTTGAACCAGACCAAGTCGTTGCAATGAACATTTGCTTGCAAAGAAGTGTGGACAAGAGGATGTACTGTGAGCCACACTACAGCTTTCACAACAAGACTGTTTTTTCTCTGCTGGCAAGGAGGTTTCAAGGGTGGAGGGCAGGTATGATAGGACTGGGGTGTACAATGTACCATTTACAAAACGAAAAAGCAATAAAAATTTTTTTTTTAATTCAAAAAAAGAAAACAAATAACAATGAATGCTGGAGAAGATGTGACTAAGGGTGAGACCTTATGCAATGCAAATAAGAATGTAACCTCGTTCGGCCATTCTGAAAATGTGGACCATAGTTTCCCAGACTAAAAACATGTCTGCCATACAACCAAGCTCTCTCACTTGTGGGCACTTAGCTCAAAAACTATACATCACAGAGATACTTGCATATTGACCGTAGTACTATTTGCAATTTAATTTGAAGACTGCAAGGCAGCATATCACATATCACAGAGATACTTGCACAGTGGTGGTTATGGTAGCAGTATTCACAGTAATGAATGTAGGTGACTAACCTAGGTGTTCAGTGAAGTTGGGGCTGGAAAGATGGCTCGGGGATTCAGAGTACTTCCTGATCTACCAAAGGGCCCAAGTTTGATTTCCAGCACCTACACGATGATTCACACAACTACCTGTAACTCAACCCTCTTCAGGTCTCCTCAGACACCAGGCACACATTGTGCACAGACTTACATGTGTACAAAACACCTATGCACATAAAAATAAACTAATTAAGAATAAATAAGACTTGAACAATGACAATATCAGTAAACGTGCTCGTGTAGAAGAGTGAAGAGGTTCACTCTTACAGGGTCCCATAATGACTTCTGAGAGTAAGAGAACCATCCTGTCCCAGGATTACCCCCTGATTCGTTATCCAATACAAAGCAGCCAGCTCTGGAACCACACACATATGAACAAAAATGGATAGAAGGGAGTGTGTGGGGTGTGTATGTGTGTGTGTGTGTGTGTGTGTGTGTGTGTGTGTGTGTGTGTGTGTGTGTAACGATAATAGAGAAAAAGAGGATATCAATTTGAACGGTAGGCAAGGAAAGGGATATGGGAAGTGGTATAATGAACAGTTTTTTAAGTTAAAAAGAAAGCAGACTGAGCAGGCTGTGGGGAGCAAGCCAGTGAGCTGCATTCCTCCATGGCCTGTGTTTCAGCTTAAAAGCAAATAACTGAAGAAAAATGGAAGTTCTGTCATTTGTAGGAAAATGGGTGCAACTGGAGATAGTCTTATCAAGCTAATTCTCAGAAAGACAACTACTGCATGTTTTTTTTTTACTTTGTGGGTCTTAGATTTTATGTATACATACATATACATATATACATATATATGATATATGTATATGTATACACAGGAAAAATAGAAAAATGTCTAGGATAGTTGTCTTAGGGTTATTATTCTGTGATAAAGCAATGGTTTATATTGCTTACATATCCATATCACAGTTCATCATTGAAGAATGTCAGGTAAGAGCTCAAACACAGGAGTCAGGAGCCAATGATGCAGAGGCCATGGAGGAATGCAGCTTACTGGCTGCTCTCTGGCTGGTTCTTCATGGCTTGCTCAGCCTGTTCTTTTATAAAAGTCAGGACCACCAACCCAAGGATGGCACACCACCCATAGTGGGCTGTAACCTCCCACATCAATCACTAATTAAGAAAATGCTCCATGGGCTGCCTATGGCCTGATCTTATGAGGGAATTTTCTCAATCAAGGTTTCCCCCTCTCAGATGACTATACCATGTGTCAAGTTGACGTACAACTAGCCAGGAAAATAGCAAAGGACTGCCAAGGGAGAAGAAGGACCACAAAGGGAAGGATGGCAGAGTCTGAGGTGCTGAACATTCCTTATAGACTGGCTTGAAAATGCCCTTTGCATGCAGTTATTACTAGGAAGATATTTTTTAAAAACTTTTGCGAGTTATAAAGTAAATATAAACAGCAAGTATGAAAATAACTCTGAAAGCTCATATTGTGTAACTCGTTCCGCCTATTGGATTTCCTAGGCTGTCAGTCTCTACTTATATCTTGCCTATTATCCATTTGGAACTCAGTTTGGCTATTCACACTTAACTCAATTATTAAGACATCCATAAGGCATTTGCATTTATAGTAGTAGTAAGACAACCACAGGCTTCAGAACATTGAGGAAGCCCTTGTAGTGTCCCAGAATAAGGAAAGCTGATTTACATAATTGGTTTTGTCAACATTAAGGAGATTGCTACAAAGGACACTGTCAATAGGACAAAACGGCAACCAACAGATTGGGAAAAAATCTTAACCAATCCTATGTCCAATAGAGGGCTAATATCCAATATTTACAAAGAACTCAAGAAGTTAGACTCTAAAAAACCAAATAACCCTAT
>CM052713.1:17266964-17424120 GCA_028551405.1 Uromys caudimaculatus
TGGAGTTCAGACCACTAACCAAAGAATACACATCTATTGACCCATGGTTTGGACTACATATGAGGCAGAGGAATCACCTCGATGGCCATCAGGGAGAAAGGAGAGGACTTTGGGCCTGAGGGTGCTAGAGGCCCCAGTAAAGGGGAATGTCAAGGTGGGAATATGGGAATGGGTGGGCGGGTGGGTGGGAGGAGGAATTTCCTCACAGAGGCAGGGAGGGGTTGGGGATAGGGGGTTTCCAAAGAGGAGACCCAGAAAAGGGGAAACATTGGAAATGTAAATAAAGTATCAAAAAGAAAATAAAAGAAAAGAAAAAAAAAAAAAAGAAATTGGGTATCAGGAATCAAAAAAAAAAAAAAAAAAATAAGGTTTTATTGCTTCCTGACCTCTCACCTGTTTCTTGCTATTAATTCTTAGCACATCTTTATAACTGTCATGCTAAATAAGTACATGTATGAATCATAGTAAATTATCTTATTTTTAAAAAACAAACAAACAAACAAAAAAAGGAGATTGCTACATGTGGGAAAGAGAAGAGGTGCATAGGATCCAAGGCTGGCCACAGACAGTAGTGAACACATGAAATCCTGAGGTATATGTGTCCAGTTTCTGGTCCTCTGCCCCGTTCCTTTGATTTGCTAAGCTTTGCTTAGAAGCTCTGCGTGTTGGCCCTGTGTCAGAGCCCCTTGCTCTGCTGCTTAGTCACCTGTGCTTCCTTAGTGCCCTGGTGCCTTGAGGCTGCCGACATTCCTCTGGCCTTTCCTATGTAAGGCACTGAGAATGTTGTCTAAAAGACAGGCATGAAGGTTACGGTATGCTTTTACGAATGTGTTGTGTGAGTCCCTCTAGGAGCAAAGATACCCTCTGCTTGAGTTGTTTGCTATGCATTCTGAATGCGCTCCCCAAGGAAAAGTTTATACATTTTTGTTCATGTAAAAGGGGAACATTTGGGCACCTTTTTTCTGTTGCTGGTTTGTAGACCTATTTTTAACGTTTGTTCTTTGCTGTTGTTTTATTTTCTATGCTTGTGAATTGTAAGGTGCCAGACTGGCTGCCCTTGAGGCTGGTGTCCCTAATTTATCCCAAGAATAGGAAAAATACAGGGGGTAACAGAACTGGTCAGGTCCAGGTCCAGCACATTAGCCCAATCTACTCTGGAAGAATAGTCTCCAGACATAAAGAGAGAATTGTTTCTGGGAATGCAGGCCATCTGCTTTTGTGGCGAGCACACAAACTCTTGTTAAACCATCACCAGGCTCTACAGTGGTTTGCTTCCAGTAAGTCACAGATGTTCATCCGAAAGGAAATTGGGGGGGGGGGGGGAGCAGCATTTTCTGCCTCCCACCTCGACCTGTCAAAATCTCCTCCTTTAAGGTCAAACTCAATTGCCTGTTTCCTCGGGAAACTCTCGCAGAGCAGTTTTAAGTGTGATTTCCCTTGCATATTTCTGTAGCACTTTTCCCTGCACTGTTCCACACATGGTGTCTTAGATCACTGGACACAGGAAGTTCTTCAGTCACAGTAAGAAGCACTGGTGGTGACTAGTCCACTTCTTCTTGTCACAAAAAAGCACACTGAAGTACTGGACAAGGAGCAGACCCTTGGAGCAGCTACAAAGGGGATTGAAAACTAAACTTCTTCTTTCCAGAGCAGGCTTTCAGTGTGAGCTGGGGTGGTCCCATACCTGGGGTAGCTGTCTAGCTCTCCAGACACCTTAGAGGCTCGGGATCTTTATCCATGTACTGCACTTTGAGCATTCATGGTCAACACCAGGACAGCTGCTAGTGCTGCCTAGCCAGCCACCGTGCCCCATTCCTGACCCTATCCTTGGTCTTCCAAAGTATGTTAGATCCCTGTGCTGCTCAGCGTCCTGTTAAGTGGTCCTGTTTGACTTATACAAAGGGGAAAGTTAATATGTAAACGTAAGTATGTGGACTTATATTGAGTTTATAATATAAAATTATACTTCTCACGTGGTTCCGGTGCATGTATAATGATGTGCCCATGGTTTGATCTTTTCTCCACAACCCTCAGTTTGTTTTCTACGATGAAATGTCATTTGTTGGCATGAAATTCTCAGACGTTGGCATCATTTTTCAAACCGAGCGTACTTGGTTTTATAGTAAGACAGTCAACTTTGGAGATGTGGTATTGTTTTCAGCATAATTCCTAAACGAGCGACAAATGAAAACAATTAATTTTCTTACTCTAACCAGAAAAGCGTGAGTTTAAAGGAGCATTTATTTCTAATTATATGTTTAATAATAAAAATAAATGTAAGGTAACTCTTAGGAGTTCATTAAAAGCAACTGCAAACTATATTACTAATGTCATAATTGTATTAAATATCAAAAAACCAGCCTGAAATTTCACATTAATACAGCCGTAGCAAACACAGTTCTTTTTTAAAGACAAACTTTTTTTTCCTCAGTGTTTCATTGATGATACTTCAGGTTAGTTTAAGATATGCTCCAATCCTGCAACATACTATAAAGGAATATTTCCAGGACCACATGCAACCAGAGAGAAATATATTTACCTCTCCTCTCACTTATTGAAACATTTATCCATCCCAGTTTTGAGTGTGAAATGCTGTCAGTCCAATGTGACGGGGTGCTGAAAGCCTTCTTCAATGAGAAGTCACTCCATAATGCGAGATCTGCACTGACATTCATCCAGAGCTCAGAACAGGCAATCCACCATGGGGTTGGAGCAGACACTTCAAGCAAGAATGTTTAGGCATGAAATTAGTTAAATATTTTTCTGCAACTTACTTTCCTCTTCATTAGAGTAAGAATAATGGTAGTATGTCCATTTAAGGATACCATGAATTAGAAACGAGTTAATACAAGAGCCTCAAAAATGTTGGCAACTCGTGAAGCTAGGTCTGTGATATTTATATGTGCAAAAGCCTGCAGGTCCTTGTTGATGTTCCTAGTTTCTTATGGTTACCTAGAAGAGTCTTATTTCTGCCTAGTAGACATTAACTATAAGGAGTCAAGGTGGCTGTGGCCCTTGTGATCCCAGAGTATTGGGTTACGAAGGCTGCCACTCAGAGTAATATACACCCCTGCCACTTTATTTACTTTCTTTCCTCTGGTCCTATAGTTTGAACTCATGACCCTAGCATATATTGAGCAAATGCTCTATCACTGAGCTATACCTAGTCCTAGAATTTTAGGCTAAATTATAATCTATTACTGTTTTAATGCTAATATGTTCTTTAAAATCTAATCTAATACACACACACACACACACACACACACACACACACACACACACACTCTGTAGCTTTACAGAACAGACTGTGAGAACTAGGTTCCCATCCTTGTAGTAAATGGAGCCATTAAGTGATGTAGATATGTTCAAACTAAGTGCAGACTCAGAGGCAATGCTGACTGGACTCCAGTGTCTCAGATAATATCAAGTGTGTGAAGTGAGACTTGGCTTCATAAGCCCCAGAAGTCAGAACTAGAACCATGGGGAACAGTCAGGATGAGGTTGCCATAGTGGCTCCAAAATGGCGAACAAAATGATCTAGCAGCATCAGTGCTCTGGAAACAGCGGATCTGCCCATCAGTGAGGGCCTGCTACAGAAGATTGACGGCCAGGACTTAAAAAGGATATGAAGTCTGAGTTTGGACAAGATTCACACACAATAGCTGATATACAGACTCTTCCAGGGACAGGGACTTGTCTGAATTGTTCTGCTCAGTAGATAGTGCTTCTCAACCCCAACATCCTGTGCCTGCTCCTACGTGTATGTGATTAGAGGCAGTGCCCAGACCCCAGATCAAGTATATGAGTTTTCCTCCATTGCCTTCTCAGGACCCTTAGCTGTCTGCTCAATTGACTCAGGTAGATTCCTACTGTGAGCAGAGGAGACCTTGGTGGGCTTGCTACTTAATCCAGCAATGATAGTAATGCTGTGTCTCTTGCTACAGCTGGATGAACCATTTGTCTCCCTCATCTTGACTTCATTGGACAGATCTAAGAATTCCTCTGTAACGAGCACCCCCTTATCTTCCAGGCCGCTGTTCCCGCTGTGGGGAGAACGTAGTTGGAGAAGGAACAGGATGTACTGCCATGGATCAGGTCTTCCATGTGAATTGCTTCACCTGCATCATTTGTAACGTTAAGCTCCGAGGACAGCCTTTCTACGCCGTGGAGAAGAAGGCCTACTGTGAGCCTTGCTACATCGTAAGTTGCCACACTGGGTCTTCATCTGCTCTGTCTTCTTTGACTAAATAGCCACTCCATATAAATGTCGCCATCAGTTCTCTGAAGTTCAAAAGATGTGTTCACATTGACATACTGTATTTTTATATGTATAATTACCGTGCACATGAAATCAGAGAATGGTGTTAGGAGAGGGCTGCCTTTCAATTAAAGGTCAGCCAGAAAGTTGTCTGACCTGTGTTTTTCATGCATATATATAGAAACATTATGTTCTCTCTCATGTATATATGTTATCAGAATCGTATAGTCTTATCCTGCATTTGGGGTCTCAGTATTTTAGGAAAGACTTAGCAGGTGGCTGAATTTGTCAATGACCTTCCAAACTTCTGGACTAATTATCTCTGCAGAATCATCCCACCCCCCCATCCCCTGGGTTGTCTATGGTATAGAGAAACTCTTATAGAGTATTAAAGAGAATTGCATCCTAATTCTGCCTGAGCTAGAAATGGTTTTCTGTTTTAAAGAACAAAGCTATTTTTGAATAGCAAAGCTTAGTGACTAAAAATAAATAACATTTTCTTAGCATTTTATATGGCTACTTAATCTATTAAGCTACCTTCTGATAGAGTAGATTGCTGAATAAGAAAACTTTATGTCCAAAGTAAATTCCTTTACTGTCGTTCTGTTTTGGATCTATCTGTTGAACATATTCATGGAAAAAGTAGTACTTACTGCAAACCTAAAAATAGTCACAGTTGTACCCTCTGCCAAGGCATTTCATGAGATAAGGTACTGGGACTCAGAAATTTGTAGATCTCCAGAGTTTAATTTTACTGGAATTTCTGCCTCGGTCAGTGTCTTAGCATCACTACTACTGTGATGAAACACCATGAGCAACGGCAGCTTCTTGAGGAAACGATTTGTTTCAGCTTATATTCCAGGTAGCAGTCCATCGCTGACGGAAGTGCTGGAAAGGCTATGGAAGGATGGCTTGCTCTCCATGGCTCACTCAGCCTGGTTAATTATAGAACCCAGAACCACCAGCCCAGGGATGGCACCATCCACCGTGGGCTGAGCCCTTCCCCCATTGATCACTAATGAAAATGCCTTAAGGACTTGCCTACATCCAGATCTATGGTAGCATTTTCTTCAGTGAAATTCCTTCCTCTCCAGTGACTCTAGCTTATGTCAAGTTGACATACTAAGCCAGCACAGTTGGTAACAAAATTCTGAAAACTCGAGTTTATTGAAACCCAAGGATGTGTAGCACAAAGCTCAGTTCTCCACGACTGACATTTTCTATATTCACGTAATATTGCATTGCATCTCTCGGGTTCCATCTTGTTTAGTTTTCCTTCCAGAAACAACTTACATACACACATGTAGCTGCATTATAATCTCATCAGCTAAAACATGTGGGAGAGAAAGGAACTATTTTCAGGTCACTTGCCTAACTGCTGTCTTTAGGAGTGAGAATAAAGACACAAGGAGGAGAGTGTGTCCGGTTACCATCAGTCAGAGCCAGGGCTGCATTAGTCGCATTTCCTCCTCGTCCTGTGACTTGGGCAGTGCTGCGTGTAGTAAGATGTTCAGACTATGAAGATAAGCACAGCGATGCCCTGTCGATCCAAAAACAGAAGCATCGACAGTAAAAGTCTAGTCAGCAAATCTCACCTCTTACGTCATTCGGCTCTTCAAGTACCACCCTGTGAAATCATTGTTGAAAAGAGGAAGGCCTTTTATAAGTCTGACCTCTTTTAAGTGGGCTGCACTTTCTAGCGACTCAGGACAGCCTTGTGCAATCGTTTATTGCTGCAAGTTTTGGCAGCAAAGTCAGCAAAGCCTTGTCCAGCCATCTCGCTCTCCTCTAGCAGGGAGCAGTTACTTTCTTATAGCTCCTATTTGGTCTCTTTTTACTGTGCCACTGATCATTGCTACTGTAACAATGTTCTGTGGACGGCTTCTTAAGCTATTTACTTTTATGCTTGTAAGCAAAGGTCTTACATACAAGCCTGGGAAACTGTAACAGCATGCAGAGAACAGGAGCTTGAACTGAATTCAGTCAAAACTTTATGTCTTGGGCAAGTTACTTGCTCTTTCTAAGCCTTGGTTTTTCTCATCTATATACTAGACATGATGGCATTATTTTTCCATAAGCCCCCTGAAGATGAAATGAGGCAATCTTTGTAAGCACCCTTAGTCTACTGAGGAAAAGCTATTCAACAAATGTTACATCTGATCGTTAGTATTGTTAGATTTGGGAACCCGTTTACCATTCCATGTGTGTGCACTGAGACTCATACTTCCTTAGCTCAAGGAAAATGTTTTGCTCTTTGCATAGATCTATCTTCCATTTTTCTTTAATGTTTGCTTTCCTGGGTGCACAACGAAGCTTCAGTTTCATGTTTTGAGTCGTTTTCTGTAGTGTGGCAGCTCAGATTCCAGACTCTGTTGATTATTTAGGATGCTGACTTCCTCTGCTCTGGTTGCATGTCACAGCACACTGCACTTAAAGCAAGGCAGACTATCTGGGAGATATTTAATTATATACTTGGAAAAGCTGAGCCAATTCAAATAACAGAGAACCTTACTATCCTTTCTGTGATTTCTCCCCCTCAGAAGAACCTGTAATTGTGGTCCTTGATTAATGACCTCCTTCCATAGTTACCCAGAAAGGTTTAAGTCTTATCAGAATTCAGTTTCACTTTACCTAAAGGCCCTCTCTGTTCAGAATTGATTCCAGGGTTCAACATGGGCCTCGTGCCCTTGATTGACACATCAGCACTTCCAATTCCTTCTAAACTTTCATAGTTCTAATAAGCTGCATGCTGAACAGAGAGACTAGAGAAAGAGGAACCATGAATTAGAACAAGCTGCTTAGAAGGTAGACTTAATACAGGCGGTGCTAGGGTGCCTTGTCTCTCCAGGAGCTAAAGTTCTAGAACAGGAGACATTGTCACACTGTTGGACACAGGTGTCCCAAAGACATTGTGAACAAAGACAAGACAATCAAGTCCCTGGGTGCGAGTTTGGTTTGTTGTTGTTACTTAATTGACGGGATAAGAATATGGAGGGCAATGGCTTAGTTAATTATTTCTCTGTAAGCACCAACCAAAAACCACTCATGCTTGACTCTTGATCCAGGAGTGAAACCTGCAAAACAAAACTTAAATTTCTTTCTAAATTGGTTATGGATAAGCCTAAAATCACATTTAAATGTAATATTGTATACTCTGAGATTAAATGCCCAATAATCTCATCAGATTTGATTTATCACATTAGTTTTTTCCTACAGTCTCTTGAGTTTTTATGCTTTGGGTTCCTGCACCCCAATTGAACAGATTTGATTCAGTGTGGTAGTATAGCTCTCCTCACATGTCTTTCGCCTGTTTTCTGTCTAGTACCTGATATGAATATATGTGCAGTATGTGTCCGTGGTAATCTTCATTTTAGCCTCTCATCTACTTGGGTTTACAGTATGTTTGTGGAACTACCTTCCATTTTTTATCATTATTACATGCCTAAAGAAAACTGAGTGAAATTGTTATAGCTTTAAAATTAAATTTACAATTAATTTTAAATTTAAAATTAACATAATTTTATAATTTTTTTAAACAATAGTTTATTGTCTTAGTTAGGGTTTCCATTGCTGTAACCATGACCAAGGCCAACATTTCATTGGGGCTGGCTTACACTTTCAGAGGTTCAGTCCAGTATCATCATGGCAGGAAGCAGGACAGCACCCAGGCAGGCATGGTGCCTGAGAAGGAGCTGAGAGTTCTACATCTTGTTCCGAAAGCAAACAGATGAAGATTGTCTCCCACATGGCTAGGAGGAGGGTCTCAAAGCCCAACCACACACTGACACACATCCTCCAACAAGGCCACAGCTCCTAAATAGTGCCACTCCTTGAGCCAAGCATATTCAAACCACCACAATTATCAACTCAAATTATCAACATCAGTAATACCTAGGGCATTGCCTACTGTTCTTCGTTTTGGCCTAGACCATGTGATCCTTTTGCCTCAGTTTCATAGGTGCTGAGATATGCTACCACACATAGCACCTTGAAATGTTTCTTTAGAAAACTTTCTAGTTGACAAGACCATTACAAACAAGAAGCTCATATATTAAACTATATGCTACTCCCTGTAGACAGATTTATTTAAATTCATTTGGGCCAATGTAATAAGTACGCTATGTCCTAGTTATTTTTAGCTGATGCTTGTATTATTAGTAGTAAAGTGACTAGATCTTGAAAATGATTCGTTTCAATTATTCTTACAGTTTTGAATAAATAAAAAGATTACAATTAAGAGCACTAAACTTTATTAGGAAGTAAAATGATTTAAATAGAATCTATCTATCTTGATCCTATCTCTCTGGTTCTAATGTTGAGTATATCATTTGCCTCCAAGTACCAGGGTGTTTTTGTTTATAAAGTTAAATTTCCCTAATGTCATAGATAAGAAATGAGCAAGTGTGTTATTTTTGTATCATGAAACTATTGGCTGTCTAAGGGATTAATCTGTTGAGTGACCTTATTCTGATATGATAGAGAAGCTGCAGCCCACAATGGGCATGTCCCGGCTGCTGTGGCTATAGAAATATTGAAAATAATTGGAGATCAGTGCTTACAGGCTTTTGTGTTTTTAGGTACAAAGAGCACCAACAAGGCCTCCTACATGTTTGAAACTTCTTTTCTGGTTAAGATAAGCTTACTCCTGAGCATTAATGTAACAAAGGAAGAGTTGGTCTTTTATTGTACAGGAGCCTAGACCGTGGGACATACACATCAGCCATCCTCAGGCAATGTCTGTTTATGACATGGTGATCCAGGATCCTCCACTGGGTCAGGGCTTTTGGGCAGAGTGGCTAGAAAAGTGGGGCAGGCATTTTTATTAGAATTGAGATCCTACTGACTGACTAGCAGGCCTCTGAAAGTAGCAAGCCAGTCTCCTGGGAGACTAACTTGAAAGTACATTAATAACCAACACATTAGCAGCCTTTTGCTCTCTTATGGCACTAAATGGTGAAGTTAAAGCAGTCTAAATTTTCACCTCCATTAAGATGTAGTTTTCTTGTACCTCTGCAGGAAAGCTGTCCTTTTATGTACTAACGTTTGTCCTAATGGAATGTTTTAAAAGCAGTTCGAACCAGGGCCTTACGTGGGTGTTAAAAAAAGGAACCAAAGAGTTGGGACAGAGTCGGAAAAATCCACACGAACATCTCTTTCCCTAATCGCCCACCTCTGCTCTCACCAGCATGATGCTGCTCCTTCTGCCTCTCTCTGTCTCCTACTGCACACACCACCTACACACTTAAACACATCCATTCCTGCTGCTGTCTTACTGTCACCCCACCAGCACTCTCCCAATCAGAAGAAAAATGGCTCAAGACCGAGAAAGATTGTTTTAATAACACTCTCCTATGAGATTTGACTACATGAACCTGAGTGTTACCTCTCCCATTCTGACCTCCCGGATGACATATCATGCCTGTTGGAACCATGATAAGCCTGGGGAGAGTATTAGACCTGGTTACAAATGAAGCTTTGATATGGTCCAAGTAAAAGGCAAAAAGAAGACCAGAAAGCTTTCTTCTGGTCTTTATTTGCTATTTTATTTACTTATTTATTTATTTTATTTGCTTTGTCTATTTACCATGCTACCACCTTGAAAACTAACATTCATTTTTTTTTGAAAACACAGGCATACTGCCAATCACTGCTACCCACATTCAAGTCACAGAAGCCTCCTGTCCCCATGATTCCATTCAACAACCACTGGCTGAATTGTCCCCTCTGGTGTTGTAGATCACGGGTGAAAAGCTGTGACACCTGGTCTTCCCTTCAGAGTGTACAGATTCTCTGTCCATAATGCCTGGAAGATAAATAGAAAAAAGAATGCTTTTATGTTTAGAGTTAAGTTTAGTCATAGTGACAAATGACATCTGTCCAATGGTATAATTGTATTTTATTTTCCGTGGTTTGGTTTTGTCTGTTGGCCTGAAAGAATCATTGGAGATTGGTCCAGCACCTTTTACTATCATTTCCAGTAGCAAGAAACTGAAGCTTGTACACCTCCAGTGTGATGGGCTTTGTTTTATTTTATATGTTATTTTGCTCTGTTTATAAAGGGAGGGAGGGAGGGAGGGAGGGAGACCTAACTGATTGTTTTTTCTCTATTGCTCTCTCTAGATGGTGTCTGGGTTTTTGTGGGTTTGCTTGTTCACTTTTTAGATTTAATTCAAGCTGGATTTCAGGGATCTATACCTTGTCCTTTTTTTTTTTTTTTTTTTTTTTTGGATTTTAGAGAAATGTGGAGATCATAATTGTCTTTTTAACGGCAGTAATTCTTTTTAAAATATCTTGATATACACTCGTTAGAGGAAACCAGAAAAAGAAAACTATCAAATCCTTCCATGTGATATCTGCAGTCTGCTGCACGTCCATCTTCTGCCTCTGTGCCTGTTTGCAGGCCATAGCTATGGAGCTGTAACAGCCTCTGTTGTGGGTGCGCCTATGCAGAATGCTCTCACCTTGCTTCCTAATTAGCTCCTTGTTTAGTTGTATAGTGGCGTATCAAACTTCACTTTGTACAGAAATAATCTCTTAAATATTCCATGGGCATTCATAAAGAATATATACCCTTACTAAACAGTGACTCCAAAAGAAACATTTCATTAAATAAACACAGTAATGAGAAAATTCCTTAAAGGTGGCCAAGGTCAGATGAAAATGTGGTAAACAAGGATCCAGTAAGACTACTTACTAGTTGATGATGGGAGGGGTCAGGGGGAGTATAGGAGCATGCTCAGTGGTGACCCACTTGCCTAGCATGTATAAGGCCCTCACTTTTATCTCAATGTGTGAAAAGGAGGGAAAGAAAAAAAGACACAGAAATAAGCAAAGATAAATCAGTAAATTAATATAATTAAGTTACAGTATTTCAAAAGAATACTTTACAAAGTCAAATATCAATATCCCTTAATGCAAATATCAAAAATACAATTTATGACAAAACTATCAAATTAACCAAAGGACATGATGTTATTGGTAAGCATCTCATATCGCATTAAGGAACAGACTCCTGTCTTCTGTAAATATCACTGCACTGAAATATATAACACGCAATACTGATGAAAGATGAGGCGAAATGAAGACACCTGTTCTTTAGAAAGCACATTTCTTTCAGTCTTTGACCAATTAATTACATGAGTTGGATAATACAATTAATAAGATTGATTGAATCAAGCCGGACATTGGTGGCGTGTGCCTTTAATCCCAGCACTTGGGAGGCAGAGGCAGGTGGATTTCTGAGTTCGAGGCCAGCCTGGTCTGCAGAGTGAGTTCCAGGAACCCTGTCTCGAAAAACCAAAAAAAAAAAAAAAAAAAAAAAAGATTGATTGAATCAAGATACATTGATCATATAATAAAGAAATTTATCTTTCCAGTATCCATAAAATATTTAGAAAAACATTTATCACATCAAAATCTAAAAGGAAACTACATGTGGTACACCAGTTTAGTCCTCCATCTTGGGAGGCTGAAGTAGGCTTGTTACAAGTTCATGGCCATTCTTGATTACATGAGGAGCCCCTGTCCAAAAGGAAAAAGCAAACAGAAATTCTGAAAAGAAACTGTAGGTGAATCCAGCAGTTGAGTAGCAAAGATAACAGCTTAAACTGTAGAATGAAGATGATACTGCCTGTTAAGGCAGACAGCAAGGTCCACGTCGCGGCAGCAGCAGCCACTGTAAGGGAGAGGACAGAAAAATAACTTGATGCTCATAGATGTTGTCTGAAGAAGGGGTAGTCACTAGCCATGCATGACAAGTTATTGGTAGCTAAATTCTAGGATTTTATAGAATTTTCAGTGGATTACCCTGGAAAAGGAAAAAAGAAAAAACAGGCCAAGTATGGTGGGTGTAAGCATACTCTTTAACAGTGAATTCAAGGCCAGCTGAGGCTAGAAAAGACCCTGTCTCACCGGGAGGGGTGGGAGGTGGGTCGGAATTAATGAAGGCGGTACAAATAAATCTAGACAGAAGGAGAAAAACCAAACATTAGAAACTGTGGGGGTAAAAAAGCAGCCTTGGCATAGCTGTAGACCGTTTCCCCCTCCCCAATGAACCTAGGCTCCTTCGCTCTGAGCAAAACGCTTTAATCCTAGTATGTGGCCTTGCTAACAAGCACAAAACCTTGAGTTCAGTACCTGTACTTTATAAACCAGGTGCGCTAGCACATACCTGTAATCCCAGCCAGGGAGGTGAAGGAAGGGAAATTAGGAGTTCAAAGCCAGCCAGGGACGCTGGAGGCTGGAGACCATCCCTCAAAAAATTACCCTTTTCATAGAAGAGATGCTTTTTCTGTAAATCTAAAGTATGCAAGGAAAAAAAAAACAAACCTCAAATAGCCCCAACAGTGTAGATGAAAGTCTGAAGTGCTACCTGAGCAGAGGCGAGGAAATGCCAGTGGTAGGGTTTCTCCTATCTTCAAAGAACAAACGCTGCCTCCAGTGTCTCCACCTTCAGCCTTCCGAGACCCTAACTTAGCCTGCCCCAGGGAGAAAGTGCTAAGCTAATCTAACTGCACATGTGGAGAAATCCTAAAAGAAATGTTGAGTTCAATGCTACATGATAAATCAGCGGGGTAAATTGAATGCCACATAATAAAATATTCTAAGTGATTTGATGAGTGTAATGTTCAGACAGTATTAGGAGCCTTTAAAAGACTTTGTTAAACTCACAGCAAATTGGGCGGGGAGAGAATATGAGCGTACTTATCTCCATAGATGCTCTTCACTGAAATGGTACTCCATAGACTTTGTAACAAATTCTTTTTAAGATTTATTTATTCTTAGGGTATGTACATACGTGTGTGGGTGTGTGTCTGGGTGTGTGTCTGTGTGTCTGCGTGCATGTATGTGTGCGTGTGCATGTGTATGATGGGTGTACAGTGCTGGTCGATGCCAGAAAAGAGCATCAAATCCCCTGGACCTGGACTTATAGGTGTTTGCGAGCCTCCTGTTATGGATTCTGGGAATCACACCCAAGTTCTCTGAAAGAGCAGCAGACACTCCTAACAGCTGAGCCATCTCCCAGCCTATCATACCTTCTCTTACAAACAAGCGACCATCCAGACACAAAGTCAGCTCTTAGCAAAAGGAGGAAATTAGTATAGTTGAGTAAGGCTTACCATGCCCAGCCTTCCTACCCTTTGATCTAGGAATGTACAGGTATATATATATATATATTTATCTCACATGCTTTTAATTTTTACGTGGAAATTAGAAAATAAAGAAAAAGCTAAATGCATACATGTGTGCATAATTATGTAGGGTTTTTGACACATACATAACAAATAATATAAAGGTCCACATGCCTGTTACCCAGTTTAACCACTAAAAATATTTGAAATGCACTGGATTCTTTGTTCTGATCACAGTCCCAAGCTTCCTTCTATCATACTCATGGGGTTCTAATGCACATCTCTAGCAATATGCAGTGCTGCTTACATGCAGGGTTTCATAACCGTAAAAAAGCTGACAAGATAAAAGTTACAAGGTTAGATTTACAGAATACAACATGAGAAATAGCCCTTACACAAAAGCCATGAGAAAAACTGAGCAACTATGTAACACTGGAAATTCTGTAAGGGAGGCATGCTGTAAGTCTGTAGAGAATTGAACATGCTTTGGAGCCTGCCTGACACTTGTATGCCACCCTTGGAGCCACCCACTCATAGTCAACAGTATGTCCAGTCTATGTATGGCTCCCTTGGCTAATGACATAGTTCTGTCCCCCAGACACTGGGCAGTACTTTACTGTCAAAGAAGCTGAGGTACATACCTTGATTGACCAGAGCAGCAGGACGTCCTTATTGAATATAGCATCTCCCTCTAACTCTTATACCAGAGTATATCAACTTCTGTTGTAATTGATTCCAAATATTTAAGGCCCAGAAGGAACTAAAAGAAGTACTTTAATTCAGTACTGTCGTTGTTATGGCTGAAAAAAGCTAACAGCCAGAGAAAGTTTGTTGATTGGCCTGAGTTCACATGTTTAGCAATGGTAGAAGCATAAATAGAAGCCATGGGCCTTGGTAGTCCCTTCAGAGACCCTCTCTCTTTGGGAAAGACTTGAAACAACTAAGCCGATGTGTCTACAGAGGCAGAGTGATCCCTGCAGAAAGCTGGACTCTGCCCACTTCATAGGACAGTGAACCAGGATAGCATTTGCTTTAGCTCTGACCAAAATGAAGGGTCTCATATTTCCAGGTTCAGTGCCTCTGAAATGTTATGCTAGAACCTTCTTCCTGCCCCAGTTTGTTTATTTTCAAATGAAGCATGAACTTACCACCCAGTGTTTGACAGAGTTTGGATGAATGTCAGCATCAGGCCACTGCAATAATGGTTTAAGATTATTTAATCCCATTACTTATACACTTCATTAGGCTGAGTGAATTGCTGGCTGTGGTTCAGCAAACTTCCTCCTTTAAAGATAAAGGATGGAAAGAGAATAGGGAAGGAGCCTGTTTATTCCTTGTTTTCTTTCGCAGTCACCTTATGGCTCTTCATGGACAGAAGACAATAATTAGCCATCTACAGCCTAACGTCTGGACTACTCAAGCCCTCTGGACTGCTCTGCACCACCAGAACAAATTGTCCATAGCTTTAAATTTCCTATAAGTAGAAAAAGAAAGGAGTGGGCTTGGAGGTGGAAGGAGGGACTAAGCTATCAACTTCTATCCTGAAATTCTATCTGAAATCAGTCCAGGGGCCTCAGTGATCTATAGTCTTTCACGTGGGGTTGGGGAGATACAATAGCAAGAGATTTTTAAAGATGTGGAAATTCAGATCACTACCAGCCCAACCAGCCGCCATTCAGCATCTGGCTCTGTTTCTTTAGCTTCAGTTCCTGAACATATGGAATGACAGTTTCTTCTTGCCTCTCATGATCACACAATGAAAAGAACAGTCCAAGAGGGGGCCGAGCTAGAGTCAGTAAGGTATGTGTGTGATTGTGTGTGCGTGCGTGTGTGTGTGTGTGTGTGTGTGTGTGTGTGTGTGTGTGTGTGTTTGATTGCTTGTATTTGGTCATTGCAGACCAGAGCTCAAGGTCAGTGAGCAAAGCCTCCAGAGGAGGTCTTCCCTGACTTGAGTCTCCAGCTCACATCGCCTTCTAGTCTCTGGAACACTACTGGACCCTGATGGTCTCAGGGAATGTGAGGGGTGGCAGGCCATGACATCCTGAAAGCTTGATTTCTGAAGCAAGAGTTAAAGGTCATCTTCTCTCCATCACTGGCCATGCTCATTAAACAAATACATTCTAGACCTTCCCAAGTCCCCGTATAGGAGGACAGGAACATAGCACCTTCTGTAAGCTGAGGGTCAAGGATGGCCTGGAGGATGCCTTCAAACATCTGAATTAACCAGCCTTCAAAACCTTTCTTGGACAAGACTTAGCTTTTTGTTGTTTTTCCTGGGTTTTTGCTTTTATTTTTTGAGAGGAAAAAGAATGGCAACATGAAGTTAGGTAGTCGTTAGGTAGAAAGGGTCTGGGAGAGGGGTTGTCAGAATAGCTAAAAAGATGTCTTTAAAAACAGACAAAATTAAAAAACAAAACTTTAGGAAGTTTTCCAACTAGACATGGCTTTTCTTGAATATAGGATGTCTTTTTTTCCCCACCAGTTGCATAAGGCTGAACCTTACTATAAGTGGTATAAAATTGGTGGCTTCTTGGTGTCTTCCTTAATGATGTAATCCTAGTAGAATATATAGGCAGGGAGATCAAGGGTGACTCATCTCTCTTTTGTTTGTTTGTTTTATTTTGTTTTGTTTTTTTTACAAAGTTTATCATAGCAGGTGAGCCTACCATTGTTTTGAGAGAGATGGAGGTTGGAAGGGGACCTGCTTTATTCAGTGTTACCTCACAGGGCTTGGCTTATATACTGTTTGCTCACCCTCTGGTGCACTTGGACTTGAGACTCTGAAATGTAAGGGAACAGGAACTTGGCAACAGGAGCCTATGAGCCGTCATTGCTGAAGGTAAATATGAACGACTGAGAGGAAAGACATGAGAGTGAAGCCAGCTGTCTTGTTTCCAGCCCTAAAACCATCACATGAGCTGCAGTGCTCAAGGTCAAGGGCACAGATTTTCCCCACACAGCAAAGTTGCCAGGAGTTTGATCAGAAGTTCTCTTATGTGCTGAATGTGACAGGCCAATTCCCTCCCACAACCAGGTTCAAATAAACAATAAAAAAGTTCATGGCTAGTTAACTTCCAGGACCCCTTTAGCACACTTCCCTGCAGAGGAGGGAGTGTCAGTCCCAGATGATGTCATCATTCCTACAGAGCAGGTTCCCTTTTCCCCATCTTACAGAGATGTCATACATGGGAAGGAACAGTGCCCAACAAGGGAAAATCTCCTGGAACTTCTCATGCATAGATTGTGTGACATTTTGCATTGGAATAATTATTTTTATATAAATAGTAAACACCTTCCTTAACAGTCATTTCATGTCCTGAGTCCCTTAACACTCTCGGGGGTGGTTGAAGTAATTCGGAAGAATACAGCTAATGGGACGGATCAGTTGAAATGAAACAATCTAAGATATATTCCTCTTAAAAGTAAATATTCATATTTTTCCACTTTAGCCTGATGACCTAAAAAATTTCTATTAGAAAGCATAACATATGCAAGTAGTTTTCCACCAAGTAGATGATAGTGATTATATTCAGGCCCAGAGGGAAGAATGAAGGAAATGCCAGTGTCTTGTGGGGGAAGTAAGGAGGAAATGCCGGTGTCTTGGAGGAAGTAAGGAGCTCATAGGAATTCATCCAGTAGATTTTCCTGGATGAAGCTTCCTGTAGGATGGGTCAGATGGCTGCTGTTATTTTCTCCATTTTTACCCTGCAGAGAAAAATGGGAACTATTCTTACTGTTTTTATTAACAAGTAACAGAATCAAGACATAAAATAAAACCCATTTTGGAAAGTAATTAGACCAGAGATCCCAGAATCTAAATTTTAGACCCTCCCTTGTCTTTAAATAATCATCACCTATCATCAGCTGTGACCTTTTCTTTTCTTTGTCAGCAGGGCTCCCTTGTCAGCTTCGAATTCTATTTCTGTTACCTACCTCTGCTTCAAGAATCCTCCTGACTGGCCTGTAGCTGGGGATGTGCAATCTCTCTGTCTCCTGAGTGGCTGCCTATGCTTCTGGGTATATCTTTCACCTTTTTAATCCTTTTCTGTCTACTTCTCACATTGGTAGGTGCTCTCTTTCTCTTACACATAGACAAGAGTGACATGGGAACAAGCGTCTTTTTCTTTGTGTGTCTCTTCTCTGTGAAACCCAAACCTTATTTCTCATACCCAGGATAGTACCCAAAGCTGTACCTCTCATCCTAGAGGTAGTTCATTTGTTTTTAACAGCTATTACAAAACAAATACAAGCATCACAGCAACAGCAAAACTCACCATAATTAAATAGCAAAACCCTTCAATTCTCATACTTCTGGAGGCCGAAGATCCAGAAACCAGCTTTGAGGTTAGTGAACACTCCTTCCTGGGTTTGTGTACCACCCTCTCACTTGCCCTCATGTGTGGGGCGAGCAGTGTTGGTTTGTTGCATGATTTTGAAGGCAGCTATAGAGCCTTTAAAGAAGGTAGGCCCTGACTCACAGCAGTGGGCCTTTAAGCATTAAGCCCGTGGTCGTTCTACCCGTGTTCTCTCCTCTCCCTGGGTGCTGCCATGTGAACACCCACTAGCATCCGTTTCTGCCACCAGTCAGAACCGACCCACACCAGGCGTTCTTTGCTGTAATGGAATGAAAACCATGAGCCAGAGCAAACTTCCATTCCTTCAGTTGCCGCATGAGGTGTGTTGGTCATAGGCACAAGGAACATTATTACTAACCCACAGAAGCAGAAACACAAAGCAACTAGCTGAACCTTTTGACCATAGGTTGATCAATGCACTATCAGTACTGTTCAGGGGTAGAGACCACAACACCACCCTCCTAGTAATAGGAGCTGAATAATCACTTAACAAGTACTCAGAAGCATCCTCTTAACTTGACTTTCTTAAGCACGCCATGGGAGTGGCACTGGTGACTAAGGTACTGTGTTGCTGCTACACTTTCCAATCAGTATATATCTTTCCTTGCTAGATCTTATCATATTTTGAAGAAAACAAGAAAAACATTGTTAGGGAATTAGTGCAAGGTGCTATGAAATAGTTGAGAAATTGGCACAGTCTGCAGGAAGCCACACTGCACTGAGTCTGGCTGGACATTGCCTACCAGCCATTTCAGCAAAGGAACTGGCATAGTACCCCATGTTCCCCCATAAAGTGCTTTCCGTCAAAGTGTCTTATGGAATTAACTCCTCATGCATAGATCAATAAAACTCACCAATTTGCCAATGTAATTAAGAAGTAGCAGATTAAGCATTACTATTAATTAAACTCAAAGTATACTAGGATGAAGAAGGTTGTTTTTGTGAATTGTGCTGCCGGAGTTTCCTCGAGGATGTTGCAGTTCTTATAGAGGAGACTCCAGGACAGGTTGGAGAAGACTGTCACTTCTGCTTTGAGGGGAAGGAGCAGTTAAACTCATATATTTTCCATTGCAAGTTTTTATAACTAAAGAGTGAACGGGGCGCCAGCTGTGAGGGACACAGAATGAGCCCAGGACAGCTCAGGCTTTGGAAATGTCGAGCACAGCAGACTTGGCTGTGCTCCAGCAGAGCACTTGGGATACTGAGAAGGGTCAGACAAACAACAAAGTAAGGCCAAGCTATCTGACTTCAGCTTGGGAGATCCAGGCCCTGCTGAGAGATCAGAGAAAAGCACATGCCCTGTCCTGGGGCCAGGGGAAAGCTGACCAGCATCAAAGAACCCCCAGGATGGGCCGCATTTGACCATTTGACCTGGGCCAAAAAACCAGCTTATTATTCAATATTTTCAGGAAATAATAACTTGGTGCCCAATTACTGCTGGATGATATTAAGTATAGAGGAAAAAGTTTCCCCCCACCCTCTGAAGGATTGATACTTACATCCATGAAATAAGCTCACAGTTGAGAGATGACCAGGAGAAAGTTGAAGTTTATTAAGTAATTGGAGATAGCCTAAGACAGGAAAGTGACTACCAAAGGACACCCCCATACCCTTCTCTTAGAGGATGAAGGAGCTATAGGCTGCTACTGGAGAATAATGAACTCTCAGAAGAATAGAGCCTAGCCTATAGTCAACTGTGGGGCTCTGTTGACCTCCAATCTTTGTTCCTTTGATACTGTTTATATTCCCTGGTTAAGGAGATTCCTCATGACAGTTGTCTTCCTTTTGGTCTTAGTCAAATAAATAAACCAGAAAAAGATGGACCTGCACTTTAGAGAGAAAGAAAAGAGGTGGACACTATGGTCTTTAAGTGTCCAGTCTGTTTCTACTCAAAGTCCACAACATATCAAGCACCATAATTTGGGGCATTATTTCTTAAGGCCCGACCCCGGCAGATTATTCTCTATGTTAATTATATACCCTTGAACATATAACCAATTGTTCAGCATAATAACATCTTATACTTCAATGCATGTGCCCAAAGTACATTCAAAGTTGTTTTTCCTTTGATATATCGCAATCCCATAAGGCAGATGTTTTCTAGGATAGATGTGTAAGACCCAAGGCTCTGTAAAAGTACCCCAGATAGCTAATTACTGAGGATGGGGCTTTAATGTTCATTATCTGACTGGGAGACCACCTTTCTCATCTTTGTGGCCAGTTGCCTGCCTAAATGGTCCAATCCATAAAGTCCACGTAATGTAAATCCTATCGCCCCAATCTGTAAAGTCCACCTTCTGTACTCTAGATTTTTAATGGACATTTAAAAAAACATAATCTTTGTTAAATATATGGTTAATAGATAATCAAATGGACAGAAGAAATTAAAATTCAATACAAGCACACAGGGGTGAGTTTTTGCAGTTGATCTCTGCATGTGAGTCTGCCAGGGATAACTATCTTGCCCTGGTCTTTGTCTCTACATTACCCGGGGCCATGTGCATGAGCTTAACCTCTGCTGGCCGAACTTCAGAGCAGTGGGTGATGCAGTGATTGTCCCCCCAACTTCCACATCACTCTGGACATTTTCTCTTGACCCTTCGGGATAGCACAAGACAATTTAGGAATCAGGGTTAAGGCTTTAAGATCATTGGTAAGGAAAATAAATAACATTATGATAGTTTATAGATGCTAACTTAGACAACACATTGATCGATACTCTGTTTTAACTAGCTAACACTCAAGATGCTTTGCTGTTTAAAGGATTGTTACTCTTCCATCAAGTTGGTCAGCTGGTACTATGACTGGGGACTGTCAGCAAATCACAACAGCCTTTACTTAATCAGCCTAAACAGCCCAGTTATTGTCAATATCTCATCATCACTGTTTCATTGATGTTGTAGGAAGGCTTACACATCCCAGTTGCCTCCATCTGAAGGGCTGGGTCTCAATAGCGTGTAGTGGCTAAGAACGTCTCTCTCGCCTACTTTAAGGAAGTCTTTCCTGAAGGGAAGTTGTGATTTATTTTTGTCAATTACCCAAGGAAACCATATTCTAGATCACTTTATTTTGATCATATGGAGCTCTTAGGATGTTTCATAGCTCTTTTCTATACTTTTCCATGTTCTGAACTCTTTCTAGAAGGCTCTGAGCAAATATTTTCCAAAAGCATTAGTGGCAAGGCCTTTGCATCTGAAGAGATGACCGGGTTGAGGGGTCTAATGCTGGGTTAAGTCGGAGGTATTCTCGGTCTAGCAGAAGCCCCCTTTTAGACTGAGTCCCCACATTTGTGCAAAATGTGCTCTGAAAGGAGAAGGATAAATGAGTAAAACAGGTTTGCATTACCAACCACCAAAACACACATTCATGTGCACACACAGACACGAAAGCGCATGCATGAGGAAGCCAAGCCATCTGGGAAACCAAGTTATATCTGCCTTGAGGGGAATCTAAAAACTAGCCCATCACAAAAACATATTTTTTTAAAGTACGGGCAAATTTATAAACAGACACTACAGCACTAATTTATCAACCCAGCAAGTTTAAGTGGGACAAGATAAAAAGAAACTGTAATTTAAATTTTTTTTTTTGTATGGTACTTCTGAGAGTATGTGTGTGTATGTGTGTCTGTGTGTGTGTGTGTGCATATAGGGATGTATTGAATTTGAAAGTAATTTATGGAAAGTGCTGCTACCATGGTATTTCAAATGCTCCACAATTTGAATTTAAACTACTCAATGGGATCATTAAGATTATTATGCATGTTTTCCAAAGAGTTTCAAATGACAATTTTAAAAAATGGATGCCCTTTAAAAACCGTAGAATGTTATTGCACTTGTATAGATTCATGCAGTTTGAAGTAATTGCCACCGCCCCTTCTGAGCAAGTACCTGATGATAGCTGTTCAAGAGAGGGTTGCTAGAGAAGTGCCAAGCTGCACACGCACCCGTTGATAAGTAAAACTGATTATAGAGCAGACTTTGTGGACAAAGACTTATTTCATTTAGGAAAACTGACAACAGAAAATTAGGAAGGGATATAGTGCTCACCATCTGTGTGAATTAATGTCAGGTTCAAGGACAGAGTATATGACAGCAGAGGCTCGCAGAGGGAGCTCAAAAAGGAAGGCTCCCTCAAACTTATTACATCTGCCATTTGCTCCCCTTTGTATGGCTGGGTTGCCTTCCATTGTTTGCCCATTACCAAGTAAACAACCTACCAAGGTAGGAGGGATATTTAGGCATTTTTCGAAAGGAAGGTTGGTTGGTTGGTTTGCTTTTGCCAATAAATTTATTATTTTAATTTAAAAAATAAATTGTAATTCTGATCACTGGAAATATGCTAGTCCATTTGTTGTCTGGGTTTTGGGTTTTTGAGACAGCATCTCACTATGTAACCCAGGGTTACCTGGAACTCACTATTGTAGCCTAGTAGCCCAAATCTGCCTTGAACATGTATAGGGAACACACTCTACAGCAATACAGAGGGACACGGTTGTTCCTTTCCACACTGTTAGAATTTTATTGACTTTACAAACAAATCCGTTTCCTAGGTTGCAATTTACAAAGCAGTCTCAATTCCCCATGGTAGCTAGCAGTTGGCAAACACAGTCTTTTCATTCCAATCATAATTACTAATGTTAACTCCTGGATCACACATCACACTTCCTACAGTAATTATATGTGTATTGGAAGGTTACAGAATGACAGCTAAAAGGTTAAAGAGGCTGCTGAGTTCAAAGAGGTCTTGCTGGGAGCTTAGGTGGAGGGCTGATACTGATGCAGAGTCACTACGGGTGGTTAGATGAACTACTGAGAAGTCCGGTTGGAGAATTAGTGAAGGTTCAGAGCGTAGCAGAAGAGGTGTCAAGCAGGACCACAGGGCACAGTCCCCATAGATGTGTAGGACTTTCCAGGCAAATCACAGAACTGAGTCCAGAAGAACAAATGCGTGGACTTACAATGACAGCACTAACAGACTGTGTCACGTGGTTTGGACCCTGATGAACTGAAGCCACACCGACTCCAGTTAGTAGTTCTCAGACTGTGAGTCGCTAATATACACACAAGTCACTGGAGCTGTTGTGATGATATATGATGTTCTCTGCCTTCTGGGGTCTAGGCGGGAGGGCTGTGGCCTTCTTTGGCCTGCAGTACTCAGTAAGTTCTCATGGCCATGCCCATGTGTTCTTATGTTAACAATCTACTTTGGTAAGCTTATAAGTGTTCCCTTTAGACTCATAGGAATAAGTAATTTAATCAGCTTGTGCCTCAGAGGTGGTACTGGATTTGGTGATATTTACGTGCACAGCAAGGGGCAGGGTCATCTTCTGCCTTTGCAAACAAAACATGCAGAATGCTGCTTTAAAAAAATGGAGTCACCCAGGGAAAGTCCAGCCTGAAGCCACTGTTTTACATAATGTGGGGGGTAACAGAGCGAATTACTCCTGATCTCTACAACACATGGGCTCCCCACCCCTACCCCTTCCCCCAGCCTCCAAAGTGCTGTGATTGTTGCCATCCCAACCATGGCTCATAAGCCACCATTTTTTGTCACTGAACTCTCTAAAAGTTATAGTCACTTCTTTTGGAGGGGAACAGAAATCTATGTCGCTAGGCCTCCTACTGATGAGTCTTTGTGGTCCTCAGAAAAGAAACTCTTGGGACCATCTGAGTGTTCACATGTGCTGCCTGAACTCTGGTTCTGCCATCATTTGTCTGTCAGTACCCATGTGATCCTGAGCCCTCTCTGCTACTGTAGAAGCTCGCTCAGTTGTTAGAGTGCTTACTCAGCACTGTAGCACATAACCCTATAACCCCAGCATTTGGGAGGTGGAATCCGACAAATAAGAAGTTCCAGGTTGTCTTCAGATACACAGTGAGCTCGAGACCAGCTTGGTATACACATGACCCTTTAAAGTTGAAAGAAATCTTATAACTCATCTCATAATTCAAGTGGAATTAAATGAGGCTGGACATATGCCTGTTCTCTCTGGTCTATTTTAAGCAGATGTGGAATGAAAGGGATGCTATTTGTCCTTTTGTAACTTACAGTAATGAATATGCTTTGTTCCCCCAGCGGTAGCTTACTCATTCTTTCTTTCCCGATTTGATGGAGGTGGTCTTTATTAGTTCTTGCGTTAAAAAGAACAGTGATATCTTCAGTGCAGTCTCAAGTGCTACATACACTTGAGACTGGTGAGCAGGAGAACCATTTTTATTAGATAATAGAATATGAGGAAACCGAGGTAGAGAAGTTTTGAAGGACTTCACCCATGAATACAGAGTTACTAGCATACAGACTCAGAGGATGCAAGGCTTTGTGGCTACCAGTCCTCCTATTTATAGTTGAATCTCTGTAAGGCAATTTTGTGTGACTTCCTGTTCTACCTGGATAGCATATACTTATAAATGACTTAGGAGGGGACAGTTCCGAAGTTCTGATCTATCTCTCTCTCTCTCTCTCTCTCTCTCTCTCTCTCTCTGTGTGTGTGTGTGTGTGTGTGTATGTGTGTGTGTGTGTGTTTCTCTTAAAACAAAATGAAACAAAAAATTACCCCCAGAATTCAGGGCCTGGAGTATGGTTGATACACCCAATGTCACTCCATTGGAGAAAACAGACTTTCTCTTTCCCAGCAGATATCAATAGCAAATGGCTTCTTGGTCAAGGGTGGGACTTTGTGCCCACTTCCCCTTCTCTCTGCTGGGATTTTACCTGGTTTAAGGCTATGCAGGTCTTGGGCAAGGTTGTATGTATATCAATCCTATTGTGTCTAAAAGACATTCTCTCTTTGAGTCATTCACTACCCCTGACTCTTACAGTCTCCCAGCCCCTGGATAGATCACTGAACCTTGAAGGGGCAGAGGGATAATGAAGGCAGTCATCTTTTACAACTGGGTGCTTCAAAGGGTCCCACTCTGCACACTGTCCAGCTGTAGGTCTCTGTGTTAATTCTGAGGGAAAGATCTTACACTCCTGTTCTTATGGCCCCTGTTCTGTGCCAGCTCCTCCAGCCCAAGCAAACACTTACTCTGACCTTAATACTGATCAGTCACGTGTGCCTGTCTGCCCCTTCTAGTGAAAACCAAGCTCCCCTCCCCACCTTTCTGACATCACCAGTGTAGTTCCTTCCACTTCTCTCTTCTGGCAAGCATTCCATTTTTAAATCTCCTAATTTCATATGAAGCTATGTCCCTTTCAAAAGGCCAAGAAAGTCTGCATATTTAATGAAGTGTCCAATAACAGTCCTTTGTAGTATTGTCAGCATAGGACAGTGGCTTCCAGTACTGGAGGAGACACATTCTGTCAGGAGTGAACCTCTTTCAGAGAAGGCTGTACAGACTCCTTATCAAGTTGTGTTGAGAGCACGGTGTGGATGTTAAAGACCCTCCTGCACTGAGTGCAAGCACCCGAGAGCCTTGGGGTGAAAGAGCAAATTAGAGGGGTCTTGCTCTTATCCACTGTCAGAACTCTTGGAAGAAAATAGTAGGGTTCTCGCATTCTTCCTGATGTCAATTATCTACAGCAGGACTTACAGGCCTTATTTGAATACCGAGTGAACTTACATTTGGGAGAGTGACATGTGCCAATAGTGTGACCCAGTTAACTTCCTACAGTTTGTGCTGTGTTATGAGAAAGATGGGTTCATGAGTTCTCCACTAAGCTCCCAGTGGAAAAGGAAGAAGATCTTAGGTGAACAGAGATGCTTTGGGCAGTGTTTTCAAGGAAGAGGCTGGACAAAATATCAGTGTAGGCCTTTCCAGCAGGAAGTGAAACAGAAACAGAACCTCTTTGCAAATGACATACCTTTACCAATGTTACATCCTGAGTTTTGGTCAGAGCCCTAGTCATTAATTGATTCTGGGCAGAAACGATACAGTCAAACTAGCCTGTGCCTTTTACAGTTGGGGGGGGGGGGAGGTTGGCTTCATCAGCAGTCGGAAATTCCCATCAGTAACTATCAAAATCAAAATCTAGTGATACTCAGCCTCGTTCTTGGCCTTTGGGTCAGTCTCCCTATCCTAACATTGACTGGTAATATGCAGAGTTCAGTATTTAGGTTGAGGAGACATCAATTTGAATACAGACCCTGCTACTTTCTATTGTGTAAAATCAAGTGAAAGAGACCAAAGGCCTTTAGATTTCTGCAAGCGTTTCTGCCTATTAAGGGAGGCTGATCAAAAAGAGGTTCTAATTTTGTTAGGCTGTCAGAAATGCTACATGGGTTCATCTGTGTTATGTGGCTAACACAGTGTCCCCCTCCTGATTGAGACCCTGTAAATGCTGACTATCATTATTGACTGTGACCCTGGAAACACCTATCACATTGCACATTTTATAGCCAGGAGATTATAAGTATACTGTGAGCATTTGTCCCATGTTGACATCCTTCGGTCCTTTGCTTTTCCCTCCTGTTCCACTCTCCTGGCAGTACTTCAACCTGGATGAATGCACTGCTTGTCTTCTGCTTGCCAAAGCAGCTGACTGTTGTGAGAGCAAAACATGGAGCCAGGCGTGATGATGTCATTGCACATTCTGACCAACCCAGAACTGGGCCTCAGTCCACCCTGCATTCCTCCTTTCTGCTCCCAAGCAGTTGATAAATCTTACATTCTGGCCCAGTTTCTATCTGCCTCATCCCTACTTCTTTCTTAGGGATGTTTTTTGCCTCATTCTTCACAGTGAAGATGGAAGCTTCCAGAAGAAACTCCCTCAGTTACTGTCTTCATTGGTGCTGTGAAGAGACACCATGACCATGACCATGACCACTTAATTGGTGCTTGCTTACAGTTTCAGAGGTTTGTTCGTTGTCATGGCAGGGACCATGGTGGCACATAGGCAGATCTGTTGCTGGAAAAGTGGCTGAGAGCTCTTCATCCAGATCTGTGGGCAGCAGGAAGAGAAACCCCAAAGCCTGTTCTCAGTGGTACACTTCCTCCAACAAGGCCCCACCTCCTGATCCCTTGAAATAGTGCTCCTCCCTAGTGACCAAGTATTCAGATCTGTGAGCCACTGGGGCCCATTCTCATTCAAACCACCACAACCACTACTATAAAGTCTTGTCCCTTATTGCCCAGTTGATTATCCTGTGTTTTGAGCCCACTCTCTTCTGTCTTCTGGAAGGACAGCCAATGCTAAATAAAAGAAGTCAGCAACGAAAGGACAAATACACAATCCTACTGATTCTCAGCATATGTATGCCTTCTACTCCATCAGTTATCCATTCTGTAGCCTGCATTTCCTTCCTCCTCTCCCAGTTGGATTCTTCTCAATGGTATTCGGATGTTTCCGTTAGCACCTATAATTTGCTTCAGTGTTTTAATGGCTTCCTCCTGGCTTGTTTTCTGCATGCCTTCGCAGGTAATGTGTAAAGGTAGATTGTTAAAAATCTGCCCCTTACCTCCCATCCCTACCAAGCCCATGCTGATTATGCTGACATCTGAGACGCCTGTGTCACATGATCATGATGGGCAGTCATTCCATCCACGGTCTCCTCCCACTTTCCTGGCCCTCACAGTCTCCCAGTCGGCTTTATAATCTCTCTCCTCTGTGCCCTTTCTTTGTTTATATACTACTTCATGACCCCTCTGTTGTTCCATTTTTGGGGATTCCTATGTACTTCATTTGTCCCTTTAGTCTTATTTCTTCCCAAACTCACAAATGCTATCATCATCGACACTTTTCACAGAAATCCCTTAATGGTCTTATGCATTTATTCTAGCCTTCAGATAAAGATATGATAGTGTCTTCTTACCGTTCATGTTTAAACATCAGAGCTTAGGATGCTGTGGGAAACCTGGTCATTTCATGCTTTGCAAATAAATGCCAATGGCTGCTCACTTTGTCAGGAGTCTCTTTTGAAACTATACCTGCCACTACACTCTGACTCAGAAGCTGTATGCCTTAGCATCTGTTCCAGAAAACAAAGAAACAAACAATCTGAAGGCTTGTGTTTACTCGACACTGTGTTCATAGCAGCTTTGTTCATTACAGTCCCAGCATTGAACCATTCCAGATGTTCTTCAACAGGTCAGTATTTCAACTTCTTGTGCTGGAGTACTGTTGAGCAGTGAAAAGGGACTAAGGAGGATTATGTTTAGTGAAAGGACAGAATCCAGTGAGATTGCATACTCAGCAATTCTGTGTATAGCATTCTTTAAGTGACATTGTAGAAATGGAGACAACATCAGTGGTTGTCAGAGCTGAGGATGGAGAGTTCTCTAGTTAAGAGTGGAAGAATCTCAGGTTAGGGGTGAAAAATGAGGATCTAAGATTTTGGGCCTAAACACAAAAGGCCACAAAGGGACCACTGTGGTTATAGAGCTGCTCCGAATCTTGGCTGTGGTGGCAGATTTGTCAAGCTGTGTTGGTGATCACATTGCATAGAACTAAATGTACACATGCATGTGGACAAATACACACAGGTAACTAAACACAAGCAGAGCTGGTGATATCTGGGTGAGAACAATGACTTGTCTCAAGATAATGTATTGGCTGTGACTCTGCACTAAAGTAAGTCTTTTCCCAGCCAGATAAAGGGCAGATGGCCTTCAGCTTCCGTGAATCAGTAGTTATCAGACTAGCCAACTGTTAATTATTTTAAAGGATATTTGCATATTTAAAATAAAAATGCTTCCTTTGACTACAGAAATCAGTTAATGAGGTATAAATAAAAGCGAACTTAAAAACCATTCCTTGTTTTCTTAACCCACACACCGTAAGATTTCCTACCACCTCTTTGATGCTAAATACAGTGAAGCCTTTTTAATCTTTTTAAAATTTTTTGAGAATTTCATACATGTATGCTGTATTTACATCTCCATACCTTCTCCTCTCTTCAATTACTCCTGTTCTCTTCCCATTCTCTCTCAAATTTATGATATTTTCTACTTAAATTATTATTATGTATGTATGCATAAGCTGCTGAGTCTATTTAGTGTTGTACACACACACATATATCAATCTTTTGAAAAATGGACATTTCATCTTCCCTCTGGAGCTGATCAAATATTTTGCCTTCATAAAATATGGAACCTTTCCTATTGTATACCCACCTCTAGCCAAGAACTCCTGAAAATTAAAGATAACTCTGGAGTCTTAGTCTCCCCAGAATCCTATGTGATAGCTTCTTCTTTGCCACCATCAAACTATCTAGAAGTCTCTATTTAAATTAGCTATTTATTTTCCAGGTACCCAATCAGTAATGAACTCTCCTTGGGGCAGGAGGACTCAGATTTGTTTTGTATTCTTTGGGCAGTAGTTGGGATCAAGTCCAGGACCTTCTGCATGGCAGACAAGCCCTCTGCAGCCGAATTCAGTTTCTGAGTGCTTCTTTACCAAGGGCCAAGAAATGAGAAGTTCTGAATGAATATGAGACCAAAAACTATGATTGATATCCCCCCTTTCTCACTGTCTCTTCGTCTCTGTGTTTCCCCCCCCCCCCAAGGATTGCTATGAAGTAAGTTACTGTGTGCTTGTAAGTGTTTCCACAGCCCTGCTACATGAAATTGCATTTCCGAGCCTCTTAGTCATTTCCTACAAATGTTGCCAAATTTATTTTCAGTTTGCTTTTACATTCTCTCCATCTCCCCCACAATGTGTAGACTAGAATAAAACAATGTCTAACTAGCACTGACTGGTTTTTGAGGGCTAGGGTTGATTGGGGTAGGAAGGAGAGAAGGGAAGTTAGGCTAAGAGCAATTAGAATGCCGTGTGTGTGTGTGTGTGTGTGTGTGTGTGTGTGTGTGTGTGTGTGTGTGTGTGTGTCTGTGTGTCTGTGTGTGTGTGTGTCTGTGTGTGTGTGTGTGTGTGTGTGTGTGTGTGTGTGTGTGTGTGTGTGTGTACATATATGAAATTCTTAAGGAACAAATCTAATTAATAACGAACTTTTTAGACTCTCCTCCCTTTTTGGTGTGAGGCTAGCTGCTCATAAAGAAAACAAAACTAAAGAATGGCAGTGAATGATGAAGCGGGGAAAGTCCAGGGACTGAAGGTGCCATGCGCCTCTAGTGCCTCTGCTGGGCTCAGGTCCACATCACAAACAACCCGGCTGTTGTGGCCATTAGCTTCCCTTGAGGGGCCAGCTAACAGAGGTAAATTGATGTTGCTTTTGAGGGAACAGAACCACAAATGTAAAGCTAATCAGGCCTCCCTTCATCCTACTGAGGGAAACTGAGTCCACCTCCAGGTGATGTAGCCAGTGGCTTCACTGCTGTGCAGAAGCAGTGGTAACCAGCAGTCTGTCCTGCTGAGGCCATGTTTTCATTTGTGGCATGTGTTTGCATTAATTAGGAATAGAGTATTCATATTCGGGCCCTCTTGGAAACTGTCCCTTCCTGTAAGGAGGCAGTTTTTCCGCCTTTCTATCCAGTCATGGAGAGAAGCTTTGTGAAGCTGCATCCTCGGGTGCAGGACAATATGGCAGATACTAGGCACAGAGGGAACCTTCATGGAACACATGGTCCTTTACCTATCAGGGACTTGATTCTTGTCTTGTGTGATAAAGTTACAGTGTATAATTTCCTTTGCAGGACAGGAGACAGTTCCTTCTGTCCGTCCTTCCGTCCATCCTTCCTTCCTCCCTTCCTTCCTTCCTATGGTTGTATCTGATGCTGGTTTCTGTAGTTATTGTTTTGTTTGTTGCCTTGTTTTGTTTTTTGGGACAGGGTCTCATTATGTAGCCCAGGCTGGTCAAGAACATTCAATCCTCTCGTCTCGGCCTAATGGGCTGAGACATTACAGGCATGTACCACCACTCCCAGCCAGGAGTCCTTTTCTTAGCTGACATCCAGGATCCAGGCAACCTTTCTCAGAGATTTCTCATGAACCTCCAGCTGAGAATATATGAATAACGGTCAGAAATCACCACAAGAAAGGATAGCTTCATTCAGGAAATAAAGTGAGCCTAGTTTTAAGGGTCTGGATAGTTCTTGTAAGCAATACTGCTGTGCATCGTTTTCCACATCACTTACTCATGGATGCTTTATATTAGTAGGTGACAGTTCTTTGAATGTGTATTCAGTGTTTCTGACCTCTAGCTATATATTAGAATTAACATGGGAATTTTCATTGACAGTTTATTGTTGTTTTGAATCACATGACAATCAAATATCATATAAAAAACTGGGGAGGTGGGGCTCAGGTTGATTCAGGTCTAATCAAATTTTCTGGCATTTACTCCAGCAAAGTTTGGGTGTCTCAGTTACTGTCTTCTGCCACTGTCTTGCTCTCAATTTATATTTTGCTGGACTCATGTCATAGGACAAGGAGGGACCAAAGAAAAGAAAGCAATCTTTTCCAAATGCATTTTCATGTTCTTAAAAAAAGAATTTTTCAGAAAAAGCCACAGAAGAGATTTGGAGCACAGGAAGAAATGTGACAGCCATTAATCTATACAGGGAAGGACTACGCAGATGGAAATCAGAGCCTGAGGCTGTTGATGATCTGGCCATGACCATTTGAAGGGAACTAAATAAACAGCAAGGTCAGGCCCAGGGCTCAGGAGGTAAAAGTGCTCACTGCACAAGGCTAATGCCTGGAGTCCATGGTGAAGGAGAGATCTGATGCCCAAAGTTATCCTCTGACCACCAAACGTTCATGGTGATGGTGGCGCGTGTGTGTGTGTGTGTGTGTGTGTGTGTGTGTGTATACATTCAAGCACACCAATAATAATTAAGTTAATGACAACATATTACATCTATATATGTCTATGATATTAGGTTATATTATTGCACATTAAAAAAAAAACTCAGTGCTTTAATACAATAGTTTATTTCTTTCAATAATGGCTCCTTGTTGGTTTCTACTTGTGGATTCAGAGACCTGAACCCACTTACCTGCCAGCTCTAGCATTGCTCTAGAACCCTGAGGCCCAGCCTTAGCTTTGGACACATGAGGAAAGAGGGTGGCCAGGGTCTTGTCAGGAGCTGGAGCTGTTGCTGACTGCCATCCTGGAAGAGTGACACCATGTTCCTTCCACTAAACAGGCGATAATTACAAGAAATGGTCAGAAATGTGACTAAGCTTTGCCCCAAAGCAGGGATGCTTTGATGCATGTCTAGCCTGTTTTTGCTATGTTCTCTGTCTTCATTCCAGAGCTTGTTGGTGTGATTCAGTCTGAAATAGGAAACCGTGGTAACTCAGAGCAAACTCTGATTGATTTAGCTTTCTCTAAGTAAAATAAACTTATTTTTTGTTCTTATATGTGTTCCTTATAATAATCTAATTTAAACCAATGACTAAAACATATGTACTTGGTTCACCCCAGTTAGGTAATTTAATCTCTAGTTTCTCTGTTTTGAAAATTGAGGGACACCTTACTGTTTGAGAAAGAAAATATATATTTACTTATTAACAAAACTCATCTGAAGGCCTGCTGTTGGTGAGCTCTGGATGTTGAGTAGTCAGTGAAGCAGACTTTCAGTCTGAACTTAGGATTTTCTTTTCCAGTAAGACAGAAGTGTCAAGGCAGACATTCCTAAGGAAGTGATACCTTACTGGGCTGAGGAATGAGCAGGAGTTTAGACATCTCAGGCAGTGGAACATGCTGACTTGAGGAACTGAAAGAGGCCAGTGTGGTCAGAGACTGAGCAGCATGAAGTAAGATGGGTTTTGAGATGGACGGAGGTCTTGCTAAGGATTTTGGCCTTTCTCCCAAAAGGAAAAGAGGGCTCAGCTATTTCATTATTTCTTACACACTCATCCATTACCAGCTCTTCCTGAAAGGTCTTTGGCAGCAGGGGAAAGGGGGAGGCAGTACCATGAGTAAGTGAACAGAGAATCTTCTCCCTAAGTGTTGTGGTTTTTAGCCACACACCCTGTGTTCCACATTTCTCCACAGTGCCTTACTCTCTGAAGCTGAAAGAAAGATGAGCTTAAATTAAAACATGGCTCAGCTAAAATACAACTAAAGAGTAAACCATGTTTCCTGCCCCAGATGTGAGCACAGCTGCAGTTGCTATCACATGATTTAGGAGAGACACCTTGAACTTGGAGCCATCTCTGTCTTTTTGTCTGTTAGCCAATTCTTATTACAGATGACTTTCTGGTGCTTGTTTCCAGAAAGAGGTCCAGCTTAAATCCGTCTGATGCCTAGGCCAGGACACTCTCCACTTTTCTCTACAGAATGAGCTATAGTGCTCCCTTTTTTATAATCTTAAAATATATCCGTCCTGATGGAGCTAGATCTCCTTAATCTCCATGCCTTTTCTTCCCGTTGAAATGGCAGGTTTCCTCTCCAAAATTTGGACAAGCTTTAAAATTGGATCTCAAACTGCCAGCCTCACAAATCTTCCCTGACAACAAATTTGTTGATTGTTTTCTCCTCAAGGAATAGAGGAGCTCTGAGAGGCATTGTCTTTAGCTAGCTGTCCTGGAAACACAGATACAGCTCTGGGCTCTGAGCCGAGGGTTGTGGGCTTTAGTGACTTGTCAAAGCACAGCAGGACAGAAGCAGACAGAGCATGAAGTCTGTCTTTGTCATAATTTGCTAGAAAGCCAGAGTCAGGCTCCCAGAATGTTCTTCCCCAGAACTGCCACATACCATAGGGGTGGGGCACAATTCAAGTGACTGTAAGGTATGTAAGTCAGTCCAGTGTGTCTTTCCCATGATGCCTCACAAGGGACTATTCCTACACATTAATTGTTGTTCCCAAATTAAAGTCATAGAATCATATAAACCTTTACATGTAGAAGTTCTGTGAATTCTGGCCTGTTTTATATTCCCCAAGAAGTCACTTTTGACCCTGCCGTTCTGATTCCATGCCTGGAACTGAAATGCCTTGTTCACATTTTTATGTTTAAATGTTATAGGACCAATTCCAACATCATCTTGTCTTTGAAAATTACCTTGATTCAAAGTGATCATTTTCTGTCCTTCTTTGTGACGCAGGCCTCCTCTTCTTCCTCTTCCTCCTCCTCCTCCTCCTCCTCCTCCTCCTCCTCTCCTTCCTCCTCTCCTCCTGCACCTCTTCTCCCTATCCCCACCGCAAACTTGAGTACGATTTTATTAGTGTTTATAAGAAAAACTCTCAGGGTAGGCACATCTCTAAATCTCAACTGCCACCTGGAGGAGGAGACAGGAGAAAGGACATGAAGGTCACACACAGGAAGAAAAGCATCCATGTGGTGGGTGGAGGAGCTTTAGAGAAAGAGTAAAAAATGCCTAGTGTTGGGGAAGATGTGTCTAAACAAAAGAAAGTGAGGCATTACCCTTGTCCCAATGATTCAGAAAAGCAGGCAGACTTACAAAGCTGTATGGCTGTGGCCTGTTAAGGTTCTGCACTAAGAAGAGGAATTATGGGAAGGAAAACTGCAGCATCTCATTAAAGAGCTATTATTCCATCTGTCTCTTCAGAGTGGTGAGGGATGAGCTGCCTTTCCAGAGCTGCTGGTCCCTTGGCCAGATTGACGCATTCCAACAGGAATGTGAGTCTACACATAGGCTAGAGATGCTATGCGTATGACTGTAAGTTTTTTCATAAAGGGGTCATTATTGCTACTCTCACATAGCTTTTAAAGGAGAGGTAACCTTAAAGTCATTTGAGAAACAGAACAAGAATGAGAGCCCCTAAACATTTTCGGTACCTCTCAGCCTCTGATGAGTGTATCATGAGGCCCAAGGACATTTGTTGTTACAGGATACTTGAACCTGCTTCTAGTTAGGGTGTGGCTCAACGCTTAGCACACACCTTTAATCCCTCTGTCTGGAATACAGACACACCCTTAATACTCACCTTTAATCCCAACAATGAAGGTAAAGTTAGTTTGTAGAAGAAAGCACCCATGTTTGAAAGTGATATCTAATTGAGTGGCAGAAAACGTGATGAATCAGAGAAAGATTTGGCAGAATAGGATATGCTCAACTTTCCGAAGAGTCAGAGGAAAGGGAAGGTACTTAATGGAGAGACAGCCAGCACAGGAGGAAGAGGAGAGTACAATAGATGAATACAGTAGAGTTAATGGAGAGCAGGACGGGAGAGTTGAACCATCCAACTAGCGTTCAGAAAGAACACGAAAGGGTGAGCTTAACCAGCAGTAAGTCTCAGGAAACATTCTAGCCCCAGATTAGATTGTATGAAGGCTAAAAGCTTCCAGAGGCCTGGATTAGGAGAGGGGGGCAGTAAGCCTTGGAGACAACACTACAGGAGAATTAGAGTTACTTTTACAATGTCTGTCTTAGCCAAGACAGACAGAGAATAGTTACTTTTCCTTGAGGTCTTTGCAGTCTCCTAAACTGGCCAGTTTCTTCCTCATCTCCTCGTCTTCTCCTTTTTGCCTCTGAAGATGTCTCCCTTAATGCCATTGTGGAGTTGGAATGCCAACTGAGGTGGCTTCTTTCAGCTGAAGGGGGACATTGGCTGTGGCAGTTGGGGTTCTTCTCAAAGGGACTATCTGAAAGACCCCAAAAGTACATGGGTGGTTTTATTTGACTGGTCCCTGGGAGAGATGTGAGGAAGTAAAGACAAGAGTTATTAGCAGTCCAAATCAGACAGGGAACCAGAAGCCGGAACATAGGCTGGTTTTTTAAATGTCCAAATCAAAACACATTAGATTTCCTTTATTTTAAATTAATGAATTTATGTATTCCAAATGTATGGGTATCTTGTATAAGTCTGTGTACCCTATTTGTGCCTGCTACCTGTGAAGGACAGATAAGGGCATACCATATCCTGGGTCTGGAGTTAGCACCTTGTGTGTGCCGGGTATTGGACCCAGGTCCTCTGGAAGAGCAGCCAGGGCTATAAATTGCTGAGCCATCTCTCCAGACCCCTGGTGTCTCCAAAACTGGATTCAATAGTGATGAATCCAGGATATTTATAGACACTTTGAATTACAGTGTGAAGCCCTTCCAAAGATGGCCTCTAAAGAGGAAGAGAATGAACAAGTTTCTCTCAATAGGAACTAGCTCATGGCTGGAACAACTAAGTTCCTTTTAGAAACCAGCAAATATATTGTGTAAAACAATGTGTCAAACTCCCAAAACCATGGAGGTCTGGTATTACGTCTTTATTCTGACATAGGAAATACACTGACCTGATCACATGCAAATAGAGCCCTTGTTGGAATCTCTCATTTCCACCAGGCCTTTATACCTCCACATACATAAACACCAAATATGAAGACATTGGCAGGAGGTTTGGATTCATGACTGAATATTAGTTTATGCCATGTGATTGCATTAACTAATATGGCAGCAAATTCATGCTGTCACTGCCAATTCGATGATGTCATGGACCAAGATAGCTCCTAATTCATGTGGCTGCCCTGCTATTGATGGGACTAAGCCCCTCACAGGGCTGGCTATGTTTTAAGCCTTTGAAGGGTCTTCCCTAATTTAGGAGTGGTCAGTTTAAACAGAATACCTGACTGGCCCACAACTGTTGTATAAACATGTCCTGAAGATCCTACTGGTAGAAGAGAATCAGCTGTCTAGGCTTGTGTTTTAATCTCCCAGGCTTCTGTGTCATGAGAGCAAGGAAGAAGCCAGCCATCTTGGAGAGGAATACGCCGTCTGGAATTTTGCCATCTTTATTACTTAGTCCTAGCCCTCTAACTTCCAGCCCTTCAATCTAGAGTCCCCCTGTGGTTGTCAGACATTGCAGGACAGCGTTGAGTCCTGCCATGAGGTTATTATTGAAGCTGTCTGACTGCAGCCTAGTAACCTACAGCTAACACAGGTCTTCCTATTATATATACTTATGTGTGGGCCTCATATTCCCTGTGTAAGAGCTTTTGAGGGAAGAACCTCAAGCTTGTCTTATATGAGCCCCTACTAGTGGGAAAAATAATACTCCAAGCTCAGAAAGCACTGAGCTCAAGTTGAACTCCAATGGAGACATTTGATTCTGAACTTGGACAAACCTATCACCTTCCCTACGAACTTGAACAAATTCATTGCCTTCCCTGAACCTCCTAAATTCTTCACCGAGAAAGTGGGAATATCTCATTAGTAATGACTTAGGTGAGGATGTGGTCCACACTCATGTTAAGTATTTAGAAAGAGTATTCCACATCTGTCAGGTCTCTGTTTTCCTGTTGTTAGTCTTTCATATTCACAAAATATAAAAGTAATACTGATCATTCAATGGGCCAGGAATACAGACAGCGCTTATGTATCACATTGCACCCTCTAATTTAACAAACTAGGAAACAAGGGCTTAGGTACATTGATTATTTTTCCATTTGATGTGGCTCTTGTCCCTTAATTTTATTTCATGAGTATTTGCCTACAGTTATATATTGGGGGGGGGGGGGGGTTGTATCACTTGTGGCCACAGAGGCAAGAATAGATGTTTAGATCCCCGGGTACTGGAGTTATAGACACTTGTGAGCCACCATATAGCCATTAGGAACCAAACCCAAGTCTTCTGCCAGAGCAGCAAGTGCTCTTAGCCACGGAGCCATCTCTGCAGCCCCTAATGTAGCTTTTAAGGGAACTTAAGTTTGATCCCAGTCTCTGGGATCTGTATTCTTGATAATGCTTCCTGGTGTTTCTCCAGTTCAAGAGAGCATGCCGGTCATAAAAGTCTGGCCCTCTCCAGAAGCATATCACAATTCTAGACATTGGGAGGTCTCAGAGCTGCTTCCTCTCTGTCCTGCTCTTCCTTCTACACCAGCCTTACAGCTATGCCTGTGAGCATCTCCACTGGACAGAGTCACTTCTTTTATGTACATCATAAAGTTAGGATAAGTTTCCTGGAGATATGACTTAGGGAGATGGGAGGAATAGATAGTACATAGTTCCTGGTGTAGAGAAATGTTAGTGAGTTTGAATGTACCGCAAGTCAACTTGGACAAGCTCTTATAGCTTAGCTTAGAGGCCAGGAAGATGCTGAGTAGGAACAGCACATAACGTCTGAGAGAAGAGATGTTACAAGCTCTGGCAGATTCCCATCTGGATTTTATGTTTTGATCTCATGAGCTGGCTCACTGGTGTATTTTCTAGCTCAGTGCCCTAGAATGCAGCCACAGTTGGTCAGGTCCCACCCTCTTCGCTTAAAAGTCCGATTGACCATTTGTGATGAGAACTATTTCGTTGCCAGTTAGCTACATGTGTGCAGTTGTTTTCTTTTCTCCCATGTAAGCCAGGTCTTCTCGATAAAAAAAAATAATAATAATAATCCAGATTTAGTCAGCTGCTTTTTAACAGGTTTCCATTCAGCCTGTCATAAAAAGATTCCAGTTTTAGAACATCACCTTCTGCTTTAAAAATAAGTAACATTTCCCATTCAGCCAGTTAGATCGTTAACTCTCAGTATCTCCAGTAACTGCTAACGAAGTCTGCACTTCATTTTTGAACATTTCACTCGATTCTTGAATAAAAAGGTAATCAGAAAGAATTATTGCTTTTTAAATACCCATTTAACCTTTATATTCACAGTGGATACCAAAACCACTTAAACTTTAAAGCTCTCTTTTTGTGGACTGGTATGCAGATGCATTTTTTTGGAGATTTTTTCCGGCTGTTGAAGCATGACCTGCAGGTCCCTGCTCACTTCCAGCCTTACCATTGACTGCTTTCCATTGCTGTGTTCTCGGGTCTATTAATTATTTTAACAGTGACTTGCTGTTTTAAGGAACTTCTTTATTAATGCCACTAAATCCTTTTTTATGGTTGAAATAATTCTTTTTTCCACCATGAGAAGTGTTTCGTGATTTTAGTCTTTGGAATGCATAAGTGTCTTAACTGCCCGTAAAGTGCTCCTGACTGTGCTCCTTTTATGGGCCTTTCCAGAAGACAGGTACCGAGGTGCAGGTCAGAACTCTGTCTGCACTTTCATTTGTAATCTGAGCCTCACTTCCTTCCTTCAAGCAGCATTCACAGACAACAGCGCCTGACACAGTAGTGCCTTGGTTTTTTGTTTTTAATTTCCTTAGTATATAAGTACTTGATCTTGTCCAAAATCAAATTATGCAACCATATAGAAAAATAAACAACAAAATTCTTCCCAAACTCTCCCTAGAAGAAGCCACTGTTAATAGCTTAAGTATATACTCCCTGAATTTTATATGTGCAATAAAACCGTGCATGTTCACATAAAATGCATGTGTGTATTATTATGCAGCTTGGTTTTGCTTCTATCCCAACAATGTATGCTCAGTGTCTTTGTCCAGAAGGCGGCATAGCATAGATCTAATTTTTTTTATGCTATCAAGGAATTCAGCAGGCTACATGGACCATAACATTCTCGGACATTTTCCTCCTGGTAAGAATTTATATGTTTCTGGTTTTTAACTAAAGGTAAATTTACTTATGGAAGTATTCACATTGAATTTTAAAACTTCAGGTTTGATTTTTTGAGTAGGCTTCTGAGTTCAAAAGATATATGTGTACTTTCTTTTCACTGCCTATTGCAATTGTGCCCAGGAAGAGACTTCAGTTCATTCTTAAGAGTACGTAAGAATGGCTAATTCCCCACACTCTCTGTAACCTGGTACATCTTTCACTTTTCACTGCTGAAAAACTTGTTTGAAACTGAAATCTCAACATTTATTATTATTATTATTTCTGTATGTATGAATGGAGGTAGTTGTGTGTGTGTGTGTGTGAGTGGATGGATGGATGGATGGATGGATGGATGGATGGATGGATGGATGGATGGATGGATGGATGGAGTTTCATTTCCAGTGTTTAGTACTCACTTGTCTCCGCTCTTTTTCCATTTTCTAGTTCGGTTATTCATGTCTCCCTAAAGATTGTATTGGAAGTTAGATGAGATTTAGGTTTTTGTTAATGGTTATTTTGAAACCACTCTTCAGAGCTAGGAGTTCCGTGGAGAACAGCCAGGCTGACAAGCTCTCCTCTGTAGCCTTAAACCCCTTTCTCTCCTGCAGCCACTAGCAAACCCTGTTTAAACAGAATAGCCCATTTCCCCCTTCTAATTCTTAGTGGACTTTAAAATTAAGTTTAAACAAAAGTTCCTGAGCCTACAGAGGAAGTCTGAATACGCTGCTTTTGAGGAAAGGACCCTACCCTACATTTTGTCATAAGGAGGTCTAGCTCCTGGCTCCACAACTTAGTATTAGCAATTGAAGGAGCATTTAGAGATTTAACTAAGCTCCTGTTTTATTACAAACAGTAATGTAATGTAAACTATAGTTTTATAAGTTGTATGCTTAAAATGCAGTTCTGTGACTGATACTTTCATAGTAGTGTATATTTTGTTCTTGATGACAACCTCAATATGTATTTGAGACTAAGAAGTATTCATGTGTCTATAAATAATATTTGGGGCTTATGATTATGATGATACTTACATATGTTTGTTTATTATCTACCACTTTATTTAATGTATACACAATATATTTATTTGAGTACTTTGCTTGCTCAAAGCCTAGTCAAAATCTGTTACAGCTCTAAGTAGTTTATTTGAGCCAAATTTTGAATTCTGTAAGTTGGGTGCATTTTTGTGACCATTGAGGCAGCTAATTCTAGAAAGATTCCCACAGCCATAGTTTTCTAACTCCTGGTTCAGTATATTCTCCCTTCCAGCCAATGCTGGGTAATCAATCATGTGCAGGTCATCTTAAGTAAGCCTCAATTTTTCCTTCTCTTTTTCAATTGCAACAATGCATGTGTTGATATTCTGACTGGGATGGAGATTTGCAGATAATGACAGTTCTAGCTTTTGTGAATACGCTTAGTATCTTTAAAAGGCTGTGTAATTATCTGAATATCGTTAGTCCTTTGTTGCAGTAGTAAAAGTAGGATCACTTTCAGTAGTAACTGCAGCAATTAATGTTTTTATTTTAGCATATTATAATATTATATAGAACAGTGTTGATATTTTATCTGTAGTCTCATGTGGGCTTGATTCTTTTGCAGTGTTATATTTTAGATCATCTTTAAAAGTAGCTCAGGGATAGTTCTTTCACTGTCCATTAAATAACAAAAGTCACAACTGCAAATGGCCAAGGAATGGCTAATGGTCAAGGTAGTAAATGAGGGCAACTTTCCAAATTCTCCTGTCCATGGTCCATCTCTTACGGACCTTGCTTCAACAACCATCTACAGAGTTCCTAGTACCAGGTCAATCATTAAATAAGACATAATAGAGTGGGCCAAAGACTTATCATAAAACGAGTTTTCCAAATGAGACAGAGGTAGTGTTATAAAATAAAATACAGTAGATTTTCACAGTGTACCGTGAACTCCAGTTGCCTGGTAGTTGTCAGGTAGGTAGTAGGGTCATCTGGCCGGTGCTGTTGATGAGGCTCCATGGATGTAGCTTCTCCAGCATTTCTCACAGCAGTCTTCTTAGTCTTCTACTCTTACACTCTTTCTACTCACACCCCCTCATCTGCTGCGATGCCTGAGCCTTGAGTGCAGGAGTTGTGCTGTAGGTTATCAGTTGAGACTGAGAGCAGAAGAAATAGTCTTCTCAAAGAAAGATTCCCCAATTAATTATCTGATACCAAGTAGTCACCTTTATGTATGTGGGGGGGGCACATGTGTCTGTGCGCATGTGTGTGTTTGTATGTGTGTATGTATGTGTGAAATTTTATACAATTCAGCAAGTTTAATTTAAACATGTGTGTGTTATATATATGCACATGTGTGTATGTATCTGTGTATGTATGTAACAAAAATTAAAGAAATAGAGGCCATGAATTTAAGAGAGAAAGAACACGTTTCATCAGAAGGTTTGGAAGGAGGAAAGGGAAGGCAGAAAACTATGTAATTATATTTTAATTTCAATATGTTTTCATTATTCATCCAATAATGACTCCAAGGCTTTGGGTGTGTAGCTTACATGAGGTTGAACTTTTTTTTAAATTACAGTGACAGAAACGTAGACTACTTACCAGTCTGTTAATGGCCATTGACTGACAAAATTTTATTTAAATGTTCAGTAAGCTGCCACTCTGTAAAATGTTATAGTTGGACCTCCTCATTTTATTCTTAAAAGACTGAGTTGTATAAAAATTATCATCAAAGGATACGCAGTGAATATCTGAAAATACTAGTTTTAATGCATAATATAAATACATTTCTGTATCACCATATACTCGGCTCAGTTATTACAAAGTGAGCATGCTCTATAAACAGCTCTGAAGAGAGACCTCGTTATCCATACATCTGCCCCTTCTTCATGCTAGGCTGACTTCCTGTCTTTCATACCTAGAAGACTTGCACCCAGACTTAAAATTCCACACGTTAGTTTTGGCAACTATTGTATATGCTTGTTGTTTGGGTCGTTTTGTGTCATAAGGTCTTTCTAAGACGTAAAGTGGAGTCACAGTTTGTTTTCATGTAGACAGTTCATAATTTTAGGGCCTTGAATGTTTTTCTCATTTCAAGTTAATCTGTATAAAGTGAACATGGTTCAGTTTTTGTCTGTTTTTCTCATAATGGATCCCAAATTATTCCAGCACCATTCAGTCTAAAGTAGCTGATGGCCTGTGGGTCATCTGAAGGATGTGTAACTGCCTTAGCACACAGTGCCCTGGTTACAGTGTGCATCCTCTCAGCCTTGAATCCCGACACTGCCTTGACTGGAGCTGTATAGAAATATTGAAATCAAGACATATGCTATGTTTTGCTTTTTTCATAATTATTTTGAGTGTTCTGATTACTTTGCCTTTAATTAGTTTGTCAATTTTTAACAAAACTCCTGCTGGGATTTTGATTGGAATTGTATTGACTGCAGGAATAGTGTAAGGAGGGGTGAGTACTTCCAATGCTGATTGTTTTCTATCCTTGAATAGATTATATTTTTTCCCTTTACTTTATATTTACTATTTACTTAGATTTCCAATTTGCTTAATCACTGTTTTGTAGTTTTCAGCTTGGAAATCATGAACATATTTTGTAAGATTTATAATAAGTGTCTTATGATTGGAAGGGTTTTGTAAATAGACCTGTAAAAACATCAATTCCCAAGTAGACATTGCTACTATATAAAATGAAGGTTAATTTTTACATACCAAGTATCCTATGACATTATTAAATTTATTAATCATAGGAGCTTTTACTTAGAAATTGGGTGATATTTATGAAACTACTTCTCTATATTGTGTTTCCTTCCTTTTTCTTATTTGTCTCTCCTTGAATCCAAACCACCTCTGTTCCTTGTTCCATTTGCCTTGGCTAGAACCTCCAGTGAGATGTTGACCAGAAGAGGTGTGAAGAGCTCCCCTAGTCTCCTTCACAGGTCTTTATTGTCTGTGATGTTAGACCTGGGATTATCACAGGTGCCCACATCGCATCATGGTGAGGAGGTCTTGTTCTAAGAATCTTAATCAGATGTTTTAGCTGTGACTATAAAAAAAAAAAATTAAAAATAAAAAAACAAACAAGAGCAATAAAACATTATCTTGAAAAAAAATTTATCTTAATTTGGAAAGGAGATTGGATTTCCTCAGCTGTTTTCAGTATCAGTTGATACACAAGGGATATTTGCCTTCCATAGCCTACCAATGTGAAGGAATGTACACATTAAAGTTCTGGTGCTCTAAGAACCTTGCATTCCCAAGATGAGCTGACTTGGCTGTGATGTGCTGTTTGTTCCAACTCGTTTGGCATTTAACTTGCTAATCACAATTTAAGAGGTTGGCCAAGTGTCACGAGGGATGCTCTTACATAGATTTCATTCTCATCCTTGTCTTTCTGTGATATATTTGATCTTATTTGGTATCAGGGAAGTGCTAGCCTCATGAAAGAAGTTGGCAATATTCTTTCTTCCTACATTGTTCTGGAAACACTTTTGTTTAATCAGAACCATTCCTTAAGTGTTTGGTAAGATTTGCTAGCAAAATTAACTAGATTTAGAGTTGTCACTATCACAAGCCTTTTCTTTTTATGTTTAGATTTAATGAGTTCAGTACTTGGGATCCAATGCAGGCCCTTACACATGCTAGGCAGATGTACTACCACTGAGCTGCATCCTTAACTCTGTACCTCAGATAGGTTTCACACTTGTGAGCATTTGCCTCTGAGAGAGTTGGGATTTCAGAGCTAAGAACTTAGTCTTAAGAGCTCTGAGAGTTTCTGTCAAGAACTTGGCTTATTTCATCTCACGCGCAGGGCTCCCTTCTTGTCATTTCAGGTGTGTAAGGGTGGTGGTCTACCTCACTGGTGGTTTTAGTACCCAAGTCTTATCTCCTTCCCTCCTCTCTCAATCCAAATTTGAATATCATTTTTCAATTTTTTCAACCGTTCTTCTCACTTGATTTTTCTGTATTGTACTCTGTTCACAATTTTAGTGTGACTTTTACTCTATCCTTTGTTTCTTTTGCTTGCTGTAGGGTTAGTATGTTTTTGTTTATTAGGGCTAACACTTAAACTGTAGACCTGTGATCCTTTATCATTTTTTTTTTTGGATATTTTCTTTATTTACATTTCAAATATTCTCTACTTTCCAAGTCCCCCTCTGGAAGACCCCTATCCCCCCTCCCCCTGCTTCTCTAATGGTGCTCCACCACCCACCTACCCACTCCTGCCTCCCCACCCTCGCATTACCCTACACTGGGGCATAAAGCCTTCACAGGACCAAGGGCTTCTTCCCCCATTGATGCCCAACAAGGCCATCCTCTGCTACATATGTGGCTGGAGCCATGGATCCCTCCATGTGTACTCCTTGGTTGGTGGTTTAGTCCCTAGGAGCTCTGGGGGGGGGGGGGGTCTGGTTGCTTGATATTGTTGTTCTTCCTATGGGGTTGCAAATCCCTTCAGCTACTTCTGTCCTTTCTCTAACTCCTCCATTGGGAACCCCATGCTCAGTCCAGTGGTTGGCTGCGAACATCCACCTCTGTATTTGTCAGGCTCTGGCAGGGCCTCTCAGGAGACAGCTATATCAGGCTCCTGTCAGCATGTACTTCTTAGCATCCACAATAGTGTCTGGGTTTGATGACTGTATATGGGATGGATCCCCAGGTGCAGCAGTCTCTGGATGGCCTCTCCATCAGTCTCTGCTCCACACTTTGTCTCCATATTTCCTCCCGTGAGTATTTCGTTCCCCCTTCTAAGAAGGACTGAAGCATGTGCACTTTGGTCTTCCTTCTTGAGCTGTGAATTGTATCATGGGTATTTGGAGATTTTGGGCTAATATCCACTTATCAGTGAGTATATACCATGTGTGTTCTTTTGTGATTGGGTTGCCTTACTCAGGATGATATTTTCCAGTTCCATCCATTTGCCTAAGAATTTCATGAAGTCATTGTCTTCAATAGCTGAGTAGTATTCCATTGTGTAAATGTACCACATTTTCTGCATCCATTCCTCTGTTGAGGGACATCTGGGTTGTTTCCAGCTTCTGGCTATTATAAATAAGGCTGCTATGAACAAAGTGGAGCATGTGTCCTTATTTACATGTTGGAGCATCTTCTGGGTATATGTCCAGGAGTGGTATAGCTGGGTCCTCAGGTAGTACTATGTCCAATTTTCTGAGGAACCACCAGACTGATTTCTAGAGTGGTTGTAGAAGAAGGTATATTCTTTGGTTTTAGGGTGAAATGTTCTTTAGATATCTGTTAAATCTATTTGGTCCATAACTTCTGTTAGTTTCACTGTGTCTCTGTTTAGTTTCTGTTTCCATGGTCTGTCCACTGATGAGAGTGAGGTGTTGAAGTCTCCCACTATTATGTGTGAGGTGCAATGTGTGCTTTGAGCTTTAGTAAAGTTTCTTTTATGAATGTAGGTGCCCTTGCATTTGGAGCATAGATGTTCAAAATTGAGAGTTCATCTTGGTAGATTTTCCCTTTGATGAGTATGAAGTGTCCTTCCTTATATTTTTTGGTAATTTTTGGTTGAAAGTCAATTTTATCTGATATTAGAATGGCTACTCCAGCTTGTTTCTTGGGACCATTTGCTTGGAAAATTGTTTTCCAGCCTTTTCTCTGAGGTAGTGTCTGTCTTTGACACTGAGGTGCGTTTCCTGTATGCGGCAAAATGCTAGGTCCTGTTTAAGTATCCAGTCTGTTAGTCTATGCCTTTTTGTTGAGGAATTGAGTCCATCGATGTTAAGAGATATTAAGGAATAGTGGTTTTTGCTTCCGGTTATTTTTGTTATTAGAAGTAGAATTATGTTTGTGTGGCTATCTCCTTTTGGGTTTGTTGAAAGATTACTTTCTTGCTTTTTCTAGGGTTTAGTTTCCCTCGTGTTGAAGTTTTCCATGTATTATCCTTTGTAGGGCTGAGTTTGTGGAAGCATATTGTATAAATTTAGTTTTGTCATGGAATATCTTGTTTTCTCCATCTATGGTAATTGAGAGTTTTTTCTGGGTAGTAGCCTGGGCTGGCATTTGTGTTCTCTTAGGGTCTATATGACACCTGCCCAGGATCTTCTAGCTTTCACAGTCTCTGGTGAGAAGTCTGGTGTAATTCTGATATGTCTGCCTTTTTATGTTACTTGACCTTTTCCCCTTACTGCTTTTAATATTCTTTGTTTTCTACATTTGGTATTTTGACTATTAGGTGACAGGAGGAATTTCGTTTCTGGTCCAATCGATATGGAGTTCTGTAGGCTTCCTGTATGTTCATGGGCATCTCTTTCTTTAGGTTAGAGAAGTTTTCTTCTATAATTTTGTTGAAGCTGTTTACTTGCCCTTTAAGTTGGGAATCTTCACTCTCTTCTATACCTATTATCCTTAGGTTTGGTCTTCTCATTGTGTCCTGGATTTCCTGGATGTTTTGGGTTAGGAGCTTTTTGCATTTTGCATTGTCTTTGACTGTTGTGTCAATGTTTTCTATGGTATCTTCTGTACCTGAGATTCTCTCTTCTATCTCTTGAATTCTGTTGGGGATGCTTGCATCAATGGCTCCTGATCTCTTTCCTAGGTTTTCAATCTCCAGAGTTGTCTCCCTTTGTGATTTCTTTAGTTTTCTATTTCCATTTTTAGATCCTGAATGGTTTTGTTCAATTCCATCACCTGTTTGGTGTGTTTTCTTTAATTCTTTAAGGTATTTTTGTGTTTCCTCTTTAAGGGCTTTTACCTGTTTACCTGTGTTCTCCTGTATTTCTTTAATGGAGTTATTTATGTCCTTCTTAAAGCCCTCTATAATCATCATGAGATATGAGTTTAAATCAGAGTCTTGCTTTTCTGGTGTGTCGGGGTATCCAGGGCTCACTGTGGTGGGAGAACTGGGTTCTGATGATGCCAAGTAGCCTTGGTTTCTGTTGCTTCTGTTCTTGCCCTTGCCTCTCACCATCTGGTTATCTCTGGTGTTAGCTGGTCTTGCTGTCTCTGACTGTGACTTGTCCCTCCTGTAAGTCTGTATGTCAGCACTCCTGGGAGACCAGTTCTCTCTGGGAGGAATTTGGATATAGAGCGCTGTGGCACAGGGCCAGCTCCAGGTGCAGATGGAAACAGGAAGAATCCTGTCCCAGGTTGCTCCTCGGTTCTTGTGTCCTGAGGGCTCCAGGCAGATCCCTCTTAAACCAGGTATTTGAGCAGAAGTGGTGGTCTTACCTGTGCTCTCAGGTGTGTCAGCACTCCTAGGAGACCAGCTCTCTGCCAGTGGGATTTGGATATGGAGAGCTGTGGCACAGGGTCAGCTCCGGGAGCAGACAGAAACCAGAAGGCATAGCTTTTTCTACTTTTTCATCCATTTGGTTTTTTTCTTGTTAGTATTTTTTAAAAGTATTTTCCAAAGTGAAGAATTTAGAGCAGCTACTTCAGGCCAACAAAACCACCAAGAGAGAATTCATTTCTAGCAGTCCTGTAGTATAAGAAGTATCAGAAGTGGCTTTCTAAGGGGGAAGGAATGTGACATTAGACTGAAACTTGGATTTACACAGTAACAAATAGGGTGCTTGCTACAGTCTGGGTGTGATCTGAGTGTGTCCCCAATGTCTTGCCTGCTGGGATTTAATATGATGCTGAGAGGTGGTAGGACCTTCCAGGTCGGGCCTAGTGGGAGGGTAAGAGGTTCTAAAGGTAGTCAGCAGAGTGCACAATCACACTCCCGGCACATTCTAGAACTGTGGCTCTGTTCAGCTTTATTGTGATATGTGAGTTTGGGACTACCCTGATATTTCTTGTTCCCTTTCTTGCTGTGTGACCTTCCTCTTCCCCCCCCCATCTGTCTCTCTCCTCCCTTTTCCCTCCCTCTCCTCCCCCCCTCTCCTTCTCTTCATGATGCCATCCTCCATGAGGCCCTCATCAGAAGTGAGCAATGTCTACATCGTGCTCTCATGGGCAGCTGTGGGTCTAACAAACCCACAAATTGCTATGTGTTTACATATCTGAAGGAAAGGAATGATGGGCACGCACGTGGCTATTAAATAGAGTCTTTTTATGACTGCTTTTCTTTTCTACCATGTCTATTTTGTTCCATAAAGCGATGATAAGACATACTCTGATCTGACATAGTCTGTGTCTCTGATGATAATATGTTTTCTTCCTTTTCTATGAAAGCTTATAACATTAATCATACTTATTTTAATTTATTATTCTGTAGTTCCAACATCTGTCTTCCTTCCGAGTGTTTTTTCCCCCTTGTTATTTTTGCCTTTTTTTTTTTTAATGTCTTATAATCTTCATTGAAATGCTATATGTATAGAAAGGTAGAGCCATGGGCAAATGTATCTTACACCTAGAACTGGACATGTGTTTTTTCTGTTAGATATTTCAGGAGCTGTGTTTGTCTTGGTCTAGTGAGGACAGACCTTGGACTGAGACAGGAGCTCTGGTGAGATTATCCTCAGTGCAGTATACATGGTACATGCCTCCCTGACACCTCTCAGGTGGCCTTGTCCTTGCAGTAGGGAATGAATGCTGTGCCACTGGAACCTTCTCTTTTGCCTCCCACTAAATTTGAGGTGGTCTGTGCGTGACACTGCTCTCTGCTCTCCCTCAGAGAACACTGCTGTGCTTTGATGTCTGTGAGGCAAGGGGGTGTTTGCACTCCATCCTTAGCTCAGTTTTCAAGCTCTTGTTTCAGGGACTCTGCCTCTACCTCCCCACTACTTATGGGTTTGCTCCCTCCCTCTGGTTATAGTGAACCTCACAGGTGTGTTAAGGGCAAAAGGATTAACTGCATATTTCCCATGGCATAAGACTCTTGTGCTAAGTGGATGTCTTAGGGTTTCTATTCCTGCACAAACATGACCAAGAACAAAGTTGGAGAGGAAAGGGTTTATTCAGCTTTCACTTTCACATTGCTGTTCATCACTAAAGGAAGTCAGGACTGGAACTCAAGCAGGTCAGGAAGCAGGAGCTGATGCAGAGGCCATGGAGGGATGTAACTTACTGGCTTGCTTGCTTCTCCTGGCTTGCTCAGCTGGCTTTCTTATAAAGCCCAAGATTACCAGCCCACAGATGGTACCACCCACAAGGGGCCCTCCCCCCTTGATCACTAATTGAGAAAATGCCTTACCGCTGGATCTCATGGAGGCATTTTCTCAACTGAAACTCCTTTCTCTGTGATAACTCCAGCTTGTGTCAAGTTGACACAAAACCAGCCAGTACAGTGGAAGACAAGGTAGAAGGATCTGCATGGCTCTGGGCCTTCCATGTGACTGCTGCTTGTCAGCTTCTCATCTCGTTATCTAGGCTCCTGCCCTCTGCCAGGCTCCACTTGATTGCACTGGGTGGGGACTGTGACCAGGAGTATAAACTGAAAGCCTGTTTTGTCTGTAGTATGCAGGGGTCCAGTCTTCTCAGACTTATGCAAAGACAGCCTTCAGTGCTGGCTGTCAATGCTAGTTAACTTTCTCGTTTTACAAATAGTATGGCATTTAAGAGACATTTGCCCCATGTAAGCGAATATATCCTTCCCCCCCTTAGAGGTACTGGTCTTTCCTTAAAACTGTGCAGTCACGGCTCTCATAGGATTTGAATACGGTTGTGGGTTTCTGAATTGTCTAGCATAAGTTGTGCTGCCCATTCATCTCTCTCCATCTATGTAGAAGCCGGTCATTTCCACTTCAGTATCATGTTTTGGTGCATTAAGAATGCCAGAATGTCAAGGCAGGAGGTTCAGAAGTCTAAGTGTGGTAAGTTTGAGGCCAGCCAGACCCCATCTCAAACAAACATACCATAACATTTCCATTCAATTGTTAAGAGACAGATGAGGGCTGGGGAAATCACTCATTAAGTTCATTGTGTGCTAGCATGGGGTCCCCAGTGCAGATCCACAGTCCACACATAGAGCCTGTGTGTGTGGTTTCAGGCATCTATAACCTCAGTATAGTAAGAAGCAAAGAGTACATCTCAGAGGTTCACTCAGCAGTCATTCTAACCTAAACGTGTGACCTTCAGGCTTGGTAAGAGACCCTGTCTCAAAAAAGTAAGGAAGAAAACAAATACCTACTCAAGTAAACACACACACACACACACACACACACACACACACACACACACACAGACACACACACACCAAAAAAAGAATAGCTGAATTACTTAAGAGTTGTATCTGTTGCTATAAGGAGTGTTTGTAAAAGTGCATGTCTTTTGATACACACTCAGAAAATATTTCTCAAAGTTATAATAGACTGCAATAATTGAGCTGTAGAATAATACATATAGCTTACTATAAAAAACATATGGTATAATTTTGTGCGTCTATTTGTTTTGCACTGCTACGGATTAGTACAAGGGCTTTGTACATTTAAAGCAGGTACTCTATATTGACCTATATTCCCAGTCTAAGATAAATTATTACATGTCACATTTTAAGTAAATATAATTTATGGGAAAGGACACCCATCTCAAGTGGCCATAGAGCATCTTTTAAGCTGTGCTACCAGATTGCTGTACTCACGTTTCTAAACATTAGCTGGGAGTCTGTTATTATAGTAAGCACTCAGCAAATGAAAGGTGAAAGAGGCCATGTCTGTGGAGAAGCTTGAAAGATAGAATGCAGCCACCAGAAACCAAAACAAAGAAGTAAGGGAGAGAAACAAACGCAGACAGTATTAGTCAGTGTTGACTGTCGAGCACAGCTGTGTGAAGAAAGGTAGCTGGGAACTGGAATCTGGAAATGTGCTCTTGATGTCTGGCCCAGTGCTCTCCAGCTGGGTAAACACCTCATGTTTTTTCTCTTTAAAAGAAGAATAACAGTAACACTAGCCACAATGGAGTACTGCAACGCCATGCATCTTCTAAGTGCTCGGTAAGCATTAGGCTTATCGTCGTCATCAAGTTATCATCTGATATCAGTTCTGTCCTAGTCACCTCAGGGATTTCTTAGAATGTAGCCCTTCCTTATTAACAGTGTGAGGTGGAGAGGGTCAGAGAAATGACTGCGCATTTTAAAAAACCTTGCTGCTGTTGAAGAGGACCCAGATTCAGTTCCCAGATGCCTAACAGATGGCTTATCAGTCAGTAACTCCAGTTCCCAGGATCTGATGTCCTCGTCCAGCCTCCACTGATGTCTTCGTGCAAGTAGCACACATATATACGTACACTCAGGCCCATAGTTTTTCTTAAAAAGGATAAAATATCTAACCTTGCTTCGTAGTGATTACTGATATTTGGTTCTTTTGCCCTAGAACCAATAACGACTCATTAAGCATCCCCCATGCATCCTTAAGGATCACCTCGTCTGGAAATTTCACTTCAAAATAAAACTCACATGCTGTTATAGAAATGAGGATGCGGATGATGATGGAGACAGGAAGCAAGGGCATCAATTTCTGGTTCCCTCTGGCCCGCAGTGCAGTGGGCAGACAGCATTTCTCATGTGACCAGTGAATTCCAGAAGCACACCTCTAGCACAGACTTCCAGTTCCTCCACAATGACAGCGTGGGTAGATTTTACCCAGTGTTCTAGTGATGAATGTAATCCAAATACGAAAAGATCTAAATGCATGCTTTGAAGGAATTTGCAAAAATGATGAGGGCCCAAAAAAGGCATAATTCCATTTGTTTCTTTCACATCTGTGTTTGCTTTTCCCCTTCCCTTGTGCATATTGGAGACTTTCAAAAGATTATATTTTAAAACCCAGTAAATATTTTCCACACTCTTCACTGATGGAGTGCAGTACTGTGATCTCTGTAGATGTGAACATTAAATAATTAAAAGGCCTAAGCCCAGTGCGGCACTCTCCCCGTTATCCATAGATAATTTTTAAAACTTCTACCACGTACCAAAGAGCTAATTATATTTACTCAACATTTTTGAATACCTAATATTTAGAATATCAGCTTTGGACTACCTAATAAACTTACTTCACAGACTGAACAGATGGCTCAGTGGTTAAGAAAACTGACTGCTCTTCCAGAGGTCCTGAGTTCAATTCCCAGCAACCACATGGTGGTTCACAACCATCTGTAATGAGATCCAATGCCCTCTTCTGATGTGTCTGAAGACAGCTACAGTGTACTCATACATAGACTAAATAAATCTTTTTTTAAAAAAAAAAAAACTTACTTCACTTGTCTTATTATTATTTTAGATATACATACAAATTGATAGGTCTCACTGTTACATCTTCATCAGGCATAGAATGTGCCTTGGCCATAGCCTTCTGCCCTTCATCCATTCCTTGTTTTCCCTCTCATCTCATGATCAGACCTTAAGTTTCATCTGTCTTTATCAACCTTATTCTACTTTTAGGTTATCCTCTCCTATCCTTGTTTAACTTTTCCCAAATGCTTGCTCCATGTTATTTGATATCTAAGAACAGTATAATATGAAGCAAAAAACTGTATACTTCCCGCTGTTCTTTAGTGTCGTGGTGGCTCATGCCTTTGATCCCAGTACTTAGGAGTCAGAGGTAGGCATACCTCTGAGTTCAAGTCCAGACTGGTCTACAGAGCAAGTTCAAGAACAGCCAGGGTTACACAGTGAAACACTGTCTCAAATAAGATAGATAGATAGATAGATAGATAGATAGATAGATAGATAGATAGATAGATAGATAGATAGATAAAAAGAAGTGAATAAGAATTAGTTAGGTAATCATGAACCCATGAACCAAAGGTGGGTTCTGAGTCTGCCAGTACCTCGGTGAGAGGCTTTCTCTTGTAAAGTCAGCCCCAGCAAAGAATCAAGTAGCATTTATAGCCTGTAGACTTGTGCCACTCTGATTCATATGAATTTATGAACTGAATATAAAAATGGCCTTTGTGAGTGGATATTATAGTCCACTGATAGAGTACTCTCCTTACATGAAGCTCTAGGCTAAACTTTACTACCGCCAAGAAGGAACAAAAAAAGATTTTTGAATAAGAGAAATTATACTCTACCAATACTTTGAGGTACATAAACCTGTTAGTCTCTAAGGAGACTGACAAGTATGTAGGTTATGAAACTAAAGTAATATCCACTTTTCTCAATGACACATACCCACCTGCAATCCTCAGCAAAATCAATGCATGCTTTGCTCTATACCAGAGATCATGCTGAAGATAATGCATGTGTGGTATTAACTGATGATATGGTAAATGAGAGCAATTACTAATATTGTTTAATTGGACATTTTAAAAGTTACCAGGAATGAGAAAGCTAGTAAGTGATGATAAAATTTTATACCAAGCAATAAATCTGAAATGCAAAATCTATTACATTTGTATTCATTAACTCATGCTTAATGCATCACTTAGTGGATAAACACTATGTGTCCATCAGTTTTGAGATATTTTTATCAAGATATGGTTATTCTGGGGTTTGGCTAAATAATAGTAGATAATACACAAAGTCTTACAAGGCCTTTTGGAATCATTATACGTCACAAAGACAAGACCATTGAGTAGTTCTAGTATTTACTTGAGCAAATATAGGTCATGTAAAAGAATTCTTTCCTAGGGGAATTTTGTTGATAGAACATTTATTTAATTTTCTACCAAGTGCATTATATCATAATCTTAGAAAATGTTAAAGAGCTATTATCTAGGGGGTCATCTGGTCTACCTCTCTCATTTAGTCTATGACAAGGTTGCCCCCAAAGAAACACAAATTTAGTATCTGAGACAAAGAAATACAAAAAAGAGGAAAGTTGAAACTTTTCAACTTCACTTTGTCTGTATTTATAGGACACTAACTCCATTCAAAATTAAATGTAGGAGAATTAGAAGCCCAGGAGTAAAATAAAATCTCCCTCTTTTTTGGACCCTTGAACTTGTTACCATATATTCTAACATGGAAATGGGTCTGAGGGTATTAAGCTTTTCCACTGTTTGGATAACTGAGATTCTATCCAAAGGCTCCCAGATGTATGTCCCATGTATTTCCCTTCAAGTACATTAAAAGGTTTCTTCTGGGTCAAGTAGAATTACAATGTCTTTGTGTTGTTGCATGAACTATTTCTTCTCTTGCATTGCAGTGTTTTTTGAGACTTGGATGAGGTTACCTGTCATTCTTATTCACACTTAGACATATGCACTTAAGTAAGGCTACTATATAAGCTCTGAGCAAGCAAGCAATGTACAGTTCATCTCTTGCCTACCATAGGAAGGTGAGCCTTACATTGCTTTAACTTATCAGCCTTGAGAGATACTATATTGACTAGTTGGAAGCAGAGTCTAAAAGACTGCCTCATTTTAAACCGGGTATTACTCGGCAAGTTGCTTCACCCTGTCCAGGGCTGTCAGTCCTCTTATCTAAACAATAGAGATTAATTGTAATAATTAATTGTAAACAATAATGAGTGGTTATGATTAAATGAAAGAACACACATCAAGCCTCTCTGTGACTCACACAGAATATCAGCTTAATATTCACTGCTGTGAATAGAACATCTGTAAAAATCCAGACACCAAATAAGTGCTTACCCATGGGACTGAATAGGATTCAGTACCCCAAATGCTGTCATTTACCATATGGGTAACATAGCTTTATTGTGCCTTTTGGACTTAATTTGAAAGCCATCCCCACCGTTCTACATTAAAGCCAGCTCCTAGGCTACCTGGATAACTGCCTGGCATAGCAGTGAACACACTTAAACAATGTAGGCATGATTAGATGGTCCAGATTGTGTTTCTCTTCCCTAGAGCATTCTGTAGAGAGAGACAAAGGTGTTGGAGTACTATAGAACCAGGTGTATGCTTAACTTAGACTCATTTCCTTTTGATACTGGTTAAAATAATGTAAGCTCAGACGTGGAACTGCATGAGATGAAATAACAGGATTCTAATCCCATGTAAGAAAGGAAGCAGGAATTGTCCTTTACATGTGGTCTAAAACTACATGAAGGGTTTGCTGATTAAAAACAATTGTTTTATGGGTTTAAGTGTCCATTGGACTTTCTGCTGTTTTGCATGTGTTTTCAAAGAAGATTCTGGGTAAACATTGTAATTTTCCAAAGCAGCTGGTCTTCTCCTGGCATTATTACAGGGTCAGTCTATTTCCTTCTAATCTGACCATAATGTCATAAAATGCTGGCTGTTCCCTTGGCAACTGTTCAGTGTAGACTAGCTGCTTTCTCTACCTTAAGCCAATCCTGGGCTGCAGGCTCGTGCAGACAGTGAGGAAGCAGTTTTCCTCACTGAGAGTGCTTGTGTCAACAAGTCACTTGTCAGATTTTCTCTCTATTCAGAGAATCTGCATGCAACTTTTACAGAGGAAAAAAAATGAAAGTATATCATGCTCACATGTTTTGTTTGTCTCATGCTTTCTTCTTACCCTGTGTAAAATCGCCGGCCATGGTTGACTTTTCTCAAATGAAAAAACTGATAAGAAATTAGGAGCCATAAGAATGAGAGACTGCGTGGATACTTACCCTGGCTTTTATTCCTGCGTTTTCATACCTGCTCAGGGTCTTCCGGGAAGGTTTCCTGGTCCTTCTCCTAATCTCCTTTCCTAAATGAGGGTAGAGCTTGTACCTCCCTCCATATGTATTTCTTAGGGAAATATGCCCTGATACCTATTTTTTCCCCATCGTTTCTGAAATCCTCTGCCATGCAGACTGAGTACCAAACAAATTGTAGTCTGTATTTTCTTGATAACTCATATAAAAAACAAACAAACAAAAAACCTTACTGTTTGGGAAAAGAAGACCAAGTTGTTTGAAATAAATAATTTGTTCTCCCAATTGCTGTAAAAAATCTTGTATGATTCCTAAAATATATCATTGCACTGAGCTCTTAATAGGAATACAAAAATATTACAACTTAAATTGATTACAAACGTGAGAATTGTTAAAGAAAACAACAAAGATTTTTTTTTTCTCTTTCTCAAGATTAAGTGGCAAGTAGCAGTACCCTGGTTCTTGTTTTAAAAAGGAAGAAATGCTTCTTAATCTTTGCATACAAATTATTGGTTATAGATTGTCAAGAAGGGGATATCTGTCTCCTTCCAAGGGCAGGCATGTTTTTTTTACATAGACCCTGTCTACAGGTTACCAATGGGCCCTCTTCAGGAAATCCCTTCACCTCAGGGTAGCTTCTAGGAGTGCCTGCGATACTAGCACTGGCAGCCAAAGCAGGAAAGCTGGACACTGGGGCAGTTCTTCTGCTTCCTGGCAATATTTGCGATATCCTGCAGCCTTTCAAACCTGCGTACAGACTACTCAGCACAGTTAGTAATCACCTGGCAGATAACCTTTCAGAGCAAGACGTGATTTCCGGTGCATAGCTTTGAATGCAGAATCTCCAGACTCCTAAAGGGCTGTTAAAGCACTTAGCTCTGTAGGATAGAGGTGTTCAAGTGAGCACGACGACGTGCCGGATCCTCTTCCGCAGCAGTCCTAATTACAGTGCCGAGTATCCCGTTCTTCCTGCCTCTGGGAGGGCATCCTTTTTCTGAAACCTATCACACCTTCTTCCATTTTACAAGTACTTCTGCTGCTCCTGCCACTCCCAACCCCCAAACAGCACCCAGCCCTGTTGGGATTCCTGTGGGCTGTGGTGAGACGTTCTGCTTGGGTATGAAAAGGCTGCCATGTTTCTGTGTGTACAGAACAAAAATGGGAAAACCCGATCATGAGTTTGTCTTAAAACTAAAATTCCAAAACGTAATCTGAAGCAAAGGAACATACTATAGTGCAAGACAGTGTCTAGACTCACTTTAAAGGAAGGCTGTGTGGGAATCACCGTCAGACATCTATTTAACAGTTCCGGTTTGGGCTTTTTGAAGTCTTTTTCTACAGTAGGCTATAATAACCAGTGATGTCCCATATGTTTACCAGTTAGCCTGTGCTAACAACCCCTGCATTGAGCAAACATACACAGATGAAAACCCAGCAAACAGTGATTTAATTCATTGCTTACCCTGCTGAGTATCGTATTTCCTAACGTTCAGCTAATGTTCTTTTTTTTTTTTTTTTTCTTTTCTTTCTTTTCTTTCTTTGTTTGGTTTGGGTTTTTGTTTTTTCAAGACAGCTTCCCTTTGTAGCTCTGGGTATCCTGGAACTCACTCTGTAGACCAGGCTGGTGTCAAACCCACAGAGATCTGCCTGCCCCTGCCTCCGCCTCCGCCTCCGCCTCCACCTCCGCCTCCTGCTAGGGTTTAAGGTGTGATCACTGCTGTCCTGGCAGCTACCATCTTCTAATGAATAATAATGTGTGTAGCCTAGGGAACCTCTTTAATGGTTGCCAGGGCATCTTCCTCTATGTCTGTAACAGTTTCAGTGACTACTTTTCTCCCTTTAGCTATGTCCTTCCTTAAGCCTCCCGACAATTGCCAGGGCTTCATAGTTCATGCTAGCTAGACAGACATTACTCTGGAGTCCTAGAAAAAGTAAAAGGTAGGATGAGTTATTCTCTTCAGAAAAATGGTTAACATTTATGTGAGAGACAGTTTGGAAGCGTGTGACTGGGACGAAACGTTTAACATGGTTAGAATCGGTCTCATCAGGCAAGAGGAAGGCAGGTGTTTCCTTGCTCAAATGTTATTGTCCTTGAAGCGCCCAACTCCTTGTGGACAGCACTGTGTGTCAGTCAGCATTCTTCCCAACCTAAAGGGCCATGTCTGCATCCAGTTCAGTTGACTTTTGGGAAAGTAAAAAAATAACTTGCCATGAGGATGTTCTGATTCTAATGAAAATTCTACTGATGTTAATTTTTCCTGATCCCTAAAGAATTTCAGTGTGTGTGTGTGTGTGTGTGTGTGTGTGTGTGTGTGTGTGTGTGTGTGTGTGTGTGTAAAACCCATGAGGGTTTTCATCTCTGTTCCTAAAGAACCATTTACATAGAATTCCATGTACTTTTTAAAAGATACCTGAAAGCTTATTGTGTGCCACATCTGGCTCTCTGGAGATCTGTCAGAAGGAACCCCATTTTAAAAAGTTGTAAAATAAAATAAAAGCTGACTTTGAGGGCAGTCGAGTAGATATAGAAATTGTAGCAGGAAGTTATTTATTCTAACTGGGTAATTGTCGATGGTTCCTCAAGGAGGATTAGCCAGGCCATAAAACTGATCAGGGAGGGTCTGTGGCAAATGATGTTAGTGGGAACAAGGGACAAGGATAAGGACCCGAAATGAAGATGTGGAGGCAGGAAGATTGACACGTGGGTAGTAGTAACCCACCAGAGGGGCAAGAGGGCAGAGGATGAAAGGAAGAACCATGTAGACAGCTGGTCTGGACCGACTAGCTGTGCATTTTGAGTAGCAAACTCTCCAGTTGATCAGGAAGATTTAAGAGTACTACCGTAGCCTGAACAGACTAGACTTCTGCCTGCAGCGGCTAAGCAGTAAACAGATCAACCCGGGGGGAAATCTTCAGGCATCCTTATCAGCAAAGGAAGATCTTGTGTTCTAGTTGTAGTGGATGAGAGGTCTCAGAAGGTTGCGCATTGCGATTGCAGCCTCACATGCAAGTCTACAAGATGCCGAGCTCACTTTCACTGTTGTGCAACAGGGTTAGTTTTGTTTTGAGCAGAGTCTCCCAAGGAAGTGTGGTAATCACATTTTTAAACCCATCACATTAAGTCCTGTCAGCAGTGAATCATTGCTTATGTGTTAAAGGTCAAAAAATTTCCCTTTAGAAATTCATTATGATGGTGACTGGCATGTAAATTTGTATGTTGGTGTGTAGTGAGTGAGAATTCAACAGATAAAAGGCCAGAGGAGACATAGTCCATGTTATAGCCTTTTAAGTCAGATGGTTACAAACTGTACTTAAGAAGTTATGACTACAAAAATAAAGTGCACATATCTTTCAATCTTGTTTGGGCGAGGCTGCATGCTGGCTAGTAAGAGGAGCCTATGCCCACATTCCCAGTGTGAACTGTTACCCTGCTGTTCACGTTTGCCTTTCCTCACTAATGCGCCCGCCCTAGCAGATCCCCAGCTGAATTTCCTAGAATTTTCCTATCAGCAAGTCCTGACATCAGGATTGAATTCTGACCTTCATGCGTGCTGCCATTCAGTGAAAAGACTAGTTTTTATTTTTCAGTATTCTTGAAGGACCCTTATTATTACTATTATTATTATAATTGTTATTATTATTATTGCTACTACTTCTACTACTACTACTACTACTGCTGCTGCTGCTGCTACTGCTACTATTACCATTATCATCATCATTATTATTATTGATAAATTTAGCTTTTCCTGGAGTGAACCTAGACCACTAAACTGAAATCACTCTAAATGTTTCAGAGAATTAAAATGTAACACTTCTCTATAGGTTTTTATGAAAAGTCTAAATTTCTGTTTAAAAACAACCAAAAAAATGAATGCAATTTCATTAGGGTTGTGATGCATCCAGAGGTAATTCTGAGACAAGGAGAGTGATCTCATTATGGTCCATGAAGCTCTTGAGGAAGAAATGTCTATGTGCTTGAGTGTTGTGTCTGTACATGTGTCTCTGCACCACCTGAGTGCTTTGTGCATGTGCAGTCTAGAAGAGGGGGCTAGATTCCACAGGGCTGGAGTTAAACAGACAGTTGTGAACCTCCATGTGGGTGCTGGGAATTGAACCTGACTCCTCTAGAGTGCTTTTAACCCCTGACCCTTCTCTCCAGCCTTCTGTGTAGCTCTTACTAATATTTCTACAGCACCAATGTTGTTTTCCATGCTGCTAGACTTTAGTGCTAAGCTTCTTGAACATGCTTTAATTCCTGCTGTTCCATTTCTCCTAACTCGTGAAGAAATGGCTGGTTTCTCGTTTCCTAAAACCTCAATGTGTAAAAAAGAACTGTAGACCAGCAGGATCACAACTAGCTCACCAAGTTTTACTGGAAATGACCCTGTCCATTTCTGCTTCTGAGAAAGGAAGAGCACACAGCCATGAAATGTTAACAGGAACTTTGTGGGGTAGAGAAATATTGGGGTATATGACACATGAACATTCTTTTCTCACATATAAAAAGTAGAAGTTGTCTGCTTGGGCTCCGTGAAATAAATAATCTTGCTCTGAGGCTTGAAGCATCACAGAGATCTGATACAGTCTCTGAGAGAAGAGGATGGAGACTGACGGGGACGAGCAGGAGGGGAGCCCTAAGACCCCATGGGGATTATGTTCCCTGATGGTGCGATTCTATTAGACACTTACAATATGCTTGGAAGGAAGGTTAATCACGACAGGATGCCAAAGACAGTCACTTACTCAAGGTATAAGGTTATTTGGAGCCTGCAAGCTTAGGAATTCCAGTCCTTGAGTTGAGTCCATTATTTTTTGGTCTGGTGGAGAAGACCCGCCCAAGCATGTCATGGTAGGCTAACATGACTACTCACTATAATAAGTTGCCCAAGAAAATCACTTAATAGAGATGTAAAGTTAGTTGGAGCCTGCAAGCTTGATAAATCCAGTCCATGATGAGCTGACCCCATAGCTTTTGATCTTGTAGAGAAGGCCCATTCTAATATGTCATGATGAAATGATATATTGAACCAGTCACCTTAGCAAAAGAGGGTGAAATGTGAGTGGGGTCCCATAATCCACATCCTGGGTAGATCCTCTGTTAACTGTAGACTGCTAATAAAGTTCTACCCCCTTCTCATAGTGCACCCTAGGACTAAGACCTACCACATAGATCGATTTTTTTCTTAAGATTTACTTTTCTTTCTTTTATGTGTATGCATGAGTGCTAACATGTATGTATGTATGTATGTGCACCATGTGATTCCAGTGTCTGTGAAGGGCAGAAGAGGGCATCTGGATCCCCTGGAACTGAAGTTACAAGGAATTGTGAGATTCCATGTGGGTTCTAGGAACCAAGTCCCTTGTTCTCTGCAAGAGAACAGCGCCCTTGAGCACTGAACCATCTTCACCCTCTATTTCATGTGTTTTTAAGAGATGTTCAAAACCAAAGCCATAGTAGGAAATATGGCAGAAATTATCATCTCTGAATGATTTGGGAGCAATATGATTATGTTCCCCACTCTTTCAGGTACTTCTGTGCCCATTTGTCACAGCCTTATGAACTTTTATTTCCCCTTTTATAGCTTTACTAGCTTGGATGCATTGATTTTTTTTAAAAGAATTATTTATTTATTTTATGTATATGAATATACTATAGCCATCTTGAGACACACCAGAGGAGGGATCCAGTCTCATTACAGGTGGTTGTGGTTGCTGGGAATTGAACTCGGGCCCTCTGGAAGAGCGGTCAGTGCTCTTAACCACTGAGCCATCTCTCCAGCCTGCATTGATTTTTTTTTTTTTTTAAAGTCTATACTGTCAGGGCAGAACTTGTCATTGTGCCTAGGACACAGTGGGCACTTGGTAGATGTTTGTTGAATAAAAGAAGCATCTCAGCTTTTCCGTCTGGTGATCTGTCTTATGATATAACTTCCAGGAATGCATTGTGTCTAAAATTGGGTACCATATGTACAAGAAATTCTTTCTATGTCAGCATGAAATCCCTCACAAGTAAGTCCCTTCATACTTTGCTGTTGATTGTTATATTTTTGATATAGAAAATTGTAAACCGTATAGTAACATGGCTGTTTGGAGAGGGGACCATCCCTTGCAGGCAGATGGGTGTAGGCTACATGGTATTGCTTTGCATGTTTAAGATTCAGTTACTTCTTTGCAAGAGTCTTATTTAAAATCCCAGCCAACCTGTGAGCCACAGACGACAAGGCCAGGATGACAATCAAGGTCATTGGACATAGAAAGTGTGACTCGCCATCTCTCCTAAAAGATGCAGATAAAAATAAATGGCCTCGGATCAATAAGGAACTTTCTGCTAGTGCCCAAGAGGGCATCACCAAGTGCGCTGGGCAGGCCTTCATCTTTTGTGAGTTGTCATGCAGGGTATATATGGACAACTCACATGGACACATTGTGATTTCTCTTGCTCCTTCAGCCATGAAGTCCCTTGAGCTGCAGTGCAAATCTTTGTTTTAGGGAGGGTTCATCCAGGGATATTAAACAAAATGGTATTTGGATGGAAACTTGGCATCCCAATTTGGAAACATTTTTTTATTGGGTACAGTTGGGGGGGTGGTAAGAAAAAACAAACACAACAACTATGCTGTAAATGTTAATAAAAAGTACAAGTAAAACAAATTCAAATGGTTTGTTTTGCTGAGGCCTTTTGGCATTCCCATGACTCTAAAATATGTTTATATATTTTATGACAATCTATAACTGCTTTAGTAAAAAAGGCAAAGAACAAGTGAAGTTAAAGAAAATCCCAAGGAGCATGGTGTGAATTGTAGTAGCTGCTTGCTAAAGACTGATTTTTTTTTTTTTAGAATGACTTTTATGAGATCAGAAAATTGTGCTATTAATAATTGTTAGCATGGGGTTCTAAATTATGTTTTCAACCTGCCAATACTGCTATTCGTTAGGCCTAAAACTCTGTGGCCCTACCCAGTGTGTGTCTGTCTGATCTCTGGCAGACTCTGTTGTGTTGGCAAGTTCTAAGTGTTGGACATGTCAGAATACTGTAATTGGAAACTATGGTCATAATCTGACTCCAGGGTCTCTTTGTGTCCCGCTGTCATCTCAGAAATGTGGATGTGATGGAACGAGTCAGATCAAGAAGGCCATTTGGTGATTCTGAGTACCGACTGGGTGATCTAAGCAGTGAGATTTCCCATGTAGAACCCACGATCTCCGAAAATGCATTCATCTGCTTGGTAACAGGCTTAAATGTGATGGCTCTTGATAGATCTTGAAATGTGCCATCCTGTGTAATACTCACTGGCTACATTGTGGTTTGCTTAGCTGTAAGATTCATAAAAGCAAATAAAATTTTAAATTAAGCTCTTTAGCTATATTTCACATTGTTGCCTGTTGGTGCCCTAGTGGAAATTGCTAAAGAAGTGCCCCGTCATTGGTGAAAACTGAACTCAAATTGGTACTGGCCTGGAGTACCAATCCACTCCAGAAGCCTGGGGTTGGAGTTTAGCTAGCATCTCCTTGAGGTAGGCAGTGAGCTTCTGGAAATACTACATCCTCAAAGATTTCTGGCTTCCCTTGGGGCATGCGCAATCCTGTGGGCCTGGCATGCAGGAAGGAGGGCCTATAGTCTTCTGAATGGCACATCAGTTGCATCACCACAGATGTGGAATCAGTGGACATGCTTTTCCTGAATTTCATTAGAACGATTTTTTAAGTGCCATATGTCCAGTGTCATCTTTGACACATTTATCTGATCTCCTCAAAGTTCCAAAGAGAAAGCTCACATCTCTACCATAAATGAAGCCATAGAAGGCAAAGGTGCTAGCAACCTACTACCTTTAGAAACCTAGAGTACAACGGGATGGGGTGTTGGGAATGGGCAGAGAAGGAAGATGTAAGGATCCCGCTGCTATTGTGGATTGGCAGAAATCCGTCTTATGTGGCCAGGATCAGCTGCTTCCTAGGCAGAAAATACTCCTTATTTCTGCTTGTGGCTTGCATCCCGTCATTCGCGCGCATGTCTTGACTGGGAATATCATGTTGGTTTTAATGTCATGGCACATCCAGACATAAGGACCATTCACACTGCCTTTGTAGTCTGCTTTTTAGCCCTGAACAGATGCAGAAACCCAAGTCTTTCTCTCAGAGCCTGCGCATGTGCAAGTACACATGAATGTATGCTCACACTTTCTGATCTCGTGTGTGTAGAAGGACTTTTTCTAGATGCATGGCAGTAATTTCCGGGGTTGGTTGGTTGGTTTGTTTGTTTGTTTGTCTGTTTGTTTTTCCAGCACAGAGAGCTACTTTCAAATTGCAGTTTTACCACAAACTAGTTGGGTGGCCTTGGCATTACTTTTTAGTACTCTTACCTAAAACAAGAATAGTAACCATTCTTATAACAGACTTGGAATGTGGATAAAATTAGAATTCTGGTATGTGTGGATATAAACATTTACATATGCATGTATGCCAATGAGTGCATATGCATATATTTACATATGAGAACAAATGACTACAGAAGGGTCCATACACATATGTAGCACCTTGAATGGCTTCTGGCACATTTTAAGTGTCAGTTAGTACTAACATAGCTGTGGCTGACCACTGACAGGAGCCAATAGTCAAATATGGTGGTGATTGTTACTGTTGTTATTGGTTCCTCAGCAACTGAAGGGTGACTTTTTGTGCTTGGGGGCGAACATCTGTAACAAAGACCAGGAGTGCTAAGGCAGTAGGCTGAACTTGTGGACTCCAGGCTAGTCCAGATGCCCACTACGTCTTTTTCAGCAAAGGCATACAAACTTTATTATGCTTTCTCCCACACTCATATATACTGCCCAGCTGAGTATGATGGCAAGGTGTCTTCATGACAGTCATGTGTCCTGACTCTAGGCAATATGAGTCACTTGGGTCGAGTTTTCCCCCTGCAAATCAGCCACCAACCCTGGAGTTAGATGTATCCTTCACAATGAGTTCCGTCAACACTCAGTGTTTCATAGCGCTTCCACTGCATATCTGCGCTGTGGAAGCTTTCTTCACCAGCAGTACCCTTCTCAATATTCATATAGTGGGCCCACTCCGACTTAGTAGTTTCTCTTCTTGCCAGGTCCTTGGGTATCTCTGTCCCCACCTTGACTTCGGCTCAGAGATGTCCTGTTCCCATGCTATTGATGTTGACAGAAGCAGGGCACATTTTTCTTCCACATGCTGCTGATCTCTCAGACAGAATGTACAAGATGTTTTCTCGTTGCCAAGGATACCTGGTGACATAATCATACCTAGCCTTTCTTTTCCTCTTTCCACCCCGTCAGCTCTCCTCTCACCCTCTCCTCCCCTGGGTCTTTATGTGCTGCTCTATGGAGCGTACAGCTTGTGCTCTATAGACTTCCATTTATTTTGTCTCAAGAGCAGCTGCCAGTAGATTGACTCGAGAAAACACTACACTCCAGACACTCCCAGACGCTGCAGCAGACAGGCTACCTCCAGAGAGAGCATGCCTCTCATGCTTTCTTAAACACGGAAGGTCTTTTGGGTCTTTGTTTAGTTTTATGTTTTACACTATGAAAATGAATTCAATTTAAATTTTCTTTAGATGAGGACAGATAAGAAATTATTCGATGCTGTATAGACATCCTGCCACTGTCAAGTTCAAGGACTCTTGGGTATGAATAGAATACCCAATTTTAATAGAATAGAATTCGAATAGGCAAAAAAGTGTAGACAAAGAAGAATGTGGCTTAGTGTGCAATGCAGAATGCTCTTATCTAGGAAGGCCTGTCTAGAGAGCTTCGACTGACACACCAGGCTCACTGTGATCTAGCTTCACTGCTTACTCCAGCTGCCTTTCTGCATGCCCACAGTAGGTCTTCATTGCACTGTCTTTGACTGTAATTCCTCATCAGAACCACTGACTCCAGCCTGGACTCTGTTCTTTATAACCCAGCTTAAGTAGATCTCCCTTGTTTGCCCCTGCTGAAAGTAAATCTGTTGACTTCCTCCCCACTCTCTTTACCTCCTATGTCGCTGTCAATCACTTTCTGTCTTACTGTTATTCTCTGTGTAGTTTATGATACCTTAGATCTAACGCTAGCTGTCAGAATTCTGTCGGAATGTTAAGGTGTTACCTCTTCTGCCCCACCCCTTTATGGTCGGACTTAGAGAGTTCCTCACACACTACATCTGTTCAAAGAATACTTTGTAAGTAGGAGAAGGAACCAAATGGCAGAAAGCACATACTATTGCAAACAGATCCCTTGGCTGGGACAAATTAAGAGAGTCTGATTATCTAGGAGATTTGAATAGGTTTTTTTTTTTTTTAACAGATTCAAATATTAAACAAATTAGGTATTAACACCTTAACTAAACCGTCTGTGTTTTCAAGAAAGATTCAGACATGACGGTGCTGGACCCCATCGTGAGTGGCTAAGATGTGCACCCCAGCGCTACCACCAGCCCAGCATGTTATTTTAAAATAAGATCACAATCATGTGATATTTATATACCATTGCCCAGCCACATGGGGGGGGGCAATCTCCCACAGCACAGTACTTGACACTATAGATTTATTTTTCTGCTAATGTACATAGTTCAGACAAAATAATTTCAACTTCAGAGGGAAGGATGGTAATTTCTTTCCTGTGATGATTCTGTACAGAATAGAAACCGAGCAGGCAGAGGAATCCTCCTCAGTTCAGTTCTCTGTGAAAGAACTAAAGGGATGGACTTCTGGCTGGCAAGCCATTAGCAATGCACAAAGAAGGGTGGAGTTAAGGCCGGCCAAGAGTCTGGAAACAGAAACAGAAAGGAGGAACCCTGTGCTCAGCCTGGGGCCCAGGAGCGGTAGAGTCAGGACATTCCTCCCCTTCTCTATGTAGCAGCCCTGTGAGTGAATTCAGAGCTTTGCTGTGTTCCAGGCTGGGTGCCTGCTGGAAGGTGGACTGTAAATCTCTCATCGCCTTTTTCACTGACCTGCAAACAACCTCTTCTCCCATCTGCTGCCTGAACACCTGCTTCCCAGACTTGGTCTGCAGAGCTTTCTTTATCCTGCCTCTGTCTGCCCGTCCCCACCTCCTACCTGTCTGCCCTTCCCTAGTCTATCTCAGCCCTCTTCTGAGTGTTTGCATCTGACTTATTTCAAAAGAACTGAAAACAGAGAGACAGAGAGGAAAAATCCTGTGCTCAACCTAGAGGTCAACAGGTATGAGCCCAGTAGTGGTAGAGTAGGGGACAATTCCTGGTCTATTTAGCAGCGTCCATCTGACTCCAGTCTTCTCTGACCAGACGAAGTGATCTCGGCCCTTATTTTTCTGCTCTGCGACTATTATCCACACTGCTATGTTTCTGTTTCAGCCATACTCATTGAGAAAATGTAGTGAAAAGCAGCAAATATTCCCAACTGTGTACTTACACGCTAGTAAAGAGAGACCAAGAAAAATAATAATTGTGTGGTGTGCATAGAATATTGGAAGCTAGTATTAATCCAGGAGGAAATAGGCTTGAAACGAGAAAATGTGCTTAGGAGTCTGCTAAAACGCAAAGCCAGCACCACCTTTCCAGCTGTGTGTGACCCGGGAGGTGAACAACTCGCCTTTGTCTTTTTTTATTTGTACGTCACGAATCCTTAGGGACATTGATGTCTTCTTGAGTTGTACAGAGTAGAAAACGTAAGAACTTGTTCCATAAAGAATGTTATCCTATGAGCATTTAATGATTGTTTTTATTAACATGTTAAGCTACATCTAAGATGTACAGTATATGTATTTATTTCTGTGTTTGTAGGTGTACCATCTAATCTTGTGTCTGTAGTTTTCCATGTTTCTTTCTCCTCCCAGACTGTGACCTGGGGAAGGCCGAGCCACATCCCATTTGGCTCAGTATCCTCCCCAGTGCCTGTACACAGGAGACGATGGAATATTTCTTTTCTGGGCACAGCAATCTTGTATATGTGGCACTTTGTAGATTCTTCCTCTGAAACTCATCACTTGGTGTGTCACCTCCGGACAGAAGCTGCATTTGCTTTTCCTTTTCTCTCTACCTTCTACTCAACAGGACCTTCAAGTCTCTGAGAGAATGACCAGCTAGTTTGCTGACTCGCCCTCCCCTCTGCCCCTTCCTGGGAGCTCCTTGGATGACTGCAGATCCACTTTGTGGATCCTAGAGCTGTGCTCTCTGCTTGCAGATCACCTTAACCATCTGTACCCCTCTCCACATACGCGTGCACACCCTTCCCCTAGCGACTGTACCCTTCTACATGAACATTTACTACTGAAGCCCAGCATTACACTGTCTCTTTTGAGCCTCTGTGTCGGTTACACACTTCACTTATAATTAGATCCCTATAGCTGTCATGGAAAGATACTCAGAGAGGTAAGTGAGAAGTCCAAGCATATGTAGCTGAAAATGGCAGCGTTGGCACCTGCTCCGTGTTCCCTGAAGTGGTAGAATGGCTGGGAAATGCTGGTGCATAGATTGACTTCTACACCCCGCTGTGCTGATCACTCGCCACATGACCTTAGAGGGGGTCTTAAAGCCTCAGCCCCCACATCTGTAAAATAAAGAAGCTCTTGCCCTCCTCGTCCACTAGGATAGTTTCATGACCAAAAGACAGGTTAAGGAATTTCAGAAACTCTAAACCATGTGTCAAAGGACGGGCATGAATAAGGCCTGTTACCGTATAATAGGAGAGCGCTCTCTGGGGGATAGACATGGATTGTTTTGCTTCCATGCTGCTTCCACGCATGCTGCAAAAGCAAGACCTCTTTAGGATGTTTACATCTGAATAATGAGGTGCACTGATTGCAGATAATCTAGAATAGAGTTCATTTTCATTTAAACTTACTAGTTAAAAAGTGTGCACATTTATAGTTTCTGACATAGTATATTTTTTTAAATAGCCCCTTCCAGAAAGTATGCTAGGGAGAAAGAGAAGAAGGCTTTGGTTTTTAGCAACTTTCAGTATACCAAGTCACTCCCAGAGATCTCTGTATCCACTTACACAACTCAGGGATGTTAAAGGGTGTCCTGTAAACTCACCCTATCATATGATAGAGAGCTTGGTATTATGGGCCAAGAGCATCACGTACTCCAGGAACCTAGTCACATGTGATGGAGTTCTTGAATGGTTGCTGAACTAGATGTTCCTGTACAAGTTAGCTAGTCTTTGGTAATAGTCGTTAGACTTACGGCACTTAGAGTACAGAAATAATAATCCATGAGCATATACTGAGATTTCTCTACTGTCACTCTATTAAGCTTCCCAGAAAGCACAGGAATGTTCCCAGAGATGGCACTAAGCCAGAGCTTCACCTAAGTTGATGAGCATGAGAGGCATAAAGAGTCTCTCCCCACATTCTCTTTATGGGACCAGCGGTCTGCAGAGACTCACAGGGTCTCACCCAGATGTGAGGATGAATTCTAGGAGCAGTGCTTAGCATATTAAGCAGATGAGAGTAATCTCTACCAACAGTTGTACCAAACACTGCCAGAGAGCCCTGAATCCTTTAGCCTGGAGACCAGGACTTATCATAGTTCCCTCTGTCAGGATTGAAACTGACATTTTTGGTTTCTGTCTAGGTACATAGGTACATTCCCTTTCTTGATTATCTGTCAGTGGCATGCTTTCCATGTAGGAAATCCCACAGAAAACAACCTATTGGCCTGGCCTCCTAATCCTTCAGGGTGTTACATATATGCTGTGTAGACTCAATTGTGACCCAGGCCAACTGTTCGTGGCTTTTTCTTGAACTAAATTCAGAATTATAATATTCTGGATATGGTTCACCCAAGGTCATACAGTAAGTTCATGTAAGAACTGATGACCTCCAGTTCCCTCTATGATGAGTTAGTAATGCCTCCCTCTATTGCATAATGTATCAAGCTACATACAGATCATAAAGATGGCTCCTGGGGACCTTGAGGGCTAATAAGCCTTCATCGTCTGAATATGCACTGCTAAACATGCATTTGCAATAAGAAAGATGGTACCCAATATGCGTCTCCTAGATTTTTGGTGAGGTTCCAGTAAGTGGATAGGAATAGTGTTTACTCTGAGAGACTGGAAAAGCAAGACGAGAGGACCATGTTCTACGAGCTTCCTCTATCAGTTGTTGTAGAGGACAGGTTCTAAGATGGTGCTTCTCAGCCTTCCTAATGCTGTGACCCTTTAATACAGCTCCTCATGTTGTGGTGACTCACAACCATAAAATTATTTTCACTGGTACTTAATAAATGCAGTTTTCCTGCAGTTATGTAGCAATATAAATATGTATTTTCTGATGGTCTTAGATGACCCTTCTAAATGGGTCATTGGAACTCCAAAGAGATTGTGGGCCACAGGCTGAGAACCACTGCCCTAAGGTAATTGCAGTGATCTATACTTCTGGGTGACTAGGCTTTAGTATATCTGTTCTCCGTGAATACCAGGTGAACCTGTATTTGCTTCCAGTGCCCAGAATGTAAATGTGTGGAGATGTAACTTAATCATGAGCACATTACATTATATTAGGATCCATCTCAGTAGACTGAAGACAGGGAAGCCCACCAGGCAAAATGAGTTGGCTCTGGATCCAAAGATGGGTCTTTGGTTGTTAGCCAACAAAATGTCTTGGCTCCGAATTGTATTCCTGTAGGGCAAAGCATTGTGCTAATAGTCTGAAGATCTTAAGAATGTATCTCGCTAGCACCATGCTACAACCTGAAAGACAACAAAAGACCCAAAGAAGCCCTTAGAAGCAGTAAGATAACAGATTTATATTATCTTAATCCAGTGAGATGGTTAGGCAGGTATCAAAAGCTCTTGACTCTTATCTAAACAAATTCTGAACAGTCTCTGACCTGGTAAAGCACTTCCTTTATAGTTTCCTATATACAGTATAGGCAGTTTTCAAGGTTCTGCTGAACCACCTCCACTGGCAGGGAGCTACCACGGGACATCCATTTCCGTGTTAAACAGGTCTGCATGTCGTCCAGAACTGCTATGTTGAAGATAGTGCATTCCTCAAAGGCAGTCGTGATTTACCCTTGATTCACAGATAGACTAGTAAAGGACTCCTCATTCCTTTGTCTCTGGACTGTTACAAGCGCTTTTCTAACAGGGGTGAGCTGCCTCTTGGAAAGCAGATTGGAAGAAAAGGCAAGTAACAGGTCGCTAACACTAGATCTCGCACCCCAATTTTACTATTTGCCAGCAGTATAAACGTTCATGTGTTTAACCAAGCTAATGAGCCCTGTTTTATGTACGTTCCTCATGGAATTATGGTCATGAAGTGAGATAGCATCCATGAGCGTGTTCACTGGCTGTGAATCAACAAATTATTATTATTAAAATAATAGTCATTTGTCAGTAAATATTTGTTGAAACTGGTCCACTTTGATGGAGGCAGGCTCTCCAGGGACCTGCTGACTGAAGGCAGGGAGGGAAGCAGCCCCAGTTTAGAGTTGCATCAGTGGCTCAGGGTTCCCAGTGGAACTTGCAGGACTTGCTTCAGGAATTTGTTTTTTGTTTTGTTTGGTAGGAACAAGAAGCCCCTGGAGCCAGTTAGTTGTCATCAAACTTAGTTGGTAATTAGGCTCCAAAGCAAACCTGTGTCAGAGACAAAAGTTGAAACATGAATTCCTCTTTGCAGGTGGAGGGTTGGATCCTAGAGGCAGTGTACACAGCTTGGCTATTTTTATGCTTCTGCATGCAAGAAGGTTCAAGAGAATCTGAGGAAAGCAATTAACGTCCCTCTGTCTGCAGGCAAAACCCGTTGGAACATGTTTCTATGCTCTTGAAGGGCTGCTAGAACCTTGGCAGAAAACTGAGGAGAGATTCCATTGAGCAAAATATCTTCACTTACAAATCCAACCGCCCTACACCCCCATGAGCCCCCAGTTCATCTACTTTTTTCTCTTTCTTTTCTATAATCATAGCCCATAAGGAATTAAATGAATTCCCAAGAGCACAAAAAGATTCAGGGTACAAAAAGATACCTGCGCAAGGGGGTCCCTGCAACTCTGCTCTCTAACTGTTTTAACTTAGACTGCTCATATGCTTAGATTCTCCTTCTCTGAGAGAGAAAATATGTTTTTGTAAATATGTTTTTCAAGGAATATTTCACATCAATGTTAAATGTTTCTCTGTTGTACTGAAGATTTATTTTGCTTCCTTTGGGATAAAACAATACCTATGCCTTATTGGTAAAGGCAAAATCTTATATAAATTTACATTAAAAAATTTTAGAGCCATCTATCCAGCAGTTCCTGTAGCCCCAAGTATTTGGTCCCATATAAAAGTTCCCTACGCTCAGTGTGGTTTTTGCCATTCTTTGCACAGTGCCTATTGCATCGTCAGTGTGATGCATGTCTTAGTAATAACAAATGGTAGCAACAGATAATATAATAATTTGCATCATCATTAAACCTAGGTTTTATCTAAGGGTTTTAGAGGTTATTTGGTTGTTTTCTTGGTTGAGTTGGGTTGGTTTTGAGTTTGGAAGGATTTGGGGTTTTCTTCTGTTTTGGTTCTGTAGTTTAGGCCTGAACTTGAGTTTATATGTAATCCATGTGAGCATGGTTTCTTGGACATCCATTGGCCAAATACCTAATCACTCAGATGTGACACTCAACCTTGTCCACCGAGGAAGTCACCTGCTTCCCCATCAGTGACTTGAGATTTCCCACAAATCAATGGTGCTAACACACTGCTGAGATTTCTTGGTTCAGCTCCTCAGTCTGCCCCCCAGGAGCATGGCCCCTGGCTCTACCCATCAACCTGGCACAGGTCTCAGGGAAAGTGAGCCTTCTCTAGCTGCTAACTCCCATAGCAAGTGACTGTGTTTAGGTTCCATTTCCCATAAGTCAGATAAATACAGCCCTAGTTCTTGTCATGGCTGTCAGTAAGAGGATTTGTGTAATCAGTAGAACTCTGTGCCAACAGCTCCCAAGTCACAGATGAATGGACACTACAGTTCATAGAGTGTGACAGATTCACTTATCCTTCCCAGTTTGTTGATGAGGCAACTGAGCCCCGGGAGACCTGTGGAACCAAGTATCCTAGGAAGAGTTTCTGGCAAGACTAATTCCTACCTACTTCTGAGTATTTTCTCTGCTTCCTCCTCTCATCTGGAAACAGATAAACAGGTTGACTATTGATACACTGAAACTACCCCCAAGGAGGCAGAGAAAATTCAGCATTAACTATGATAGCTCACATAGTCATAGCTAGTGAGAAAACAAGGTAGGATGTACCCTACCTGTGGCACCAGAGGTAACCCAGAAGACCCCTACTAAAGTAAGGAATGTCACTCACCATGACGTCAGTGGAGAAAGGACAGACAGCATGGCTGCAGAAGATACCCATCAGTAAGGCAGCAGTTGAGTGTTCAAGCACCAGCCCTCTGCCCCATCTTCATAGCAAAGAAGGTCTTTCTAATGGCCTCAGGCGCACATCTTATTACTGTGTCATTCCTTTTACTTTTTGATAAAGACTCTACAACTTCTTTTGATAGAAACATTTGTCTACTGAGATTTATAAGTACTCTCGGGTAACATTGCCTTTTATTTCACAAAAGTTCCATAAATTTGCTTCTGTTGGGTCAAACTGGATTTTGCAGAACTCCAGGAAATATTTGTTTTAATTTTCCTGGAGAAAAGCATAGAGGGAGAAGTGTGCACTGGCAGCTGCTGTTTGGATTTCCCTTTGTGTGAGCTTTGGCTTCTTTACCTCTCGAGCTTCAGTCTTTGATGTTGCTCTTTAGGCATAAAATGAAAGATTATTATCTTTAGTCTGTGAGCTTGGAGGAGGGCGGTGATGAAACATTGCTGGGTATTCATATTTCTACAGCAATAATTGATGTGGTCTTAAAGCTGTCATGCGTGCTCTAGTCTTATATAACAAGCATTTGATGTGCCATGAGCTTTCAATTTTGTCACCCTTCCAACCCTGTATGGCTTTCCCATGCATTGTTTTAGTGTGAGCAACCTGGCAGGGGCTGCATTGGCAACCCCTAGCTGCCCTCTGCCCCTGCAGGGCGCATCATTGTGCTCTGCACACATCAGGGGCTACGTGCATGAATGAGCGTATAGGTAAATCTGGTTTGACTCCATGAGTACCTTAACCCTAGTAAATGCATCACTTAGGTTTTCCTACAAGCTGTAATCAGTACCTACTTACTGCCTTTTAGTATTCTGCCATTGTTTTCTGATACATTCAGCAGAACCCAAATGAACAGAAATTAATTTATCACCAGTTATAGAGTAATAATTTTTATTATCTTCACACAAAAAGCATTGAGTTCATGATTGGTCTGTTTCTAGATTTCATGGCCCTGCTTGGTCACTAGTTTTTGAGATCCTATCTAAATCCTGTAATTTAGGCCAACTCCACATTGCAGCCGTACTGCTTTGGGAAAAAAGAAGCCAAGCAAAGCTGAGTAAGGAAAACCAAAGAGACCATTGCCTAAGAATCAAGAAAAGGAAGCAGGGTGTAACAAACCAAGGAATCGTAGCAGTCCGTCCTTTTAGCTTTGGCAGTTTGGGAGAGCTCCCTGTCTGGTGTGGGAAGGGCTGGAACAGCTTAGATACACAAATTGTTCTATGCAAATCCTCATACGTAGACTGATTTTATTAAAAGTACTGTCTCTAATAGCTTGTGCCAAGTCTTGTTTGGTCAGGTAGCTTCAAATAGTGGCCAATATTTTTTTTTTTTTTGAAGCAAACAAAGTTTGTGAAATACTTTTCTATTATCTTATGGATCTTAGTCATCTTGCACAATTATTAGTACCAAAGAGCTTGGTTTAGCAAGTTCTGACCTATTTCTACCTCTTCTTCCAAAATAATCTAGAAACAACATTAGTCCCTGGAAATGAACAGCCTGACACAGAAGCAGTTTCATCCATACTGAGGGCTCTCATCTTCCATTTGAAAATTAGAAATCTAATCTCTTCTCAGATGCTGGAAGTGGAAGTCAGAAGATGGAGTGACGGTTTTCAGTAGCAAAAGCACTTTTGTCTTTTAGCTGGTGAAAATTGTCAGGGACATTTTCCTTTAGCTTCTAATTCTCTGGGAAAGATACCCTAACTGTGCCTACAAGTAGCAAAAGGCAGGGCAACTGCACTGAGCCTCCTTGAACTCCAACATAGCGAGCAATCTGGGATATAAACAAGAAAATGTTTTTATTGGTGCTTTAATAGGATCTTATCTAAATATCCAAAAGCTCACTACAAGCATCACTTGTCACTTTAGGCTACAATTGCAAGCGTCCATCTCTCTCATAGTGTCAACAAAGATAACTGATGTTTGTTCTGTGCTGGGAGCCCCCCAGGCTCCAACCAAACATTCTACACTTCACTCTGAGGCAAGCATAAATGTGGCAGCCATTGTGAGGCTGAGGAGCACGTCTGCTAAGGGGTTAGTCAGTCAAGTAAACAGCGAGTAGTTGACTTGGGGGAGGGCATAGACTACAGACCAAGGAGGACTGAGCCACACAGGACAGCACAAACCTCGGCTGCAAAGCCCCCCTCATTACTTCATCTTTTGAACCTCACTTCTATTGTCCATAAATCACGAATTAAAACGACAGCTTTTCATATAAAATGGTGTTATTCCTGTCTCAAAATATTCAGAGACAGATTTATCACCAGAATGAGGAGGTTAGGCTGACTCTGAACTCTTGATCCCCTGCCTCAGCCTTCTGAGTTGCTGACCTTACAAATGTGTGCTACCACATTTATCAGAGGTAACTTTTAGTGGCCTCTGTCCTCCTGTTTCCCCAGGTTTCCCCTTCTCCTTTAGCCAGATGTTGGTGAAGAAACAGAGTAATGTGTTCAAATGTTTGATTCCTTAGATACTCAGTAATAATTCCGTATTAGTTGGGACTCACTGGAACTTGTATAGTCTGGATTGTCACTTCTGATTTAGAGGAACAAATCATGAAAAAACCAATGCAGTAGGAAGCCATATTGGTCAGGACTGGGGCTGTATGTGAAGCCTGCCCTCAGCACAGTGGACCTTGTGCACTTGTAGCAGGTAGGACCTGAGCTCGCCCCATTCCATCCAATTCTCTCACCCTCACAAAAGAGACATTATAATCCTGTCCCTTTTACAGGTGAGGAGAATACCAGCGAGGTGGTTTGTCTGAGCCGTGAAAGTCCTTGAGGCAGTTCTGGAATCCCACCCTGCCCTGCAATGAAGCAGCTTCTCCTTCATTGTGCTCTGGTCTCCTAAGCAAGCTCAGGCTCCCTCTGCACTCAGGATAGAGGGGTGTGATATAAGAGCCATCCCTGTCACTTGGGAAGTCACTGCTCTGTTTGAGGCTTGCTTTGATTCCTCTGTGCGGCTGTCTGAGTGGCCAGAATGTCTTTGGCAGGAGAGTTCTAAGAGCATCAGGGCTGAGGATACACTATAGACACTTCACAAACCAGCCTATATTAATAGGTTTTAACTTTGCAAAGCTCTTTAAGAAACCAACCTCTGAAACCGGGATGCTCCCACCTTCAGTGTTTTAGTGACAGTGCTTGGTGCAGGTGGAGGGTAAAGGGCTGAATGCAAGCGTCTCTGACACCGCGGGGCAGTGTGGGTAGTGAGAAGAGGTTGGCCTGAAATGTAGACAGCTGTGCCCCATTCATGTCTTCTGATACGTATATCAGCTCTTTGTGAGTCTGCTTTCTCAGCTACTTTGTGGGAGGGAGCAGCTAACTGAGCAACTGCGAATGGTCTTGCCTTTTCAAAGGTTCTTATGTAAAGGAATTAAAATGACCCCTTCTTAGGGCAAAGCTCTCATATGTCTGCATTTACAGCATCTGCCCTTTTCTTAGCTAGGCCTGGATCACATGGGCTCTAGTGAGGTTTTTCCTTGGGCTTATTTATTCTGAATATCCTTATTTCTATTTCACATATTCATGTTATACTTGTCAATGGTACCAACTTTAGTATCGTTTCTTTTTCCTTTTTACAATGTTCTCATTTTTATCAAGGCATGATTTACACACAAGAAAATACTTAGGTCAGAAATGCTCAGTTTGATGAGAATGGACTGTTTATATGTATCGCTCCAGAAAATTCCCTCCTATTCTTTCCAAAGCCAGTCCCGCCTGTTACCCTTGGAAGCAACTCATTTCCAGCTCCTTGTGCTTTATTCCTTTACTTCTGGTAAGTCTCATCTCTCTGTGTCCTTCTCCCTTCCCCCTCCCTGGAATCTGCCTTTTCTCATTCAGAGTGCAGTTTGTGAGACTCATTCATCCCTGTAGTGTATCAGCCATCTGTTTCTTTTTGTTGTCTAGTATTCCATGAATATGCCAAATTCCACACTCTGCTATAATTAGTTTCTCCATTCTTCTCCACTTTTTTTCCATTTTTTTTTTTTTTTATATTGTAAATTTGCTTAAGGGAAAATCATGGGAACTCGAGCACTGAATATGTGGCATAAATGTATCTTCTCTCAGTAATAAGGGCCCAAGAGGCCTCAGCATTAAACACAGCTCATTGTCTCCTGCAGTTGTATTCCTTCAGTAGTGCTATGGAAAGGTAGGTAGAAGATACCCGGGGGGCAGGGGAGGAGAGCCTGCTCTGACTTGGCAGTGTAAATGCCTATCTGTTGCTAGCTCTTTTGCTGCATCCACAAACTTATCTGGCTGGGCTAGGCAGCCCTTCAGGATTTTTCACCTCTGGCATCCAGTTGATCTCTAATAAAATTCCTCCTTGGCTACAAATATCCTGTCTTTCACAGTTGCTCCTATAGTCCATCTTCTGCGTCTCCATGGTGAAGTAGCCCAATTACCGTCTTGTTGAACACAACGTCTCTGATCCCATTTCCTCTCCCATATGCCAGATTTATTTTCTGTATTCAGAGTCCATTGGATATTTCTGAAGAACATGCTGGAAAGAAGACTTAAAAAGTGTGAGTTCCTCAATTTTCACCTTTTCCAGCCCTTAGGATACTATCCGTTTGAAAAGCTGTTGGTGGGCAGGATACTTCACTGTATTTCTCACCATATATCAGAATTACATGAGGAGTCCATTCTTCCTGTCTTTCTCCCTGACTGAGCTGCTGCTTTACCTAGTACGTCAGTTTATTTTCTCTTCTCCTAGTTTGTTATAGAATTTGTATAATCTGTATCTAGATACCAAGTGGTTAAACGTTCTGGTCTACCTGTATTTCAACTAGCACTGGAGAATACTCATTTGTGGATGTCTATTCTACTTTAGGGCTTGGCTTACATGGTTTTGCTTCTCATAGAGGAAAAGGCTCCCCTGAAATAGAGGACATTGCTTTCTTTATTTCGTTTTGTTTTGGTTTGCTTTGGGTTTTGGTTTTTTGTTTGTTGGTCGGTTTGTTGTTGTTGTTGTTGTTGTTTGGCTTTTCAAGACAGAGATTCTCTGTGTGACAGCCCTGGCTGTCCTGGAACTCATTCTGTAGACCATGGTGGCCTCAAAATCACAGAGATCTGCCTGCCTCTGCCTCCTAAGTGCTGGGACTAAAGGCGTGTGCCACCCCCACCTGGTAATGACATACTTTCTATGCTGTCTGTCTATTTGTCTGTTTTAAAGATAAATGTTGCACCAATTTAAGAGAACTTTGTTCTGACGGGAGGCTCTGAATTAATTTAAGTATCTGTTACTGCCTGACCAAACCCTGGAAGGAGATGAGTGAAGGGTGATTCCACAGCATCTCATAAGTCAATGATATAATTATTTTAGATGACATCATGCACACCTACCATTCTTACCACCCATCCCTTTGACATTTTCTTTGCAGCATGGTGGAATACAAAGAACAGGGACTTAAAAATTGGGATGATGAAGCCGTTCAGGCTCTACTGTTTTCTTAGATAATACATGTAAATTTGTGATCTGTGAGATACAAAAGCTGCTGAGGGGATGACGTAGCTTCAGGGAGCTGCAACTTGTGCTACTTCTTAGACTATCAGAACCATGTCCTTTAATGTTTCCTGACGTGCAGAGCTTTCAACACTAACATTGGCATTGGTAAAGTGCACTTCATTCTCAAATGTAGACGCCTGGTTCTCTGCTATAGTATTGTACCTCACCTAGTTGTGGTTAGATCCAGAAATTCATGGTTTAAAGACCTTGCCCAAACCATTTTCCAGTAAACTGTCTATAATGGCATCATCAGAATGCTTCATGAGAGGAGGGCATCTACTGAGGAACATTGAGGAAGCAATGTCTGTGTGTGGAGCTGTGATGGTAGCCAGAATGTGGGCCATCCTAGGACGTGGAAACCATGGAACTAGAAAGGAGGTTGTGGGGTAATAGAAAAAGCTTGAGAGGGTCTAAAAATCCAATGAGCTTGAAGTATTATTGAATCACAAAAGCATCCACCTAAGAAAACCAATTTTCACCTTTAAGAGACATATTTACCTAGAAATTTATAATGATCCTGTCATGTTCTCTTGAGTATCTGTGATTTTTTTTTCCTGCTTGAATAGAGCTGATGGAGTGAAAGGCATTTCTGAAGACACCTTACAGCCAGGCTCTCTCGTGATTCTCCAGTATGTATGCACTGTGTACCCTCGACAAGGAGAAGCAATGGACAGAAATGTTATACTCTGGTGCTCAGAGTGCCAATGTGAGGATTGGAAACTCTTAAGTCTGCCTCTCCCTGGCTAGTTCTATGACACTGGGACAAGCCATGTCACAAACAGGGTACAAGAGGACATATCAGTGGTAGACTGAGAGCTCATCTAGACAGATTTACTAAGTGACCACCAGAGGTTTATTGTCTTTACTTCAGTCCAATATAAAAAAAAATGTTTATAATCATTGACCAAACTTCCAAAATATCCATGCTTATTGTTAAATCTTAATTTGTACATGGAGTTTAGTGTCTCCTAAATGAGATGAGGATTCATACTGTTACCTAAATAAAAATCAACTCTTTGAATTTTATTTCCTCACTCATGAGTCAAAGGGCACTTACTACAAACCTAATACTTATGACAAATGCTTTGCTAGCTATGGAATTGAAACAATAATTGAAGTCATAGACCCATCCCCCAAAGTTCAAAATACAGTGAAGACAAATACTCACAAAACCAAGAACACAGTGAAACAGGCTGACTAGGCATAGTTCTACCTGTAAGGCATTCTTCATGGCAGAGGAGAAATGCATTCTGTTAGAGAGGAACTTGTTCCAGAAATTGTTCAGAGGAAATGACCCAAAGTATGGAAGTATCCGGTCAGACATCAGTGAGAAGAACATTAAGAGCAGCTGAGAAGCCAAAGTGTAAATCGTGTGCCAAGGAGTCTTTGGCTGCAGTAGAGAGCAGACTGCCCTATTGAAGATAAGAGAGTAAGTAGGTGTCCCGCAGGGCCAAGCTGCTTCTCCCTAGGGAGTCCTGTGTGTGGCCCCCAGCTGGAAAGACATGTGATCTTGTATGTTCCCTCTTTTGGTCATTGTCATTCCCTAGGAGACTTGAAATAAATCTGAGGTTCTTTGCATCCAAACTGTGTTATACACATTAAAATTTAAGGCATACGGTGGGGGAGGCGGATGGCATGCATTTGTGAAGACCTGGTTCAGCTGGAGAGTCAGAAAACAACCTAAAGGTGTTCATTTCCCTCTCAGTTAGGAAATGTATACTCCCGGGCAGGCACTGCAGGTAGGTACCAGGCTCCTGCTGTGCTGATGTCCTGCCTCTTACCCCTGCTTCATTCCACTCTGACCCAAGTCTAGCTGATGCAAGGGGGTAGCACGTATATGTTATGCCAGGCAGCTAGGTATTTAACTACCATTGAGTTGCTAAAGAGAAAAGAGAAGCAGTTATCCATATACACTCTCACAAAGGTGTGGCATTTCTTGGGCTGATATCCTTCTGTTCTTCTGTAGATTATTGCATCTCCGGGGTATGATTCTTAGTTAAGAACACGTGCAACATGTACACTCATTATAGATGTCCACATATTTGCAGTGTTTTCTTTCTCTTAGGAAATATTTGTTTTTACCAGTTATGTAGATAGGAGTCAGGCAGGGCTGTGTTCAGTCTCTGTCTACCACCTTATGACTTCAGATACATGTAAATTAAAAAAAAGAAAATCTGTGTTCTATGTTTTACTCTCTTGTATGAAATTGTAACAATATTTTGATCCTGGAGTTACTTTGAGAATTTAATGGGTTAAATTGATTTTGAGAGAGAGACACATATTACTATAGATCTCTCTCTGCTTTTCTTTCCTTTCTTCTTTAAGTCTCCTCCTAACCCAAGACACTCTACCTTTCCCTGAAGGAAATTCAAGGTAGACTAGCTCCCTAACAAATGCTTTTCAGAAACTCAGAGCAGAGTTTTCAGCCTGTCAAACTAGCAGAGAACTATTTTAAAGCTGTAGGTGCCTGGCCTCCTAACCCCAGGGTTAGGGACCAAATAGGCTCAGAAATCATCGTTTTTCAAACCAAGTCTTCAGATTCTGGAGCTGTGTGAATGTGCCTGATGTTCTCTGGTGTCAGTAAGGAAAAGGGAAAAATGGAAATGCTGAGTGACATGGTAGACATTACTCTGGTTATCTAAGGGAATGATGGGATAGCACAGTAGAGATAGACAGTGGTAGCAAAATTATGTAATTACCTGATGAAAATTAATAGTACTTGGTAGGAGAGGGAAAACTGATGCTGATTCTATGTGAAACATCTTTCAACGTGTTTGCAAAAAACACAGAAAAAAATTAAAACCCTAAAGAGAAGAAATTTGACAATAAGATTAGTAACCATAATAACAGTATATCAAATCACAGAGAAGTAAATGCTATTCTTGCCTGCACTACTTAGGCAGGGTATGCAGGACACATACTAGCTATAGAGCCTACAGTCCTGTGTTCTATTCTGGGTGCCATGCATTGAAGAGAACCAAGACAAACTAGAACTTGTGCTGAGAATAGTAGTTGGGGGAATAAGAGACAGAAATAGCCCATAAGAAAGGATGGAAAGATTCCAGGTAGTTATCCCAAGAGAAGGCTCAAAAAAGACAATATTTTCAGTACTCTTTAGGGACGTCGCATAGAAAAGGCAACAGCCTTGCTTATAGAGGACAGAAGGGAGATTAAATATAATCTTCTAACAATTAAGTGGGCCAATAGAATGGATACCTTCCAAGAGAGTCTGCTGCCCCTAGAAATGATCGCTTCAGGCTGGATCAGCCCTGACCAGCTAGGGGTGCTCTGCAGGAAATGTACTCCCCAAACCGACTGGCACAGATAACGGCCGAGATCGCACTTACTCTAATAGTCTGCTACGGTCCTCCGTGAAACTTTAGCCACTGCAAATTCTTGGTTATACAGCTAATGAAATATATTGTTTTTGGTAACTGGAAAAAAAAATCATTCAAGAGAAAGTTGTCATCTTCTCTCTTTTTTCCCACTAATTTATTTATTCATCTTCCTATTAATGAAAGTTGTTGCCTTCACATTCAGAGATGTTACGAATAGCAGTGGGTACTCTGGAAGAGAATGAATCGCCATGCACGATCCTGTGCCTGGATGTCCATGTTGTTTCCTGGAATAAATAATGACTTACAAGGCTTGAAAGCCGCATTACCCACTCTGTGGAGAAGGAACGTCTAATATGGCTTCTTCCTCTGATTTGTCGGTAGTCTCACTCAGCGTACCCTATCATTGTGAATAAAACTCTCTTCTGGGATTTACAGCCCATTGAGACTTCCCAAATGTATTATCTATTCACTATTTCACTCAGCCATTCATCCGAGTATTTACCAAACAATTTCTACTGTGTTTTATGAAACATATTTAGTGCCACCAACACGAAATAGGTTTAGATGTCTAACTTTGAAGATCTTTTAAATATATGGAAGCTGTGCTGTTTTAATATAGCAGCCCCCATAACTAGTTAATAAAAAAAATTGGTCATAAAGCAATCTCCTCCCCCCCAGCCCCCCAATATATACAGTTGGTCAGGGATCGGGTAGTCTCTCAGCCAGGAAGCTCTAGGTCGTAGACAGTTCTGAGTGTTCTGAACTGAGGCCTCTCAGAGGCCTGGACTACTGATCAGCTACTCTAGAACAAGTAGGGCTTCTCATCGATGTCCCCCCACTAAAAGTAGTCTAGCATGACAACTCTGGGGTAGAGCCATCCTGTGGCAATTCAGAGCTTCATGAGAAAACCTCGTCCCATTTCGTGTGTATGGCAGAGAGTCATCCAGACCCACAGCACTCCATTGGCTAGGTCCATCTCAGCAGCCCAGCTCTTGTCGCTCAGCAGCATGTGTCACACAGGAGGATGGAGTGAGTACATTTTGATGTGCCCCTCTTTGGAGATATAATGTAAACAAGTAACACTCTGCAAGTCGCTACCTTAGAGAACACACGGCCACTGTGTGAAAGGGCAGAAGAACAGGCAGCGAAAGCAGTAACAGAGGTAACAGCCATACGCCCTGGACCAAACCTCAGGCTTTGGGAAAGAAAGGATGCTCAAAGCAGAGGTCTCAATGAAGAGCAAGAACACAGAGAAGTTTGGGTTGATCACTGCGCTGAGGATGGGGGGAGAATGGGGTACCTGTCTGGAAAGGGAAGGTCCCACGGGGCTCCAGAAGGACCAAAGTGTCCACTTAGAAGAGCTGGCCTTGGATCGCCTTCCCTGGCGTCAGAGCACAGACACCCAGAATGATCTCCTGAGCAATCTCCTTTCTCCTTTCTTTCCTGCCTTTGATAGTAAACACACCATCTCTGTTAAATTCTGCTTCCCAGCTAAAACGGAACACAGACTCGGAACCACCAAATCACTTTGCACTTTTCTCTTCTTACACCCCACCAACAACTGGGATGGCATGCATTTGAACAAACCAAAAGTGATTTCGCTCTTCTAGTTTTCAGAGCTTTTTGGCTAAATGCAGAGTGAGAAATTCATACCTTTTTCAAACAGTGTGGGTTCTTTTTCCCAGTTCCTCTCATCCATCTGGTTCTCTGGAGGTCTTGGAATCCAGGAAAGTGTTAGTTCACTGTGCTGAAATCCAAAAAAGACTGCTAAACTGTGAAAGAAAATTTGCATTCCAGAGACACCGAAGGAGTTAGTCCACAACTCTTTGCAGTACCACAGAGCAAACATCTGTATTTTCTGCCTCCTTTGTCTTTGAGGCAGTTGAAAAACCCTGTAGCATGGAAAAACTCTGCACTCCCTGAGCCTTTCCTACCTAGTTCATCCAAACCACTTTTGGTGTAGTGCACAGTGCAGAAAGAAGAACCAAAACATGTTATTATTTTATTTCTAGTGTCAGAAAATATTACAGGCGAGATACCGTCTAGGAGAACAGCAAATCTCTTTGCAGCCTGCTTGAGATTCCATTCTCGTGAATGGGTTCCCCAGCTGGGTGTGTGGCTGTCCCATCAGCAGGCCTGTACTCAGAAGGAAACCACAATCACAGCTCTGACACTGGCATGTCACTGTGACCTTTCTAAGCCCAAGTGCTGTCTTTTGTCTTCCATTGGCAGAAGTGTAATTAGAAGGCCTCGTTTTCAACAGAAGCCAAGTGATTGCCAAATGTGCTCAAATGATCTCCAGAGGATCAGAGCTAGCTCACCGCCCTCTGGCTGTTCTCATGGCCGCTCCCAGGAGTTAGAGGCTTAAAGTTTTCCCTTTCTTTTGAAAGAAGATCAAGTTTGGTTCAAAGAAGCTTCTCTGTCATATGCATACGTACCAGGGAGAAACCTTCCATGACCCTGGTTGTTGGCTCAGACCACTTGTGGCTGTAATGTAGGAAGTAATTGCAATCCACACAGTCGGGTAGAAAATAAGTCCCATGCAGGCCTGGGTTTCAGAGAACAGGCACGTGAGCAGAATGGCACTAAGAACATTTCTAGTCTTTGCTTGCAGATCGTGATTCAAATGGATGATTCAGGGTGGTTTAATTCTGATCTGAAAAGTGCTCACAGGTGGTCATTACTGTGTATGCACATAGCTGGAAAGATCTTTGCTGAAACTCACAGTTTAGAATGTTCCCCTAGATGGGTCAATTACGCTTGATAATCAGATGCCATTAAGTAAAAGGGCGTTGCCCTACTGACTGTGTGTGCAAATCATTTCAGATCATTTATGCTCTTAGGGGAGTTTTTAGCAATATTTTTTGAGAGATACACTCTTGCTGAGTTGAGAACAATTAATCCGAAGCCCAAAACACACCTCAGATGCTACTTTATTTAATGGCATTCATTTTCTCTTCATACAACAAATACTTTCTGCGGGCCCACTATGACTACATGCTGTTACAGAGGCTAATAACGTATTGGTCTTCAGTTCCTGGCGACAAATAATGATACAGGCCACCACTAGCAAGAATGATGGGAGGTGGGCCTTGGATAGCATCCCATGAGAATCAGCATCTCTGAGGTCCAGGCCAAACCCGTCTTCTCCTATCTAAGGCAAAGGTGCAGGCACAAACGTGCAAGCACAGAACGTGCGTGTGCGGTGGCTTTTCACTTGACAGATGCGATTGTGCTCATCTTGTCTTATTCGTCAACCACTTGCAACCATAAGTTTGGCACTTCAGAAGATACCCAGTGATTGGATTGGGTACACAAGAAAGTATGTCATTTGGGTTCTGGACATGACATCTTCATCAAATGGGAGTAGTTCTGGGAAAATCTATCTCCCTAGCAACAGCATCCTGCTATATAATGTGAAAAGGGACAAGAATCCCCAAATTATATATTTGTGACATGTTCTGGGACAGCAGGATGCTAACGAAGAGCCAGGGCATTTTGTGATCGCCACTACCGGCAGCTGGAAGAAACTTACTGATTAGCAGAAAGTGTCAACTAGAGAAAAGCTGTGTGCCTTTGGTGTGGAAGACATAGATTCAAACCCTGATCACATTAAGATGTGAAGCATAGAAAGTCTCCATTCCGCCTCCCCTGCCTGGCTGCTGTGAAGATATCTGAGGTCTTGTGTGTGCACACTTAATGCACATGTCCAGGTGCCAGATTTGGTTTGGTGTAAAGGCCTGGAAATTATTCTTTATGAAGAAAAGTTGTATAAAACCAACATTAAAGCTAGCATTATACCAGGACTAAGTTCTTCCTTCCATTTATGGGATCATAATTAACTATTAAAAACATATTGAGACACTTTCAGTCTTAGTAGGTGAGGATACCAAATGTCACTTAATTCTTAGACTTTCAAACCCAGCCTCCTGAAGTCAGCAGCAGCTCTTTGACTGTATGACAGGCCTGCTGCAGTTCTCACATGAATAAGTCCTAACAAGACTATGCCTTGAAGATGTTGTAAAGACAGCTCTCTGATTGGTCTTGGCTCAGAAGGAAAGGAATTCTCTTCTTTCTTCCCCTCTCACGATAGTCTCGCTGGAGTTCTGTGATCTTTTAATTTGCCCCTGGCATCAAAGTAGCTTTACCTCCCTCCATTTCCCAAGGATTCTGACACATCCAAGAAAAGTATTTTGGAAGACCTACCATTCAACATGGCCTACGTGCTTTAAAATGACAAATCACCTCTCTGTGCCTTATGGAGTAGCTATACTAATATCTTTTAATCAAGCGATTTGTTTGTTTGTTTGTTTGTTTGGATATGGTCTCTCATTGACATGGAATTTGCCAATAAGCTAGCCTTGATGGCCAGTGAGCATCAAGGATCCACCTCTGTCCCCCTTACCAGCCCTAGGGTTAGAACTACCTACACTTGGCTTTTGTAATTTTCATTTTTCATTTTTTTTTTGTATGAGTTCAGGGCTATATGTATGTTTGTGTACCATATATGAGCAGTTTCTTCAAAGAGGGTGTTAAATTATCAGAACTGGGGTTACATAAGGATGTGAGCTGCCATATGTGTTCTGGATTTGAACCTGGGTCTTCTGGAAGAGCAGTCAGTGATGTTAATGGACAAACCATCTTTCTAGCCCCACATACCTGGCTTTTTTTTTTTTTTAACCTAAGTCCTAGTGAATGAACTCAGGTCTCTGCTTTCTTGATAAGCACTTTACCAAGTGAGATATTTCCCTAGCTCTCCTGTTTCTTCATTTTAAAGCTGACTTATATAATTCAAATATAAACAAAATTCTTGTTTTCTACTTCATAATCCCTAGACTAATAATGCTACATTTCTCTGAAATGTTAAGTTGTTCATATGCATGTTCATGCCGGAAATTATTGAATTCTCCCACACCACTTCACAGATTTTTGTTACCATATTCTACCTGGAGAGTGCGTTTTATTTGAAGGTAGGCTTGTCTAAGACATCTCTCAAGAGGGCTTAGATAATGATGAAGACTCTTGTTATAATATAACATCAGTTCCAAAGAGTATTAAATTAAGTTTTCTTTTAAGTGGCAAATCAAACCCCACCAAGAAGAGAGGCATCGTCACAAGCCACAGAAGGTAGCCCGTTCTCCCTCCCCCACCCCCCATTCTCAAATAATTCTTCTCTGTTTTCTCAGTCACTTCAGGCTGCTCATGTCTTCGTGAGAGCAGCATGCCCTGTGCCTTTAAGCAGTTGTCTGTAGATGTGCTTTCTTCCTATTGCTCTGGAAACTTGTTAATGAAAGGAGGGTGTCTCAGTCTTTTCTTTCTCACTGCATTTCCAGGGTGTGCTGCACTGCACTCTAGGTTCTCTGCGATGGTCAAGCAAGTGGGGAGACAAATGAAGTGTTTGTTTAAAGAGAATTTTAAGAAAGTTGAAGAATTATAAGTAACAATCCAAAGAGTTATACTCAGAAGGATTTCATATAAAAAAAATTAAAGTTAAGTTCTTCTACAGAATCTTCAGTTAGGTGTTTTGTAGCTATCGTGTGTCTGTCTGTCTGTCTGTCTGTCTGTCTCTATGTGTGTGCATATGTATGAGTATGTCTTATGTGTTTCTGTGTGTGTGTGAATGTATGTCTGAGTGTGTATATGTTTGTGTGTATGTGTAAAAAGGGAGGTCATGACATCACAAGAAAATAGTTTTGAGAGTTTTGATATCATCTAGCAAAGTTTGGGGGGAAATCATAATTTTCATCTATAAAGAAGAATTTTGATTCTGATTAGAGAGTCACAGTTTAGGGATAGCACTAAATTTGCTGTCATTATTTCTAGTGTGTTTGAAACACAGATATAAAATATACATTATTATATGGATCCAGGAGGAGGGCAGCCCACAGCACACGACAGATTGTATTAAGAAATGTGTGCTTCAGCAGGGAGGCAGGACTGCTGGGGTTTTAACTGTAAGCTCCTAGAGCTTCCAGGGCTAAATGAAGTCTTTGCTTGTGGAGACCCTACAGCATAGCCATCCTCTGGGAAGCCTTCTTGATCATCAGAACCAAGAATAGATTAACGTTCCATAAGTGAGTTAGACAATAGAATTATTTGAACTTAAATAATTACACTGGCACTTGAGAAATTTGCTGAATCATAGGCCAAGTTCTCTCTGTGGATCCGAACCACCAGTCTGTTTTAGCCCTCAGACTTGAGATGTGCTTCCCACGTTTCACCTCACTGTTAATGTAGACAATGGTGGCATCTACAGAACACGGAAGGAAATGAAGCATCTGCAGACCCAGATGATAACTCAGGGACTCTGAGACCCTCCTCTGGCCCTCGTAATCCTCTCAAGCATGGTACACCTGGAACTTACCTAAGCTTACTGTCTGGCAGGTTTTTACATGGTTACATAAAATAATTTTATTTTAAACAAATTATCCATAATATGTTGGCTTATCTTCTAATTACAATTCATGAAGCATCCGTGTTATGCAGAAACACCATTGTAAATGCTAGGACCCAACAATGAGTTTTCTGTCTGGTGGTGTAGGAGTTTGGGGGACAGATGGTCTTAAGATCCACGATGTATTTCCTGACTACATTTCTGTGCATGTAGCTTGCAGGTAGGAAGCCTGAATGCCTTCCGTTTGCATCCTAAAATGTGTCTACAAAAATACAGAAGTTCAGCCTGAACATTGGAGTTGCTCTCCATTGCAAGGGGAACTGGGAGGCGTGAATCTGCTTCTAGCCATATTCATGATCCAGGCCTTGGTTTCTGGGTGCTTTGTGAACAGAGTGGTATGCATCTTACAGCCTCGATCCTTTGACACTTCTCACCAAGGAGTGAGTTTGGGCTCTCTTAGAAGGCCTCACTTCACTAACCACAACAGTTCGAGGGAAGCAGGTGTGGAAAGTTGTAATCTCTGGACTGAAGAAATTATACAGGCATTCCAGGTCCTACTAATCTCACTCTCCCTGATTTTTTCTTGATCGACTAAGGCCGAAAAGCTCTCTACAACATGAAATGTCTCTTCCTGTTTTGTGATATTGTTCATTTCACCAAAAATATAAGATCACATTTTAACTTTATAAAATTAAAGTTTTAACACAGCTCCCTTTCTGGTCTTCCAACTCTCTTTGCACGTCTGTCTTGATGGCGGGCGCTCACACTGACCGGTGTATTCCTGTCTGACGTGTTGGCGGTAACACCCTCTTCCTTCTCTCTGTGGCGGTTAGTGTTTGTGCTGCCTGGGTGCCTCATTTATATTCAGCTGCTCCTTCCAGCTCTTCTGCTTGGGAATTAGAAAAGTTATTTATATAACACCCAGGGATATAAAAACTACAACCAGATTGTATCTCAGATTTAACAACAGTTGCACTGGGGAGTCTTGAGTACAAGTTTGTTTGTGATTTTACTTTAATTTTTACTTAAATTTTTGTTTCTAATCACAACTGGAGCATTATCATTTCAGAAAAGTTTATAGCCTGTGCCTTTCGACTACTTATTCCCTGATTCTTGTCTGCTTCTCTCAAACTTTTGCATTTAAACCACACTTTGATTAGAGTAACTGCTCAAAGTAGTGTCTGTTGTCCAAGTAATAAAATATATATCTAGCATTGAGTTTAAGTAACAAGGTCTTCACAGCTTGGTGCTAGTTCCTTCCAGGGACAACGGACTGAGCAGATGATATAGTATGTTGCCTGGACGCCTCTTTGAGACTGACCTTCACATTTCCCCAGCTACTGGCAATGTTGACTGGTGAAGACTCATAGCTAAGTCCCTCCGTGCTAATTATCAAATGAAGGAAAGTACTTCAGTCAGGGTTACACTTCATTCTCGGGGGTGCTCTTGTGTCTACTGACTGATTCATGCAGCTGTAACGGCTCTCATGAAGCGCTTCATGAAAGAATTCTTCAGGTCACTCCCGGCTGTCACATCCTCCTTGGATGGGTCGAGGCTTTGGTTGTAGCTACGTCACAGATATTACCTTACCACGCCTCTAATCTCTCATAGATGCTGATCACAAGGACACTGCTCAATAGCTTCCTGTGTGCAAAGTTGTTTCATTATCTGTTCCATAGACAACGTCAGAGTAAAGTTTCATAGAAAGAGAGAAGAGAGACCACTACTTGGCCATATAGATGTCAGACAAAAACAATCTCATAAGCAATCCTATGGTAGCAGAAAATGTGGTATTTTTTTTTTTTTAATTTACTATAACGGAAGGAGAATTAGGAGAGATTTCTTTTCCACAGTAAATGGACTTTGAGCTTCATTTTAAAAAGAAAGAGAGCAGATATTTTTTAGGCAAAGAGAAGTATAAGGTGGCCTGGGTGTGTGCACTGTTTTTTAAAGATGTAGTAATGAACTCAGAATGATGGAAAGAAGGTGAGGCCTACATGGGCAGTCAGTGGTGAGGAGGAGGAGCCAGTCACAGAGCACAGTGCTAATTGGGAGGGTCCTCAAGCTGGAGTATGCTCTTCTGCTAGCCACGTACCTGTCAGACATGGCACCGTGTGCTACATCTAAGATGGGATCTGAGCAGACTTCGAGACATCTCTTTTGTACCAATTCTATTGAAGCCTGTTTTCTTCCTAACTGTCATTTTGCATTTGTTCTATCCAACTTTAGAAAAGCTTAGCATGTACACGAAGAGTCCAGCTTTCTGTTTAAAAATAACCATGAATAAAAAGGTACAAAGCTTCCACTGTTGTGCTTAACATTCTATGATTAGGAATTTCTAAAAGTCTTAAGTAGGAAGACAAACATGTAGTCCACTTTCAAACCTCTGTCCAGGGATTTTCCGCTTGTTTCTAGTATGTATCTGGTAGGCAGGAATTGGCCTTTTCTTGCATTCTTAGTACTAATAAATAACAGTAGGCTGAAGAATTAGGATAAATCATTTTACTCTTGAGAAACCTGAAGTCTAGAGCAAAGAAATTATACAAAAGAAATTATTCTTCTGTATTGTCCCAGCCAGGACACTGCACATTCTTGGAGGCACATGCTTCTTCTAAAGGCTATATATGAGTTTGTCAGGACCCTCTCTAAATTACCTGGAGTCAGGAAAATAGAAATGCCAACCTCAAGAGCCCTCATGAGCTCGGTGACCCAGTTAACCAGTAGGCCCCGAATCTGACCTCACCTGGTCTAGAGGAAGTGCAAGCATGCTCCCCCCTGACAGTGTAAAATGGGGCCATGGGGATGGACATACAAAAGAGGGAGTTGTCTGGGAAAGGTTAGGGTGCCCTTCGTGGCCCGTTTGTCTGAGCCAGCTACCTTCTTGGAAACTTCATCTTTTTTTTTTTTCTGATTTTGGGACATTTTTCATGAGGCTAATTTTAGGCATACTTTAAACTTATTTTCTTTGTAGAACTGACCAGATTACCCATCCCCTGAATAGACCGCTCACAGACCATAATGCTCTCCCTTAGAAACTGACTGTGCCTTGTGTGTTGTTCCTGGTTTTGAGCAAATGAGCTGAACCTCAGAGCCAAGCCTCAGTGCAAACAAAAACGTTTTCTGGTCTAGCATATTCTGGTTTATTCAACTCCATTACAGACTGGGTTTTAAAAAGAAGGGGGAAAATAAGTTAAAACCCACAGAGAAGCAAAACAGAAGCCCCAGGAAGACAGTTTCCAGTCACACTAACTCAGATCACCAGAGTAGAAGAGAAGAAGGCTGGCTTCTTCCAGGCTTCCCCCTGGACGCCTCTGCTGTTGTAATCTAACCACTTCAAGACAGGGGCGGGGGACTAATAGTTTCTGTGAGTTTCGACTAAGACCAAAGGCAGCTTCAGAACCTCAGGCAGCCAGAGCTTACCAGAAAGGATGATGATGGATTTGCCAGTTCACCCTAGGATGCATTCCAGAGTGGGAGGAAGTGGAGCAGTGCTGTGCCCCTGGTAGTTAGACAAGATTTCTTTATTCATTCTTTTTGTGGGCATTCATCCCCTGCTTGTTTTTATCCCACCCAGTATATTGGGACAGAGAAATATACCCTTAAAATATAATCCCTTCCGACTGGAGAGATGGCTCAATGGTTGAAAACATTAGCTGCTTTTCCAGAGGACTCTGGTTCAAGTCCCAGCACCTACATGGCAACTCGCAACTGTCTTACCTCCAGTGGATGCGACTCCCTCACACAAACATACAGGCCAAAGGCACATAAAAATAATAAATAAAGTTCTACTGAATTGCAGGCCCCTTGCTCAAGGGTTCTCAGAGGCAGCCTTTGGTCTAGGGTAAAATGAGTCGTTGGTACCACAGATCCTACTATCTGAGCCTTTATTGAAAAACTTGCCATCGTTCTTGGTGCAGTAGAGCAGAATGTCATAGGAGAAAAGACAGCATGCATTCTAAAGCATGGGTTTGCTGCCCAAGGCCTGGGTGATCCCCTCTGACGCTCCTGTGTGCGTTACTTTGATGTCGCTGATGCTGCTGCAAACCACATTCCCTGATGTGCTGTGGTCAACACTGAAGCCATGCTGTCCTGCTAAACAGTTTTCTTTCTTTCCTCAGAATACACTGGAGCAGTGCAGTGTGTGCTCTAAGCCCATCATGGAGCGGATCCTCCGTGCCACTGGGAAGGCCTACCACCCCCACTGCTTCACCTGCGTGATGTGCTGCCGTAGCCTGGACGGCATTCCGTTCACTGTAGATGCTTGCGGTCTTATTCACTGCATTGAGGACTTCCACAAGTAAGCAACCCCTCTCCCCTCTGACCTGCCAGTCCTCTTGACGTGTGCTCTTGCTGCCCACCACGGGCTGCGCTTCTCCCTGTGCTATGTACTCTGGGATTTAGGGAGATATTCCAAGAGTGATCTCCAGAGCACGGATGGATGTTAGGGGGTCCCTGTCATTCCCCCACATTTTCTCTGTTCAAAGCATCTCTGCAATTGACCATGACATCCTTGTGAAGCTGTAGATACGGAGGGGTTAATTCAGGGAAGTGAGAGGCCATTGGTACGTTACACAACTCCCAGCTCTTCAATTTAGGTATCACACCAAAACGTGTCCTAATGGTCTCCTAACTATGACGACCTCTCCACGAGTATCACTGTACCGTTAGGAGGTGCTGCCACACAGATGCAGAGAGCAATTCCGCCCCACAGTTCCAGTGTGAGAGGCAGTTAGTCACGTGCGAGAGCCAACATATTCATGTCCTCCCTCACCCTCCTCCCCGACGAAGGCCTCGTGTGCCTCGATATGTTTCCTGATGACTTCAATTAGTGCGGTATTGTGCCACATTTTGAGAAGGATACTAAAAACATACAATTCCTCTTCATGTCTGTGATTTCACAGCCCCTCTCTCTTCCATCATAACTGCGGGGTTTGGGAAAATGGCAGTTTTGTGGTTTTCTTCATTGTGCTTGTTGGCTGGGCTAACCAGTTCACCGCACCAGCACATGTTTATTATGGTCTGTGTGGGAAGCTCCAGGTACAGCATGTGCGAGGCAGCATGGCTTTCCTGCTTCCGTTTGCTGCGCAGCCGCACTGGGAGTGGTTTGTAAGACTCCCAAGGCTGAGGCACATTGCTGACCACTTTGGCCTTCGCTCTGAGGCTCAAGATGGGCTGTGGGTTTCTTTCCCCACTGTTGATTGTCAGCGTCCAGAAGGTACTTTCCACAAGCAGTTTGGGGACCTGAGACTCATATTTTAAAACTGAATTTCCTGACCACTCTCCCAAGTAGCAATGAAAGCAAAAACCTCACCAAAAGATGTGAGGCTGAATGAATTAAGTAAAAATAAATAAATAAATAACCAGAAGCAAAAATTTTCAACTTGAATTAGACAAGAAAAGGCTCATTTTTAAAGGGCAGTCACAGCATAAATTGTACTTCACGTTATTGCTATTTTTAGCTTGTAATTACACATGGAAAAAAAAACCTGCATCTATTTAAGGGAAGTGAAAAGAAACCAGCACAGAGTGTTTTTCTGTCACCGTTCTCGCCTCTCTGAGACTCCACTGATCCAAGAAAGACAGATAGCTGTAAGCAGAGCACACATGTTTGTTTCTGGAAAAGCCTGAGATGTTACACCCCTCAATTAAAAGGGGAACTCAGTTCTGACAAATGCTAGTTCATATCAATGCCATTTCTCTTTCTTTCTAGTGGTGGGAAGCATAATTAGAGACTTGTAACCAATGACATAAGCGTGTGGGTCTGAACACTCCCGCAAAGCAGACGTGAGCAACTGAAGGGGGAAAGATACATATCTCAAGCCCCGCCCCTCCCCCTTCAGTGCACATGAAAAAGAAGAAGTCTGCACAATTGGAAGATGTGGAGTATGGGGGTGGATATTACCCTTCTATGGAAAAGAGAGGAACATAATCCAGAATGCTTGTTGCTTAGCTTTGAAAGTACTAGAAGACAGAGTGGCTAGCCTTCAATCATGGCGTGGTAGTCTTCCAACACAGGGTGCTAGCCTTCCAACATGGGGTGCTAGCCCTCTACCATGGAATGCTAGCCTTCCACCATTGGGTGCCAGCCTTCCAACATGGGGTGCTAGCCTTCCAACATGGGGTGCTAGCCCTCTATCATGGAATGCTAGCCTTCCACCATAGGGTGCTAGCCTTCCACCATGGGGTGGTAGCCTTCCAACATGGGATGCTAGCCTTCCACTATGGAGTGCTAGCTTTCCATCATGGGGTGCTAGCTTTCCAGCACGGGGTGCTCGATGTCTAGCATGGGGAGAGTTACTTCATGGCCAGGGAGACCAACAAAGGGGCAGAGCCTGCTTCTCTATTTTGGAAAGCTGCTTTTTGGTTGTTCTGAGTAGGTTTCTCCCGTGAGCTTTTAGGAAACACATTTCAGTTTGGTTCTGCTCGTTCACACAGTTCACTTTGTGTGCCAGTAGCTGTGCTGAGTGCTGAAGGAGAAAGCATCAGAGAGAACTGGATAAAGGTCGATGGCAGTGCTAGGCCTGGTGGGGAGGAGGCAGGGCGTGTGGGTATAACCAGGAAACAGGGCAGAAAGAGCAGCACCCAGAGGACAGCAGCCCTGTCCTCCTCAGAACTGATCACTTGGCTCAGGGATCCAGGCAGGCCTCACACAAGCAGGAGTAGAAGTGTGCTACATAAGAAACAAGGGGCTTGCTGATAGAGGATGTAAAGGTTGTCTGTGGAAAAGCCTCTCCAGGGTCATCTCAAAGCTTCTCGCTTGAATCTTGAGGTTTGCCTGATTGGCCATTTCCATAGGACCTCCTTTGTGTAAGGTTGATTCATGTCTACAGCCTGGGAACTGAACTCCTTCACAGACCTGATCACCAGTAGCTAAGAACTCTGTAGTTAAGGTCCTGTACACAGTATATGTGGGTGGCCAGTGGGTACACACACACACACGCACACACACACACACACACACACACACACACACACACACACACACCATATGTACGTACACACGCAGTCTTCTCATTTTACCAATATGAGTGTATTCAAAGCTAACTTATTGTCTATTTTAATAAGACTTCTTTGATCTTACCCCTCCTTATTCTCAGGGATCATGCCACCTCTATATTTGAGTAATTTTGTAAGTCTATATAGTGTTGGATTTGTAACTACCTGCACATATGAATAAAGTTTTACAGTAACCAATTTAGATATTTTTTGCAGCAAGATAGACTATATATAAAAAGTTTAGGACAAATATCAAAGCATGGGGAATTCCCTGTGAGGCCTGTGCTGGAATACTGTTGAATCTGCGTTTCTAGTGCCAGGGCACTGGTAATACCCAGGACAGTCCACTTAAACCATTGGTGTGTGACGCATACACAACAGTCTGTGCTTTCTTGGCAGAGATGTCCTCTGTGGTCTTAGTGAGACTTCCTTATCCTATGACAAATACTTGAGTAGAAAAAGTCTATTTGGGCACATGATTTTCAGAATATTTAGTCCGTACTGAGCTGGTCCTGGGTCTCTGGACCTGTGGTGAGGCAGTGCATGACAGAAGAAAAGCATGGTAGAAAAAGGCTATTCACCTCACGCCTGCCGGGGACAAGGTGCTCCCTTGAAAAGCATGCTGTCAGTGAGTGACCTGCTCACTCTAACAAGCTTACCTCCTACATCTCCACCACCTCCTGCTAACACCATTGCACTGTGACTCCAACACTGGACTAATCGGTTGAAGTCTAAGCTGTCACAATCCGGTCACTTCCCAACAGTTCATTAGCTGGCAACTAAGCCCCAAGTCTGTGAGCCTGAAGGGAACATTGCAAATCCAAACCATAGCACTGATCCATTTAGCGGTTTAATTTAGCATTCATTTGTTAATTGCCAAAAATATGTTGGATATGAAATGACTAGGTTCATGGCTCCCTTGACTAAAGAATAGAAGTGATAAAAATACTTTCTCATAAGATGGCTATCAACAGAAAATAATAACATGTACAGTGCTTAGCAGAACTAGTATATAATAGGCCCTTAGTAAACAATAACCACCAGAACTGCTTTCTCCCTATTTTTATGAGTATTTATTTATTAGTGTCAACTTGGCAACTTAAGCACTGGAAAACACTCCCTCAGATCATGAGCACCGTACTGACAGCTCCTGTCTCTCTACTTTGCTAAGGACGAGTGATTGGTCAGAAAGGACATAGCTTCAGACTGCCTAGAGATGGACCATGAGACAAGACATAAAATTAAGAAACAGTATGGCAGGTGGTTCATGTCAGAATATTGCTCAGAAATAATTACTACCTTAAAAGGTAAAGAGAGAGACAGAGAAAGAGAGAGAGAGGAGGAGGAAAAGGAGGAGGAAGAGGAGGAGGAGGAGGAGGAGGAGGAGGAGGAGGAGGAGGAGGAGGAACAGGAGGAAGAGGAAGAAGAGGAGAAATTGAATCCTAGAGGAATACATGTACTTGGGAAAACCAGCAAGGCTGTGACTACTTCTGCCCTCCCAGCCCTGGTAGCCGGGGAGAGGGAGTTTTAAAGTTAGTATCAGAAGCCTGACTATTTTACTACTGATAACCCAGATTCAAAAATAATCAGGTAATTCAAAGCAGTTTTTTCCCACTGAATACCAACTTCTTGCATAAAATATCAATTACAACAACCCTGATTAGCACTGCAGTTGTATCATGATCCTCTTAATTTTTCTTTCACAGCAGTCAATCGATCTGCTGCTAAATTCATATTTATTTAGATTGCAGCCATACAGATGCCTTTTGGGTGCCTCCAGGAAAATTAAAACGTACACAGAGAGTATAATGTATGTAAAAACTCTTTGACAACCGTGAAGTTCTCTGCAGAGTATTAGATTGCTATCATTATTTCCTTTTAAGTCTTACTACAAGTAGATAAATTTTAACATCATTAATCTTAAAACCATTACCATGAAAACCTTAGCAACTTGCTCAGTATCTCTACATTCCCCTTTCTCTCTCATTAGATTTTAGGTGTTGAAATAGGATCTCACTCAGTAGCCCAAGCTAGGTTGGAACTTAGGGTGATCCTCCTGCCTCAGCCTCTCCAGTACTAGGATTTGAGACATGCTAACTCTGTGTATCCTTTAATGATTGCCTTCAGTTCTTTTGTGTGTTTATTTCCAAATCATGTCTCAGTTCACACCTTCACAAATGATATATACACAAATGTATATTTGAGGCTTCCTGTGGTCAAGAATTCAAGACACATTTTAACGAAAGAAGCTGTAGAAATTTCTAATGTTAGGCTATTTGTCTATGGCAGAATGAAGGAATACCAGTAGAAGCAAGTCAGAGGATAGTCAGGGCCTACCAAGACCTTTGTGTATCCATGTTCAGGCAGGACCTTGTTTCCTGTTTCCTTGTTTCCTGTCATGCTAGGTCATGCCATGGAATAACGTAGTCCTATGCACAGGATCACTGCATACCACATGCTGCCTGCTAAAGAGTTCCCTGATAGTCTCTGTACAAAGCAGACGCACCCTCTTCCCTGTCAGATAGCACTACACACTATCTATAGAGGCCTCCACTGCCTTAGTCTCTCCTGGTCACAGTCACACAGGAAATACAGCCCAGGCGGTAGCCCCCCCAGTCTTTCCGTTTCCTTCTGTATCCCTCTCTGTCCTCATCTGTACTTGACATCTTACCAGAATTCTTTCTATTTTCAGGAAATTTGCCCCGCGCTGCTCTGTGTGCAAGGAACCTATCATGCCGGCCCCAGGCCAGGAGGAGACCGTCCGCATTGTGGCTCTGGACCGTGATTTCCACGTGCAATGCTACCGCTGTGAGGTCTGTGGTATCCCCAAGTCAGAGCAACCATAAAACCTGGAGACCTTGGTGCCTGACAAAGACCTTAGCACTCACAGACAGCTCTGACACAGGCAGTCAATACACTGACATCACTCAACTTACCCCACTCTTCATAGCCTGCCCCCTCTCTCTGTACATTTTAAATGCTTCAAATTCTTACTCCTCCAGATATGGCTATGAGACCTAAACAGAAAATTATATGTCACAGGACATTTCCTCTATTAAGCTAGAGGAAAGGCTATCATTACAAGGACGACGGTGACGGTGACGGTGACGGTGATGATGATGAAACAGCATCTTTAACTTAGAATTTGGTTAACTACTTCTATGGGCAGAGAGGCCATTACCACCCAGTGAGAAGGAGAAAAAAACATTCATTTTAGAGATACAGGAGCATCTCATTCAAAATCATGGCAATTTATTGATATAGTAGTTAGTTCCCAAGGATCATTTGAGAGGCCATCACTGCTAAGAGCTATGGAAGAGTCAGGCACAGGGTGCTATGAGAGTCCACAAAGCATACCCATAGCCAGCCTCAAGTGAGAAGAGCGGCTTTGCTGACACTGGGCAGGACATGCAGCCATGGATACGCTAATACACACGGGCAGAGGTTTCCCTCGGCATTTTAGTTCACAAAGAATGCTACATTAAGAATATGGTTTTGAAATATTTAACCTTCTTCTCCATGTTACTCAGGCTCTCCTTCCAGTTTTCTTTCTCATTCCTAGCTCCTGGGGATGCAGCACTTGTCAGGCCTGACCCCTGTCTATACGGGATACAGGCTCTCTTAACCCCATGCCTTTATGTCCCCTGTCTGTATAGGACACAGGCTCTCTTATCCCCTTGCCGTTATAGTCCCAACTGGAAGACGCCCAAGAATGTGGGCTGGTAAGGCTCTGAGGGCCCCAGAGAATTTGTCCACTCCACTCACTGCCTTGCCTATAACTGGCCATCTGGTTTATGTACTATGCTGTGTTTCCCCCTAAAACCCAGGTTGTATGCCCCTCTCCAGTCTTAACATGAAGAAATACAATTCCAAACTAACAGTTTTATGCAAGGTTTATGACCAGGGAAGTAAGAGAACATCAGTGTTCAGCCATCCTCTTTCCAGCATTCCAGGGATGAGGCTCAGGAGTGTAGGCATCCTTTTACAGGAGATGCTGAGGCTCCAAGAAGGCCGCACAGTCCCCCATGTACTCCATTACGTACACACAGGAGCCCCCCCAGTCCCTCATGTACCCCATTATGTACACACAAGCTTTGACTCATGTCTTTGCATCCAGTGTGCTGTACAAATTAGATCTGCTTTTGATTGCTGAGAAACCTCCAGAAACAAAACCATAAAGTAGGAAGAACCTAAAATGGAAGCCAGAAAGCCAGCAAGCCATGTTCTAGCCCTGCCTGCCACCCTGAGAAACAGGAAGCCCTTCTCCTGTATAGCGCCTCTTAGACATCTATGCTTCCAGGGCTGTGGTTAGTACTGGACCTCCTACGGGGTCCAAATGACCATTGACGACAACTCATTAAAGGCTGGAAAGGCAATTGAGCTTGAAACAGCTTGATCAGTAAGTATTTACCACACAAGTGCAGGGACCTAGGTTTGGATCCTGAGAACCCACGTGTAAAGAAAGGACAGCAGCAGGTACCAGTAACACCAGCAATTGTGGAAGGAGATAGAACAAGGTCTTTGGGGCCGTTACAGATCCCAGAGCTAATTGACCACTCACTCCAGCTGAACTGAAGTGACCCCTAGATCCAGAGAGACCCCTTCCTAAAAAGTAACAAGGAAAGGATGACAGGGAAAGACAGCAGACATTGTCAAATTCTGACCCTCATGTGTGTGCGTACATGCACAGAGAGACAGAGGGTAAGAGGCTTAAACTGTGTCTTCTATGAATCATGTCATTTAGAATATTTTTTTGGTTTGCTTCCATTACTTACTTCCTAAAGACATCTCAAAGTGTCATATATCACTGGTTCTTTTTGGCAAAGCCAAACTTCCTGTGGATCATAACTGTGTCTGCTGTGGCACTTTGGGTCAGCCTTGTTTATACCCAGAGTTTATTACTTGTCAGCTGTAGGCCTGACTTCATTCATCTCTTTGCCATTCTCAGTGAGCAGAGGGCAACTCTGCAGCAGCCGTGGCCTGTGACAGCTTCTGTTACCGTGAGCAGGGTACACAGTGTTAAATGTGGATCTGTTTGCTTTCCAAGCAAACTCCCATTTCTCCTAAAGGCAAGGGCCAGCTTTGAGCACGACCTAACACATTACAGCATGGGCCTTCACGGATACCAACAGCAGTGCCATCCTTCACACATATGCGACTGCCCAGTCACATCCTTTATCTGCTTCGACCATCCCAAAAGCTCAGCAGGGTAGAAAATGCCTGAATTATTTTCAGAATGGTATTCAGTCTCGTGTGCAGCCTTCACAGGCAGCCAAACCTCACAGCGGCGCCTGGGAAGCTTGTCTCCCCGGCTCCCACACATTCTTCTTCAGCATGCTTTTCCCTTTTACAAAGTATTACCAACGGTTAGTCCTCCCGGCTCTCGCAGTATCCTGTCCTTGCTACCATTGCCGTAAACATGTAAACGCCACTGGTAGCCTTTCTACATGGCAGAAACCACTCTCTTTTTATTTAAATAGCTATAAACTTCTATTCTCATAACTGTCCATTCTTCTGAAGAGGACCCTAAAACTGAGTCCAAAGGGTAGGGTGTGTGGGGACCATACTTATTATCTTCGCTATCATTTAGGAGAGAAAGTTACCTGCTGGCAGCTGAGATCTGTAGGCTCTTTCTTCTTTGGACTGTGTTTTGTATTTGGTGACTAGAAGAGTCATTTTACACTATTTGTAGTTGTTTTGTTTTGAGATAGGGTCTTCCTATCTAGTTTTTCCTAGCCTAGAACTTGCTATGTAGACTAGGCTGGCCTTGAACTTTCCGACCTCTGCTTCCCAAGTTCTTAGATTAAAGGTATATGCCACTACCCCTGACTACATTGTACTTATGTTGCTAATCTCTAATGCAGTTTCATTCAATATCTGCTATGTCATATACTGAGCATGGGGTACAGTGTCCCCATGATTGGAAGCCTCATAAAGAGTGCTTCAGTTCACTTACATCACTGTCTTCATTTCCCTAGGACTGTGGTGGTCTTCTGTCCGAAGGAGACAACCAAGGCTGCTACCCCTTGGACGGACACATCCTCTGTAAGACCTGCAACTCAGCCCGCATCAGGGTCTTGACGGCCAAGGCAAGCACTGACCTGTAGAATCGATAGCCAGCTCAGCTACTGAGTGCATGCCACCAAGAAGAATGCAACACAAGAAAAAGATAAGAGAAGAAATAGAAAAATAGAGGCAAAGCTCAACCTAGTCTCTGTTCTTCATCTGCTGTTAACCTTTTCTGTAGAAGCACATAGATGATACGATTTGTCTAAGTTCTTACCAAATACACATTTCACATTTAATCATGTAGGGTCCTGATGAACCTTTGTTCCAAGTACTTCCACATTTTTGCACAGATTATACTCTGTCCCATTCACTTCTGCATTCCTGGGACCTTTAATCCTCATGTTTGTCTCACTTCTCATGTGGTTGAATAGATTTGTAGTGTGGTATGTGCTGTCACATGATTTTTCTAGGGTTTTTCTAGGGTTTCTATGTGCCAGCCTGCAGGTGCCTTAAGTCCTGTCTGTCGCTTTTCCTCTGGCTGTGGCTACAAAAGTTACCAGGTATTGAAAAGGTGAAGTTTCCCACTGCACTACACCCCTCGTGTCTCCTGCTAAAAATAACGGTATGTGTGTAAGGGGGGTATTTTTCTATGTTAAGCTATAAAGAATTTATTTGAAAAAGTTAACAGGAGCCCAACTATCCAAATTCAAAATCTGCAGTGCCCAGTGGTCAAGACTCATTTGAAAACATTGATTGGGCAATAAATAAAACGGGGGAAAAGAAAACCAAGTTTCACCACTGTGCTAAAGAGGCCAGCTGGGAAATGCTAGCCGACAGATTTCTAGGTGTATTGGAAGACCCATCGTATTTCCACAATCTCACCCTGAAAGTTACCTCACCACACTCTCTGGAAATAAGACCATCAGACTTGCTTTTGATACATTTCCAAATCTGTTCACTCTTCATCTTAGAAGTACTGTGAAACTTCCCCTAATATATAAGCATGGTTACTACAGTTAATATTTATCTTCCGAAAGAGAAGTACTAAAAGGATTCAAATTCTTATCTTTCTTCCTTCCACCTTATAATGACCCAAACCTAAATCTCTTTTGCCTGAAAATTGTAAACTAGGACACATAAAATGAAGTTATGTAACCATGTTTCATCTTCTTTAAAAGAGGAAAAAAAAAAAAACAAAGCTGGGAAAGATGGTGAAACCGGAGTTTATTATTCTTACAATCCTTCTGCCACTCAAGTACATATTGCAGGAGACATTTTCCTATCATCAATGTGACATTTACACCACACTTTCAAAGATAATCGCGGAAAACCAAATTGTCTTTCCGAGGTAAAAATATGCAGAATGCCTGCCTGGAATCTTTCTGCGAACTCTTATTAGCCAGTGAAACACTTGCTTGCCAACCGAAGCCAATTCGCTTTGTTAAGAGGAGACACCTCGCTTAGCAATCGTCACTGGCCATATTGTAAACTCAGTACTCAGTATCTAGCTTTCTTTAAATCTTCTACAGATATATACCTTTAAATTATGGGATACCTTAAATATACAGAAGGGTATAAATAATAATATAACGACCTCTCTATAGCTAATACCCAGTTCTAGAAGGATAATCACCTTAAATTCCACAAATATCTTTTTATTTCTTTTATATAGTACCGGGAGTTGAACGAGGGCCTCGTGCTCAGCGTGCGCCCTGCCACCCCGGCATCCCCAGCCCTTCTGTGTCTTTTTTTTTTTTTTAAATCTTCATGACATGATGATTTTTCTAGTCTGACAGTTTTAAGTTTAACATTTAGAGAAAAAAAAAAACTGTTTAATTACTCGTGCACGTTTAAAATTGCAACCCAAGCCTCAGGAATTCCATAAAGTTTATTTTACTTGAATAGAAGTCATCGGAAAAGTGATTAAAAGAAGCCCTTGGGCTGTCATCACGCAGCCCCTCTGGGTCAATCTGTGGCTTGTTTACTTTCTCCACTAGGCAGTTTGCACGGTAGACTCCCCAAAGCTCCGCATTTCAGGGGCTTTCCCTTGCTGCCACCTTGCTTCCCTTATCTTGAGATTCATGGAGGGCGGCTTGTGGCTGCTCTCAGGATTCGGTGGTCACTCTAGCTCTGAGTCCCTGTGCTGCAAATCAAAGGCCCAGCTGTGCCAGTGACCTGGAGGAATGCTGGCAGACAATCAAGGTGGATACCGGCTTGAACTGACTAAAATGTTCACCATGAAATGTTTCAGGAAATGTCGTTAAGCCAAAAGTAGAGTGCAGTATAACTAAGGGGCAGGAATAATGTCTAGAGATGCAGTAATATTGCTATAAATTCACACAGCAGAGGAAGAGTTTATGTAATATTTATACTATAGAGTAATAACATCTTCCTTGTTTGTTACATATAACTACTTATGTAACCAGATGTTTACATGCGAGATTTATAGTAAAATGCTGCCCTCGTTCTCCCCTGAGGTTTTACAGGCAGGGCTCTCTTGCTCATAGCCTACCCAATGCTTTCCTGTCGAGTAACCTCAGAGGATCTTTACCAAAGATTTTTTTAAAAGTAAATTTCTTTTTACTATAGACTTATACTTTTATAATAATGAATGTGCACATACACATATACAGAAATATTTAGAATTAGATGTTTTTCTTTCACAAGGCCTAATGAGTATAAAGGATCCTACCACATTCTTCTGTAATTTCTTTAATATATAATTTACATTGCTTTCTTGTTTTCTTCTCCTAAGCCTTTGATTTAAATCATACCAAGAACTCTGCTCTTTGCTCTTTTATCGATATAACATTTTGCCTACTGTAGAGACATAAAGATCTATTACCTTAATAATGATACACGTTGCCTTTTGATATATTGCCTTACTTATCATTTAAATACATAAATAAAAAAATAATGTCTGTAACAGAAACTTATAAAATTATATGCCTGAATTGTTTAAATATCAAGAGCACAAACATTTGGTTATGCTGTATAAAATGAAATACATAAGAAACGGAAAAAAACCCCACCATCATGGGCTCTGCAGAGAACATTCAAAATAATTCTTTCTATTTCTGTAGATGGATCTCTGAGCCTTGCATAAAATAGACAAGTGCTCTACCACAGCTAAACCTCCCATCCACAGTAAGAGTTCATAACTGTTTGGGTTCCCATCTCAGACTGGCTCAATATGGAGTCTGATTGGCAAATAGCATCGCCTTCAAAATTCAAAAATACATCCTCACAAGTCCTAGCTCAAGGCCTCAGTGTTAGTGAAATACTGCCATCTCTGCAGCTCAAAGATGTGGGGTTTTTTTCTATTAGTAGCACATTGTTGTCCCTCTAGGAACAACTTCTGATCAGAACTACTATATGGGTTATATGCTGATTAAGGACACGAACTTAAAAACACTAAAAATTATGCAGTTATGTTTATGTTAGACTTTTAAAAAGTATGAAACTTAATAACCATAAACAGCTCTTTTGTATTTGGGCCAGGGGAAGGGGAGAGTGCTCTGTGAGACTGCAGTAGAGCGGTAATAGGCAGGGCTCTGAAAACACAACTGCCAAGCATCTTCTTAGTTACTACAAATCCTATTACTGTGAACCAGTCAGGAATAACAGTGTTCTTTCTATGTGATGCGGTTTGGGCTTCTCTTGTCAGATCTGTGTCAGTTGCCCCCCGATCCTTCCGTTCTCAAGTTGTGAAGGGTGTCAGGAAAATTATGGCAGCTGCTAGGGAGATCTGAGAAACACTGATGTAACCTCCCAGCCTCTCACCATCCCTCTTGGCTTGGAAAGGCTTTTTTTCCCCCATATACATTTCTAGAAATATTGCCATTCTACCTTAGCATTTCACATTTGTAGATTAAACAAGTGATTGTCCATCTGTTGCCTACAGCTCCAGTACATGTGTGTTATGAATGAAATATGACAGCATGTTCCATACCCCCGCTTCAGCCATCTGTAGAAAACCAGCAACCAAAAAAGATACCTCTGCAAAATGTGCCTCAAGTCCATGTCCTGGGATGGCTCTTCTGGTGTACTGTCACAAGAGACAATCAAAAGCAATCCACAAGTGTGCCTTAATTTTAAATAATCTGTTTACACGACTATGACTATTATTGCTCAGTAATAGAAATACTACATCCCCAATCTGAAAGATATATGAGAGAGAGGGAGAGACAGAGAGAGAGACAGGGAGAGAGCATACAAGCACACTGCTATCTTAATGCACCCGTTTGGAAGGACCTCATGGCTCTAGCGTGTGTGAGCATGCTCAGAGCCAAGGTGATATGTCTGCCGTTACCAGTCCTTAGGCCTTGGTCTTCCCAAGGTCCTAGTGGGGTACTAAAGGCAGAGGCTTGCACCTGCAGCACCTCTTCTGCATTCACATTTTTACATCATACTATTCGTTTGACTTGGTAACAAACAATCTTGATTTCTGAGCAAGTCATTATTGCGGTAGTGTTGAATAGTTCCGGACACGTGACTTAGCTGGCTGGTAATTGGAGTGAAGCTGCTCGTGATGCTGTAGGGTGGTCAGCACTGCTTCATTTCTGACCTTTTAAGATTAACCTGGCCTTACTGTGATCTAATGCAAGTGTTCCGCCCTCCCTCTCCGCTTTCTCCTCTCCTCTCCCCCCTCCCTTTAACCTCTCTCTCCTTTGTGCCTACTAATGCTGCCCTCTTTGGCCTTCTCGTAAGTTTAGTTAGGATACAGTAACGTTGTGATCTCATGAAAGGAGAACAGCTACCGGAACGTATACTTACCAGCCAGAAAAAAACTGCTTTATGGGGACATACTCTTTAGCTTCTGCTTATTCCTAGAGGGAGGTGGAGTCTCTCAGCGGTATTTTAATGACTCTGTATTGGGGACTTAACTGATAGATATTGCTTTTAAATTATCTGTGTATTTCTCACCTATATGCAAAGTGATCTTTCTAAGGCTAGACTAGGATTCTGTTTTTAACTCAAAGGCACTTTCACCACAAAATACTTAATATTTTTAATAAGAAAACATCATTTTGTCCCACTGCAGTGAGCTTGATAATTTTCTTTGTGGCAACGAGAAACAATATTCTTTACCAAATTTTAACATTGCAGCACTTAGCCCATGGTCCATATTAAATGAGAATAATTGACTCAGTACTGGGAAGGAATAGTTTCAGCACTAGGGGTTTTGTTTTGTTTTTTTGTAGAGTGTACATTATTTTGTAGGCATATTTTCCCTTAGTACAGAAGAGAAAGACACTAATTTACTTTTCTGTTTTAATTTTTTCTTCCTTATGCAAAGTTTCTTAGACAATATTTTAGTTAGCCACCATGCATATGACTAGTTGTAGAGATCTTTGTAAAGGACATATTTTTATCCATCTTACTGAAAAAAAGAGGCTCAAATCTTTGTTCTTTGCTTCTGATTGTATTTGTTTCATAGCAGGGTCTAAGCAAGATAAGTATCTCTATCTTCTAGCATTTATTAAAATTACCATGCTACAAATGGTCAAATTCTTTTGTAATACTAGAGTGAATGGCTGAGCTAAGGTTTTCAAGACACTCATCCACTTAGGGGCAAAATAAAAGTGCTTCCATCTGACTGACCGTCATCTACTGTGCTCCAGTAGAATCTTGTTCAGTGGCCACCATGTGTTCCATGAATTTATCTGTGAACATAACTACTAAATTCAGTTTTCAGTCCTAGAAGCAGAATCCTCTATTAGGAGTGCAGATGTCACCATGTCGCCTTGTGCTCAACCCAAGTGCTAGGAGGTCTTGCTGAACATATACTCGGTTGCTGTGCCTGGGTGTACAGTACCATGGTCCTTATAAAGATCTTCATTCTCTATTACTTTCCTGACTGATGGCCATAACATTTATTACTGCATATGATAGCCAGTGTGGAATCCACTCAAGGCAACCCTGGCTAGCTGGGGAACTACATAAAACCCTCTAAATTCTAGACTCTTCACCTTTGCGGGTTTGATACCACTAAGTACTTCAGCTTGTCATTTGGTGACATTGACAGTGCCTGTCATTTGGTGACATTGACAGTGGCTGTTATCTTCTGCTTCCAGTGACATTACCTCCTAGTTTCCCAAATATTTCCTGAATCTCTTTGCATCTAGTCTGTAACCGGCTATAGCTGTCTGTCAGGGTAGGTGAAAGCACTTTGCCTCGGGTTGAAAGGAAAAGGAATGAGAACCCTTCAAGAGCAACTGTTGACCTCCCTTGAAGGGAATTCCCTCCTAATGCTAGAGCTAGGTAAAGAAAGGTCAGCCAATTCAAAAAAATAGCCCTCTTTGTCTTCTGGGCTGATTTGGTAAATGTATTGTACTGCTGGTTTTGGTGCCAATAGAATCAAAGTCATCAGGAAGAGAGGAAATGAGCTAAGGCGTATCCCATCTACGAGAGTCCTGCTCTCTGCCTCATAAAGTCTCTTTCCCTTCAGCACTGTCTTCTCAAGGATAACACTTGTCTGTATTTCCATGATGGATAGAGAAAAAGGTTCTTGACATTTAGGAAATTCTGCATTAATATTAGTCTTTGGTTTTAAACTCATCCATTTTTTACTAAAGCAAGTAGTGTCTCTCTGTGATTAATTTATATTCTCCTTAAGACAGCCAAGGCTAAGAGAAATGCTGTCTTGAAATACCAAAAGAAAAAAAAAGAATTTATGATTTAAGTTTTGTCCCCTCAGTATCTTGGTTCCTTAGCTGATCTTGTTTTAACGGCCACTGTGAATCTCTCTGAGAGACTCAGGCTGACTGCAGTAAGATCGAATAGTCAGTCCATACTTCTTCCTAGAAATGAGCGTTACATGTGAAAGGCCTCTGTGGAAGCTCAGGGAGGACATGTAAGTGAGGACACCTGAGCTGACTTACTACCAGCTGCATTGGGAAGTCATAGGAAGACTAGTTAAAGCCCACAAGGGCAGAATAGGCTTGTTTCTGCAAAGGTGCATTGGCCATGCTGTACGGATTTGGGAGGCTTAACAGCAGAGAAAGCTTTCATAAATTCAGGCCCACCTGAGAGGGGAAAGGCACCAAGGAAAACTCATTACCGTTACAGTCAGAGCATGGGGCTGGTCAGACACAAGGAACCCACACAGTAAACATAGGAAATGGCGCCCTGTGGTCTTTTTTGCAACAAATGCATTCTTATTGGACCCCACTACATCCTCTTCTCTTGTAGCAAATGTTCTGGACTTTTGAACCCTCAAAAAGGAACAAGTGGGCTCTTTACGTTTTTTATTCTTCTAGGAACATAGTTAGGGCTCCCAGCCATCTGCCGCACTTGGTGTTCCAGTTCCCTCACAGACTCCTTGCTACACAGAGTAAATTTGCTTAAATAGTGTCTGTGTCAAGGAACTATCACCCTGTGAGGAAGTCCCTTTGTTTCAGCTACCTTTGTCTTTAAAACAGAGCCACTCTTTGGCTTTATGTTCTCCTGGATCCTCAAAACTAACCTACAAAACATAATAAAATCCTGGCTCTCCCCTTGTTTTTTCTTCCACTGTATTTGTTTTGATATTGAATGATGTATTTCTTTAAAAAAAAAAAAAAAAAAAAACTTCCATTTTTAGCTGAGAGGTATAAATGCTTCAAATTTAAACATCTACTAAAAAAAAGGGAAAAGATTTCCGACAGTGAGATATGAGAATTTGTGTAAGTTTTGTTGGTGTATTTCTACCTAGAAAACAAAATGTTCTGACAGTTGTCATATAGTGTCGTGCCCTCCCTTGGTAACTGTCCCGTGAACAGTTTGTTTCATTTACCTGATCCACTGATAATGCCCTTAAAAATGTGGGGAACATCACTGTGGAATCTCCAGCTTTTACAAGGAAAAAGTCAAAAGCACAATACAGAGGCACTGCTGAAAACTCATTACTTCGGCTCAGTTCTTCTGTACAAAATGATACTGTTCTGAAGGAAAGGGATTGGGTGATGCTGTGTTTTATGTAAAAAATGTATAAATTCTCTCGCTGTTGCCCAGGGTTACAGTTTAGCTAGCAACCATTAGCCTCTGGAGGAACAGGGTTTGTGTCTCTTCTAACATCAGCTTTGAATTTGAGAGCCCTATAGCCAGAGGCTGCTATCCGCCCCTGGGTAGGTAGCACCTATGGGTGGATTTCTAAGCTGTGAAATAATAACATTCCTGAGAGTTTCCAAGCTGCTTTCACACATAGAAGAGCCCTGGAAGGATGGTTATTAATAGCCCTGTCCTAGAAGAGAAGCTGAGGTTCAGAATCATTAAGTGTCTTGCCAAAAGCAATATAGCTGGTAAGTGTGAGATGTGGGTATTTACCCAGCCCTTGTCACTCAAGGCCCTGTTAGAAAACTATTCATGGAAGCCCACAAAGACCATTTGGTTATCAGTGGCAGGTGCGTATGCGTATTATATTGTTGCAGATCATTAAGAGATTGCGCATGTCTGTGTCATCTTGTAAGAAGCCATGGGTCAGCCGGGCAGTGGTGGCGCACGCCTTTAATCCCAGCACTCGGGAGGCAGAGGCAGGTGGATTTCTGAGTTCGAGGCCAGCCTGGTCTACAGAGTGAGTTCCAGGACAGCCAGGGCTACACAGAGAAACCCTGTCTCGAAAAAACCAAAAAAAGTAAAAAGAAAGAAGCCATGGGTCTTTGTGGTCACCTCCGTGATGATACCCACAGAGCAAAGGCCACTGAGAACAGACATCTCTACAGAAGCACACTGCAGCAAATTTCCCCAGAGAGTGTTGGTTTACATTAACTGGAAACCTCTCTGCACCTGTCCAGTTCAGGGCATCAGTTGAGCCTATATTATTTCAAATATAGTAGCGTGCAGAGATTACCTGTGTTTTAGGAAAGCCCTCCTTCCCGTGGGCCACGATGTACATCCCACAGAGGCAGAAGCTGCTATAGGTTTAAAAACAAAAACAAAAACAATTACTCTATCAATTCACATGGATGTAGAGCCTGCCAAGAGTATGCTGAGGCAGTCAGGAATTTCTGATCCAGCAAACCCAAGACCAGAGGCCTTGAAATGTCTAAACAAGTGCTATTGAATGAGCAGACTTTCTGAAATTTAGCCTTCATCCTTGGGTAGAGGATGCTCCTGGGCTGGTGTACCTATGTGATTAATATACCCTCCTCACAAGGAGCACGGCACTGCATTCTTAGCACCAACAAAAACGCTTCTTGGAGGACCCTGAGTACATTCGAGAAGTCGGCCGACATTGTGGCTCAACAAATGAACACTTCTCTTGGCTCTGACTTCCTTATGAAGCTATGCCTTCCAAGTGTAGTCTTTGACTTTCATTTTTTTCTATCTTCTCGTTATTTGCTACCAGTTGAAAATCTGTTGACTAATTAGGAAATATTCTTTGTCCACATTAAATCTGCACTCAATCTAGAAACCCTTTCAAATGCCCTAGTCTGTAAGTCAGGCATTTGTCTCCCCTAGAGCCTTTCCTCCATCAGACCAAGATCATCAGTTATTAGCCTGTTCCCTTAGATTAGTAAGATGCAATTGAAATAGCAAACAGCTCTTCAGCTTTTTCCAGTCTTCCCACACGGGAAATATCATACCAGATATTGGAGAGGACCAGAGGCTTGGCAATATTGCCTGAGCACCCACAGCCACAAGCTAGAAAGGTATCTTGCCTATCCAAAAAGTTTGATGGATTTTATGAAGGGTAGATTGGATAGCATTTCCTCTGGCACAGATGGGGTAGCCCAGCCAAGCGCTAGATTAATTAGGCCTTTTGACCACTCCTCATAATAACCTGAGGAGAAACTTGCCTCTGGAGAGCTGTCCCATCTCATTAGACAAAAGGACAATAAAGAGCTGAATGTGTAAGGGTACTGGTTCCTGAAAAGTTTGTGGTATTTTTGAGATATCTTCATGAATCAACCTTGACTTACCTTCACAGAATGTAAAATAGATAGTAGATAGATAGATAGATAGATAGATAGATAGATAGATAGATAGATAGAAGATAAATAGATACAATTTTTCATTTTTTTCACCCTATGTAATACAGTTCCAGAGATGATTTAGAGAAAGCACAGTTGTGTTGTTATTGAAACACACACACACACACACACACACACACACACACACACACACTCACAGGTTTTCATCAAGAAAGCTGATTCTTCATAAAAGAAATCTTATTTTAAAACACTTTAGCTCTTCAGACCAGGAAATTAATAATTCCTAGACCTGACCCATTTTCATAGCTTCCAAAAAGGAAAAGAAAAAACTACTTAAATTTTGTGTGGATCTGTTTATCTCTTAAAATATGTCAAAGCAATTTGATGAAGGGATAGAAAGGGAGGTGTTTATCTCTCTTGCTTAATTCCTTCTGGTTCTGTGGGGAACGTGGTAAAGAAGAAGGACCCAGTGTTCTTGGGGCATTGGGTTGCCATTTTTATGCCACCTGCTTTGCTTCATATTGACATGTAGTAATTCATAGTTGCTTTCATAAATCCATATCCCCCTTCACAGCAGTGTAAATATATTAGCTCTGAATATCTTTGCTCACCAAATTATTTAGCTCCATTTCTCAATCAGGAAGTATCATTTATGCACCTGCTTCAAGCCCTTTTTGCTTTATTTCTTAGGGGAGACTTGTGTGAAAGAGAAACAGCCTAGCCCTTTCTCATCTTTTGGATAGCCATGATGGTCACTTAGTAATTACAGGAAGAGAAGGGCTTGGCTTGGCCAGGTCATACTGTCTCTGCCTAACGTGTTTCATTCCTTCAGACACAGACTGAGATGAAAGGGGGTTTCATAATGTAAATACCATCGATGGCAATGGTCTCACTTTGCCTTCCTGATCCTTGGGTAGTATATGCATTGTAGTAACCTTTTGAGTTCTGCTTGGTTGCTTAAAGAGTGTCAGATACATCAGCCTACAAGATTAAACCCCAAAAGCCATAGTGCCATAGACCTCAACCACTCAGTGGCAGACTCAATTAGCCTGGACCCTCCTCCTACCTCAAGTGAAAAGCCCAAACTGATGTATGTCTTAGATGAAATGAAGATTCCAGGCACTGATCTGATTTTAAAAGGTTTGGCAGGGAAGCAGTAGCAAAATCATTTCTCAACGACTGTCCTTTACTGCTCATGTGTGCACTTGGGACACCCGATAAGCAGAGTCTACCCAAAACCCCATTCCTCATGAATGAAGGGTGGAAGAGCTCCCCTCTAAGCACTGGAATTGTGTCTTCACTCCTTTCCAGAAAACATGTCAAGGAGAAAATAGAATGAAACATGACACGTGACTGTCTGGCTCTTGTCTTCAGAAGGCCGTGTGGAATTATGTGCCTTACACAAAACCTGAAACTTAGAAGCCAAGTTTGTACACCTATGGGGAGCGCTGAGCTCTGTGGGTGCATTGCCCTGTCTGAATCTATGCCTTTATCATTACTTAACAGATTTGGGGCTTTTCTCTCTCTACTGCTAAGCATAGGAATGTGTGCAGTTATGAGATGAACTTTCTGAGTAGTAAGTCTGCCACAAAGTAGATGTGACACAAAGGCATGGAGCCCAGGGATAGAAGTCTTCCCTGAGCTGCTCACACGGACTCTTATTTCATGGCTTTGTCGCAGGCTTTTCTCCTTCTGTGCCATCACCTTTGAGAAAAATGATTGCACCTTCTCCAACTCTGCCTTTTTAACAGCCTCAGTTGAGTTGGCAAGACTTTCCCAGTTCTGAATATAGCCATTTGCCGACTCCGGCCTCTGCGAGACTGATTTCAAATCTGTGATCTTATGTTCAGCGTACACAGCAGCAAAGTGAGAAGATGGGTGCTAAATATAGGCTCTATTAACTTTACTTTTAGATGTACTGCCTTCAAATGTGCCTATTCTGAGAAACGTAAACGTTATTCCTACATATGTATGTACACACGGTACCCGGCCTCTCACTGTTCAGCCTTCAAAAACACTATCAGCAGGAGTAGGTGCTGAGATAGGGAAGCATCGCCAAATCGAAGAGAGTGGCTCATTTCCAATCTCCCCTTCAGTGGCTACCATGAAATGGGCTAAAACTAGAGTCGCCGGCACTTCGTGCTGACACAGCCACTTTGCATTTATATCCCAGGAATAGTGGCAAATTGCTGAGGAACCTGTATTTCATGGAAATAATACATTCACAAACATTTCATCAGGGGAGGAAAAGGCAATTAATATGTGTCATGTGTGTTTTATAAGCTAAGTATTGCTAAGTTTTGAGTGTCAGCAGGTTTCTTTTCCCTTCCAGGCTAACCTAGAGAAAACTAACATCTTGGCTATAGGAATGTAGGCTCAGGAGGCCAAGTATCCCTGCCAGATCCTTGAAGCATTTTTACTCCAGCTCCTAAGAATACCAGTCCATGCTATTTGAGGGCTTTTGTTCCTGGAGCTCTCTCTGTCAGTTACAGAGAGACTCTAGGTATTTTTGAGGAGGCGGCAGCAGAGCCTGGGAGGGTGAGTTGTTACCCAGTGGTGGTCAGAGGAGGTGAGCCAGGTAAATGTGCTGAGGTACATAGAAATACGATATGCTTGTAACAAGGGTTGAAGGGAGGACATGATTCCAAAAAAGATTGTTCTCAATGTGTCGTCTGACTCAACCAGCTGGTAGATTACACTTGCCAAGTCGCTTCCTCTCCTTCTAAGTCACTTGGCTCCATATTCCCTTGAATATGGCTCTGAGGAAAGTAAGATGTGTTGTCCCATCCACTTAGCCTTTCTGAAAGGATGTTAGTGATATCCTCTTGGTCACAAACCTACCATGAAATGCCACCTCTCCTACTCAGTTGTACCAAATGCAAGTAGAGGGGACGAACTGTGGAAGACATATTTAATGCCATCATGGTCGTCCGCCGCTCTGCTGTCCACACATGAGTCCAGCAACCCAAGAGAGCTGAAGGAAGAGCACTGGTGAGGAGCTTTGGGGCTATGGCCATACCTCTTTAGTAACATCATGTTTGGAATTGGGTTGATTTACATGTGGGCAGCACTTTTTCCCGTGTCTCCTGTTGCCGGTCCTTTGATCTTTATCTAATTTCAACACTAATCATGTTCTGCTGTTGACCTGATCAGATTTCCATCCTAGAAAAGGATTCTAAAATCTCTGTGTGCTGTCCTCAAGTCTTTAGGGTATATAGGTTTTCCTCCTAGGAACAAACCAACTGAGACAGATACAGTGCAGCCTTGCTCTGAGATTCGGTCTGGTAACTTGTGTCCGTGAGAGATAGCTTGATTTGAAAGCTAAGTCATGTTTAATGGGACAGGTCAAGGACAGAAGAGAAAAACTGTCAGGATTTCTCTGTGCTGAGGGGATCTATTGGGAGCAGGCACTTCCTCCTAGCTAACCACCATCACAGCCTCACCAGCAGCAGCTTCAGACTCAGTAACATTTCCAACTTAGGAAAAGCTACACAGATGCATGGAGAATCTGACATTGTTCATCTGCACGATACTGATAGAGCCATGGTATTTTCACAGTGTAAGCAAATTGCGTAGATTTACTGCCTCATAAACCATCCCTGAAGTCCCCACAGGAGCACACATAATCTCTTCTGAAAATTAGGAGAAGCTGTGGTGTAAGAAAGTGATTTGGGGAATTTTCTTTGTATTTACACATTATTCAATTATATTAAAACATGTTTTTATTTACATTCTATCAGTTTTGATTGTGTTTTCCAATTGCTCAATGAGAATAAATATGAAAATCACATTCTTTTTTCTGTAAAAGAACTACTTTATATTTAGAAATCCAATAAACTTCTCATTCCACTTAACTTGCCTATGTGTGGAATTCTTTCAGAGTCAGATGATCTCTGTTTCCTTTTAAGCCCAGTTACTGTGATTCATTTTTTCACCAGTTGCTTTCCATATGGTCCTCTGAGACTGGGAATGCCTCTCAGAGCAAGTATGCCACAAGAGCATGAGGCCCCCACTCCATCAACACACATGAGCTCAACTTCTGACACATTCTCAGAGCACTTCAGCACTTTCTTTCTGGACTGTGCATAAAGTAAGTGAGGGGGGGAGACCGTGTGTGTGTGTGTGTGTGTGTGTGTGTGTGTGTGTGTGTGTACAGGCACACACATGTCTCTTTGTTTGTCTGTGTGTGTGCGAGCATGCTAGATCCCAGTAAGTAGGTCCATTGAGGTGGGCCTGGTGGAATTCTATCCTTGTTCAACACCTCACAGTTTTCACCCATTTTATCCACTTGTACTGTGAATATTTCTCAAACACTACACTCACTCTTTGCTTAGGCACCGTGAGGAGTGCAGGTATAATCCAAACTGGGGCTGAGTGAATAGACATGTACGGGTCACTAGGAGAAAGGGGTGAATGTATCAGACACGAGGAAGAGTAACCGTGTTTACATACTTTGCATTTAATCATTCTCCATGGTTCTGTCATCACCTTATCCTCATTTATATTCTAAGAATAACAGAAAAAAAAAAACCCAAGTTCACTTTTTATGCAGCAGATGTGCAGGAAAATGAAAACACCCCGTGCACTAAGCCTCAGGTGTAAGCTTACTAGCTTATGCCTGACTCTCCCCTTACAGAAGCTGGAGAGAAGCCCTTCTCTCTCTCCAGAACTTGGGCTCCAACTACTGCTGCTTGAACATCTGAAACTGTGGGTGGGAGGGAGGGCTCTCACAGCGACAGCTGTTTGTAAGGCTGCCAGATAGAAGGCTCATCTTTGAATGCATGGCGAGTGCATCGCGGATACTGGGGAAATTCAGGAAGTTGTACTTCTCTCAGTCACTTGGTGCACTTTGACAAGCCCATTCTGTTCTCCATAGTCTAATGTGGTATTTACCCATTTTGTCATACTTGAGATCAGGAAAGCAGGAAGAACCTTTAGAGACCATTTACCATGACCTGCCAAAAGAAAACCCCGAGTCCAAGAGATGAAAGCATTTTCCCAAGGTCCAGAATCATGTCAAGGCAGGGCTTGAGTCCTGCAGCCTGAGTCAGTGTAGGGCTAGCATACAGATTGTTTAATGCCATGGGGCAATAATGACACTGAGGGTTGAACCAAACCGAGAGGCTGTGATGTCCCTATTTCAGAAAGAAATAAACCAGGAAAGAATAGCAGTATTTCAACAAGAACTGCTTAGCAGAGAAAATAGCAGCCGCATAGTTAAATCTGCACGAACTGTTACATTGAGCAATCCCTTACTTGAGAGGATAAACCAGCAAAGCTGAAGTTCTGGACAGTATTAGAATTTGGGCACAGAGAACAAGAATTTAAACTTTGTAAGATTTTTGTCAATTTAGGGAAAGGGTGCAGTTGGATAACCAGATTTTAAAATTACATGTATATGTAAATGTTTCAGTAGCTAAAATGTAAAGAAAGAATGTGTATACCCACAAAAATCAACAGGAAAAAAAGAAGAGTGGGAGAAAGGCAAGAATAAAGAAAAGAATGGTAACATAGGCTGTGGTCACACTCTCTGTGTAGCCAAAGATAACCCTGAGCTTCGGATTACCCTGCCTTCATCTCTTGCATGCTGGTGTTACATACATGCACAACCACACCCAGTTTATGCCATGTGGGAGACCATATCTGGGCCTCATGATGCTCTACCAACTGAGCTACATCCTCAGCCCCAAAGCAAAACTCTTTTTAAAAAATTAAAAAAAAAAATGGGACAAATGCAAAGCATGCAAAAGCCTGAATTCAGAGAGACGCACACACAAGTAATAAATATAAATTGACAAAGTATGAATTCATAAGTACTAATTACAGTACGTATAAAACGGTTTAGAATTTACAATTAAATATGACTTTTTAAGAAGTAAATTAAAACAAAATCCAACTTCATGCTAAAATATAAGCTAGAAACAGGTCAAAGTAACAGAATAGGTACCAGATCAGTAACTATTTCCATAAACAAATAAATTTGACTAGATCCATTAGTATCAAATAAGACAAAGGAATCTTTGACAAAAAAAAAATTTTTTTAGTACAGAGGCATTACTTATTGGTAAGAAACTTTAATTTTATGAACGAATACATATTCTACTACACTTTATTTGTTTTGTTGTGGAGATTACCACTTCAAATGGAGTTCAGAGGGCAACTGTTGGAAGTCCATTCTTTTCTTCCATTATGTGGCATTGAACTGAGGTCATCAGACTTGGCTCAGCATGCACCATTACCTGCTCAGCCATCTCACTTGCATAACCACCCGAAACATAAAAACACATATTCTAAATTTAAGGAGTCTAATGATACCACTTCAGCAGTATTTCTAAAACTCAGGTGAAAAATCAAATCCCCCACAGGATCCTAACAAAATTCTCACCATGACTATAAGATTTAAAAAAAAAATCGCTAATGATATAGAAGATATCAATATTATTTTAAAACGCAATGGATGTATTAAAAGGTCCATAGACAACAAGTTAAAAATAAGCCCTCCATTTTGAAGTGTACATGACTGCTAATTACCTTCTAGGCCAGTTGTCAGTGGAGTTCAAAGCATTGTTATGCAGATGAGATGTTAAGATCACATTGAAGATTTAGTTCCTACTTAATAAGTATTATAACCAAACACTAAAACAAAAAGGTACCAAAAGTTGCAAGAGAGAAGGAGCAGGTCTCTTATAAGGCAGAAGCATCAGAATAACAGCTAATAATTTGATAGACAGTTTTTAAAAGTCAGATACTTATAAAAAGATGTATTCCAAGTTATAAATGAAAAATGTCTACCCAGTATATTATACCCAGAAAAACTATCTATTAAAATGTAAGGACTGAAACTTTCCATGATGAGAATAGATTAAAATACTAAGCCTCACATTGAATATTGAAAGGAAAACTCTGGATTAAAGAGAAGGATAAACACACGAGTATACAGGGGAAAGATAAACAGTCCCAGAAGAGTTCATCAAAAGCAGTCTAAGAAAATAACAGGAAATAAACAATGCACATCAAAAGTAACTCTGAATTTTGTAAGTTGTATCTGAATATTGAATTCAATATCTGAATATTGAAAGTTGTAATGGTCTCAACTTCCCAATGAGAAGGCACACACTACCAGATTGGATTGGAAAATAAGTTCCAAATTTTTGCTACTTCCAAGAAATATCTTTCCACCAAAGATAGATTTCATCTGTCTTTAAAAGAACAAAGTGGTACTGCAAGCAAATAGGACTAGAAAACAAGTAGGCCTACCTATTCTTTTTTTTTTTTTTTTTTTTGGTTTTTCGAGAAAAATATATATTAAATATATATATACATATATAATATATATTTTAAATATATATATATATATAAATAGACTTCAAACCAAAAATAATGAGAACTAAAGATCTCTTTATACTCATTAAGAGAACAATTCATCAGGTCGATGTTACATTCCTAAATATATATGTTCCAAACACAAGTAAACCCAATTTCTTAAAACACATCTACTATATTTGAAGGTAAAGATTAACCCAAACACAGTGATAGTGAGAGATTTCAATAGTGTACTCTCACCAATAGAGAGGTCATCACAACAGAAAGGACACAGAAACACCGGAGTCACATGAATACATACATCAAATGAACCTAGCATGTTTCTACAGAACATTTCATCCAAACAATAAAAATATACTTTCTCCAAAATATATTACATACTAGAACACAAAGCGAACCTCAGGGAATATGTAAGAATATTGAATTGACATTCTATATTCTCTAATCACAGTGGAATAAAACTAGATATCAAGAGCAACAGAAACTATAGAACACATAAAAACATGGAGATTAAACAACATTAAATGATGAGTGGGTCTCTAAAAAAATTAAGGATTTTTTTTATTTTTAGAATTGAATAAAAATGAAAGCATAGTATACTAAACTCAGTGAAGGCAGCCCCAAGAAGGAATTTTATAGTACTAAGTGCCTTTATAAAGAGATTTCAAATAAATAATGGTGGCCCTTAGAAAAACAAGAACAATCTAAAATCAAAAGCAGTAGATGAGAAGAAACAATTCCGATCAAGACAAAAATTAATGAACTCAAAATGAACAAAACAAGACAAAGAATCAAGGAGATGGAGGGTTCATTTTATAGAAAAATAAACAAGATTAACAATCCCATGTCCAAAATATGCAAAAAAAAGAAAATATGCAAATTAATAAGATTAGAGCTATAAAGGCATTTATAGTAAATTCCACTGACATTGAGATGACAATGAGGCATTCTTTAAAACTTTTATTTCATGAAATTGGAAAATCTGAAATTTCTATATGCATATGATGCATATTACCAAAATGAAACCACAAACAATAAATAATTGAAACAGATCTATAATCAGCATCAAGATTGAAGCAGTAATAAACTACCTCCCAACTAAGAAAAGCCCAGGACCAGGTGAATTAACTGCAAAATTTTACAAGGTTTTTAAAGAACAAACACTAATTCTTCCCAAATTATTCCTTAAAATAGAAAAGGAAAGAATGTTTTAAAGCATTTTATAAAGCTTCTGTTACCTTGATATCAAAACTTGATGCACATACACTAACATACACACACACACACGTACACACACACACACACACACACACACACACACCTTCCTGATGAATATAAATACAGAAATTCTCAATAAAAGCTGGCAAACTGACTTCAAAATCACATTCAAAATTTGATTATTCATCATAATCAAGTTGATGTCATCGAAGAGATACAGGAATAGTTCAATATACATAAATTAATTAATGTAATGTATCACATTACATTATAATGTAATTACATTAATGTATAAATGGGCTCTCTGAGACAGAAGTCATATGATTATCTCAATAGCTGCAGAAAAGGCTTTTGACAGAAGCCAACATCCCTTCATGATAGAAAGCATGAAGAGTCTAGGGGTAGGAACATGCCACATACCATACCATAATAAAGAGTATATATGACAAATACATAAGCAACATGCTAAACAGAAAAACTCATAGCCTCCTACAAAGATCAGTAAGAAGATAAAGATGCCTATACACTCCTCTCCTATTCAATGTCGTCATGGAAGTCTTAGATCAATAAGAAAAAAAATGAATGGGATACAAATAAGAAAGAAGAATTCAAATATCTATTTGGAGATGAAATGATTCTATAGATAAAAGACTCTGGTAACCCCACCAAAAATTTCTTAGTGTTTATCAACACTTCCAGCAAAGTGACAATAAGCAAAAGTCACACACGCACGCGCACGTGCGCACGTCTTGCTGTATACCAAGGTCAAACATACTGAAAAAGAAACCAGAAAAGCAATCCCATCCACAATAGCCACATTCAATCAATCAATCAATCAATCAATCAATCAGTAAATGAAATTTGAGAACAAGCCTAGCCAAAGATAAAGGCCTCCCATGTTCATGGATTGGAAGAATTAATATTGTGAAATGTCCATCCTACCAAAAAGCAATCAATATTCAATGAAATGCCAATCAAAATTCCAGCAACGTACTTTACAAGTCAAAAATATTAAATTAATATGAAGCACAACAAAAAGCAAGGATAGTCAAAGGACTCTAAGACAAAAAGAATGTTTCAGGAAGCATCATCATTCTTGAGATCAAATTATACTATAGAGGCATAGTAATAAAATCTTCATGGCACTGGCACAGAACAGACGCATAGACCTAATGGAACTGAATAGAGAACTCACATGTAAAGCCCACAGAACTACACCTACCAGATTTTTGACAAAGATGCCAAAAATATACATAGTGAAGAAAAGGTAGCATCTTCAAGAAACAGTGCTGGGCAATGCAGAGATCAACAGGCTGTGGGATATTGTACCCATTTTTGTTTGTCTTGTGCCTTAATTTCCCTTTTGATTCTTTGACTGGCCCATTTTTGGTAAGTGCTGTACCATTTGAATTGTTTGCGAACTTTCTGTTTTTTCATTGATTTCTAGTCTAACACCCTTGTGCTCAGAAGAGCCAGCTGATGTTGTTGGAGTCACTTGAATTTGCTCAGCTTTGTTCTCTGCCTTCACATGTGATCTATTCTGGGGAACATTCTATTTGTGTTTGACAAGAATAAGTATTTTGCAGTTGTTTAATATATTTCAATTGTCCAACAAGTCAACCAAAATATTGTTTTCTCAGGAATAAAGGTTCTCAAACAAGAAAAAAAAAAGTGCTGGGAAATATCTATATGTACATGTAGAAGAAAGAAATTTAATCTCTGGCTCTCAGACTACCCAAAAATTCAACTCCAAATGAAGGACCTCAAGATTAGAGCTGACACTCAGAGTGAGCGAGACAAAGGGCAGAGCAATCTTCACAGCTAGGCTCAAGAGCAGACTTTCAGTTTGTTCGTTTTTTCTTAATTATTTTGTTTATTTACATCCCAAATGTTGCCCCCCTTCCCAGTCACCCCTCCCAGAGTTCTTTACCCCCTCCCTACTCCCTTTCACCTTTGAGAGGGTGCCCCCCCACACACACTCCTCCATCCCTCCCCTGGAGCATCAAGTCTCTAGCTGGTTGTGGTGGCACACACCATTAGGATTTGAAGGAGTCAGAGGCAGGAGCAGACTTTCTAAAGAACTTCAGTATCATATGTGGCAGAGGAGGACCTTGTCAGCCATCAGTGGGAGGAGGGGCCCCTGGGCCTGAGGGTGTTAGATGCCCCAGTGTAGGGGAATGCTAGGGCAGAAGACGGGAGTGGGCAGGTGGGTAGGGGAGCACTCTCATAGAGGCAGGGGAGGGGGGATGGGATAAGGGGTTTCAAAAGGGGAGACCTGGAAAGGGGATAACATTTGAAATGTAAATAAAGTAAATATAAAAAAAAAAGAACTTCAGTAGCACAGAAAACAAGAATTAACAAAAGGGATTTGATGAAACTAAAATCTCCTAGGCTGAAAAAAAATATATATCAGTCAGAAGAAGCTACCCACAAATTGGTTAAAAAAAAAAAAAATCTTTGCCAGCTACACATGAGAGCGGTCTAATATCTAGCTAGACTATACAAAGAACTAAAAGAAAAAAATCAAAATAACATAATTTAAAAATGGGTTATATAACTAAGCAGAGAGTTCTCAAGAGAAGAAATATAAATGGTTCGTGAACACTTTAAGACAAATTCAACATCCTTAGCCATCAGGGAAACATAGATTAAACCTACATTACAATTCCATCTCACCCTAGTCAGCATCAAAGATACAAGTGACAGAAAACACTGGAGTGGCTGTGGGGAAAGGGAATGCATACACACACACACACACACACACACACACACACACACACACACACTGTTAGTGGCTGCAGCAAATTTGAAGATCAGTTTAAAGTTTTCTATAAAACCTAGAAAAAATGTATATTATGACCCAGCTATACCATTTCTGGGAATCTACCCAAAGGATTCTATATCATACTACAGAGATACATATATCACACAGTGCATATTAATTGCTGCTCTATTCACAATAGCTAGCCAGGGTAAGCAGCATCAATCCATGAAACTTCATACCCAACCGTTCTACTCAGGCCTATATATCCCCACACTCCAGTTTTGAGCAGGAAGCACACCTGTATACCAGTCCAGTCACATCTGTCCACCTGACTTCATTTTACTCATGACAGTCCCAACCTCTAGACCCAACCCACCTTCTCAATGTCTTCTGTTTCTGACCAGACTGTTTTCCTCTAGACCCAACCCACCTTCTCAATGTCTTCTGTTTCTGACCAGCCTGTTTTATCCATAAAAAACTCAGAACTAACAAAGAGCGTCCACATGCCCAGATCTCATTGCAAGAATAACACCAATAAGAAATACCAAGCCAGCATCTTCTCTCTAAAATCTACCAGTTTTGGCATACAAATGCTTGAAAGAATTATCTAAATGAACTCTAAGTGAGCTGTTCTAAAAGAACAATCATAAACCCCAGAGAATTCAAGTAACTTCAGGAAGACACAAAGAAATAACTCAATGATATCAAGGGAAAAGGAGAATAAACACCCAAGATGGAAAAAAACAAAACCAAATATACATCTGATGGGTAGATGGAGGCACCCAAGTCTTGAGAATGAAATTCATCCAGGAGATAGGAACTGAGGAAGTCTCAAGCTGAAATGAAGATTCATTTGGAAAACTGATAGTCCAACTAGAGACCTGAAGCCTTTTAGGTAGAATGAATCAAGTAGAAGACAGATTATCAGGTTACAAGATGAGGATCTGAGATCTCACCAATGGTTCTCAATCTGTGGGTCATGACCCCTTTGGGAGTTCAATGTGCCTTTCACAGTGGGTGCATATCAGATATCCTGCATATCAGATATTTACTTACATTACAGTTCATAACAGTAGCAAAATTACAGCTATGAAGTAACAACGAAAATAATTTTATGGTTGAGTTCACCACAACAGGAGGAACTCAGCATTAGGAAGGGTGAGAACCACTGATCTAGATCAAATAAGCAAGGAGAAAGAAAAATTAAAACAAAGAAACACATAAACAAACAAAAATAAACACAGGAAAGAAAGACAGAAGAAATGCAGAGCACCATTTAAAAAAAAAAAACCTTCATATTATAGGCATACATGAAAGAGAGAAGAATCCCAAGTTAATGGCATAGACAGATCTTCAACAAGATCATAAAAGAAAACTTTCCCAAACTAAGGAAAGACACACCCACGCAAATACAAGAAACACATAGAGCACTAAATAAACACCAGAAGAAAAGAAAATGCCCATGGCATATTCTAATTAAAACACTAAGTATATATAAAAAAGAAAGGGTATTGAAAACTCAAGTCACATGTAAAGGAAAACATATCAGAATAACAGCTTGTTCCTCAATGGCAATTTTTTTTTCCTCCTTTTTTATTTTTGATACTTTATATACATTTCCAATGTTTCCCCTTTTCTGAGTCTCCTCTTTGTATACCCCCCATCCCCTCCCCAACCCGCCTCTAGGAGGGAATTCCACCTCCCACCCACCCCCACCCACCCCGTCCACTCATCCCCATTTTCCCGCCTTGATATTCCCCTTTACTGAGGCCTCTAACATCCTCAGGCCCAAGGGCCTTTCGTCTCTCCCTGATGGCCATCGAGGTCATCCTCTGCCACATATGTGGTCCAAACCATAAGTCCATCAATGTGTATTCTTTGGTTGGTGGTCCGAACTCCAGGAGGACCGGGGGAGGGGGGTGAGGCAATTTTGAAAGCCAGAAGAACCTGGAGTAAGTCCCAAAAGAGTATGAATGTCAGTCAACATAGACTAATATACCCAGAAAAACTATCCCATACAATTGAAGGAGAAGGAAAACTTTACCATAGTATAATCAGACATACCTATCTGCTACCTACAATAGCACATCTTATATTTAAAGAAAGGCACCATCTTAGAATAAAATGTTGGGCAAAGGAACTCCAATCAAATGAGGACCAAATGGCTGTCAAAACCGAGTGGGGGGGAGGGGAGGGCCTCAACCCTACACAAAGAACTATAAGCAAATAAGGAAAGCCGGGAAGGGGTGAGATGGCTGTCCTCAAAAAAGAATACACCAATTCAACTCTGAACTAAATAGTATAATCAGTGTAAAACTGAAAGGGGCACAAATAAGCTATGGAAGCATGGAATGTATAAAACTGTTCATTATGCCTATTAAGTATAGGCAAAAAAGTATTTAAAAAGGATTATCAATCTTCCTATGTACAATGCTTATGAAATAATCCATGCCAGTATATGGGCAATACATGTCAGTGTGGGCAAAACAAGTACAGACTTTGTTATGTATTTTGAAGTAACGATGTACAATAGGAACAAAAATATAAACTGAAGTACCTATGAATATCCTTTTTAAAATGGAGAAGACACCAATGGAGAAAATCATAAAACAACACTGAAATCCATTAAAGTCACAATTATCTCTGTGCATCATGTTCAAAGACAGGCAAACACTACCACAATAGTATAGTTTTACTAAATGATCCATTGGCTTAGTGAAATTCTGATATGAGTCCCATAGGAAGGTTCCATGAGCTTTGACAAGCTAATTCTAAAATTGCCACGAGAAATCAAATGCCAAGAGCCCTCAAAAGGATCCTGAGTGACGGAAGGAATAATTTTCATTGTCAAATGAGACTTTCTATAAAGCTATAGCCATTAAGAGAGAGCACTGTTTGTATCAAAACAGACAAATGTAGGAAGGAACCACAACTGAAAAATTTGAACTGTAGTCATCTATGTAATCTGATAAATCACAGGGAAGTTGTTGCCGGACACTGCAAAGGTAGGTACTGAGAGTGTCTGTATGGAAACAAACAATGCTTCATGTCTTTATACAAATCTAAGACTCAGCTTAAAAATCATTATGTCCTTCAGGTTGTAAAGGATTTCTTAAATAAAACATAAATCATAAAAACTGTAAATGAAAGAATGTATGTTTAAGCTCTATTAATGATAGGAAGTTTAGTTAATGAAAAGAGTCAGTATCTTCTGGGAAAAAACTCTCTGCTAGACATAAAACTGACAGAAAATTGATAAATTCCTGAGGCAAAGAAAATCAATAAAGTAGTAGCCATAGGACTCTGTGGGAAAAGCAGTATATATCAACAATTGAGAGACAGGAAAAATGGAGTTAGTCTTGGGGAAACGAAAGTTAAGGCTAATAGGAATTGTGGAAATAAGACAGGACTTGAATGGGTAAGTTGGATCCACATGTGTTATCTGCATGTAAAACAATGAAATATTTAACAAAAATAAATTAAAATAAAGAAATAAAAAACTAAATTGCTGTTTTATTGTAACCAGATTCAGAGATTAAGAGAAAAAAAACTCATCCCAGCATTTGGGGGCTTTGTTCTGTCTTTGTTTTCTGTGAATATTTATTTATTGGGATTTTGTCTGGTTCAAAATTATGCAGGCCTTGTGTGTGCTGTCACAGTTTCTTTGAATTCATATGTGCATCAGTCCTGTTTTATCTGGAAGACAGTTGCCTTGGAGTCATCCACCAACTCAGCCTCTTCCAGTCTTCCAGCCTCTTCTGCACAGATTCTTGGCTCTGAGAGGAGGAGCTTAGTGCTCCCTTTTAGAGTTGAGTGCTCAAAGGCTCTCACTGCACATTGCCCAGTTGTGGATCTCTATATTTACTTAACATCCACTGCAAGAAGAAGTTCTCTGCTGAGGACTGAGTAATACAGTGATCTATGGGTATAGCAATATGTCAGTAGGAGTCATTTTATTTTTATCTTCACCTAGCAGAAGAACAGTAACCTGTTTCCCCCTATGAGTTATCTATTCTCAGGTTCTTAGATATTTTATCAGTGTCAGGTATGGATTACACACATGGAATGGGCCTTAAATCCAATTTAAAAGTGGCTGATTACTCTGGTGGTTTGAATGAGAATGGTTCACATAGGCTCATATGTTTGAAGTCTTAGTCCCTAATTAGTGGAACCATTTGGGAAGAATTAGGAGGTGTGACTTTGTTGGAGAAGGTGAGTCACTTGGATTGGGCTTTGAGGATTCAAAGGACTTGGTGGCATTCCCAGTTTGACTACTTGTCTCCTACTTATGGATCAAGATATGAGATCTTATCATTTCTGCCACCATGCCTCTTTTCTGCCATCATGTACAGTAACCCTCTAAAACTATTTAATTAATCTCAGTCAAACACATTGTTTTATAAGTTTACCTAGTATTGGTATGTTGTCACAGCAATAACAAAGTAACTAAGATAGCTACCTCCTTAACATTTGTGGCACTGTTGCACAAGTGCAGGCAGGTCACTGTTGTCACTCACAGAGTTTATAAACTAGGCAAGAATGGTGATGACTTTGTTCTCCTGTAGATTATACCTTCCAGTAGAATGAATGCTAGTCAGTACAGGAAAAACTTTCAGTTGAGTACTAGACTTGATTTCTCCACGTTCTGTGACATTAAAAATGGAGATCTTTCCATCAGTTTATGGAAGATAACTAATTGCATTGGTAGTAGCCTATAATGTTTTAGGAGGGAGTCTATGGGACCCCTCTGACCAATGACTCAAAAACAAATTTCTGGTCTTGGGTTTTGATTTTGTTTATTTGTTTGTTTGTTTGTTTGTTTTATAACATATGATATTTAGTTGGGGTATTGTCTCCTGTCCAATATGGTAGCTCTACTTAAATTCCTTCTATATATGTATATACTTTAGGAAGCTTTTACAGTAGTAGGTTTCCATATAATTTTTCAAAAGACCTTTAGTGTTAGTTACCTCCCCATATGCCTTGTTCTCCCCAGTTCTCTCATTTCCCTACCATTTATTCTTCCTATTTCAATTTCCTCATTATAACACTATGTTCTATTTCTCCTTCCTCTGTCCCCTCTTCCTTCTCCTTCCTTCTCCCTCCTGGTCCTGAGTGAGGTAACCTAGATCCAGAAAGATAAACACTTTTCTCTTAGATGGGGTTGTTAGTGTTTAAGCTTTAAATATGTGTGTTTCATTTAGAATATTCACAGAAGTTAGGTAGGAGATATAACTATCTATATTGATATATATATTTATATGAATATATATGTAGAGATATATATATATTCATTCTCCCACAAGCAACTTCTTTTGTAAATTAGAATAAGAACAATTAGAAAATAAACAAAGCTTTCTATGTGTACCACAAAATCCTCTATTTCCATTACCTTTTCAGTCTTTTTCAATGCTCCTTGGCCTATGGCAAATTCTGGAAGAATTCCAATCTGGAATTTCCAAGACACAAATTAGACACCACTGTTTTTCTGTTCTTTATACCTCACCTGGGTGTGTGTGTGTGTCTGTCTGTCTGTCTGTCTGTCTACCTGTCTCTTCTTCCCTCTCTCCCTCTTTTCTTCTACAGAATACAACAGAGCTTCCTGAGCATGGCCTGAAATCTTTCAGCTTTCTTTCTAGCATTTTCAATTCTCATGAAAATGTTCATGACCAGTTCTTACAGGATTTTTGATCACACCGTAAACCCTGAGACTGTGTCATTTACTGAGGAAACCTGTTTTTAGTTGTGGTGTGGCTCAGCCTTTGCACACACTTTTAATCCAAGAGCTTTCAGCTTGAATATTGTAAATAGAATTAAATAAATTCAGCCATAGATGAAGAGGCAGAGCAAGAAACAAACGGATGGGAAGTGAACATAGGATTATTAAGGAAAAAATATAGCAAGTAAGAGGAAGTCAGGAGGATGGATAGAGAGATGGACAGGAAGTAGAAGGGAAGATCAACTGGACGCTTGCTCTGCCTCTCGGAGCTAATAGGCTTTCACCCCAGCATCTGGCTTCTAAGTCTTCATTGATAAAAGCAAAGCATTGAGATTGTGTTAAAAACAACAGCTGATGGCATGTACAGTTTAATAATAAATATATTAAGCCCATGACAGTATTTTTTCCTGTTACATATATCCACACAACTGATATATGCTTTTTCATATTTAGAAAAAACCTAAACTCTATTTCCTACTTCTAAGCTTCCATCTAGATAGACTGTGTTTCATTCACATGCCAGACATATGAAAGTTCTTGAGTTAATATGTGCTATCTAGATGCATGAATGAATAAACACATGAATGAAAGGATGTCTCTGTGGGATGAATGCTATCTCCTGTGAGGTCACTGAGCAGGAAGCAATCACTTATGCTTCCTCAGGAGGAAAGATGATGGACCGGTATACTCTTGTCTTACTGCATTATTTTTCCTTTTCAAATCTTTGTTAGTTGATATGCAAAAGTAGCTTCCCTTGTGACCTGTGAAGAGCTGTTTTATATTCTGTAATGTAATGGGAGAAGAGGTCTTCCCTGTATTGTAACAGGGCATAGGTGGTCTTGACTCACTCAAACATGGAGGAAATTGCACAACTGAAGTGGCTTTATTTGGGCCATAGTGAATGCAAACGAGTGATATCAAGCCAACCTAAACTATCCCATTGTTCTCATGTGACTAAAAAGTGACTAATATTACTTCCTCTGGCATTTTTTTTTTCCTGCTTCAGCACAATGGAAAAGTTCCAGGCTGCTGTTCTACTTCTCTGTCTGGACAAAATGACTTCCTCTCATCATAGCTACTTGAGACTAAAAACAGTAGAAGTGGGAGTGGGGTATCCAAGCTCCCAAGAGTTTGCTTCAGTTTAGCCCTGTGATATTTGGTTTGGAGTTTTTATTGTTCTGAGATATTCACAAGAACTATAAATAATATTGAAACCCATATAGGAACAGACTGCCTATGTGGACTGGTGAGGGACCGTATATATTCCCTTTTCATCCTGAGACTTTCAGGATTACTAAGACATCAAGGCAAGGGACTGTGGTTACGTGTGGATTCTCTCTTCTTTTCAGCAGCTGTTTCTTCCAAAACAAGTCCTTATACCTTTGGGCTGTCAACAGCTTCCACCTCCTCCCTGTAGATTGTTCTTTGTCCTGTCCTCGGGGAGATGGCTGATGTTTACACACTCCAAAGAGGCTCAGAGACATGCTCTCTATGGACTAGGTCACTAGAGACATGACTGGTGATGACTTTGCCCAAAAAGAAAATGAAGAAATCAGCCAAGCCACAGCAGCAGGAATGCCTTTCAGGCTTAGAAATGGAGGGCACCTTTCTTTCAAAGTGGCCTCTTGGGAGACTGAATGGTTTCATCCTCTCACCTCAGTGCTGCTATGGATTGATAACCAAAAATATGTGTCCAGAGGGTATCAAGATGGCTCAGCAGGTAAGAGTCCTTGTTTCTAAGATTGATAACCTGAGTTTAGACTGCAGAGTCCACATGGTGGAAGAAGGGAACTGACTCCCACAAGTTGTCCTCTGACTTCCACATGCTCGTTGTGGCACATCCGCACCCATACATATAAACATACACATACATACATATGTACATACATACACACATACACACATCACCCACTTCCATATACCACTGTCTCTATAAGTTTCTATGGTTAAGCCTTCTTCTAAACAATAAGCTTCCTCAGCTCCCCTTTGGTTCTCACTGGTGGCTAACAGGCTCACCTCTCCCTTGCTACTTGCATAAGAAAGCCTGTAATCCTTCGGCAAGGGGAAAATCTCTCTGCAAGACTTTCTGCCCCTCTCATGTTCCTGGGAAAAAGAGCATTCTAGAGGAAAGACACACACAGAGAGACACACAAACACACACATGTGCGTGCGTGCACTCACACACATATGCACTGGAAAATTAACCAAAGCCCCTTGCAAGTCTGGAATTCCCTTTTCTCAGGATGAGTCATATCTATAACCTATGAGTTTCCAATAGTTTGAAGGTCAGAGAAAGAACCAGCCCTACAGGACTTTTTAGCTCTCTGGGAATTGGAAAGAAAGGACTCATTTCATGGCAGAGATGATTGCTTTTTGCTTTTGAACTCTATCTGGTGGCCCAGAAACCACAGCCTCAAATCCAGAGGCTCTGCTAAATCATCATGATTTCAGCTACAAATTAAGTCTAATGTGCAAAGCAATGAGTCTGTGGGAGCAATAAACCACTTCTTCAATTGATTAAACTTCCAAGCAAACATGCTTTGATGACCACGGGCACCCTTCCCTTGGAAAGATTTCCTGAGACCTTGGAGAGGAACCACTGCTTGTACAGGACTTATACCTGGGACTGTAGACATACCCAGAGATCTTGTGTTCTCTGTCCAAACCTTGAGTTACCTTTTGGATCTGGCAAGATGTCTCAGGGAATCACGTATGTGACAAAGTTAAGAAGAAAATTCTCTGAGCTGCTGGCAGGCTGTCTATGTCCAAAGGCTCAGGCCTCATCTGAAAACATAAACAGGAGTGTGGTCAGAGTCATTTGCCATGTTCGATTGAGTACCCAGGTTAAAGAAGGAGGTTTAGAGAAGGAGGGTATTGAGCGACGGTGCTAAGCATGTTTCTGTGAGAAACGTTATAGTAAAACTGCAGCCTTTCCCACGATCTTTTCAGAAATTTGCAATGTACCTTTAAAAAAAGCAGATTGTACAATTATGTGTGCTCATTATAGAAAAATAGAAGGCACAAGCCAGCAGAAAGAAAGTTGTGGCTTTCTGTGATCTCATCACCTACAGTCACAACTTCAACAGGCCAGGGTTGATATTTTGAGCTGAATCATAGTCTTACATTGGCATTTAGCAGAACCCCTGGCCTCTGCTCCCTGGGTACCATGAATAGATTCTTTCTCATTTTCTGCAACCAAAAAATGTGTCACCAGACCCAAAAGCCATCAGGAAAAATCACTCACATTGACCACTAAAGTCTAGACATAAACAGTGATACCAGTTTTTGGCTCTCACTCTGACCTGTACGCACACAAGCAAACATATAATTTAGAGTGCAGTGACAGCATCTTAGCTTGTATTTTTGTTTTCTCAACTGCATCTGCTCTACAACACCAGCTCCATGGCTTTATTTTGATCCAGTGCATAGCTGTGCCATAGTTTATTTAACAGCTACTTGATGGACATTATTTGCAAGGACAGTATAGTAGTCAAGGTTCTCTAGAGGAACAGAAATGATAGAATGAATGAATGAATATTAATATATATATTATGTAGCAGAATGAAAGCTTCTGATACATATTGATCAAATACTGGCAATAAATCTTTAATAATAATTTGATATTTTATCATACAAATAACAGAGATGACAGCTCTCTTCTCCTTTAGTTCACCGGCATGCTGTCTACTCTTCCCATTTCTACAGGAAATTAGGCTCACAGGGCATGGAGAAGAACCAAAGCCCACATTTTTCTGCCTGTGAGCCCTGTACTTTTTTCTGTTGAGGTCACTTCCTGTATCAGAACTAGGGCGCGTAACCATCATGGGACGCAGGCAACCTCATTGCTCACATGTGAAGGCTGGAACTCAGTGGCCTGGAAAGTTCTCGTGAATCTGGCCTTTGCTCACAACTGTATCTTTCCCTCTCTGGAATTCATAGTTCCTTTCGTCACATGTTCTTTATGTTTTCATTTGAGAAATGAAAAGTTCTCTGCTCTCTGTTGCCCCAGGATTTTTGCCCTGTCTATTCCTTTCGTCTTCCACCATCTTTGGTAGCTTCTGCTCTTCCTTCAGACTGAATTTAAATGTCGCTCCCTTGTGACTCTTCTGTTATGTGATCCCATTGTTTCTGGTTTAGTGTGGGTCTCAGATGGTCTCTAAAACCCCTTTTGTTCAAGTCTTAACTCAAAAGCATGCTTATCCTGTGTAAGTGATCATACCAGGAGGATTCTGACTCTACACAGAGGGATCAGGTGACAGACACAGCACACTTTGTTATTGGGAGGTGGTGGAAACTTACTGGGTCACAGGGAAAAGCCAATGAGAATCTATTTTCTTTCTGCTTCCCACTGCCCTGAGGTGAGTCGCCTTGCTGTCCCATGGTGCCCACCATGCTGCTCTGCCTTACCATAGGCCTGGACTGAAACCTCGGAAAGCCTGAGTTGATTTTCACAAGTGTTTTGTGACAGTGACAGAAAGCTGACTTGCACAACTCTGTGAGCTTCTGCCATACCTTCTTGACTCTGTACCTTTCGCTTTGCCATACAGGACGAATAAACCATGTGGCCAGATGTGTCTACTGCTCTGTCTGCCCCAGATATCTGTAAGGAAGGCAGGGGCATTCCTTATAAATAATTTGTAAGCCCAAGAGCAGCTCTTGCTCAGTAATCTGACCTCTTTAGAACAGGCAGGTCACTGAAATCCCAGTCTCTTCTGAAGGTTTAATCAACAGCCTGTTTCATTCTCCTACTTAACATCTGTAGCCATTGGGGTAGAGAATCTATACTAAAAGCCATTTTATTTATATCAGGAAGAGTGTCCCAGCAAGAAATTGCCTGATAACGGCCTTGACCTTGGCTTCATGTTACAACACAGTCTTTCTGTACTTCTTAGTAACCCCTGGTCTTTCCCACATTACCCAGAGGGCAAGAATTAGCTGTGCTCCCCACTACACCACCTCATGCCAGGTGGTCTTTGAGTATATGAGGAGCCAAAATGAACTGAACCAGTGTCTTGGCAACTGATAACGCTCTGAGTCTCAACAACTTGCATTTTACCCAGCCAAAGGCTCGCTGCTCTGAGGCAAATGTCACTGTGGTAGAGTTGTCTTAATGAGAAAGCATGCTTGCTTCTCTTCTGGGGGAGTTTCCTAGAGCGATGCTCTTAGAAACTCCTTGGCAGGGATCCTGAGCCAGGCTTGGCATTGACAGCGTCCTCCTGCTGGCATTAACAAGCCTCTTATTTAAATGTAAATGAGCTCTCAGTGCCAGTTTGTGAGTGAAACACATCACTTGTGTTAAACCAGAGCTGGGAATGCTACAGCACACCAAATGTCAGCTTGGTTTCCACTTCCCTGCCACACCCATAATTCTCAGGGTAGCTCTTAGCCTTGGTTTCTCCATCTGCAGAGTTGGGAGTCCTCAGACAACAGAGAGAATCTGCAGAGTCTAGTGGCCTCCTCATAGCTACAAAGCTACCTTGGTAAGCTCTATGGTAAGGTACTTAGATATGCCCCAAATGGGGATTTAGGAACATAGCACCCCATCAGGACCAGTCAACAAAGAGGCTTTTACCATCCATGAAACCCAGCTGAACACTGGGACTGTGGCTTCTGGCTTGATGGTGGTGTCACAGCTGTTTCCTGGGTCCTAGCTGCTGATCTTCCTGGACACCCCTTCCTTTGCCTGGATTGCTTCTCCTCATACAAAAATACACATGTGCTAAAAGTGTTTAATATCTGGTCCTTTCCAGCCATCTGCTTCTCTATTCCTCCTTTCCCAATTCCTCCTGTCCATAGTTTATCTACACTCTATTTTGGTGTTTCCTTTCACTTGGGGGGGGCGGTCTTTCTGGAGATGAGTTATGCTCTTCCAATATGAGGAGCTTATTAACTCCTCTCCTGGACATCTGATTATTACACACACATACACACACACACACACACACACACACACATATATATGGTATATGCTAGATTGTATCCTACACAGCTAGATAGTGTGTGCATCATGAGACCAAGCCTAGGTCTATGTTGGTAGCCCTAGATCCTAGTCAAAATTTAAATGAATGAATAAATGAAAGAGTGAAAGAAAGAATATAGAAGCTCCATCTCCTCAACACAGCCTTACTACAAAGAGCCCAAGTAGGGCCCCGCTTCATTTTCCCATACTTCAGTCTGGCATATGATTTATAGCTAAGTGTATTAGAGTTCTCCATAAAAACAAAACTAATAGGAGATATATATATATATATATATATATATATATATATATATATATATATATATATCGGCTCACACAATTATAGAGGCTGAAAAGCCCTACCATCTGCTGTCTGTAAACTAGTGAATCAGAAAAGGCAGTAGTGTAATTTAGTCTAAGTCCAAAGGCCCAAGACTCAGAATCTCTCATATCCAAGGGCAGAAGATGCAGCTCTAGTAAAAAGAAATGCAATTTGCCTTTTCTCTGCCTTTTTGTTCTAGGCAGGACTTCGACAAAACAAATGGTCTCAAGCACACTGGGGAGAACAGCTCTGTCTAACGTGAAATACAGTGTTTATGCAGAAGTCCATGCTGTGTTTCTGGAACAGAATACCAAAGACCTGGCCATTTAGAAAGAACGGACATTTACTTCTTATAGTTATAATATGTGGCAAGTTTGAGCTCAAGGTGCTAGCTTCTGCTGGCTGATGCTGTCTGCCTTCTTACGGTAGCTCATATCCCACACTGCAGAAGGCAGAAGGGCAAGAGTAGCTGATCTCCCTTAATGAAGTCCTCTGATGAGTGCTCTGAGTCCCATCACTGACAGCAGAGCCCTCCTGACTTCAGCATTGCTTAAGAACATTTCTTAACACTAGCACATTGGTAACAACTAAACTTTTAAAGGGACACATGTGTAATCATTAATATTATCAACATATAGATTCTAGAGTCCCCCAGAAGACAAACACCTCTGGGCCCATCTGTGAAGTAGTTTCTAGATTGTCTGAATTGGGGTGAGGACACCCACCCTAAGTGTGGGCAGTAGACTGGATAGAGAGAAATCAAGTTATGTGTTAGCATCATCTCTCTCTGCTTCCTGACTGTGGCTGGAATGTGACCAGTCCCTTCATGCTCCTGCAGCAGTGCCTTCCCTGCAATGATAGACTCTCAATTGTAAGCTGAGAGGAGTCTTTTCTTCCCTACATTGCTTTTGTCAGGACAAAGATAAAACTAGCTAATGCAATATCTAAACCACAACATATGATCACAAACATGCCCCAGACTACTGTCCTGCCAATTGTCTGGACAGCATTCATCCAAAGCAACTTATAGATAAAATGAACCATCATGCCAGTGTTCATTTTGACCAACTTTACAGCACAGGGATGACTGAGTCCATCTGTAGGATGTGCTACAGAGACGCATCCTAGGGACCCTGCATAAGAAGCATAATGAGCCCTTCAAAATGGATGCCGGTGATGTCAAGGAGCCCCTGGGATGCCTTGGATTCAGCAAACTGCCTTTGCCATAACGCAGAACACTGTGGTCAAGTCTACTATATTAAATCTCAGTTTCTAAGCTGCCTCTGTTTAGTGACTAGCAGAAGGGCCTTTCCCGATAGCTGACCCCAAGCTAACACTCTGTAGACATCACTCCTCATTCACTGCTTCCAGTCTCCATCAAGCAGGGAGTGCCCTTTGGTAGGTTCTGATTGGTGGTTTGCGCCAGAGATCAGAATTCCAGGTAGCAGTGCTGACTCGGTTCACACTGCTTTGGAGCATCTATGTGAGTTGGTTTTGAACAAGCCTTTGAGAGGCAGAGCTGAGAATAGGGGGTATAAGTCCAAGAGGACAGAGGGTAAAAAAACTTGTCTTCATTACTTCAACCACAGAGCTGGGTTTTTTTTTTTTTTTGGTTTCTTTTCTTTCGAGACAGGGTTTCTCTGTGTAGCCCTGGCTGTCCTAGAACTCACTCTGTAGACCAGGCTGGCCTCGAACTCAGAAATCCACCTACCTCTGCCTCCCGAGTGCTGGGATTAAAGGCGTGCGCCACCACCGCCCAGCTCAGAGCTGGTTCTTAAAGAGAAATGGCTGCTCCGACATTTGCCTTGAGAAGAACCCTTCAGTGGAATGATGGTATTTGAGGAGGTGTGCTTGTCTGTGCAAGTCTGTGCTCTTCCCTCTTCCATTTCTCCTTAACCCTGTCTCTATCACTTTGTCCACAGAGAGAGAGGAGACACAAGCCTTGCCTAAGAGGCTCTTTCCTGTGGTGTGTATTTTTCTCTTCCTGGTGGGATATTGCAGGAGAATGCTGTCTGGGAGACTGACAACCCAGTGTAATCGGCAGATTTACAGCGGCGGGGTGGGGTTCGAGGATCAGAGGCTAAGTGGAATGTGTAGATGTAAAGCATCTCTGTCCCTGAAATACTGCCTTCTTCTGTGAAAGGGACACCGGAAGTGATCTATTGCTCTTTGGCCCTCTCTATTTAAGGAGTTTCCACTTTACTTTCCAAGCGCAGAACTCCTATTCTAGATTCCTCAGACATTTTGTTGCACTGAGCTGGTAGCTATTTTTTCTTGGGACGGACATGTGAGTGCTTCTATAAACGAGAGTAAGAGGAGGCTAGAAGACTCACCTCAAAGAGGCTGGAGTTCGGCTAGGATTTGGCTTGTCTCATTAGCTTTTGGCCTGAGCATTTCAATCATGAAAATGGATTCTACTTCAGTGGCATCCACACAATTCATCTTCCAAGCCACTGGAACAGCCTATGTTTCCTGTACATTTCTTGTCAGAGAGGAAGCTACCTTGACCGGAGAGTCTAAAATCCTGCCCTACAGTTAGTGAGCTCATACTTCTGTTGTACTCTCTAGAAACACTAAGAGTGTGTTACCTGTGAATTAGTCCCCTGCTACCCTATGCAAGAACACTGATTTAAAACGAGGCTGAGCTCAGGATAGAATAGGATACATACAAAGTTGACAGGGAAGTCTCAGGGATAGGGCAGCAGGTACCTATTTGCCATGGTGGCCATGAAGGTTTTCTATGGATTGGAAGTGGGAGTCCCCAATACGACACAGGTCCATAGAAAATGTCGAAAGGAGGAGGAATAATTGTTCCCCAGCCCCTTTGCTTCTGATCTACCCCCTTAAACAGGTCGAAGAAAAGCATTCTTATCATAAAAAATCCTATGGTGGTGGTTTTAGGCTTAGGAGCCCATGGAACACCACACTATTGTCATCTAGGTACAAAGTATCTAGCACAAAGTATCTCTGATGCCTAGAGAGTAAATCTGCGAGTGGAGCCTGCTTAAGTTCCCGGAACTTGAGATGGCAGCATGAGGATTTTGCCTCAGTCTACTGCCAGGGTCCTTACAACTGTAAGGAACAAATTGAAAGATTTCAAATGATGCCTGAGACAGTGTTATCTCAGAGCAGGTGTTAGACATCCCCTTAGACTTCTCTGAGATAGCGGACTATAGATGTAAAATGTGTGCTTCATAAGGACCATTTAAGGAAAGAAATCATGGACCCACACCACTCTTAAGATGTGCTAATGGGATATATGTTGAACACGGGACTTGCTTTGACAATTACTGCTATGATTATTATAAATGTATAAAATTTTTGTTTAGAGTCTAGCACTTAACAATTAATCATAGGTACTACGTAAAAATTTTCCTTTACTGTTACGTTGCAAAGGCCTAGGTTTGATCCATAGAACTGACATATATATTAAATATGTTGATTGCTTTATCTGAAACTATAAGACATTTAATTTGCTTTGCTCTGTAAATTGTTCATATGTATTTCTCAGGTATATTTACATATAATATCTATCATATACCATATAGATTTTATAGTACTATATATACTATTATAATATATAGATTTTTATAGCTATATGCTCTAAAGTAACTATGTATTATAAGTATGTAAGGTGATGATCATGGGATGACTGGTCTGGGTAAAAACCAGAAGGGGAAAAGCTAGAAATCGTTCTACATGTGTAGAGTCATGCCAGGACACACTGGGAAAAGAAAATCTTTGCCCATCTCCACTTCATCCCTCCAGCATGTCCAGGATAGCCTCTGTGCATTTTCAGTAGGAGTTCTACTGTAGGCATAATGTTTTTGTGCACTGTGTAAAGATTATCCTTGTATTATTTAGATGCTGACGTCTCTATTCCACTATCTGGTTTCAATCTGGACACAGCATTTTTGTAATGCTTATGTTAAGAGTCTTCTGTCTCAAGTTTGTATAAACAATGCACACCATTTATTCTCTGTCTTGTCAATAAAAGCTAGAAAAGCCAATAACTAGGTAATAGAAAGAATAGGGTGGGACTTCCGGGAGGAGAAAGGATTCTGACAGAGAGCGAGACAGCTGGAGTAGGGAAGGCCCTAAACGCAAGTCTTATGGGGATTTTGGTTGGGAGGTAGCATGATTATATTAGAGGATTAAAATAGAATTAGAATGCCTGGTAATTGTGCTTTTAAGCTGTAAGTAGATTTTAGTTTCTCTGTGTTGTTATTTAGGAACTAACTAGGTTTAAGAAAAAGTGCTGCCATATTAATTTCCTGCTCACATTTATAATAATAATAATAGTAATAATAACTGATACATTCTACCATCTTCGCTTTATCTCTCCACTGTGTCCAGGATAACCTCCATGCACAGTCAGAGAGAGTTCTATCATACTCCTTTATATTTCCAACATAGGATCCAAAATAGTCATCACACAAGAGTTACCATTTATGAATTGTGCCATAGCCATGTGAAGTAACCTTTTCATGCCTCATGTTCTTCTGTAAAGAAAATGGCACCATCTCCCTTCACTTTGCAGGAATGTTTTTTAAAATCTCAAACTGCATATTAGACGTGGAAGATTAGAAAACTACAGAGTCTTCCAATGTGTGTAGGGCATACCTTATGGCCTCTGTTAGAGGTCTCTGGGGGTTGGATGGGACTCTCTGGCATTTGCTGCTTTCTTCCCTGTGGCTGCTGTGCTTCCCCAACTATCCAGTTCCTCTCATCTGTCTGACCACGTCAGCACTTAAATAGAAGAGATGTCCCGGATCAGGGGTCCAGCACTGGAGTGTGCCGTAGTTCATTCTCAGGGCTTCCAAGGGGTTCAGAAGCAGCGTTTTCCCCCTCATATTTCTTATCTTGTCAGCTCTTTCATGCTTCCCCATCTAAATAGAAAAGGCCTCAGTTTCAATTTTAGTGATGTATAATTACGAATGAGCCTATATTAGCCCATGTTTTGTGGCTATAAGGAAATACTTGAAACAGGAAGCAAAAAAGCCTAAATGGTCCATCACTCGAAGTCTCACCACCCTAGGGACCAAGCTGCACGACAGATCCTGGAAGTACACTGAAGCCGTAGGTAGAGAACAGAAGCCCCATTGCTGTTGCCTCCGGCCCTTTCCTGGCTTGTTTCTGGCCTTCCACGCAAATGTACTACAACAGCCCACACTGCTTGTGTGATATAGAGGGTTGGCCTTCTCTAATACTCCGTGAAAGAGGCAGAATGTTCTAGCTGGGCATGGTGGGACACCTAGTACTCAGGGCAGCACTGAGGTAGGTGGACAATCTAGGCTATTTAGTGTGATCCTATCTCAACAACTAAAATAAATAAAATTGAAGTTCCATGGATGGTTTTTAAAAACCATTTGGGGCTGGATCACATTTAGCAAAGCACCAGCAATGACTGGTGCAGTGGTTCTCAACCTGTGAGTCCAGAAGGGGTTGTCTGCCAGCTATCCTGCATATCAGTTATTTACATAAGATTCCTAACAGTAGCAAGGTTGCAGTTATGAAGTAGCAACAAAAATAAAGTTATGGTTGTAGCTCACCTCAACCTGAGAAACTGTATTGAAAGGTTGAGAACCACTGGTCTAGTGTCTAGAATATGGATTCTATAATCTCTTCCTGGAGATCAAAGAAATATAAAGAACTATACAATAGGACATTATACATGTAATTAGCCAAGTTATAAAGCCATGCCTGCCTAGGCACCTGTAGGAGTTCTTGTCAATGGTTTTCACATCATATACTTGAAATGACTGCAATTTGACCAACTATGGGAAAGAAATTCAGAGGAAACTCTGCTTAACTTGGAAATGTTCAGATACAGCAACCTTATAGGGCTGGTAAGCTTTCATTTCATAGTCTGGCATCACACACATATTGAGTTTTGTAGCATTCAACCATTAAAGATACTTGTCAGATTTAACGATCCAGTGTGGCAAAAGGTGCCCACACCGAAGACTCATTTACCCAGAGAGCAACCCAGTAAACAAACCTTACCAAAGTCAGTAACCCAGTGAGAGGCCATGGTAGTTTTTTAGATTTTGTTTTACATTAAAGAAGATTTTATTTTCCATGGGATCTCTGGCTTTGCCCTCAATGTCAACTTGACACATAATTTTTCTCTCTGTAACAATTACTTGGAAGTTCAGGCTCAGGGACAAAACCAAATGCTACTCCTGTTGATGCCATGTGTGGCAGTGCTAAGAGAGGAAGCTAGCACCTTCAGCTTAGTTCAACTGGGTCCTCTGTGTCAGATTCAAGCCTAACACATCAAATGGTAGCTAAGGGGTTTCCTTCCTACTATAAAATCAGTGACCACACTGACAACATAAAATCTCATCTGGGAAAAGACCAAGAGATCCAACTGTTCGGTTTCTGAGGGCAGCAGCAATGCTTCTGAAGCATCTCTTCCAAAAGAGAACCAAGCTTGTTTACCTTTACTGTCAAGGAACTTTCCCGTCCCCACTCTCTACCCCATGAAATCCTAAACTCACACCTCTAAAAAGTTGTACTCCCCCTCTGACTTACAATTTCACATCCTCTGATGCCACATAGGAAAAAAAAAGTCAACAAATCTGTCCCCTTCTTTTCATGGCATCTCTTTGATTTGAACATTGTGAACTCTCTTAGTTTGCTTTCTGTTGCTGTGGTAAATGTTCTGAATAGAAGCAACTTGGAGAGGAAAGGATTTATCTAGTGTATCCTTCCAAGGTCTGTGGTTGAGAGGGTAGGAACTCAAGCAGGAAATGAAACAGAAACCATGGAGGAATATTGCTTACTGGCACATTCTCTCTCTCTCTCTCTCTCTCTCTCTCTCTCTCTCTCTCTCTCTCTCTCTCTCTCTCTCTCCCTCACCTCCCTTCCCCTTTCTGCTCCTCTTCCCCACCCCCCAGCTTCTTTAGCAAGCTTTCTTCCACAGCTCAGTCACACCTGCCTAGGGATGGCACTACCCATAGTGGGCTGGACACTCCACCATGAATTAGCAATTAAGAAAATGCTTCACAGACACACCCTCTTGCCAGTCTGATCCAAGCTTTTGGCTCCTTCAGATAACTCTGGACAGTGTCAAGTTAACAGCTGAAGAAGCTAAGTAGGAAATAAATATTCTCTTTTAAACAAAGGAATATTCCTTTCATTTTGTTTCTAAAATATGTTTTGAAGTTTAAACATTTAACTCCCATTCATCTTACAACTACACTATGAGAATAGATACCCCAATATACATTAGATATTAGGAATTAGAAAGATGGACTTCTGAAAGACCACTTACCTTATAGGTGCCATATAAGGGATTTTGGACCAACTCTAGGAAAGCCAGTTATGTTTTGTCCAGTTTTCCCAGTACAATGGAGCCTGGCAAGCCCTGTATAGATAATGCTGATCAGCTGATATCATTTTACAAAGCTGAAATTAAACCACAGAGTCTATGCAGGGTTACCTGGTCCTGTGTGGTCATTTAAACAATCACTGCTAAACAAATAGAAAGTCAAGACTATATAGAGCACACACACACCATGAAGAGTACCTTCCGATACCAAAGACGTGTGTGTGTGTGTGTGTGTGTGTGTGTGTGTGTGTGTGTGTGTGTGTGTGTGTGTATCAGCGTGTCTTTGGTATGGGAAGGTACTCTTTATGGTACCAACAGAGAATGCATATTGGTTGTATATACCAATCTATTGAATCCTGCTATTTAAGATTGTAGTCTACCATGTCCAGACAGCTTCTCTGAGCTCTGTGCAAAATGGAGGACTCTTTTCCAGCAAGGCTTCCCCTTCTCTGCCTGACCTTGTCTGAGGAGCCCTATGGCCACGCCCTTTATCTAAGGAAGATCAGGAAGTTCTTGGCAAAATTACAGGCTCTACTTCCTCTTTCCTGATGAGAACCTGCCCAGCAAGTACCTGGAATTCCTGGAATGCAAATGAGGCATTCCCAATACATTGAACTCCAGCCAATGATTTGCCTTCACCCTGAAAACACCTACCCACTCTCCAAGGTTCATAGATAACCCTTGCTCAAGCCAAATAAAATGGATGTGCACAAGCCCTTTCACTGAATATCATCAGAGAGGGCCTTCATTTAAAAAGATCTGTAACTAAAATCTTTGGAGAAGGCCTTATCCTTCTCCACCTTGTGTGCCATGGCACTTGAACACCTCATGAGAGGAAGTGGGACTCAAAACCATACTAATCCAGGCACAAAATCACTGATCGACAATGCTGTCCTGCCTGCAAAATACGCTGTTGTAATGATGGCACAAATCTTGTGGGCGTAACCAACCAATCTCTGATTTGACTTAAGACCCACTCCATGAGATGGAACCCATCCCCACTACTGCTTGGCTGACCAAGAATCAGAGACTAGAGGCCTAGAGTACAACCAAATACTGTAAGTCTTAGAAAAAAAGTAATAATAAAATGTCACCTAATGATATTCTGCTATACTCATAGATCAGTGCTTTAGTCATCATCAGAGGGCTTCTTCCTGCAGCAGATGGGAACAGATACAGAAACCAGAAACCCACAGCCAGAAGGGGGGGAGGGGGGGAGAACGCTTGGAACACTCATCTCTAAATGGGAAGTTATCTCAGAGAACACCACAGAAGAGGAGTCAGAAAGAGTGTAAGAGCCAGAATGGATGGAAGAGACCTGGAGAACAAGGCCCTCTAGTTCAACTGAGCAAAGCTCATATGAACTCACAGAGACTGAAGCAGAATGCACAGGGCTTATATGGGTCTGCACCAGGTCCCCTTTGTGTATATATAGCTTTCAGTTTGGTGTTTTTATGGGATTCTTGAGCATGCAAGGGAGTAGGTCTCTGATTCTTGTGGTTTCTCTTGGGCTTGTTTCCTTCTTTTGGTTTGCTTGTCCAACTTCAATGGTTGCTTTCGTTCACATTATTATATTTTATTTTGCTATGTTTTGTTGTAATCTCTTAGAAGCAAGACAAAGAAAAGGAGTGGATCTGGATGGGAAGGGATGTGGGGAGAGGGGAACTTGGGGAAGTAAAGGGAGGGTAAACTACTCAGAATATACTGCATGAGAAAAGAATCTATTTTCAATAAAAAGGGGAACAAGCAAAATGCCCTTCTGGACTCAAAAAACAAACAAATGAACAAACAAACAAAAAACCCTAAAACAAACAATAAACCACCAAGTCTCTACTCCTTCATATTATGAGAAATGCACTGCTTTGCAAACTTTTAGAGGAAGAGTAAATTGTGTGCTCCTGGGTTGGCACTTTGCTCTCTACAGTCCCACTTCAGTTTCCCTTTCGGCTCTCTTGGCTCCCTAGTCACCAGTTCTGGCGAATGATGTCATCTTTCTACATGTCTTCATTGGGTCACACAATCAGCATGCCATCCTAACATGTTCACACTCTTTTGTTCCACTAATAAGGGCTGTAAGAAACACAGAATAACAAACTGGATAACAGAGAGTACTGACACTGTAGTCTGTGGGCCCCACCTTGCAGGAATCCCTCATGTTACAGCCTCTCTACAGACAGTCCCTTCTCTAATTCCATCATTAGGACAATGAGAAATCTCTTCATGTGCAATAGTACAGAAGAAAGGGTTGCACATTACCAGGCAAAGTAAAGTATCCCAGCACAGGCTTAACTTATACTTCCAGAATGATCCTTCCACTGTGTTCCTCTCTACCGGTGTTCATCAAAGAGAAAGAATTTCTGGTTACTATAGCAAAGAAGGAAAAGGAGGGTGAAGGAGGAGGAGAGGAATGAAGGAAGGGAAGCAGGGGAGGGAGGGAGGGAGGGAGGGAGGGACGGAGGGACGGAGGGAAATGAAGGTAGGTAACTGACTCGTACATAGGAGAATGCAAGACTGTGTACCCTCAGAACATCTATTTCTTACTGTGATCAAAAGCCTCTTCTGAATCAGGCTAGGGGTAGAGTACATTTGATCTTTTTTATAAATCAGATTTTAATTAGCAAACCAAGTTATGGGTTTCATTTTGCTATTTTCCTGCATACCTTATTATTCGTGGCCTTCCCCCCCCTTCATACAGTCTTCCTCCACACCTCCTCCTGGACCCCAAGGATGCTGCCTTTCCTCTCCTGAACACTCTTTCTTCTGCTCTCATGACAGAGTTCCTTTGAACCGACTCTGAGAGTGCAGCTGCAGGTCCACACACTTCCAACTCATAACAGCAAAGAAAACGGAAGGTGACAAGGATTAAAACAGGGGTCTTGACTCTCCATTCTGGTGCTAGAGATCTGAATAGGGGACAATGTTAGCTTCAAGTCATGAAGGTCTACAACAATAAAAAGGTGCCAGCCTTTCCTTGTCAATCCTCAGTGTCCTAAGTATCAGGGTGACACTGCTTTGACAAATGATAGGTAATAGGGGAAAAGCACAGCAAGTGTACTCAATGCTTGTGTTCTTGATGTGGGAGTCCTCAGGGACGAAGACTAAACACTTGAGAGAAAGAGCTCTTGTATCCAAGTTCTAAGAAGGATGTACAATCGTGTAAAAATATGGCTGGACAGAAAGGTTTGCTAGAGTAGTGACAGACTGAAGAGGAAGCCAGTCGGACTTGCACATGTTCCGATTCCTGTTGGTCTCCCCATGTAGCATTCCTTCCTTTCACGTACGGGACCTAACACTTGTCACCGGAGCATCTTCAGAGGCAAAGACAAATAGGAAGAACATCACCTTTCTAGTTTCCGTGGTCCACCTTTGGGACAAAAGTTCAGGTTTCTATGAGTCACATGGTGAAGAAAGGGATGAGAGACAGAAGACAAAAGTTATAAATTTGCTTTCAAGGCTCTTAAAAAGTACTTTCAGTTCAAAATACTCAGACTAGCAAGATGTCCTCCCATTCTCAGCCTCGCCACAGAGAACAAGTCTATGTAGAGTCCCATCCTCTATCTTTCTGTCCTCTCAGGCAGGAATCATCTTATAGCAATATATTCAAGAGACAGCTTTAAAAAAATCTTTTCCCCATTTACTGCTTTAGAAACAGAATCCACAGCCTAATTGAGAATCCTTTCTGCCCAATTACTCCATTCCTTTTTTTTTTTAAGCAGCAGAGTTGCTGTGGAATTATGTACTGTATAATTTCACCATTTAGCAATATGTAAATCGGCAGAAGAAAGGAAGAAGGAAAGAGCCAACACAGAGGAGCAAGCACTGCTGGGAGTATCTATGGGGTGGGACGGACAGGAAGGCATGTGCAGGCATAGGAAGAGCCTGAACCTTGGAGCTTGAGTTTCAGCCCACACTCACGCATCTCTCTGCACACAGGCAACTTGTATCTTCTTGACTCCTAGCTTGTTGGCTGAAATTTTATCCAGCATTTACTCTACCTCCTGGTTCAAAGTAGAGTCTACATTTACTTAAGAATAAATGAAGGAGATCCTGGTTTGCCTCTCGCACAAGTTGTCCACACAAAATGAAGTAATGGGATGACCAGGGACACTTTTTAAAAAACTCTAAAACATGGAATACTGTGCATAAAGTGTCTTAGAGCCTACTGGAGAAGGTACTAGATAACATCAAAATAAAACAAAGACAAACAAAATACCCAAACAGAGAAAACAACTTTCCTTTCCTTATTGATAGCGAGGTCTGCTTCCCAGAAGCACAAATAAAACAGTGTGCTAATGTACCAGTGTCTGCCATAGATGAAGTCACTTTTAACTTTCCTTGCTATCTAGCCTGTTCCACAGATGACAAAAAGGTAGGACCTAGCATCATTTTCTCCATGAGTTTAGGGAAACTCCTCTCCTGCACTGTGCATTCCCAGTGCTGTTCACACATTCAGCCTTACCTGCGGAGGCTCTGCAGACTCTCTCTGTAGTCTATTGGGGAGACTCTGAATTGAGGAGGTAACAGAAATGAGCCCTTTCACATGGGTAGAGGGAAGCATTTTATTCTGGTTTTATACAACCTAGGCTTGCTTGCCCAGATGGGACACCACCCACAGTGGGATGGGCATGGGAGAAAATACCACACATATTTGTCTACAGACGAACCTTATAGATGCATTTTTAACTGATGGTCCTTCCCAGGTAACTCTAGTTTATATCAAGTTGACAAAAAACTAACCAGCATAGTGGGACATATATATATATATCCTTTTTGTCCCAGTATTTCTCCTACCAACTTCAAGTCTTTATATGTGTTGGTAGAGCAAATGTTGGGGGCAAGGGGAGTAGATATGATTCTACTTCATTATATACCCATATCAAATTCTTATGAATAAAGAGGAAATAATTAAATGACCCAGTTCACCCATTTTCATCAGCCAGTACACAGCAAAAAATAGGCCTCAGCAACCATTTCTCACTAAGTACAAAGCTTTGTCATACTTGAGGCCAACAGGCAGGGGAATCTTTGGGAATGCATGGGCTTTGCTCTCGTTGGACTTAGAACTGCACATTGACTCTGCCAAGTGCACTCGTGTGACTCACCTAGATAGAAAACAGAGGCAATTAATACTCACGTCCATTGAATATCAGGAGCAAAAAACTATGGGACTCCTGCTAGGAACTAGTCCAGACAGAGTACCATGCTATGCCCATGTCAAGATGAGAGAATCAAGAAGTGAGCACAGAAACTAACCTGCAAGTAGGTTCATGTTATCCATGGATGTAGCAAGTCAAACAGGTTGGATTAGTACTTTAACAGATATGGCAGTCACTTAAGGATGCACTCAACAGATGATATTATCTGGAGCTGGAAGGCGGATAATCAGATAGTCATGGGGAAATGGTCTTTGAGACAATCAGAAGCTACTCCAAGCCTAGTACCTGAGACTAGAGTCTTCCTCACAAGACCCACTGAAACATAGTGGTTTTCCCCTAAAGCTAGAACTCACAGTCTGTTCAGTGAACCAAGATATTCTTGCTTGGGCTCATATTTCTTTTCTTAGAAGTCTAGGGAGGTTTCTCCATGTCTACCCTCAGCCAAAGATTACTTGTCTCCAAGCTCTTGTGGCTTTTTTTCCCAATATTTGTTCAAAACAATCATATCCCTGGTCTCATTACTCTAAGTGTACATGCTAGAAGTTACAGACATCTTCACAACTGACTTCAACAGTGGCTAGGTTTGACTGCTCAAAACGTATCCAGAGGAGACCCTTGGAGAGGTCAGTAATAGCTCATATGCACCCATGAGAAAATCCCACCAAGTCTGTTAAAGTGTAGGAAAATGGACCACAGGTAACGTAAATACACATCAAATATCTTTATGCATCACTATGGACATATGGGACAATGACAATGTATATAATGTAATAAAAGATGCTAATGGAATCACAGAAAGTAATCATATAGATTCTGGGCTTGCAGGAAGTATTTCCTTTGTCCCTTAACTAACAAAATCTAAATGGAAGGAATAGCAGTCGGTGGTGGAGGCAGGGAACTATTAGAGTCTGCATGCATCCACCTGGGGGGGAAGGTGTCCAGCTCCTACAGTGCTCTGTCTTCTTAACTGACTGTTCTGTCCCTCTGTTGAGAAGCTTCCGTCCCACACAAGGCTGTCTCTGTCTCTAATCACAAGCACACAAGAGGGCATCACTTGGGGTTTCTATAAAGATAGCACCCACCATTGCTCCTTTAATCTCCATGAGGAAATGTCATGTCAGGGGGGTTGGGAGGTAGTCTGGGTCCCCTTGTCAAACTGGTCTCAGTCCTAAGAACTGGAATTTTGGCCAAATTATGACATTTATTCTCAGCAACTCATTTAAGAGATGCCGTGAGGCACACCCTTATAACAGAAAAACTGGAGATGGCTAGCTAAAGGCTCTGATTTCTTTATATCCTTCAGGAAGTTGGTACACTCTAAAATCTTGCTTTCCTGTTGGCATTTCCCCCTGAATGCCCCACAGGCAGATTGGACTCAGCAGATGTGCTGAATTTATTTCATTCACTCTCTTCCCCAAACCTGTTCCCTTTTCCATGCAAATTCTGACTAATTGTTTATCTAATTGGCAATTGAAGCTGGGGTGCCAAATCACATCATTCCTTTTGTGTAGCTGCTTCATCACTACTTTTCCTGCTTTCTCACCATCTACATGAAATGACTTGCCAAAGCCAGACTCATTCATATCTTCAATGTTGAAATCTTTCTCATGTTTAAGGTCCCACTGGGAATGTTTTTCATCTGGCTAATGCACAACTTCCAGTAGCCACCTTGCCCTACCTGCTTCTCTTGTCCATTGTCTCTACCATTGCTGGAATGACTTTTTCAGAGAGATGGAATATTCCTATAATTTTCTCTGCATAGGAAATATGTCTTGATTACTTTTCTATTGCTGTGATAAAACACCATGACCAAGGCAACTTATAAAAGAAGCATGTAATTTTGGATCTACTGTTTCAGAGGGTTAGAGTCCATGGCCATCGTGGTGAGGAGCATGACAGCAAACAGGCAGGCATGTCACTGGAACAGTGGCTGACAATTCACATCTTGAGACTGTAAACTTAGTGGGCTTTTGAAACTTCAAAGACTGCCCCTGTGACACAAGACCACACCTCCGAATCCTTCCCAAACAGTTCCACCAACTGGGGACCAAGCATTCAAATATATGAGCCTATGGACACCATTCTCATTCAAACCATCACAGGACACAAATGATTTCATATGGTACTCATTGTCTTCCCACTGTTGCCTGAATACTGCCCCCACACGTATCTTTTATCTTATTAACATTCCAGCATCTGTTTCCTCTGCTCTCTTACCTAACAAAATCTTACCTATTCTTTAAGGTAGTTCAAGTATCACATTCTTTATGACACCCCTCTTGATCCATGGCCTTTATATTGAAATTCACTCTGATTCCTATCAGGTAGCAATTTCCTTCTGATTGAAACACTCCCTTCAGGAAAGAGGGGAGAAACTCCTAAGACTTAGAAAGTAATCAAACTCCATATATCTGAGAAAGACAAAACATTCAAGATTTACAAGGCCCCCCAGGCCAGAGGTTCTATGAGCAGTAAAGGAATGCTGGAGTAGAGGCTAGCTAAGACCAGCCTAGCTGCTAGGAGAAGACTCTTGGCTCTGTTGGGTTACCTGCAAATTATGCAGAATTCCAGGGATGCAGCTTTAGTGAGCTTCTGGTATTGCAATGGGCTTGTCCCTGATGCCGCTCCTTTTGAATCATCCCTGCTCCTGTAAGTAACCCCTCATCAATGTTCCGGTAAGCAATTCCAATAAACTCATTGATTCAGTTAGTCAGACGTTGGTGTAATCGATACTTTAGTGTGTTGTTGGTTCTTTTCTGAGTGTGTGTGTGTGTGTGTGTTTTGAGCATAAGTCTCACACAATTGCCTCTATCGTGCTTTCCAAGATATGAATCGTTCTTTTATGCAGTCAATAGAAGAATGACATCAACTATCACACGCATCATCATCATCCCCTGAACCTTGGGATACGTTATTTTACCTAGAAAAAGATCTGCAGATGTAGTTAGACTAAGAATCTGAAAATGAGAATCTGAAAATTACCTTGCATCCCTGGGTAGGCCCAGTGCAATCATAAATGGCCTTACAGGAGGAAGGCAGGAGGTCAGAGAGGACAGAAGGTGCTTTGCAGCTGTTTGAGAAGATGAGTCGAGGTGAGGTGAGTCAAGCGAGGTAGGTGTGATTGGAGTCAAGCGAAGTAGGTGGACCCTAGGAGCTGGAAGTGGCAAGCACACTGTGCTCTCCTAAATCCTCTAGAAGGCTGAGGCCCTGCTACCCATCCCTAGATCAATTTGATAGCACTCTGTGTTGTTTCAAGGTTGGTAATTGTTGCGGGAAGTATTAAAAAATGATGGAATGTACTGTACATGTTCCCGCATTACGCCCTGGTTCTCTCATCCCTGGCGGGCTGGCCAGCCATGCACTGGTGGGCAATGGCAGACCTGCTTTCATCTTGTGGAGCTCTGACTTGGAGCTCCACGATCTCTCCACCCAGCTCACTAGATCCCCGCTGGCGGGTCACTACCACGCCAGCCCCATGCTTCAATACCCCCATGGCCTCTGTGGTGCACATCAGGCAAACCCACATTTTGCTGCTGTACCTTTCTCTCTTGAACCCAGACGAGCCGCCGCGTGAAGGAAAATGCAACACAAAGTTAGTTCAGAAACAGTGATAACTCAATTTCTGGGCACAACAACTAAACCTAAACTTGTAAGCTTTATTTAAATCTGATTCCTCTGGTGGCAAGTCCTTGCGGATCCACCATACCAGGAGACTCTAGTAGCTACATCTTACCCATTCCAAAAAGCTCTCTCTCCCTCTCTTCCTTCTCTCTTCTCTTCATCCCAGAAGTCTCAATGCACCCAGTGATTGCCTCTTTTATTCATTAGGGGACTGGTTCACAAGAAGTCACAGATGTAACTCACTCCTTCTCTGAAGCCTCTCACAGGAGGGCAGAATTAGCAGATTACAAACAGCCCAGGGCTATTCACAACAGGTAATAACTTGTATACACTTTAATAGCAAACTAAGATACTCACTTGTATTTACTTATTTTATTATATCATTCTTTCAACAATAGATTCCCCAAGAATGGGATCGATTGATCAGACTGATTGCCACAGTCACTGGGTACCTAGCACAAGGATCTGTACAATGCGGATACCTAATATGACTTTGAATTTAAAGCAAATGTCATATTGCTTGGGGTATTTGAATTGAAATAAAATCAAACCTTCTATAACTAGATTGAAATGATAGTGCGTGTGGAACACACATGTGGGCATCATTTCAGCTGGTTGCCTTTCATGAGATAATGCTGCCAGACCCAGTGTAAGCCCTAGCAATGATGGGAAATTGATTAAACATCTCTTTGAAGTGACAATGCTTTGGGGCTCATGCTGTTATTTAACCTCACTGCTACTCTATATTGTTTCTGCTCTTATTTAATTTTCCACAGGAATAAATGTGAGTACCCTGGTAAAGAAAGACAAAGCCCAAGGTCTTAGCTGGTTATCTCAGTTATGGCTATTTTCAGTGAGTCTCCTGTCTCCTGTCAGTTACTTCTGCTCAATGCATTCATTTCCCCCCACCACCACCACCACTCACACTAACTCAACAAATATCAAGACTGTTCTGTCTCTCAGATGGATCCAGAGAAGAAAAAGTGTTGAGTGTCAAAGTGTATGCATCAGAGAAAGGAGAGGATACAGACAACGTGGAGGTAACTCTGACCTATAAGATGCTGTCCCAGTTACTTTTTCTGTAATTGAGATAATATACCCTGAGCAATACATCTTAAAGGAGAAACGGTTTATTCTGGCTCACAGTTTAAGGATACAGCCCATCATGATGCGGAAGTCAAGCCAGCCAGAATTTGAAGCAGATAGTCACATCCTTCCACAATAAGGAAACAGAACAAAGGAATTCCTTCTGCTCCTCAGTTCCCCTTCTCTCTATATAATACAGCCTGGATCTCAGCTAGGGAATTGTACCTCCCACTGTGGACCTATCAAGTTCATCCGAATCCACATGGATAACAGTTCCATCTAGCTCTGAGACCTCACTCAAAAGATCATCTAATTTCAATTCAAGTACCCATGAAAAAGACAAGTTTTTTAAAATTCAGCTCGGGGAGGGGAGGGGTAAGTCTTCCCACTTACTTAATATAAAATCCAAAATAAATAATTTAAATAAAGATAATCTTCCAGCAGTTGTGCCCAGGAGGCCTATTGTTCAGATGATTCTAGGTCCTGTCAAGTCGACAACACCAACTGTCACAGAGCTATAAGGTGGGCATTACATAGCTACTTATTTTCTTCTTCATCATTTCTGTAACTTCTGTCACACAGGCAAGACTGAGGTAACTGTGAATGCTGTTTGCCTTATACTCTCCCTGAAGTCTTACACTTTACACACATAGATGCACGGCTTCCCAGTCAGCAGTGGAGATGTTCAGTGTCACGGTCTAGATGGACAAACAGAAGTTCCCCCTTTCCAAAGGGAAGTCAGCATCCCTTCTCACTGGCACTTAGTGGGTTCACAAAGGGAAGTCAGCATCCCTTCTCACTGGCACTTAGTGGGTTCACAAAGGGAATCAGCATTCCTTCTCATTGGCACCTAGTGGTTCCACAAAGGGAAGTCAGCATCTCTTCTCATTGGTACTTAGTGGGTCTACAGAGGGAAGTCAGCAACCTCTTATTAGCACTTAGTGGGTCCAAATTGCTACACTCGCCTTGCCACAAGTCATGGCTGCTCTGTTGCTAATTTATTGTGTGGTTTGGAAAATTCTCATCCAGTCTCTTCTGATGCCTATTCCTCCCTGCCTACCTCCTATGAGTATCGTGGAAGCAAATGTGAAAATGTGGTAGACTAAAGCTATTTTTATGCTCTGCCCTTAAAGTAATAATAGTTATTTTAATATAATATTTACATAAATAATTATTGCTGTGTTTTCTATCATTTCCTCACTATTATTAACATGGGAGGTTGCTATTTGCTTCCAAGAACCAGACACCTGTCATTTGTCAAGTGATTTACTTGCCGAATGATAAAAACCAGGATGAACTCAAAGTCCTCTTCCATAAAAAGCACATCTCTCCCATCAGGACCACAACAGCAGATTTTTATCCAATGTGAAAGTGTTTATTGGGACACAGAAGGGGTGACCTAGTTCTGAGCCTTCCGCAGGCATGGACTTATCACTCTAAGACAGAGGAGGTTCTATCTGCCTCTGCCCAGGTGGTGACTGGGCCTACCACGACCATTTGTCAGATCTCATGGTATCCAATCTGTGGACCCTTTTTGATTTCACTGGCTGTCATACATAGTTATGTCTCCCTCCTGTTTTGTTTGTTTGTTTTGTTGACAAAGGATTTCTCAGTGTAGTCCTGTTTGTCCTGTAGATCAGGTTGGCCTTGAACTCAGAGATCTGCCTGCCTCTGCCTCCCAAGTGCTGGGATTAAAGGTGTGTGCCACCACTGCCCAGCTCTGTGCTTCCGACTTGGCTGGTCTAAACATACACCTTCTCAGACTCTAAGGAAGTAGATTCTGACTTTCAGAAGGACGACTTCCTTCTTTTGTTGTTAGTTCCTCAAAGTACTTCTGCTCTGACTTAATTACAAGTCCCAGGTGGACTTCCTTAATGACTTCTCTCTCCCTTGCTGATGAACTACAATCAACAGAGTTCCAGTGTTATTTGTAAATGCTGCAGCTTAGCAACAGGGGTTCTCTGTTATTCATGATTAGAAATTAGTTCAAAATATGACCTGACCCTGAATTTCTATTTCCAGGATGAACAAGGACAGCAGTGCTCAACGGACGCTCAATCCTGGAATAGGCAACTGTGTATGGAGATGTGGGTCTCAGCCCTGTTACGTATTGCTCCTGTGACCATTTCTCTTTTCCCTCTAAAATGGGCATATACAGATTTCTTTACAGTGAACGTCATATTTATACGTTAGTAGCTAGGAAGTGCTATATATCAAGATTAGGGCATAGTAAAAGATTCTACTGGAAGATTTAAGGGCTTGAAACAAGAAAGGTATATATATTCACTTTTTGGTATTGGCTGCCCCTACCAATGGCAGAGATGGTGGATGGGTGACAGCTGGAAGTGTAGGAACAGTTGGGGCAGAGTATGCATTTGAAGTTAGGAGATCTTGCTCTTGTCAGACTGTCAATATATATATATATATATATATATATATATATATATATATTCCAGCATTATATAATATGTAAATGTGTTACTCAGTATTATAGTCACCCAAGCACACTCCTCTTTCCAGGCCCTTCCCAGCCTTTGATGGATGAATTGATAAAACCTCTGCTGCTAAAGCAAGACTAAGCAAGGTGAGTTTTAAAACATACCAGAACCATTAGAGTAGACTTCTACCGTCCCCTCTGTTACATGATAAAATAAGTTTAATTTCAAACGCTGAAGAAATTAATAGTTGCTGGGGAAAATGACATTTGAAAGTCAATTCCTTGTCACTTATTAAGGAAGGTATAATGATAGTAGGAAACTAAGTTGGTCAACTCATGATACAGAAGGGCGGTTGCAAGTGTCATGCCCTATTTGTGGAAGAACAGATGGAAGCCTCTCTGAGCTCTGCGCCTAACCCAGGGTGAGACTGGGCCTTACTCTCCTCCTCACCAAGCTGAAGGGTGTCTGTTTTTTGAAGCAGTTTCTACTTCAAAGCCGAGGAATCTAACTTTTGAGTGTAACTCCTAAGAAGCCCTGGGCAAGAGGAATCAGGCCGGCCTCCCTGTGCGCTGAGAAGCGCCTGTTTGGAGCAGATGGAGTGTGTCTATCATGGCGGCTGCATAACCAGTCTGGTCACTTCAGATGTCTCTCCAATTAACACTCATGGAGGCGGCCAACTGCTCAAGCAGCAGAATGTGATGGTGGAGAAGACGGTGGGAATGCCTGGGCCCGATGCCACACCTATTATCTAAGCCTCCTGCCTGAGTAAGGGAGGAGTGGGAGGGGCCAGCCAGACTTCACAGAATGTGGGAGGTGGGAGGAGGGGCGGGTAAAAATGGGAGGTGAGATGCCTGCTCAGATTTCTTTAGCTGCTGAGTCCTAGAAAGTTAGAGATGGGAAAGCTCATTCAGTAACAGCCCTTACTACACACTTAGATTTCATTTCCTCTTCTTCCTTGCCATTGTGCACAGGGCGCTGTCACCTCTTGCTTCTCGCTTCCTGAAGGATCTCCCCGCCTTCTCTTGTATTTTATCTTCCTTCTCAAAATCAGGTCCTACAAGACAGACAGAACGAGATTTCTAACATACAATCGTGGTTGGTTATATTATTCCCTTGAAGTAGTTCCTCATTGCTTTCTGAGGGGAAAAATGTAAGCTTCATAGCCCAACATTTTTCAACCTCAGAGTCATGACCTCACCTTTGGGGGTCAAACGGTACTTAAACAGGGGTAGCCTAAGACCACAAGAAAACACAGATATTTATATTATGATTCATAACAGTAGCAAAATTACAGTTATGAAGTAGCAACAAAAATAAGTTCATGGTTGGGGTCACCACCCATGACAGTGGAACTGTATTAAAGGGTCACAGCATTAGGAAGGTTGAGAACGGCTGGTCTAGACTAGGGACTAGCACTTCATGCCCCTTCTGTCACACACATTTTGTAGCCATCGGGGTAATCTTTCTGAAATTCCCCCAATTCCCTCCCTTCCATATTTCTTCTTCCGTGTTCCTTTTCTACTTTGTCCAAGAAGCTCATGGCTTTTAAATCCCAATTTAGGCATAAGCTTCCTTAGGAACCACTCCTGGACCTTCACTCCATGATCTCTGCTCCAAGACCTGACCTACCAACCATCCCTGCAGTGTAACTACTACCAGAGTTTTCACTGTCTAAGTGGGGATTTCGGGGGATGAGGGATTGTTCTGCAGCCAGACGCATGACTGACTTCGACAACAGATGTTTTAGGGATCTCCGGAATCATTTTCCACCGTGGTATCCCACGTTGCCTTCAGCTGAGACTTGGTCAAGGAAAGCTGTGCATCCGAACTACCTGAATGGGGAAGCCCTTGTCTTTAAACAGGCCCAGAAGGAGAAAGTGACTCACTGGAGTCCACAGAGAGGGAGGACCTGGCACTTACACCCTTGACTCCCACACCAGCACCCCCCCCACACACACACATTTGATAGTTTTAGCTAACTCTTTCCCTGTCAGAAAGAAGCACTCTCTGGACAGGGTAATTGTACAAGGGCAAAAGAAATCAGTTCCTCCAGTGGGCCCGTTCCCCAGGCCCGTGGAATTCCTGGGTTTGTGGATTTGTATTGAGAGATGTGCCACGTGGAGTGGGCAATGGGAAACCAGGGCTGTCTGAGAAGTACACAGGCTGGCAGCAGAGGGGGTTATTTAGGGAACAAAAATAAAATTACATATGATATTCACTATCTCAGGTGGATATGTTAGCTATGTGGGTTTTTGTTTTGTTTTGTTTTATTGTCGTAGTTTTTAAAATTTGTTTTGTTTTTGTTTTGTTTGATTTTTTGGTCAGGCAGAGGCAAACAGACTTGCAGAATATTCCTTGTTGACGCAGATAGGAAATCCCTGCCTGTGTTGGTCTTGGGGAGAGAAGTTTGGCTAGGAGCAATTTTCCCTGAAAAATCAAAACAGCTCTTCCAAGTGGGCCCGGCTTCCAGGGGCAGCTCGAAGCTCGGCATGCTTCCCTGTGCCTGGGTGTGGGTATGAACGTATCCAGAGGAGGGAAGGCTGTCTGAAGGTCAGGCTGCTGGCAATCCAAATCTCCAAGCCTGATTTACAGCCCGGGGCCCTACGGCCTCTCCCACTCAGCCCACAAAAACCCCCAATTTTCTTCTCTGTGAGCCAGCACTCTTCAGAGTTGGGAAATGAGATCTAAGCAGTGGCTTTTTCTGGGCTTACGTATCATATGGATTCTTCCTTGAGATGATGGCAGAGAGAAAGAGAAGTGGTTCTTGAAAGGGTGAGTCAGAAAACAGCGGCCGGCCGGCTTGGAACAGGCTGGAGAGCATCCAGGCTCATGCTCGCTTTGGCTGTCTTTCTTTCCTTTCGATTTCCTCTCTTATTGTGACTTTCAAATAAAATCTTATAGGGAAACCCAACATACTAAACTTCAAAACAGAACTGCTCCAAGCTACTGAGATCAAGGTTCTGTTCCCCCTCTTTGTTCTTTTCCCAAGCACCTGCCAGGATGGAGCCTGTGAGTTCCCCGCTTGGATCTCCTGGCTTCGTGGAACACAGACTGCATAGCTCTGCTATAATCCAACACCAACATGTAAGACATGGGATGACTGATACTCAAGGAGGTGACGAGTCTCATTTAAAGTCACATAGGGAACTATGGGGCAAGTTGGGGCACCAAGAGACCCCCGGGGTTTCTGTTTCTTCTTGTTCTTGTTCTTGTTCTTGTTCTTGTTCTTGTTCTTGTTCTTGTTCTTGTTCTTGTTCTTGTTCTTGTTCTTGTTCTTGTTCTTGTTCTTGTTCTTGTTCTTGTTCTTGTTCTTGTTCTTGTTCTTGTTCTTGTTCTTGTT